>CM051274.1:28063011-28663011 GCA_027921565.1 Artemia sinica | reverse complement strand
TTGCAATATATACAAGGGAATAAAGTAAGTCTCAGTTTGTTAACCATTTCAGCTAACTCTTAAACCAGGTTCTGCTCTTGAAAAGACAAATTCTCAATTATGTTTAAATGTTTGAGAAAAAGATTCCCCTATAGTAGTAATGGTAGTTTATTTGTAACCAAAATCTTCTTGGATTTAATGCATTTTAGGAATTTAACCACGTTGTACAGGTCCTTGACCGCCTTAAGTTCTGTAAATTTTGTCGCGTAGCTTACACATTAACTTCTTCCTCGGGTTAATCATCAATTAGAATTGACAATTAATTGAAAACAGAAATTATCCCTTCCCATGGGCATACGGAAGGGGGCAGAGTGTGCATATCCCCCCTAGAAATTCAAATTTACACCGGACATGGCTGAAAAGCAGATGGTTGAAAAAGCAGCTAAAAAAAGGTAGATGGCTAAAAAAGCAGTTGATAAAAGGTAGATGGTTGAAAAAGCTGGAAATAAACAGCTGGGATGACAGAATAAAGTCAAACAAGAAGCAATTATCCATAATGCCTTGGAAAGACTTAGCTCTAACCCAAGCAGATTGATTAATGCTGAAGCTTATTGATGATTTCGATTTTTGGTGATTACTTATTAATAAAGATTTCATAGGTATGATAGAACTTGCTGGCAAAGTAAGGTTTTGTGAACTCCCAATATAACTTCAGCCTCCCGCCCTTCATCACAGAATCGGCTGCCGCCTCCTCTCTAGAGAAGAGGCGATGTATGCCCATGTCCCTCCTCCCTCATATATTGATTTTGAAGCTACAGAAAACATGAGAATTACTAGGATCGATATTGGAGGAGGAATCGGGGTAAACAAAATTCTCTCATTTCAAAGAAATCCAAAAATAATTTAGTTAGTCCGGTAGAATGAGGCCCTGCATTGCCATGCAATAGCAGAACTTTTCTTTTGTCCCTTTCTTTTAGTGGTCATGTGAAATGTTTCGAAACCACAACCATTTCGCGATGTTATAGTGTCTCATACATCAAGGTACTCGGTCAATATTTGGCGCTTAATATACTAATAACAGTTGCCATCATTCTTCGTCCTGCCACCGTCAATTTTTCTGATTTAGCACAGGGTCTCCTTTTTTCTCATGAGCACTGTGTCTCCTTTATCTCATGTTTGATTTATCTGCCTCTTTTTCATCATTAATTAAAAAAAAACTTTTTCCACAAAATAAGTTTTTCAAAGAAAAGTAAAGAACTCCATTAAACAAAAAAAATGAGCAAAATTAAAATCAAATAATCTACCAAGCGTGAAACTACCACAAATCAGCATCGATAAATAAATGAAACCCAAAACGAACAGAAATTACAATAAATAACCGGGTCAAACTCAAAACGAGCAGAAATTAACATAAGTTGGGCGCAAAACCCCTATGCCTTCCCAAAGCTAGAACAAAATTTGCACTTTACTGAAAAAATATAAGTGTTTTTACTTTTATAACTTTAATAAATCAAATAATATTATCATTTGGATTACTAAATATCAGTATATATATATTAAACTGACAATGCATATTCATTTGTATTTTTTCAGTAAAGTGCAAATTTATTTGCACTTTACACTTTACCCACATCGTTCTTTACTTAGGCAGCGCTATCGTGCTGCCTATGATACATTGTCTAATTTCTTTTTCTCCGTACTATGTCTGATTCTTTTTCTTTTTGCTTTATCACTTTTGTCTCTAAGATTAAACAGTTGCCTATACAAGGGTGACAATTCGAGGGGGGATCAGATGACAATTAATTGCCCCTCTTGAATTTTTAAAATACTTGTTTTTTTGATATTTCTTTTAGAAACAAAAACAAAAGTACCCTTCCCCTCTCTAGGTTTTGAAAAAAAACCTTTTATGTATCTTCATACAAAAGAATGAAATCCTCCTCCTACATTTTCGAGAACTAGCACCTTTCTACCAAGGTCTCATCACCTATGACAGTTCGTTGAATTAATACCTGGAGCTCATTTTGAAGAAGCTCAAAACTTCATTTATGCTCAAATATGAAAAATGTCGCGTGGTAATCTGCCTTCAGAATATAAAAGATTGTGTACAAACTTTTTCGATCATTTTAAGTTGATTGCCTTTTCTCATAGCCTTTATGCTTGATAGCTTTTTTGTTGTATTTAGGCCAAAATATTTGTTTTGCTGCACAAACAACTTGTAAACGACACTTTGTCGCTGCATGATATCTTCTAATGCTTAAAAAGGGTACTTCAACTCAAGATATGAAAGTCAGTCCCTACTGGGGTGTTTCCCCTTTTTCTTTAATTTATGAAGATTCGCTTTTGTTTGTAACTTTAACAAATAGTCTAAAACCTAGTAAACTATACATATTTGGATACAGAATTAAAACTAAACTACCTTTCGAGCCTAAATAGTTTTCAGCATTCAGTTTTTGGAGATTTGGTAAGTAATACCGAGGGTTGATCTGATTAGCCGCTCATTGCATCAAGCCCCTTGTGAATTTTTTCACATGGTACAAAAAAAACTATTTCAGACTAGTATGATGTGATGTTTTGTTTTCTGCCAAGGCACAGAAAAGATTCATATGACCATGGTTACGAAATGTTTATAGATTTGTTGGTCTTTAAAAAGACCGTTGGATAGTCAAGGAGGTGATGGGTGTTGTAAAAATTCATCATTGTTCATCATCCACTTGGTGTGATCCCAATATATATCACGGATTTTCTTGTTCTTCTTGTTCCTGGGATATCTTATACACATATTCCGAGAAGGAACATTTATCGGCACCCATCTGCTAAAAAATCGAACCTCGTCCTCTGGGTTGTGTATTTTATTCGAAAATACCTCACAATTAAAATCTTCCAAGTTGAATATTGGTATATCAGATTTGCATTTCTCGATTAAAAGTTTATCAGTGGGTACATTCCCTTTTGCATACAGTGCTGTTACACCAAAAAAACAGCATATCTCTCTAACTTCCTCTTGTACAATGGATAGATCCTTCCCTTCGTCATAGAATGGAGATATCACTCTATCATATAAACTTAGTTTGTTTATAACGTATAATGTATCGCGCCACATGTCTCTATTGTAGGCATACATATTGTAGTTGACATGCCAGTGGTAACAAGAGACTTCTCTACGATCTGTAGTCAGCAATAGAAACGCACATTCAAAAATCACCCCACATGATGACTTCTTCAAACCTATGAATTCGCAATCGAAAACACCATACATCCTTGAAGTTAGCTTTTCAAACTGTACAAAATTCTAATTTGAAATTCGATTTTATAGTAAAAAAAAAAACTGAATATATTAACACATAGCCAAGACGCACCGGTTTTTGACACGGATAATGAACTTACCCTAAAAGGCATGTAGGCTATATATATTATGAAGTAAAATCTGACTTACTTGAATGACAAGTCAGAAACCTGTCCCTCATCGCATATACCACTAGTCATATTATGTAATCACTCATAGAATCATAGTTGACTGTACCATGGGAAGGTGTGACTGTCCTTGGTATAGGTGAAACCTTTATATCACTGTCCTTGGTAAGTCAATGTGTAATTGAAACCTTTATATCACTGTCCTTGGTAAGTCAATGTACCGGTTAGACTACACTCCATATTTTTATGTAATTCCATGTGTAATTGAAACCTTTATATCACTGTCCTTGGTAAGTCAATGCACCAGTTAGACTATACTCTATATTTTCGTGTAATTTTATGTATCTTTTCATGTATCTTTGAAATCAGCATATAGGTTACTACTATTTTGCATGCAGATCCGCTATACTTTACCCCTCCCCTTCTAGTGTGCAAATATATAGCCCAAATTTATTTCTAAAGTATTTTATTTTCATTATATTTTAGTATTTTTCATTAGGATTGACCTAAATTCACTTCTCGAGTGTGTACCATTATACACACAAGTACCAAAGAAAATATTATGTTAGAAGAACAGCACCATCACAATTTTCGATGCCAACAGATTGTGGCATAGAACCTAGTAAAAACCTACAAAGATGCCGTAAACTACGCAAGTGTTATTTACCAATCATGGGACCCTTCAACCCTGTATGTATTCACTGTGGAGTCCTCCATTATCCAACAGGAAAAGTAGCCAACAAATATGATTTACTCGGGGGCTGCTGTCTGCTTGGTAGACTTGCATTTCTACATGAACAATTTCTAAATTAATTAATTTTAGAAATTCTTAATACAGAAATTCATTAATAGTGCCTGTTATAGGACGTCGCTCCTGTAACAGGGAGTCATCTGTTATAGGATTAGCCTGTTATAGGATATCAATTGCTCTCTAAAGAGTTTCAGAGGCAACGCTGTAGCGTTGCCTATAGCAAAGGCCATACGGCTCGAATGGTTTATTATTTATTTATTATTATTATTAATGTTTTTTTCCCAGAGGCACTTCAGATGGAAAGGGTCGTCTTAGAAACTTCAAAGGGGGCTCATTCGATTGGAAATCGAGAGTTCTAGTGCCCTTTTTAATAGTCGAAAATGATTGGAGGGTAACTAGTCCCCCCTCCCCACGCCCATCATTCCCCCAAACACATCCAATAAAATTTTGAGATAGCCAATTTGTTCAGAGTAGTTGATTTCCAGATAGAAAATATATTTTTGAGGAGGGCACTCCCCCACAACCCTCAGGGCAAGGGTTTTTATGCCCTGGGGGCATATAAGGTTTTTCTAGAAGGCGTTGTTGCAGAAAATTCAGAACAGGCTCATTCGACTGGAAATTCAAAGGGCTAGTGCCCTTTTTAATTGTCGAAAGTGATTGGAGGGCAACTAACCCCCCCCCCCCGCCCCACACACTCATCATTTCCCAAAACACATCCAATCAAAATTTTGAGATAGCCATTTTGTTCAGCGTAGTTGATTTCCAGATAGAAAATAGGTTTTTGAGGAGGATACTCCCCCAAAACCCTCAGGGCAAGGATTTTAAGTTATGCCCTGTGGGCATATAAGACAAATGTTGGCACGATGTATTATTTATTATTTTTTTTTTCCTTTAGACCAGGGCACTTTGTATCGAAGAAGTTGTCGTAGATACTTCAAGCAGGGCTCATTCTATTGGAAATTGGAGTGGCTTGTGCCCTTTTTAATAGTCAAAAGTGATCGGAAGGCAACTAATACCCCTTCCAAGCTCACCATTTCCCGAAACACATCCAACCAAAATTTTAAGATAGCCATTTTGTTCAGCGTAGTGGATTTCCAGATAGAAATTAGGTTTTTGAGGAGAAAACTCCCCCACAGCCCTCAGGGTTGTAAGTTATGCCCTGGGGACATATAAGGTTTTTATAGAAAGCGATGTTGTAGAGACTTCAAAAAGGGCTCATTCGATTGAAAATTAAAAGGGCTAGTGCCATTTTTAATAGTCGAAAGTGATTGGATGGCAACTAACCCCCTCTCACGACCACCTTTTCCCCAAACACATCCAATCAAAATTTTGAGATAGCCATTTTGTTCAATGTTGTTGAAAGGTCTGGAAATTAGGTCTATGAAGATGACAACCCCCACCCCCACATTCATCAGGACAAGGGTTTTAAGTTATGCCCTGGGGACATATAAGGTTTTTTATAGAAAGCTTTGTCGCAGAAACTTCAAAAAGGGCTTATTCGATTAGAAATTCAAAGGGTTTATTGCCATTTTTAATAGTCGAAAGTGATTGGAGGCAACTAATACCCCTTCCACGACCACCATTTCCACAAACACATCCAATCAAAATTTTGAGATAGCCATTTTGTTCAACGTAGTTGAAAGTTCTAGATATTATACCTTTGAAAAGGACCCTCCCCCCAGAGTCTTCAGGGCAAAGGTTATAAGTTATGCCCTGGGGGCATATAAGGTTTTCATTGAAAACTTTGTCGTAGAAACTTCAGAAAGGGCTCATTCGATTAGAAATTCAAAGGGCTGGTGCTATTTTTAATAGTCGAAATTGGACGGCAACTAACTCCCCTCTCACACCCACCGTTTATACAAACACATCTAATCAAAATTTTGAGATAGCCATTTTATTCGACGTAGTTGTAAGTTCTGGAAATTAGGTCTTTGAGGATGACAACCCTTCCCCCTCAAAGCCTTCAGGGCAAGGGTTACAAGTTATGCCCTGGGGGCATACAAGGTTTTTATTGAAAGCTTTGTCGTAGAAATTTAAAAAAGGGAGCATTCGATTGGAAATTGAAAGGGCTAGTGCCCTTTTCAATAGTCGAAATTGATTGGAAGACAACTAACCCCCTCTGACGCCCACCGTAACACCAAAAACATCCAATCAAAATTTTTATATAGCCATTTTGTTAAACGTAGTTGAAAGTTTTATAAATTAGGTCTTTAAGGATGAAAACCCCCAATAGCCCTCAGGGCAAGGTTTATAAGTTATGCCCTGGGGACATATAAGGTTTTTATAGAAAGCGTTATCGTAGAAACTTCAAAAAGGACTTGTTCGATTGGATTTTGAAATGGCTAATGCCCTTTTTAATAGTCGAAAGTAATTAGAGGGCAACTAATCCCCTTCTCACGCCCACCATTTCCCAAAACACATCCAATCAAAATTTTGATATAGCCATTTTGCTTAGCGTAGTTGATTTCCAGATAGAACTTATGTTTTTGAGGAGAACACTTCCCCACAGCCCTCAGGACAAAGGTTTCAAGTTATGCCATAGGGGCATATAAGAACGATGTTGGCACAATTTATTATTTATTATTTTTTTCCTTTAGACCAGGGCACTTTGTATCGAAGAAGTTGCGGTAGATACTTCGAAAAGGGCTCATTCAATTAAAAATTGGAGTGGCTTGTGCCCTTTTTAATAGTCAAAAGTGATCGGAAGCCAACTAAAACCCCTTCCAAGCCCACCATTTCCCGAAACACATCCAGCGTAGTGGATTTCCAGATAGAAATTATGTTTTTGAGGAGGAAACCCCCCTTAGCCCTCAGGGTTGTAAGTTATGCCCTGGGAGCATATAAGGTTTTTATAGAAAGAATTGTCGTAGAAACTTCAAAAAGGGCTCATTCGATTAGAAATTCAAAGGGCTAGTGCCATTTTTAATAGTCGAAAGTGATTGGAGGGCAACTAACCCACTCTCACCCCCACCTTTTCCCCAAACACATCCAATCAAAATTTTGAGATAGCCATTTTGTTCAATGTAGTTGAAAGTTCTGGAAATGAGGTTTATGAAGATGACAGCCCCCCCCCCACATTCATCAGGGCAAGGGTTGTAAGTTATGCCCTGGGGGCATATAAAGTTTTTATAGAAAGCGTTGTCGTAGAAACTTCAAAAAGGGCTCATTCAATTGGAAATTCAAATGGCTAGTGCCCTTTTTAATAGTCAAAAGTGATTGGAAGGCAACTAATACCCCTTCCACGACCACCATTTTCCGAAACACAATCAATCAAAATTTGGAGATAGCCATTTTGTTCAACGTACTTGAAAGTTCTAGAAATTATACCTTTGAGAAGGACACTCCCCCCACAGTCTTCAGGGCAAAGGTTATAAGTTATGCCCTGTGGGCATAGGGGTTTTCATTGAAAGCTTTCTCGTAGAAACTTCCAAAAGGGCTCATTCGATTAGAAATTCAAAGGACTAGTGCCATTTTGTATAGTCGAAAGTGGTTGGAGGGCAACTAACCCCCCTCTCACGCCCACCGTTTATACAAACATATCTAATCAAAATTTTGAGATAGCTATTTTGTTCGACGTAGTTGTAAGTTCTGGATTTTAGGTCTTTAAGGATGACAATCCCTCCCCCTCAAAGCCCTCGGGTTAAGGGCTACAAGTTTTGCCCTGGGGGCATTAAAAGTTTTTATTGAAAGCTATGTCGTAAAAACTTGAAAAAGGGAGCATTCGATTGGAAATTCAAAAGGCTAGTGCCCTTTTTAATAGTCGAAAGTGATTGGAGGACAACTAACCCCCCTCTCACGCCGACCTTTTCACCAAACACATCCAATCAAATTTTTTAGATAGCCATTTTGTTCAACGTAGGTGAAAGTTTTAGAAATTAGGTCTTTAAGGATGACAACCCTCCACAGCCCTCAGGGCAAGGGTTATAAAATATGCCCTGGGGCACATACGATTTTTATAGAAAATGTTCTAGTACAAACTTCAAAAAGGACTTGTTCGATTGGATTTTAAAATGGCTAGTGCCCTTTTTAATAGTCGAAAGTAATTGGCGGGCGACTAATCCCCCTCTCACGCTCACTATTTCCCCAAACACTTAAAATCAAAATTTTGAGATAGCCATTCTCTACGTAGTTGAAAGTTCTGGAAATAATGTCTTTGTGGATGCCAATCCACCCACAGCCCTCAGGACAAGGGTTGTAAGTTATGCATTGGGGCATAGGAGTTTTTTATGCAAAGATTTGTCGTAGAAACTGTAGAAACGTCAAAAAGGGCTCATTAGATTTGACTTTGAAACGGGTAAAGCTCTATTTAACAGTTAGAAGTGATTGAAGAGCAACTGATCATTTTCTCAAACACATCAAATCAAAATTTTGAGATATTCATTTTGCTCAACGTAGTTGAAAGTTCTGGAAATTAGGTATTTAAGGATGACAACCCCCTTCCCCCCGCAACCATCAGGGCAAAGATTGTAAGTTATGCCCTGGGGGCATATAAGTCTTTTATAGAAAATTTTTTCGTAGAAACTTCAAAGAGGCTCATTGGACTGGAAATTGAAACAGGCAAAGCCCGTTTTAATAGTATAAAGTGATAGACAGGCAACTCACGCCCCTCTTACACCCACCATTTCCCCAAACACATCCAATAAAAATTTTGAGATAGCAATTTTATTTAACGTATTTGAAAGTTCTGGGAACACACACACAAAAAAAAACACAAACACACGCACAAACACGCACACCATATATGCCCCCAGGGCATAACTAATAATTCTTGCCCTGAAGACCATGGGGGGGGGTGTCATGTTCAAAGATATAATTTCCAGAACTTTCAACTACATTGAACAAAATGGCTATCTAAAAATTTTGATTGGATGTGTTTGGAGAAATGGTGGGTGTGGAAGAGGTGTTAGTTGCCTTCCAATGATCCAATCAAAATTTCGAGATAGCCATTTTGTTCAGCGTAGTTGATTTTCAGATAGAAAACATGTTTTTGAGGAGGACAATCCCCCACAACCCTTTGGGCAAGGGTTTTAAGTTATGCCCTGGGGCATATAAGGTTTTTATAGAAGGTGGTGTCGTAGAAACTTCAAAAAAGGCTCATTCGATTGGAAATTCCGAGGGCTAGTGCCCTTTGTAATAGTCGAAAGTGATTTGAGGGCAACTAACCCCCCTCTCTCGCCCACCTTTTCCCCAAACAC
Source organism: Artemia sinica (assembly GCA_027921565.1). Classification (NCBI taxonomy): domain Eukaryota; kingdom Metazoa; phylum Arthropoda; class Branchiopoda; order Anostraca; family Artemiidae; genus Artemia; species Artemia sinica. Next base: position 28,653,675 of record CM051274.1, on the reverse strand, counting down.
ATCCAATCAAAATTTTAAGACAACAATTTTATTAAACGTAGTTTTAAGTTCTGGAAATTAGGTCTTTGAGGATCTCAACTCCCCAAAGCCCTCATGGCAAGGGTTGTAATTTAAGGATTCTACGAATCCTTCATATTATTTCTTATGGAAGGGATGAGGGATGCTCGTATAAACTTTAGAGAGGGCTCATTTGATTGAAAATTGAAAGTTCTTGTTCACTTTTTAAGAGTCAAAAGAGATTGAAGGGCAACTACCCTCTCTCCCTCCTCAACGCCCTAAATGCATTAGATAAAAATTTTTAGATGCACATTTTGTTAAAATATTTCAAAGTTCTGATAACAAAAAACTCCGGTGTCGACACAGCCCACCAGGACCCAGGGGTAGGCGTTGTAAGTTATGCCCTGGGGCATAACTTATTAAGGGGGGTTTATAACTTATGGGAAGGGGTTTTGTATGGGAAGAACACATAGGAAATCTTTTATAATTATCCAACTATAAGATTAAAATACATACTCTGTGATAGATGCAAAATTGCTTTGGCACACAAATTCCTATTAAGGTCAATTCCAAACAGTCGTGATCCCTTTGTGTCAGCAAGTGAAATGATCTAAACCCCCTTATTGGAGCTATTTTTTCAATCCATTCATTGTTGTCAATCGCTGTCAACAAGTTATGCAAGCTGTCTATTGTTCATATATTAGGTTTTTATCAAAGAGGTAATCGTATAGACTTTGATAAAAACCCAATTGGATTTAAATTGAAAGTTCTAGATCCGTTTTTTAAAGTCAAGAATAATCGGACACTAAGCATCCCCCCCCCATGCCATAAAAACTTGAAACTTTTTGCAATCAAAAACCAACAAAATTTAATAAAAAAAACTTTCCGAATAATAAGTTTTTCAAAGAAAAGTAAAGGTCATTTTAAGCTTAAGCTCAGGAGATACAAATACCTGTTAAAATTTAAACTCAAAACGACCAGAAATTACTATTAAAGAATAAATGAAACCCAAAACGAACAGAAATTAAATAAACAATCATAGCAAAAAATATACAACAAGTAATAATGTAAATGGATAAATAGATCTTAAAGCGAGTAATGCTTAGATTGAATATGAAAATCAAGCTTAAAACGAAAACAAATATTTTTCTATTAAAGTATAAATGAAACTTAAAACGAACAGAAATCAAATAAACAATCAATGCGAACAAACATACAATTTATATTTATGTAAATGAATAAATAAATCTTAAAACGAGTGAAACTTAAATTTAATATGCAAATAAAGTTTGAATCATATAAAAATAACTACAAACAAGAGTTTGGGTATCGTCTCGCTGCAGAAGCCTAAAACCTACTGCGTCATTGGCGCTTTACTGAAAACTAGTTATATTACAAATGTTTTCTTTTGTACATAATATTGAAAATAAATATTAAAATTACAGTAAAATTTTGAACTGATGAGCTTTTAGCAATTAATATCATTATACATCAATGATGTTTAATTTATTAGTTCTTTTCAAGTTTGGTCAAGACAAATATAGTTTCACTACATGCAAAATTTGGATACTGCCCCCTTCTTTAACTGTAAAAACATAAAGCCTTCTGCGTCATTGGTGCTTCACTGAAGACGAATTACTCGTGTATTACAAATGTATTATTTTCCAGTTCTTACAGCATTGAAAATGAAACTAAAAATTACAGTGAAAAAAAATCTTGAACTGATAGATCTTTCAACAATTAATCTCATTATTTATCTAATATTCAATTTGATTTTGTTTATACTTTCAAAGACTGTTCAAGACTCATATACTTTTTCCATTTTTTTAACTCTGCCATTTTTTGTAACTAATCGTGTTAGTTTGTTATGAAAACATTCTATGGCTTCTAGGCATTTCTATTTGAGCGGAAAACTGCACCTCAAACTTTGTGGAACATGTATTTTCTTGCATGAAACACCAAAATATAATAAAATGTCAAGTTTCGGAGTGTTCCACCACTCGCAAGCAAGTGCCATTGGTATTTTTGAATCCGCATGGTCAATTTAGGGGGTGGAGGGTAGGCTAATTCTCGTAGCAGCCCCATTGCGTCGTGGTATGGTTCACATTTTCAACACCTGGCGTCCCTATCATATAATCTACCAAGCATGCAACTACCCCAAATCAGTATCAATAAATAAATGAAACCCAAATGAACAAAAATTAAAATAAATATTAGAGTCAAACTCAAAACGAGCATAAATTAATGTGAGTAGGGTTCAAAACCAATATGCTTTCTAAAAGCCAGAATATAATTTGTACTTTACTGAAAAAAAATTAAAATGAGTTTACAGAAAAGAAAAAGATGTGCATTGTCAATTTAATGTACATATACTGATATTTATTCCCTAAAATCTTAATTAATTTTTGATTTCTTAAAGTTACAAAAGTGAAAATATTTCAAAGAATCGTTTTCAGTAAAGCGCCAATGACGCAGTAGGTTTTAGGCTTCTGCAGTGAGACGATACCCAAACTCTTGTTTGTAGTTATTTTTATTCGACAAACACATCCAATCAAAATTTTCAGATATCCATTTTGTTCAGCGTAGTTGATTTCCAGATAGAAAATATATTTTTGAGGAGGACACTCCCCCACAACCCTCAGGGCAAGGGTTTTAAGTTATGCCCTGGGGGCATATAAGGTTTTTATAGAAGGCGTTGTCGTAGAAACTTCAAAACGGGCTCATTCGATTGGAAATTAAAGGGCTAGTGCCCTTTTTAATAGTCCAAAATGATTAGAGGGCAACTAGCCCCCCCACGCCCATCATTCCCCCAAACACATCCAATCAGACTTTTGAGATAGCCATTTTGTTCAGTGTAGCTGATTTCCAGATAGAAAATATGTTTTTGAGGAGGACACTCCCCACAACCCTCAGGGCAAGAGTTTTAAGTTATGCCCTGGGGCATATAAGGTTTTTATAGAAGGCGTTGTCGTAGAAACTTCAAAACAGGCACATTCAAATGGAAATTCAAAGGGTTAGTGCCCTTTTTAATAGTCGAAAGTGATTGGAGGGCAACTAGCCCCCCCCCCCCATGCCCATCATTCCCCCAAACACATCCAATTAAAATTTTGAGATAGCCATTTTGTTCAGCGTAGTTGATTTTCAGATAAAAAACATGTTTTTGAGGAGGACAATCCCCCACAACCCCACTGTCCTTTTTAATAGTCAAAAGTGATTGGAGGGGAATTAGCCCCCCCCCCCACACACGCCCATCATTCCCCCATACACATCCAATCAAAATTTTGAGATAGCCATTTTTGTTCAGCGTAGTTGATTTCCAGATTGAAAATATATTTTTTGAGGAGGAAACTCCCCCACAACCCTCAGGGCAAGAGTTTTAAGTTATGCCCTGGGGGCATATAAGGTTTTTATAGAAGGCATTGTCGTAGAAACTTCAAAACAGGCTCATTCGATTGGAAATTAAAGGGCTAGTGCCCTTTTAAATAGTCAAAAGTGATTGGAGGACAACTAGCCCCCCCCCCCCACGCCCATCATTTCCCCAAACAAATCCAATCAAACTTTTGAGATAGCCATTTTGTTCAGTGTAGCTGATTTCCAGATAGAAAATATGTTTTTGAGGAGGACACTCCCCCACAACCCTCAGGGCAAGAGTTTTAAGTTATGCCCTGGGGGCATATAAGGTTTTTATAGAAGGCGTTGTCGTAGAAACTTCAAAACAGGCACATTCAAATGGAAATTCAAAGGGCTAGTGCCCTTTTTAATAGTCAAAAGTGATTGGAGGGCAACTAGCCCCCCCCCCCCATGCCCATCATTCCCCAAAACACATCCAATTAAAATTTTGAGATAGCCATTTTGTTCAGCGTAGTTAATTTCCAGATAGAAAATATGTTTTTGAGGAGAAAACTCCCCCACAAACCTCAGGGCAAGAGTTTTAAGTTATGCCCTGGGGGCATATAAGGTTTTTATAGAAGGCGTTGTCGTAGAAACTTCAAAACAGGCTCATTCGATTGGAAATTAAAGGGCTAGTGCCCTTTTTAATACTCAAAAGTGATTGGAGGGCAACTAGCCTCCCCCCCCACGCCCATCATTTCCCCAAATACATCCAATCAAAATTTTGAGATAGCCATTTTGTTCAGTGTAGCTGATTTCCAGATAGAAAATATGTTTTTGAGGAGGACACTCCCCCGTAACCCTCAGGGCAAGAGTTTTAAGTTATGCCCTGGGGGCAAATAAGGTTTTTACAGAAGGTGTTGTCGTAGAGACTTCAAAACAGGCACATTCAAATGGAAATTCAAAGGGCTAGTGCCCTTTTTAATAGTCGGAAGTGATTGGAGGGCAACTAGCCCCCCCCCCATGCCCATCCTTCCCCCAAACACATCCAATCAAAATTTTGAGATAGCCATTTTGTTCAGCGTAGTTGATTTTCAAATAGAAAATATGTTTTTGAGGAGGAAAATCCCCCACAACCTTCAGGGCAAGGATTTTAAGTTATGCCCTGGGGGCATATAAGGTTTTTATAGAAGGCGGGTGTCGTAGAAACTTCAAAAAAGGCTCATTCGATTGGAAATTCCAAGGGCTAGTGCCCTTTGTAATAGTCGAAAGTGATTTCAGGGCAACTAACCCCCCTCTCACGCCCACCTTTTCACCAAACACATCCAATCAAAATTTTAAGACAGTCATTTTATTAAATGTAGTTTTAAGTTCTGAAAATTAGTTCTTTCAAAATTACAACTCCTCCAAAGCCCTCAGGGCAAGGGTTGTAATTTAAGGATTCTCCGAATCCTTCATATTATTTCTTATAGAAGGGATGCTCGTATAAAATTTAGAGAGGGCTCATTTGATTGAAAATTGAAAGTTCTTGTTCACTTTTTAAGAGTCAAAAGGGATTGAAGGGCAACTAGCCCCTCTCCCTCCTCCACGCCCTAAATGCATTAGATAAAAATTTTGAGATAGACATTTTGTTAAAATAGTTCAAAGTTCTGATAACAAAAAACTCCGGTGTCGACACAGCCCACCAGGGGCAAGGGGTAGGCGTTGTAAGTTATGTCCTGGGGCATAACTTATTAAGGGGGGTTTATAACTTATGGGAAGGGGTTTTGTATGGGAAGAACACATAGGAAATCTATTATAATTATCCAATTGTAAGGTTAAAATACATACTTTGTGATAGATGCAAAATTGCTTTGGCACACAAATTCCTATTAAGACAATTCCAAACAGTCGTGATCCCTTTGTGTCAGCAAGTGAAACTGTCTAAACCACCTTATTGGAGCTATTTTTTCAATCCATTCATTGTTGTCAATCATTGTCCACAAGTTATGCAAGCTGTCTATTGTTCATATATAAGGTTTTTCTCAAAGAGGTAATCGTATAGACTTTGAAAAAAGCCTCATTCGACTTAAATTGAAAGCTCTAGATCCGTTTTTTAAAGTCAAGAATAATCAGACAGTAAGCACGCCCCCCATGCCAAAAAAAACTTGAAACTTTTTGCAATAAAAAACGAACAAAAATTAATTAAAACAACTTTCCGAAAAATAAGTTTTTCAAAGAAAAGTAAAGTTGAATATGAAAATCAAGCTTAAAACGAAAACAAATATTTTGCTATTGAAGTATAAATGAAACTTAAAACGAACAGAAATTAAATAAACAATCAATGCGAAAAAACAGACTATGTATATTAATGTAAATGAATAAATAAATCTTAAAATGAGTGAAACCTAAATTGAATATGCAAATCAAGTTTGAATCGAATAAAAATAACTACAAACAAGAGTTTGGGTATCGTATCACTGCAGAAGCCTAAAACCTACTGCGTCATTGGCGCTTTACTGAAAACGAATTATATTACAAATGTTTTCTTTTGTACTTAATATTGAAAATAAATATTAAAATTACAGTAAAATTTTGAACTGATGAGCTTATAGCAATTAATATCATTATGCGTCAAATATTCAGTTTAATTTATTAGTTCTTTTCAAGATTGGTCAAGACAAATATAATTTCACAACAAGCAAAATTTGGATACTGCCCCCTTCTTTAACTGTAAAAACCTAAAGCCTTCTGCGTCATTGGTGCTTCACTGAAAACGAATTACTCGTATATTAGAAAATTATTTTTTCCAGTTCTTACAGCATTGGAAAATGAAATAAAAAATACAGTGAAAAAAAATCTTGAACTTATGGATCTTTCAACAATTAATATCATTATATATCTAATATTCAATTTGATTTTGTTTATATTTTCCAAGACTGTTCAAGACTCATATAGTTTTGCCATTTTTTTTAACTCTGCCATTTTTTGTAACTAATCGTGTTAGTTTGTTATGAAAACATTCTATGGCTTCTAGGCCTTTCTATTTGAGCGGGAAACTACACCTCAAACTTTGTGGAACATGCATTTTCTTGCATGAAACACCAAAATATTAAAGTGTCAAGTTTCGGAGTGTTCCACCACTCGCAAGCAAGTGCCATTGGTATTTTTGAATCCGCATGGTCAATTTAGGGGGTGGAGGGTAGGCTATTTCTCGTAGCAGCCCCATTCCATCGTGGTATGGTTCACATTTTAAACACCTGGCGTCCGGACTATCATATAATCTACCAAGCATACAACTACCCTAAATCAGTATCAATATATAAATGAAACCCAAAACGAACAAAAATTAAAATAAATATTAGAGTCAAACTCAAAACGAGCATCAATTAATGTGAGTAGGGTTCAAAACCCTTATGCTTTCTAAAAGCCAGAGTATAATTTGTACTTTACTGAAAAAAAATTCAAATGAGTTTACTGAAAAAAAATGTGCATTGTCAATTTAATATACATATGCTGATATTTATTCCCTAAAATCTTAATTAATTTTTGATTACTTAAAGTTACAAAAGTAAAAATATGTCAAAGAATTGTTTTCAGTAAAGCGCCAATGACGCAGTAGGTTTTAGGCTTCTGCAGTGATACGATACCCAAACTCTTGTTTGTAGTTATTTTTCTTCGATTTAAACTTGATTTGCATATTCAATGTAAGTTTCACTCGTTTTAAGATTTATTTATTCATTTACAGTAATATATATTGTATGTTTGTTCGCATTGATTGTTTATTTAATTTCTGTTCGTTTTAAGTTTAATTTATACTTTAATAGCAAAATATTTGTTTTCGTTTTAAGCTTGATTTTCATATTCAATCGAAGCATTACTTGCTTTAAGATCTATTTATTCATTTATATTATTACTTGTTGTATGTTTTTTGCTATGATTGTTTATTTAATTTCTGTTCGTTTTGGGTTTCATTTATTCTTTAAGAGTAATTTCTGGTCGTTTTGAGTTTGAATTTTAACAGGTATTTGTATCTCCTGAGCTTTTTTTAAAATGGCCTTTGCTTTTCTTTGAAAAACTTATTTTTCGGAAAGTTTTTTTTTAATTAATGTTAAGTGAAATGAAACGTTTTTCTAATAGAAAAAAGGCTGAAGCTTGTTTTTCTGATGGAATATATTTTAAAACAATTTAATTTTATAAAATTAATCAGAGGCAACGCTTTAGCATTGCCTATATTAAAGGCCATACGGCTCCAATGTTTTATTATTTATTTATTATTTCTTTTCCCAGAGGCACTTCATATGGAAGGGGTCGTTGTAGAAACTTCAAAGGGGGCTCATTCGATTGGAAATCGAGAGTTCTAGTGCCCTTTTTAATAGTCGAAAATGATTGGAGGGCAACTAGCCACCCCCCCCCCTCCCCACGCCCATAATTCGCCCAAACACATTCAATCAAAATTTGGAGATAGCCATTTTGATCATCGTAGTTGATTTTCAGATAGAGAATATATTTTTGAAGAGGACACTCCCCCAAAACCGTCAGGGCAAGGGTTTTAAGTTATGCCCTGGGGGCATATAAGGTTTTTATAGAAGGCGTTGTGGTAGAAACTTCAAAACAGGCTCATCCGATTGGAAATTCAAAGGGCTAGTCCCCTTTTTAATAGTCGAAAGTGATTGGACGGCAACTAGCCCCCCCCCCCACCAATCTTTTCCCCAAACATATCCAATCAAAATTTTGAGATAGCCATTTTGTTTAGCGTACTGGCTTTCCAGATAGAAAATATGTTTTTGAGGAGGACACTCCCCCACAACCCCAAGGGCAAGGGTTCTAAGTTATGCCCTGGGGGCATATAAAGTTTTTATAGAAGGTGTTGTCGTAGAAACTTCAAAAAAGGCTCATTCAATTTGAAATTCAAAGGGCTAGTGATTAATTCTAATTTCTAGAAATTAAGTCTTTTAGGATGACACCCCCCCCCCACAGCCCTCAGGGCTAAGGTTGTAAGTTGTGGCTATAATGTTTTTATAGAAAGCATTGTCGTAAAAATTTCAAAGGTTTTTATAGAAATTTTTGTCGTAGAAGCTTCAAAAAGGGCTCATTTGATTTGAAATTGAGAAGAGTAGTGCCTTTTTTATTAGTAGAAAGTGATCAAAGGGCAAATGCCCCCCCCCCCCCACACTCATAATTTCCCCAAACACTTCCAATCAAAATTTTGAGATAGCCATTGTGTTCAGCGCGTCGGAACGGTCTGGAAATTATATTTGAGGATAACAAAACCCCCAGCCCTTACGGTAAGGGTTGTAAGTTATGCCCTGGAGACATATTAGGTTTTTTATAAAAAGCGTGGTCATATAAACTTCGGAGGGAGCTCATTGGATTGGTAACCAGACGCTCTAGTGTTCTTTTTAAGAGTCAAAACGATCGGAGGGCAGCTATCCCCCCCCCCCCCCACACACACACACACGTCGTATTGTCCCGAAATGCATCTAATAGAAATTTTGAGATAGCTATTCTATTCAAAGTGGTTTAAATATCATATAACAAGGCCTTTGGGGTTGAAACAATCCCCAGAGATTAGGGGCAAGGGTTGTAAGCTATGCCCAGGGGGTATTTAAGGTTCGTATGGAAGGGATGGTTGTTTAACTTTAGAAGAGGCTCAGTCTTTTTCCCAGAAAAAGACTATGTCAATATAAAACGAACAGAAATTAATTAAGAAAACTTTGTCAACAAAATAAGTTTTTAAAAAAACAGTAAAGAACTCCACTAAACCAAAATGAACACAAATAGAATCAAATAATCTACCAAGAATACAACTACCACAAATCAGTATCAATAAATAAATGAAACCCAAAACAAACTGAAATTAAAATAAATAAGAGTCAAACTCAAAACGAGCAGAAATTAATATGAGTAGGGTTCTACACCCCAAGCTCTCTAAGAGCCAGAATATAATTTGTACTTTGCTGAAAAGATTCCATCAATTAAGATTTTAAGGAATAAATATCAGCATATGTATATTAAACTGAAAATGCAGATTTTTTTCAGTATTTTCATTTCACTTCTTTTTCAGTAAAGTGCAAACTATATTCTGGCTCAAAAATCAAGAGGAAGATTCAAAACCTTGCTCTGCTACTAGATGTCTATCTTCTGATCGTTTTCAACAGTCATTGCTGTTAACAATGAGGGTACTTTGTGTGGTTCTAGGCGAATACCCCCCCCCCCCGGCGAACACCCCCCGGAAAATACCCCTCGAGGAAAATACCTCCCCCCCCCGGTGGAAAATATCCCCCGCCGCCCCCCCCCCCCAAAAAAAAAAAAGTACCCAACGTGGAAAATAAGGCTTTCCAAATTCGAGAATTTTCTTTGAGTTTTTTTGTTTATTTCCGTAGGGGGATGGAATTTTGGTGCTTGTGTATTATGTGCCACTCACTCAAGTTTATGCTGTGCAAAATTCGCGAACACACCGTTTTTTTTTATAGTTTCTTCGTTACTTTAGAAATAAATTTGCGCTATAGATTTGCACATTAGGGTAAGCATAATGGGTCTGCATGCAAAATATGTTTGGTACAATTGTTCTGCATATTAGATAGATAGACAAATAAGTGTATTTTAAAACCAAACATGCGGCCATGAACACAGTAAAGTAACATAAAAAAATATACTGAATGGGGGAGGGGGAAGAGTGTTTAACCCCCCAAAAAATGCCCTCCTTCACGAAAAATACCCCTCCCCATAGAAATATCCTCTGGACAACTCAATTCTGGCGAAGATTTACCCCGGACAATTACCCTTAACATCCCCACGCGTAAAATTAAATCGGGAAAGAGAAAGCAAGACATATAAAGAAATTTCGTATATGAATTTTTGCAATTTCACCCAGCGTAAAATTTCTTCTTAAAATGTCATCTCCTGGAAACTATTTTAAGATTTTCCCAGCAGAAAATTCGTCCTCCTCTCCCCACCCGAAAAATGTATGATACTTCCCAATAACAAATAAAACAAAGAGCGATTTTTATAACTTAAAAACCTTTCCCCGGGTGATGTAGGGGGTCATTTTATCTCCAAAGACATAGTTATCGATAAGCTATCTAAAAATTTTGATTGGACGATTTTGGGAAAAAAGTGACGTGGGAGGGAACCTGGCTGCCCTGGAAATTGAAAGATCTAGACTGGAGGGCAACAGCATCCCCCCTCTCCACGCCCATCACATCCCCAAATACTTACATTGAGACTACTACAAATGTGTCAGCTCTTTTTATAGCTTTGAGTTTACAGATAAATAGATTTAGCATGCTTAGCCAGAGTGGAGTTAGATATTAATAAAACTACAATATTGTTAACTGGTGGAAACCCATTTGGAAATAATATAGAAATAAGAACTTTGGGCCCAGAATGCTTATATCTGAAATTAGTCCTTACTTTGATTATTATTTTCTTTTCATAAAAGTCATATCTAACATCACCCTGTTGTCACTTCCCCGCCGCGTTGGGGTAAACGCCGGCCACCACTTTGTGTAACCTTCATTGACTGTTATGTTTAGGTACTTCCATTTGACGATACGCTTTGCGTTAGGGAGCCATGTCTGAACAATGAAGATTGCGTTTCTGTGCTGAAATTTGGAAATGCTTCATATTTTATAACTTCTATTTAGACCTATTTATTCAGTCAATACCTTTGCTTGTCGATGCCCGGCAGGATTTACTGGTAAGCAATTTTCAATAAAACGTTTAGTGACAAGTTCCAAGTTGGCGAATTTGATGACGTAAAACTTAATTTTGCACTTTATTTGCGGCGGTTTCCCCCCATGTTTTGGTTAATTTTCACAATTCCTTTCATGAAAAGTTCCATATTGTTTTGAAAAGTAGAAGAAAACTTGTTAAATACTTGGGAACATCTCACTAAAATAGTGGGGGAAAAAGAAAGAAATACTAGCTTCTCTCATTTTGATAAGTATTCACGTTGGTATATAGCTTTATTTTCCCCTAAACATTACCTGAGTGAGTGGCGAAGCGGAACTCTCTCCAGCTATGTTTCTAATTATACAGGGTTAAGACCTAACCATGTTCAAAATAATGAACTCGCTTCCTTTTTCAAAAATAAGAATTGGTGTTGTTGGCTGACTTGCCTCTTCCAAGTCATTTTGTATTTAATCAAACATTTTAGAAAGTTTCAATTATATGTGAAGTGGGGTTAAAGTATAGTTGGTCCAACAATTCTCACTTCATAATATGCAGAATAACTGTACTTAACACATTAGGCATGCAAACCCGCTATACTTTACCCCCAGCCCCCTCCCCTAATGGGCAAACAAATAGCCCAAATTTATTTCTAAAGTATTATATTTTTATCATACTTAGGTATATTTTATTATGATAAACGTAACTTCAATTCTTGAGTGTGTGCTAGCTAACAAGGAAGTACCTTATTTTTGATGCTTCCCCTATAATTCACCTTATTAAAACTCCTCCATCCCAATCTTAGAATTTTACGTGAATTTCCTTTGGGTTACGTCGGAAGATCTTTCCATGGGGGAAGAGAAGTTCCGTGAAGGGGGCGCTGGATTTCCCAGCATTATTTAAAAAAAACAATCTGAAATTAAATAAAAAAACAAGTTTTTTCAACTGAAAGTAGGGAGTAACATTAAAGCTTTAAACAAATAGAAATTATTACGTATATGAGGGGGTTCGTCTCCTCGTCAATACCATGCTCTTTACGCTGAATATAATTCTTTAAACAAAGCTTACGCTGAAGCTTTATGGTAGTGAATGCGTTCTATAATTCTATTCAACTTGAAAATAAAATTCTTGACTACGAATGGTGTAAGAAATAGCGATTGAGAAACTGCATTTGAAATGATTTAAACTCATTACATAAAGACGATACTTTTTTTCGTCAACATATGAAGAACTGTGTATATTGCAATATTTGCAATAGTATATTGCATCTATCTGGTTTTTATGCAAAGTAACAAAAGAGACGAAAATTAATGAACAAGAGAGTAGTGAGGAATTACGGTATGCAAAGTAATATTTGGCAGGGAAAGTCACTGGTGATAAATCGCTAGGGGTGGCAGCATGATTGCGTGATTTTCGGGGATTCGGGGAACCAAATTTTTTTTCGGAGTGACACATAGATTTTCGAGAAAATACCCGAAAACTCGGGGATAGAGCAAGCCCTGCTTGACTTCTAATCAGGAAAATCGAAATACTAAACCACACGAGAAGGAAAAGCTCCAACTTTGCGGTTGACGCGATAAAGAATTGCCGCAAAAATAATTTAAAGTCGACCGAACGCCACCGCCTCTGCTGGCGGCGGCGTGCCTGCGGTGCGCCGGCGGTGTCACGACACTTCGGCGGCGTTCGACCGGGCCTCTCGTCGGCGGCGTTCGGTCGATGCGCCGGCGCGGCGCCGGGGTCTAAGCATAGCTGTTAGTATCTCACAATATTTCTTCCTACAGATCTGTTGGGTTATGACTGATCTAATAATTTAAAAGATCGGGATTCTTCCTATCGGGGAGAAGTATAAAAGAAAAGAATAAAATATAAAGAGGGCTCTGCAAAAAAAAATCCAATCGGGCCTCGCACCTAGTCGATCTGGCCCTGCCTTCTCCCGACCCAAATATAAGCAAAAAAGCTGAATCAAAGTGAAAAAACATGGTCAAAGTGGACGAACCCTTGGCCACAACCCCCAGCTGCTGTGTCCGAGACGGCTGACCCCCCCCCCCCCCTCTTCTTAAGGAATGGCTCTTAATATTGCAGATACTGTAATTTGATAAACTGGGAAAAATCTAGTCGAAAAATAAAACAAATTTAAAAAGAAGAAAGATTTGAACCGCTACGTAGCTTACAATTACAACTTTGTACTGGAAAACTCTATATGAATAGACCGTATAATTGTATATAAATAAGCTGTAACTAACCTTTGATTTTTCTTTCTACACCATCTATTTATTTATAGTAGATGGCATTACAGGTATACAGAAAATTTTAAAATAGGAAAAAATATTGGTACAGTCTGGAAAATCAGCAAAAATGGTTTCTATGGGAAAAGTGATTTTAAAGGTATTTAACAGATAAGATATCTAATTCCGGATCGAGAGTGATGTAAACAATAAGTTTGTAGGCAAAACTTGACCCTTATTGTGTTGGAAAGATCAGTAGGCTATTTTAACTAGCTGAGGCCCTAGGTGAATGAAACCTTTAGGTTAGAGATTTTATTGTTCTCATGTTTCATTAGATACCTGAAGAAGGTAAAATTATAGACAAGCTGTTGGTAAAGTTCTACGAAATCATATTATTGAGTTAGGACTAAAGTGAATACACCATTTGATGCCTTTTTTTATGCTGATTACGAATATAATAAGCATTTCTATCGGAAATGAATTTTAGCCCCCCCTATATATGCCAATTCAGGGTTAGGTTAGGTTGGGTTAGGTATAGCCTATATAGGGGGGGGGGGGGGGCTGAAATTCATTTCCAATAGAAATGCTTATTATATTTGTAATCAGCATAGAAAAAGGCATCAAATGGTGTATTCACTTTAGTCCTAACTCAATAATATGATTTTGTAGAACTTTACCAAGCTGTTTTTGGTTATCTTGGAAAGGGGTTAGACTAGAAAAATAAAACTTTCAGGGATTGATCTACCTGCTAAAATATGTCCTGGGAAGATATTTTGATGTATCTTCCTTCATCTTTCCCCTTCTAGAGGCCACTGCCTTTGATGATCTTCAAAAAGCCTTTGAACTATAAAAGCAAAACTAGTTCAAAAATAAATCTTCAGCTAAAATGATGTAGGCCTACAACAAAAGTAGACCTGTTTTCAGTTTCACAACTTGCACAACTCCCAATTTATGAGGTTTGAAAGATTGACAAATAGGCTACATTTCCCAAAATTAGAAAAATAACATTAAAATTTAAATCAAATAAGAGGAATTACATTTTCAAAACTAAAACCTTAAGAAAAAGAAAGATAGAGAAAAAAACAACAACTAAAACTAAGGTATAATGCTATTCTTTATAAGATTTCAATAAGTATTGAACAATCCAGTGCTTTAGTGCTTCTTAAGTAGAGTATATGTTTTCAATAGAACATACCAATTTATGGGCTATTCTGAAGAAAACACCATAGGATTAAACCCCCAGTACTTGGCCAGGTATTTTGATTGAAAATTATTGTTTCTACATATTGACAGCAGGCTCCTAATCTTGGACATTATAGCCTATGCATAGGGTTAGATAATTGCAATTGGCTGATGGTTAGGAATTGATAGTTGGAATTGGCTGATCTTGGAAAACATTAATCTTAAAAAACATCTGATTATCCAAAATTTAGAATTTTGACAAAAGGTAGCTCTACTGATTAGTTTATTTAAATACATTTATTCTGTTTCACAGCTCTTGTCTTATATTAAGTCTATCAAAGGTTGACTGTGTCTGTCATTAGGATGTGTTGTTCTAACTTTAAGATCTAGATAATATCTTAGACCTCACTGGTTTTCTATTTACAAGTTACTGCCTTTCCATTTACCTGTTGTTTTCTCTTAAACTTTCTTAAATTCTTGCAACTTTAAGATCTTATGTCAAAGATTAGGCTCAAGGATTTAATTTATGGCCAAGGTCCAAAGGGGCCCTTCAGTTCATGGATAGTATCCATTGGAATGCCACAGAAACAGACCTGAGGACAATCAGAGGTCAATCAATTAGTCTCCATAAAAACCCTATTAATATCAAGTTCTAACATGTCCCCAGCCAAAGGCATCAAATATTATGAATTAGTAGACCAGCTTGCCAGTACCTCCTTGTACAATCTAATAAACCCCAATTTGAAAGCCCAGACCTTCAGAGACATACTCAGAAGAAGAGTTCCTTCAAAAATAAAAATACTGCTTCATCCTTATTTCTGTCAAGGGCAGATAATATTATTTAGGCCTACTATAGTATCTAAACCAATCCTGAGAAAAGAAGAGTTTACTCATCATTAACAAGCTGATCCATACTGCAGATTTTGAAATTCAGTTCCAGAATCCCTGAACCACTTGTTTTTGTGAATGTCAATTCGTCCAGTTAGAAGTAGTCAATATTGGGAAAATCTTCTGTATGGCAAACCTCTAGCCTGATATCAGTCTGTTGCTGCCTTCAAGCCTACCATCTAACACTGAAAGACAACTTTACCAAAGTATCATCAATTTCCTGCAGCATAATAATATCTGTAACTAGATTAGACTGATGGTAGCAACACTTCTTCCTGGTCCATCATGATGTGCAGATGGGAAATTGTCATGCAGCCAAAAGGAGACCAAAGTGGACTCTGGAAGGCTTTGTGTTTCAAGAAGAAGCTAATCACAAACTTGTTAAAAAGATTGTGATTATCCTGTGGTGAAACAATCCACTCTCTATATGGTATGAAAAGAGGTTTTACAATGATTTAGCTGTTAGAGGGTGAATTAGCTGGCCAACTACTGTTGTTTTTTTTACCCTAATAGGAAAATAATTTTGTATGTAGCCTAGGGTAGGGTGATATCTGGTCCCATTAAAAGGATGGGGTGTGGTGGGCTGTCATATTAGAAACCATTATATTAACAAAGAATATGGATTAAGGAATCAAATTGTAAAAGCCTACTCTATTTATATTACAGTGTTCCCTGCAGAAGAGCTCATTGACTGCAATGCTTCCTGCCTTCAATGTACCTTAGTCTACTATTGATTCCCCCCCCCCTCAGGCTGCTGCGTAGTATAGAAGGAGTTGGTTTAGAAACTTTAGAGGGTCTGGTTTTATTAGAAGTTAGAACTTCTTGTGGTGTTTTTAAAATGAAAAGCAATTGGAGGACAATCAGCCAGACTCCTATGCTCTTTGTTGTACTTGTCACCTTAGGCCTATAGCTCCCCAGACATCTAATCAAATTTTAGATTGCTATTTTGTTTAAAATGGCCAACAAAAAAAAAATCCAATATCCCTCTAGGGAAAACTTGATGCCCAAAGTCCCTAGGGCAAAGAGTGCAAATAATGCAAATGGATAGATTTTATACATAGGTTTTATAGCTGAAGAAGGGGGCAGAGAGGGGGGGGGGGAGATAATGTCCTAGATTAGTAGCTCTTCTGAAAGAAACACTATAATAGCAAAAGAGTAGTACCATTCCATATCTCAGTAGACAATCTCTCCAAATATGATAGTTGAAACTCTGACAATGCACTCCCCCTAATGTCCAAAATATAGCCTTTAATATCAAATTTTTCCAGAATTTTTCATCTTGTGATGTATCATGTGTCTTTGTTAATTGCTAGCTGCATTATTGGTCAAGTTCTAGATTAATTGATAATTGAGATAGCTAAAAAAAAAAACACTACCCTAAAATCAGAATTTCATCCAGAACCCAAATATAACACTTTTTATGTCATAAATTTACTTTACTGTACCTCACCCTGCAGCCTTGAATTTAAGTCTTACCATACAGCTCTAGAATCAGTCCAAATGGGGGCAACAAAGTGTATAAGACATCTCTTATGTCCTTATCCATCCAAATAGGCTTCTGAATGCTGAAGACACCATTCCTGACCTTTTCAACTGAGTAATTCAGATAGAACTTGCAGTCACCTCTGAAGCTTTTTTAGGCAGAAATTAGCAACAGACCATAAAACAAGGTCCAGTGCAATATAGTTATATCCTTATTCAACTTCCTTACTGGAAAAAGTGACCTCTACCAGAATGAATGTATAAGTCATCAGTAGACAAGGAATTCCTCAACAAACCCTGTTACACTTTTAGGGATGTCATGGATAATTAGTTTTCTACCATCATGTGCTATGTTGTCAAGGTGGCAGATATACACTTGATCCTATAACTAACAAGTGTAATTTAAGGAAGTTCTTTTGTTCTTAAGAGAATGCTGCTACTGTTGCTATAAAATTGTTGTAGTAGTAAACTGTCTCAGGCCAATTGAGTAATATCAAGATTTTGGTAAATTATAGTGCTTCCTTTAACAATTTCACAAATTCACTTTTCATTTTATTACATTTGCTCCTTGCCCCCAAACTTTATTCCTAAACCCATTATTGTTTCCTCTGAAAAAAAATGTTGTCCATAACTTTAGTCATATTTCCTTATTGCTCATGTTCTTGTATCCAATGGTTACCTACCCCTCTTGCTGTTACTTGGAATACATTATTTTTTATTATACTCTTCCAGGTATTCCTAACTAAGCAAAAACATGTTTTTCTTTTACTATTAAACTTTCTTCATCTTCCCTGCTACCTCCTTCCTAAGGTGTAACAATGCACTAGTATAGGAACCTTTATATTTTGTTTCTAAATTGTTATATTGCCTGCCTTTGTATCATGTTGGTTCACAATCTCTACTATAGAACATTTTGTTGTCTTTAATTGTATCACATAATAATGATTTTGATATCAATAGTAAAGATTTGTCCCTAAGTATAAGAAAAGACACTGAGGCTTATATTTAAGTTTGGAGTAAAAATGAAGTAATGTAACTATTTACTTAATTGTTTGACATAGATAGAAAGGAAACAAAACTAGTATCATTTTAGAATGTGTCATACTGTAGTCCATCCATGCCTTCTGTATAAGGTTAATTAAAAAAATTATTTTTCTCAATTGAAAGTAAGGAGCAACATCAAAATTAAAAACAAACAGATATTATTTTGTATATGAGATATTATAGATATTATTTTCACTCATTATGCTAAAGTTTTTCTGTGTTTTAAAAAAGCTTCTTATTCCAATTTGATGGCCCTTGTGTTTCAAAAGTTGTTCTGAAAAAATTTGGACAAAAAGTCAAACTGTATCATAAGGAGCAAGGAGGGGGTAGCTCCCCTCATATTAAGAATAATTTCCTTTTTTAATCTTTTATGTTGGTCCTCACAGCTGAAAAAAAAAAAATTTTCTTTATTTAATTTCTGATTGTCTCTCAAATCATGCCCAGGCTTAACCAAGATATGATGCAGGGTACAAGCCCCATAAACCATTGGTTTCATAACAATTGTATTTATCAATAATTGTATATTGGTTGGTAGCACCCTACTTTTTCATTTTTTTCTGTTAAAAATTAAGCTGTTGGATTGTAGCCTAATTAAAATTTTGAACAAAGTTTGAATATTTAGGCAAAATTTTTGCTGAACAGCTGTTTTGTTGAATAAATTCTTAACAACATTTTTACTGTAGAATTTTGGGTGCAGAGATAGGGTTATTATGGTTATATGAATAGCAATTCTGAGTGACTTTTGATCTTCTATGCATCTGAATCCATTGTAACCTCTATAATAGGGTTCTCTCATGGTTAAACCCATTGTATACATATATTTAAATGCATTGTATATGAATAGTAAAAGGGAAATATTACCACTTAACATCACTGAAAACAAAGCTCCTTGTAGATCCTGCCACTCCCCCAAGAAAATTTCTGGCAAAGTACATGATGCTCCCCCTTGCCTTTTCCACCTCTGTATTGTGATTTTTTATATTACTTAGAAAATACTGTTGCAATAGGAGTTGTGCTTTTACCCCTCCCCCCTTCTTGTACCAATTGTAAAGGTGTAGACCAAAAACATTCCCAGGAATCAAGATGGATTAGGAATGAGTTTCCAACCCTTTTAGTATTTAGCACTTTCAATATTTATCCAAAGGCTTATGGAGAGTTAGACAATTTTGGCATTAAAATGAGCTATTTTAGGCATCTCCTCCTGCCCTGCCTACACAACAATCTACCACCCCACCTTAATAATAATTGATGCACAATTATTAAGCACTAAATATAATTTCATAAAAAATCAAGTGAATCAACTTAGTTAAATCTACAATTAAGGTAATTGCCCATTTTAAAAATTATTGACTTACAGGGTCCTCAGTACCATTAGGGACATGTCCCTGTATCAGCAATCTCTAGATGGCTGTCAGTTGGTTCATCAGAGTTGTGTTCCCCTGAGTCAATGGCTAGCTGGGTTTTGCAATTTAAACCAAGGGTAAGGGTCTCCCTTACCCTAGTCTATGAGTCATGTGTCAAAAAGGTTCTCTCCAAAATTGATCCAGGCTATTTTTGAAACTATTTAAGGTTTCAGATTTCACAACTATTTGTGGGAGTCAGTTCCAGTCAGCTACTGCTCAGACACTCCAATAATTGGCCCTTGAACTATTTACTGCAATGGATTTGAATATTTGTTCTTGGTGTCCTCTTGTAGTACTTATTTTTGAAGGGTGAAAATACTACTGGAAAGACAGTTTCTCCAGGTTGTGCTTTAATTTGTACAGCGATATCAGGTTTCCTCTTATTTGTCTATATTTAAGGATGGGTATGTTCAGTTCTAATAGTCATTCTTCATAGCTTCAGTTTTTCAAACCAGCAAGAAGTTTGGTAGCACGTCTTTGGAACTTTTCCAGGACGGTCGAGTCCGTTTTATAGTGGGGTCCCTAAATCACATTCCCATACTCTATTGTAGGTCTGACAATCCCCTTGTAGAGTTTTACAAAAGTATCATTGTCCAAGTGCTTGAAACTTTGTCTGATCAGCCCAATGAAGTGTGATGCTTTGGAAATAGTTTTCTGGGTGTGCTCTTGAAATTTATGCTGTGGATCTCATTCAGAGTCAACAAGTGTCTGTGGTATTCTGCAGCCTGTTTTGTTGTTTATTGTTAGTTGGGGCACAGAAGCAATGTATTTCTTCCCTATCCACAGGACCTTGGTTTTTGATGCATTGACCTAGGCTTTGGAGATTTACAGTTAAGGTGTCAATGTCTTTTTGTAGTGTTGCAACGTTTTGAGATGATATGAACTTCCCATAGAGTTTTGTGTCATCTGCATAGATTGTGCTGATGATATTTCTGTTGATTTTGTTGATAAAGAGTATGAAGAGGAGAGGACCAATCACACTAACTTACGTCACCCTGCTGGTCACTTTTGATGGATTTGAGATGCTGTCACCCACTCTAACTTTATGGGTTTGATTTCTGAAGAATGATTCTATCCAGGATATTATTCGTCTTGGCAAATTGTACTGTTGGAGTTCATCCATTAGCTTTGCATAGGATATGCTTTCAAAAGTTTTTCAACATTAAATAGTACTGCCAGGTTGCTGTGACCCTCTTCCAGGGCTTGTGTTCAATCGTTGAATGTTTCTAATAATTCTTCTATAAAGCTTTTGTTTGGTAGGGACCCATATTGGATGGGATTTATCATATTGTGCTGTAATACATGGTTCAATATCCTGTCTCTTATGCATTCTTCACAAAGTTTACTGACTAATGATGTCAGGGCAGGTTGGTAGCTTTCTGCTTTTGATCGTTCACCTTTCTTGTGGATGGGGACAACAACTGCTTCAGACCATCTTGATGGTATTGCCCCTTTGTCTATAGAGCTTTGAAAGATTTCTAGCAAAGGTTCAACGATATATTCTGTACTTGTATGAGCTGCATGAATTTTCTGCAACAAGCGCCCCAATATGCACCATTCCCACCACTGCAACTGGGAAACTCAATATTTAGTTTTTGATACTTTTAACTGATTGGCTATTTCAGAGTTTTTGGTTGATAGAAAACTTGGACGTTTTTAGGGCAAAATTGTAGTTTGGTGCCACGAAATGGCGAAAAACGTCACTTGAAAAGGCACTATAACTTATAATTTCTTTTCAAATGAGTACTCTGAGAACTCATTTGAACTGAGTTCTCTGAGGACTCATTTGAACTGAGTGCTTTCAAAAGTTTGGAAAAATAAAATGCCAAATTTCATATTTCTTTGGATAGGAGCCTGAAACCTCTACAGTAGAGTTCTCTGATATGCTGAGTCTAATGGTGTGGTTTCATTAAAATTGCTTCCCTTCTTGGGTACGTTTCCCCCTTTTTTTGAAAGTAAGATGGATTTTCTCAGGCCCATAGCTTTTGAAAGATCTTTAACCGAACTGGCCAGCCATGACAAAGAACAAAGAAAGAAAACTCAATGAAGAAACAAACAAACAAGCGTATGGCTAGTAGAGAAAAGAAAAGAAAAAACAAAAACGACGCGGACATTTTGCATGTATAAAACCAGACGTCTTCAGCGCAGAAGAAACGAAGATAAAAAAAAAATAAATAAAATCACATAAAAACCACCACCAATATTAGTAAACTACAATTGTCACAACAGATCCACATAGGTCACTGTCACTAATAGAGTTACTTTGATGATAACATCAAAGCAACGTGAAATATCCGCATCGTTTTGGTTTTTTTATATTTTCTCTACTGGCTGTAGTTTTGTTTGTTTGTTTCTTCATTGAGTTTTTCTCTCTTTGTTTTTTCTCATGGCTTTTGATGGGAAACATTAATCAGACACTAATTAGACACTTGGCTTAATCAGAAGAATATTAACTAGCAGATCTCCAACTGTTATGATTAAGTTATACAAGAGCCTAGTTCAGCCAAGCCTAGAGTTAGGAATGTGTTTTGCATGCCTAATCAACAAGACTGACCAAGTAGCCATGGAATGAGTCCAGAGGAGGGCAACGAAATGCATTAAAGACTTCTATAATGTTCCTTATCCCTCTTAATTCCATGAACTTAGAATACCATCTCTAACATATCATCACAGAAGAGGTGATGTGATAACAGGATACAAGCTTCTAAACGCTGAGGATACCATTCTGGGCCTTTCCCAACCAGACAATTCAGAGAGAACTCATGGTCACCCTCATAAGCTTTTCTGAAAACAAGCAAACACCAGATTGAAGGAACAAGGTCTTTTCAAATTGAGTTGTTAGCTTGTGGTACTCCCTTAGTGAAAAACTATGACCTGTACGAGCATGGATGTGTTCAAGTCATCCAAAGAGTGCTCAAGAAACCGTGGTGCACTGATTGGGATGCCACAGATACCTAACTATCATCACTGAAGCTGGCGGACACAGGATTCGTCCTATTACTAGCAAGTGTGATTTAAGGTAATTTAATGCAATGAAACTAAATGGTATTTATATGTTTGAAATCAGTATAAACATTCAATTCTTTTGATGTATTCATTTTTAAATCAGAATACCAGTTTTTACATTACAGTTTTGGTATTGGCCCCAGTTGCTCCTTAATTATAATTTGTTGTCTCAAATTGTTTGATTCTTGTTCTTTTGCAATGTTCAGAAAAGCCCCTTGTTAACTTTAATTTTTTTAAATTATTTTTGGTGATTTTTGTTTTCCTGTGGTAACTTGATGTAATGGTTATCCTTAAGCGTTGTAGAAAAGACAACTATCCCTGAGCCTCCTTCAACAAAAAGTTCCTGTCTATGGGAATTTAGTTTTGTAACAAAAACTTAGACAACAAAATAAACACGAGAGTGCCCCTTATATAAGACTTCATTCCTGAAGAAGATATCAACCTTGTTGAGCCTATTTTTATCTTCAGCTACAAATGTTAAACAACCATTTACAACCTTTAAAAGTAAATATAGACTTACTGACTCAGTACCATAATTCTGCTTCTTTGATATTCTCTTAAGATTGGTCTGCTGTCAAGAATAGAGTTGATGACATTTATAAAAATGCTTGAACATTCTAAATTTTATGACAGAGCAAACAAAAGCTAAATTTTCCAGAAAAAAGGGCTGTAATGATAAGTATTGCTTGAACTAAACTGTCTTGTTAATTTTATGAATAAAATTAAGGGAAGGAAGAATTTACTTTTTAAATATTCTGACCCATATAATAAAACCTTAAGATAAAATTTTGAGAGCTATGGTAGATTTTTCTACACTAACTGTTAGGCCTATAAATCAGGGCTGTATCCAGGATTTTTGTTTGGGGGGGGGGTTACCCGATTTTTTCCCGTGAACTTTGTCTAACAGCCTCGAGCAATATTACGTTATTAAGTGAGCTCGAGACCGTTAATGTGCCCCTTACGACCGAGGACGCGTCCACTAGGCATACTTTCGTATCTTTAAGGGTTTTTTTTTTTTTTTTTTTTTTTTTTTTTTTTTTTTTTTTTTTTTTTTTTTTTTTTTTTTTTTTTTTTTTTTTTTTAGTAACACAAAAAGAAGCCAAATAGTAGAAGTAGTCTGTATATTATTTCGTTTTTTTTTATAGCTAAAAGTAAGGGCTCAATAGTACATCAATAGTACAGCCAATATCTGTGAAACAAACTCCAGGTGACAATTTTTCTTGCCTGCAAAAATGTCGATGATCTTGTCAAGGCAGATGTCAATGTCCCTATGGACTAAAAGAAGGGCTAAGCCACTCAGTCGTTTCTCCCCTGTTGAATTTTTCAGCCGGGTTTTGAGCCTTCTGAGCATTGAGAAACTTCTATCCGGAGTAGCAGTGCTGACAGATAATATCGCAAGAACAGCCACAAGAAGAAAAACATTTGGAAAGAAAGTGGCGTTGCATGCCTGAAGCGAAGACACAGCACAAGTAGGACTCTCTGATACCAGAACATTCTCCCACTTGATGCGACATAGCTCAATCTCTTGCTTCAGACAGTCTGGTTTGGGAAGAATATTGCCATACAATTCAACCAATGACTCCAGGTTTGATGCCTTCAGATCGACAGAAGCAATTTTGGCAGGAGAAAGGACACTGAGATTTGACAGCAGTTTTTGGTGAAACTCAAATCGTTTTTCAGCTCGGAAGTGAAGTGGTCCAGGAAAGGAATAAAAAGCGAGGTTCTATAGTGGTTGAGAAGGTCTGGATTGTCTGCATGCATACTCCGGCCGCCTTTCGTCCTTGGACGAGTCATCTCCAGTCCTAAGTCGCTGGCAAAACGTTGAGCTTCGTCGAAAATAGACTTGAAAGCAGTAGCAGCATTTCTTTTGTTTCTGAAAGGACAGTTTCCACGAGCCTGCATGCAGCTGCCAAATCAGAGTCAACTGACTGAAGAGTCTTGCACAGTGGAAGCATAAGGCAGAAAAGCTCTTTGACTGCATGGAGACACACAACAAATTGTGACTGGTTCATCGTGTGCAGCAACTGCGCCGCTTTTGCAGACGTTTCTGCATTTCCGTTCTCTTCAAGAGCTTCCAGGGATCTCAGGATTGGTCGGTACAGCTCAAGAAAATGCATGACTGAATCGTGGCGCTCCACCCATCTTGTTTCGCAGAGTCCAGTTAAAGTATGTTTCCTAGAATCCGGTAGTATTTCGTTGATCTTCTCTTTAAAGTTATGTGGCCTGAGTGGGGAGTATGCTAAAAACTGCAGACTTGTGACAATACACCAAAGAAATGCTTAAACGCCAGAATAGAGCATACAGAAGATGTGATCAAGTTGAGACTGTGCACACTACAATGGACGTAAAGTGCTGCCTTTTCTCCGAGACGGATATGAAGTTTTCAGCTGATATGGTGCAGTTTCTATGAAACTGTGCTTGTTGATGAGCTGTGAAGCACTCTATCGCATCCTTCCAGTTCCTGAATGGTTTGGTGACTAGATTCCCCAAGCGCTAGTGGCATCCTTTGCCAGATGTCTCTGACGAGAACAGAATGCAAAATCTGCAAAAAGTAGCGTCCTCAGACAGAGAGTAGGACAACCAACTGAAACGAGCTAGCCAAGTTAACCGAAACTTCAGGTTCTGTTTTTCGGATACTGGAAAAATGTAGGAGATATCTGGAGTCCAAGGGCTCTTCAGCAAACGCAGTTTAGGATTTGCATCAAGACTGGAGGATTTGTTGACAAAACGACCATTGTCATTTGCAAACGACAACAAAGACTGAGTTGGTGCATGTGCTTCGTGGTTGGTTCCAGTGCCTTCCAGATTCACAGGTGTAGATGAATGCTCTGCAGAAGTCCCGCTAACGCCACTGTCAGAAACATCCCTGGTCCGCTTGGGCGCAAAAAACGACGTAATGTCACACTTCATCTTCATGTTGAAAATTGCTCTTCTCTTATCCAAGTCCAAAATTAAACTGAACTGAACTGACAATCTTGCACCCTCTTATAACATTTACCTCGAGCACCCATTAATCCTAATTTACTATGCAAGGTCTGACCTTTTATAGTAAATTAGGCATAGTAGACTAGGACCTTGAAGGTCAGGTGAACATGGGGTTACCTAATTGCGTAAGCGATTGCACAACCGTTTACCCACAAACTACAATAGGATTTAGTGTGGGAGCATATTTTTTTGTGGTAAGGTTTTGTCTTTACAGGTATTTTTTAGCATAATTTTCGACTCGGTCAAAAATTTCGGCGGGGGGGGGGGTTCAAACCGGGTCTTCATCTTTTTTATTGTAAGATTTCAAAAGGAACCTTGTTGAGATCACTTTATGTTTCTTTTAGTAGTTCATAACATGGGAAATGTTTTCTGTCACATATAGGATTTTATGGACAGCTTATCAATTCAAGAAAATTTCCTGTCGAAATACAAAATCAACCCTCTTAATACCTTTTCTAATTTTGTTGGCATAGTCAACGTTCTAAATTCGGAAGCAAATGCTTCTATAAAAAGACCCTTATTGTTAAGTTCATGAAAGCCAGCCCTCTATTCCAATCATATCCCAACCCCTCTGAAAAAAGTTCTGACTCACTTCAACTCCTTGCCAGCACTGTTACTAATGACTCCAAGGGAAACATGGGTGCTTTAGGTGTTGTTAAACAAGCCAATTCATGAGTCTCTTTGGTCAAACTTTGAAATAAATTCAAAAAATAAATTCCTCCTTAAAACTGCCTGTCTTAATATTCTGAAAGACAGATGAGATAGCTCGAACCTGAACTATGCCATGTGTGCCTCAACTAATATCCCTATCAAGTCTTTTTTTTCCAACCTTCATAAACATGCTAAACCTTGCTTAGCCATCTCAAAAGCTCTAATTTATTCACCAGTCCATGCCACTACTGGAAATCTTTTGGGGTTAATCCAAAGGACTCCCCAGCAACTCCCGGGAAAATAATTGCCATAAAATGCACCTTTTTCATGTTTTAACCCTCTCCCCCTCTGACCACCCATCCTCTTAAAGCTTGGAACTTTGTGTTCCTCTGTAGTTCATGTTAGGCTCATTTAGAAAGATTTAACCTTAATTTTTTACATCCCCATCATGGCTAGTTTCTCCCATCACTGTTAAGTAAGCACTTCTGCAATGAAGACGTTTAGACGAAAGACCCATTGGATTCTGGTGCACATTAAATAAAAAAAACAAGTTTTTTAAACTGAAAGTAAGGAGCGACATTAAAACTTAAAACGAACAGAAATTATTCCGTATATGGAAGGGGCTTTCCCCTCCTCAACGCCTCGCTCTTTACGCTAAAGTTTTTTATTGCTTTAAAAAATAAAGTTTTGAGACAGAGTCAAACTTTAGCGTAAAGAGCGAGGCGTTGAGGAGGGGAAAGCCCCTTCCATATACGGAATAATTTCTGTTCGTTTTAAGTTTTAATGTCGCTCCTTACTTTCAGTTTAAAAAACTTGTTTTTTTTATTTAATTTTTGAACGTTTTTGAATAAATGCAGGTTTTGATCTTGGCTCACCGTACATGAATAATTAAAACAAAATTTGCATATTAATTTAATTTTATTTGGTTAAATGGCTTTCTCGAAACTTGTTTAATTTTATTTACGAACGTTTTTATTAGTGATAAATATACGTGACTTACGAAATAACTTACGTAACGAACTTCTATATTCATATATTTTTAATACGTATATTAGGGGTTCGCCCCCTAATCAATACCTTGCTCTTTAAGCTTAAGTTCGAATTTTGTTCCAATTCTTTAAAAATGACCGCTTAATCAAAAAGGCCGTTAATTAGAATAAATAGCTCTTATGAAAGTACTAAAAAACTTTGGCTTAAATAACGAGGTATTGACTTGGGGGAGAACCCCCTCATATACGTAATAATTTCTGTTCATTTTAGGTTCTAATGTTGCTTCTTACTTTCAGTTGAAAAAACTTGTTTTTTTAAATTTAATTTCTGATCGTATTTTAAATAATGCTTGGAAATCCGGCGCCCCCTTCATAGAAATGTCCCTTACCCCAAAGAAACATCCTCCACGGATTGATTCTCCCGAGTAACCCCCTCTTTCAGCCCCCCCCCCCCCCCCCTACCAGAAAAAAATTCTTCCTGAAAATGTCTGTATACTTCCCAATAACCAATACAATATGTAAGCAATGGGCAAAGTTCATAACTTGCAGCCCTTCCCCTGGGAACTGTGGGGGATTAAGTCATCGTAAAAGACATTTATTAGATTTTCGACTATGCTGAACAAAATGGCTATCTCAAAATTTTGATCGGGTGACTTTGGGAAAAAAATGAGCGTGGGAGGGGGCCTAGTTGCCCTCCATTTTTTTTGGTCACTTAAAAAGGGCACTAGAACTTTTAATTTCCGTTCCAATGAGCCCTCCTACAATGTTCTAGGACCACTGGGTCAATACGATCACCCCTGGGAAAAAAAAAAAAAAAAACAAAACAAATAAACACGCACCCGTGATCTTTCTTCTGGCAAAAAATGCAAAATTCCACATTTTTGTAGATAGGAGCTTGAAACCTCTACAGTAGGGTTCTCTGATACACTGAATATGATGGTGTGATTTTCATTAAGTTTCTATAACTTTTAGGGGGTCTTTCCCCCTTTTCTCGAAAAATCAGCCAAATTTTCTCAGGCGCGTAACTTTTGATGGGTAAGACTAAACTTGATGAAATTTATATATTTGAAATCAGAATTAAAATCTGATTCTTTTGATGTATCTATTGGTACCAAAATTCCGTTTTTTAGAGTTTCGGTTACCATTGAGCCGGGTCGCTCCTTACTTACAGTTCGTTACCACGAACTGTTTGATTAGCTCATTCTCAGAAGAAGTGTCAGAAGTAGTCATTATTTTGGGTATGATGAAATTTTCAGAGGAAAAAAACAACAACAATGTAGCAACAAGAATAGAATTAGATATAGAAAACAAACAAACCAGGGAATTTTATCTAAATTGCTATTTAAAGATGAAAAGAGAAACGTAAGTTAAAGCACTTACAAAAACGCAATAATTATTTTTTTATTCTCTTTTAGATTGCAGAAGTGGTTTCTGCATCTTTTGTTCTGTTATTGCCATTCTGTATGAGTTTGGATTATTTCACTACAAAAGTTTTGTTATTTGCTTTGGATATTTGAACTAAGGCCTTTTTAAATGGAAATTGTCTAGTTCTAATTCAAACCATTTCTGAGATGCAGGAATATTAAAAAAATATACAATACATAAATTCCAGGGTCGATCTAAAATGGCACTGAGAGAAGTGGGAGTCAGATGCTTCCAACATAGTGCAGTAGCATATGCTGCCACAAAAATTGCAATGTCAAAGTTTGATCAGGATGCTGGTTTACCATATGAGAGGCTTGCTGATAACCTGGAAATTGTCAAAAAGAGGTAAGTTTCAATATTGTATTTGTATGATTCTATTATAGAAAAGCATTATGGTTGCAACTTATGTTGCAACCTAGTTACAAATAAATTCTAGCCCATAATAATGAAAAATCTAAAAATATGTTTAAAAAATAAAAAACAAAAAATTTCAAGTGAGGAAGAATCGCCATTTGACTTTGATTAATCTTAATGATACGGATTCGTTGTGAAAACAAATTTACGGGAGTTTTGAAAAGCAAAATTTTGTCAGATCGAAATGAAAATTGAACCATTTGGATCACTGTAGCCAAAAACCCTATGTAGGAGAGTTACAGTCCCCTATCTTGAGCAACAAGGAAAATCACTTCTTTTTGCATGAGAAACAGTGGTGTGTATTTTTTTTGTTTGTCCTTGCTAGTGTGGCATTGAAACGTTATAGAAACATTTTCAAGGCTTCATTTGAAAGCTAGTTTTTACATGTACATGGTTTTTGTAAGTAACAAAACATAATTATAAACTAAAACATTTTACAACATTTGACATAAACTAAAACTTTTGACAAGAACTGTATCTTCATAAACAGGATGATATAACACACATATTTTCTAGGCATTGTGTGAAACATTGGATTTATGTTAGCCATTTTCGCTAGTTCTCTGCTTATCCTTGTTATTCTGTTATCTATGGACTCTGGAGTTAAATTTTGAAAATTTCTGTGTCCTATGCAGTATAGTATGCTTTCTTGGGCAATCAAAAGCACCACAATACCTTTAAGACTTAACTTCCTGCTACAGCTTTTTAGTTTTTGGACTTGACACAGTTTTCTTTCTTCCAAAAATAAGCCTCCAAAGATGACTTGCTCTTCTTTAAAAAATGTGTTTTTGTTCTTTTTTTATAAGTCATCCACTCCCAAATTTCCTGAAACACATATTATATCCAGTAACCCCATGCGCACAAGATACCCCACTAGCATAAATCGTCATCTGTCATACATCAGAATACAAACTCGAAAAATTTCCCTTCTTTTTAGTTCTAACGTCACAAACGGCACAATAAAAAGTTAACGACATGAGTTAAGCAGTTAAAGAGCATAGGCCTAGTTGACGGTTAGGGAAAACATCCTAGATTTGCACCTTAGACAAGAGTTAACAGTAAAGCGACTTTGCTACTAGATCAGTGTAATTTTAGTCAGCGTTTCGGTGTTCTAGTGAACCACAGAGATCTTCTGCTGATTTTTGGTAATCTCCACCCAAATCATGCATTTGTGTCTCATTTAAGTCGATCTTGATCGTTCTTTACTAGGGTGTAACTGCCACTACAACCATAATATAGATATACCTCCCTTTTTTCTGCCATTCTGTAGAACAACTGGTCAAACCGCATGATAGCGAGGAGAAAATAATAAATGATGTCAATAGAAACTGAACCACCTTGTGATAGTGCAGTGGATGAAGTCACACCTCCCGAGTGAAAGTTTTCTGGTTCCGTCCTGCATGTCGCTGGGAGAGCCATCTTGGAATCTTTGGAGATTATTTTGGACTTGGAATTCGATCTCAGCTGCCGCGGGACACGGAGTTGGGTGCACATAATGCATTAGCGTCTCCAGAAAATCAAGGAAGATGAAGAAGAAGGAGAAACTGAACTCCTAAAAAGCGTAGTTTTGATAACAATATGTATAGTCCAGGAAGTGTGTGAAAAAAGGGCCTAACCGGGAACAAATTGCAAGAGAAAAGATCCTGTGACTACCTGACTAAAAAAAAATGTGCTGATTCCAAATATGCAAAGTTGGCTCATCTATCTGTTTCACAAATATGTTTTTTTTTTTAGGTTGAGGTTGATTTTGAAAGGGTGAATTTCGTGTTTCATATATAGGCATAAAACAAAAAAATTGATGTCTAGAATAGTGTAATAGGTCACGGTGATTATGAAGAGCACTTTTATTTGAACGTAAAATTAAACCTTAGGTATTTTGAGGTTGAGGTGGATTTTAAGAAGGTAAAATTCGTGCTTCCATGTAAAGGCGTACTACA
Organism: Artemia sinica; assembly: GCA_027921565.1. Classification (NCBI taxonomy): domain Eukaryota; kingdom Metazoa; phylum Arthropoda; class Branchiopoda; order Anostraca; family Artemiidae; genus Artemia; species Artemia sinica. Next base: position 28,623,064 of record CM051274.1, on the reverse strand, counting down.
ACGAAATTTATGTCTCGAATAGGGTATTAGACCACGGTGATTATGAAAATCACCTTTATATGAACGTAAAACTAAATATTAAGTTTCTGGAGGTTGAGGTTGATTTTGTGGGTGAATTCGTTTTTACATATAAAGGCGTACAGCAACAAAATTGATGTCTAGGATAGGGTACTAGATCACGGTGATTATGAAAAATCGCCTTTATTTGAACGTAAAATAAAAATTTCATTTAAATATTCTATTAGTGTTGACCACGCTTAATCTGAAAGAAACCGGTCTTAAAATGACAACTATCACCCTGTCGTTTTTCCATATAAAGGCGTACAACAACAAAATTGATGTCTAGAATAGGGTACTAGATCAGGGTGATAATGAAAATCATCTTTATTTTAATGTAAAACTAAAAATTATTTTTTTGAGGTTGAGGTTGATTTTGAGGAGGTAAAATTCGTGTTTCCATATAAAGGTGACAACGCCAACATTAATGTCTAGAATAGGGTACTAAATCATGGTGATTATGAAAATCACCTTTATTTGAATGTAAAATTAGAACTTTCATCTAAATATTCCATCAGTTTCATAACCATTTCGTGACTACAGGACCTCACAATCCCAGCATGTAAAAATCCTTCGGGCCCTTCTAAATCGATCACTACAGTGATAAAATCTGTTCCATCGTGTTCCGCCTTATCTGGCCAGTCGATTAATGGGTAACAGGTCAATGTAGTGTTCAGTGAGAGTTGTTTAGTTAACAGTGAAGTTTTGCTGTTTCATTTTTTGAAAAAAAGTAATAAGTCGGGTTTTTTTATTTGTGATGGCAGATTACAGCGTAGTAAGGTCAGAGTAAAAACTGAAACGCTCTTTTTCTCAACACTCTGTTCGTATTAGATAAAATAGAGAGGAAAGTTACGGCAATAGCTCAGTGCATGTACAGGCCTGTCGGCCAAAGGCAATTAGACCACCTCTTCAGATTGGTTTAGCTGTCCAGTTGCATCATCAGTTTAGCAGCCGCTTTCTAATTGACATGCTCAGTGCTATGGGTTTCAGCTCATCATATTACGAGACGAAGCTCTTCGAGCGTAACGCTGCGATAACTAACAGCACAAACATAGAAGGACTGGAAGGAACTTTTTGCTTGCAGCACATAGCTGATAACGTCGACCACAACGTCCGAACCCTTGATGGTAACGACAGTTTTCACGTCATGGGCATAATTGTTTCTGTGACGCCACTATTGAGGTCTTCGACAGCACTAGAGAGGAGAAAGTTTGTTATGTCTAGGCAGATAACTGAATCTAACCAAATTCCCATTAAGTATCTCAGACAGACACTAGACAACCTAACCTTCCTTACGATCCGCTACCACGAGTTTCGATTCTGGATCCCTCTAAATATTGCGACTTGCTGTGAAAGATGTCCAGACTATTTCCTGCACCCTTGCCTGTTGGCAAGGAGATATGAGCGAGCTGTATGCAGACACACATTCAAATTTCTTATACAGGGAAATCCTCCATTCTCTTCATGCCCATGATAGATATGAGACCAAGTGATCCCATTTGTCTCTGCTCCACACTCAGCTTTGTTTGCCAACAGTGTTCTAGATACGGCGTGACTCCAGTACTGACCTTTGATCAGCCACTTTACTGGAAAGCTTTTACCATTATTGCTGCCGAGACTGATGCAAGTCCTATAAAAAAAGTGTCCTTCGGCTGGGTGGTTTCCACACACTCATGAGTTACTTAGGGGCTGTTGGGCAGATTATGGAAGGCTCTGGCCTTCAAGAGACATTGCAAATAATATATGTGCTAAATGCTGTTCAACACATCATTTCTGTGAAAGCTTATTCCAGAGCTATACGAGGACACATACTGATTGACTGGGCTATGAACACACTTCTCTCCCCTGAGCTTTACGGCACTGAAGCTGGTTTTGATTCCGAAGACACGGAAAAAATATTCAGTGCCTCCGACGAGCTTATGGAGTTCTTTACTGTTTATTTTGGTGCATTGGAAGGTCACACAGACATACAAAGTGTAGAGGAAAATCTGTCCCTGGCAGAAGTCTGTCCCTGACAAAACAGACTTAATCAAATGCCTGAACTTTTTATCAAGACCAAATGAATGGCAAAATCTGGGACAGTTAAACTGGGTGAATGCAAATTCCAGGACTGGAGGTACAGTCCAAACTTACATAAAAACGGATCTAATTTGTATATTGATTTCAAAGAAGTAAAATCATTAATTTCAAATTGACCCGTCAAAAAATAAGCTAACATTTAGTGATTGAATTTATATATTTAGTCATCCGCCGGATCTTGGTAAAAAAAAATATTTGATCAAATTGATTAATTTTGGTTGATTAATTTTTTGTAAACTTGAAATAAATGGGAAAAATCACTCCCAAAAAGGGGTATTATCTTGATCAAATTGCACAATCAAATTCAATGTGTCCAAAATATATAAAATCCGAAATTTCATTTTTGTGTTTCCCAAGAGTAGTAAGCGCCCAATTCGTTGAAAACCTACACACAAACCTACGCCTGAGGCATGGATATGTGTGTAGGTTTTCAACGAATTGGGGTTACCAGGGTCATTTGCCTATTACAATGAACTCTACATGGGTTGATAGACATGTTTTCTATTATGACACCCATTTTTGGAGGACAACCAGAGAGAGAGAGCGACGGTCACACTAACTACTTGATTAGTAGTTGGAATCGGATATAAAGAGTAATTTTCATTGTATTTCATATTAGTAAGAGAATTGAATTCAGAGAGAGAGAATAGTTTATTTGAGAGGATATTAGTGGAGAAAAAATGAGTGGTGCATTTACACTATTGGAGATTAATGGTGGAACCGACAGCAGCAGCAGCAACGATATACGAGTACCTAATGTAGCTGTGGAAATAACCGCTGGGTGTAGACTATGTCTTGAATGGGACATTATGTATGCAAGATACGTGATATCATTAAGCAAATTTAAGCAGGAGGAGCAACTATGTTTTGCTGGAAAAGTGAATATTCTCCATATAAATAAACTTCGGTCAGCATTAGATGTCCTATCGAAATATATTGATGAGAACAAAATGCATCAGTGAATATTATTATTGTAATTATGTTCAATAAAAATGTTTCTAAATCAATGGTATTTTTTTTTCTTTCTATAGTAGACAGGCGTATATTTTCTAGAGTAGAAAAGAGAAATTCTGATTAGTCTGAAGTTGGTTGTGAGAGAGTTAGGACTCTAAAAATGGATAGATTCGAGAAAGAGCGAATCATGAGGAATCTAGTTCTTATGGAAAAACGTTTGATTCTAGATGATGATTTTCTAGAGTTGTCTATTCAAAGGAAGATATTTTCTCGAGGAATGCTTGTCGATATAATGAAAACTGATTCTCCATCATTAGACTATTGTATGAAGCTTCTACATCGTGGTCCAAATGCATTTACACAATTTATTGATATATTGATCACGACACGACAAAATGATATTGTGGATATACTTTTAAACATTAGTTTAGAAATTTAGGACTTTTTTTTTCATGAGAAAGATGGTGCTCAAGGATGATTTACTCCTCTCTCTCTCTCAGACAATTTTTTTTTTGTTGCTAGCTCAGTTTCATTGTGGTAGTGAGAGCGTTAACACATGACAAAATGTTCCATACATGTCCGTTATGTATGTACACACAGGGCAGCTGGTCATCATGTGAGAATTGCACAATGATTGAGGAGTATGATGAAAAGTGTAGATTATGCAAATCGTTTAAATTGCATAGAGGATATGCTATACAAATTAAAGGATGTAATTCCTGTCTTGAAGAGGTGTGTGACTCTCATCCTAGAGGTCACCTATGCTCCAATTGTCATTATGATAAATGCAAGCAGTGGGAGAGTACATATCCCGGTATGATTGGAAAGAATCCTAACCGTGATTTTAGTTTATTGCTACGAGATTGGTATCGTCGTGGTTTTAGATTGTTCTGGGAGGAGGAACCGGGTCAACGATTCAACTGTTGGAACAACAAAAGAATATGGTTTCTACGTCATCGTTGTGAAGACACTGGGTGTTATGATTATAAGCCCACTGATTTTTATTTGGCTGTGATGGAATGTGATTCGACACTTGAGGACACTGTTTGTGAAATTGCTTCAAATAGGCAAATTGAAATATGTGAATTCTATAGAATGAATGAGAATAGTATCATTGACTATACAAAGAGATATGACAAGAGTGAAGTCACACTCTACTGTAGAAAATGTGACCCTGACATTGCACTACATCAGGATCAGTACACTGTGAATTCAGATAATCTACCTGCACTAGTTGTTGTCGACAAATACCTAGTAGTGGATGAAATCTAAAGAGTAGAAAAGTCGTTTTTATCATGTATATAGTTTTTTTTTATTAATAAACAATTTCACATACATCTTTAGAACATTTTATTCTTAGGGCACTAAAATCAATATTAAATACACTTGTAAGTATATTCTCCACTAGAAAGTCGTTCAATTGAGGTAAGTCAACGTAGATGTCGAGAAACTGCTTGTAGGTGTAGCCACGACATCTGAACATGAAAAAGAGTAGTGCATGAAAGCCACATGTCTTAGTCGTTAAATCATGTACTCTTCGTTGATTTTGAATAATGGTTTTCCCACTGCTTTCAATAAAGTTGCTGATGTATGGTGCGTAGAATTTATACGATAGGCCAAGAGGATCAAAAAATTCAACATTCTTCGCTGTTTGAAAGATGCTTAGCCAATGACCGGTCTTCAAAGTCGACGGACTGCTATTAACAATGATCAGGGTATTGTTAACACTTGGAATTTTTTCAATGAAGTCCGAAGGTATGCAATAGGACTTGTACCGGGACATGTATGGATCCATACTAAATACGTTGATTATTTGGTTTGTGTTCATGGTGCTAGGTCTAGTAGAACACTGCCGTCGGGCGTGATTTCCCAATAGGTTTCAAATTGACTCAGTGATATTAGCGTGATACTCTCAGTCAGAGCATTGGCAAATGTACACTCTAAACGTACATTCCCTGTTCGTACTATGCTCATATCCTGAGTCCCCGACAAGTCCAAAACAATTACCCCATGATTTTTTGAAAACATTGAGTCGGTTATTCCATTTTCAAATAGTTGAGAGTCATGATCTAGGGATTGCATGGTCAAATCGTACAAAGTTCTATAGGATTTTTTGTCAAATGATAGAGTGTACAATGGAATACAATTCACTTTGCACACAAGGCTAGATAGACCAAAAAAATTAAAATCATGGGGGGATTCAGTCCAGGATCCAACGGCACTGCCACTCTTCACAAAGGCTAAAGCCAATTTTGATGGGATTTCTCCATTGATAAATGATGAATCGCTATAGCTACGAGAGCCGGTGGCAATGTGACGTTGATTGGTGATCGTATGGGGGACAAGAAGTTTAATGTTGTTACCATTGGGTCTTAGCTGTTCCACTGCCAATGCAACAGAGCTCATGACCTGTTGTTTTCGGGCGTGGAGAATTGCCGACGTGATAATGACATTTGCATCAGGTGCTGCAGGAAGTGTTTTTCTCAAAATGAAATTCGATGGGGCCAGCTGTAACTTTATGTCAATCTTGACATTGGGGGGTAGCCATTGGGATATATTGAATATCTCATGATTTAATTTTCCAACCAGATGATACTCCTGGGTCACTGCAGTAGTCAACTCACCGTCAGTATCAACATCTGATCGATATTCATAGCCCAATGATTGTCCTCTCAACTCCTTGTACGCCTTTGGCGTCATCATCATAAATTGTATGTAGCTTGCATAGTTGGATAAATTATTGCTAGTGCTCACCAATGTTCCATTAATAAATACATTAATTTGTTTGAATAGGTTGTGTAGAATACAGTTTTCATAGGAGAGACCATCGCCGGCATTTGGAGTTGTATTATCTGACTTTTTCTTCACCACAACATTTAAATCAATAAATGTTGACGACAAATCAATGAAATAGTCTTCATTGGAAAATATTTGAAAGTGTATATTTTCCGAGAGGGGTTGTTGAGGGTGAAATTGTTCATAGTAGCCATACTTGACACTGACATCAACATTTTCAGCATTGAATAGATTCAATGAGGAACTGATTGATGGATATGATTCCTTGTGGGGGAGATAAGTCATCTTAAGAGAAGAAATCCTTCTTTGATCTAACAATCTTTTTCTTTTTCTTCTTCTTCTGTTGCTTATTGGACTTCGTTGTTTTATTCCTCAAAGTCCTTGTTGATGTCCTTTGCTTCCTGCCTGGGTGGAGACTGATGAGTGAATGACGCGAACGCATCCTTTTCAATCCCTCCCCATTTTGTCTAGATTTTAATTGTTCACCAACGGCTCTTGCTGAAGATCTAATATTTTCCTTAACACTCTCCTTGAAATTCTTGCCCGACCCCCAGTCCTGTAGTGTGGAGGCAGCAAAATTTGATGCAGCAGGTACAAGATATTTTCTGGCAAGGGGTAGTGCAGAACGAAATAGCCTAGCAAACCAGCTACCAAGACCATAGCCAGACATTGTAGTACGCCCCTTGTAGTAGTCCAATCCATTGCCTATTTGACGTGGACTCAAAGCACCAACATAACAGTCAATATCGGGACAGACAAATGGAATTCTTCTATTGTTCATTTTTTAGGTTATTGTACCGTCGTTGTCGTTGACAATGGGTCGAAAATGACATGTAATCACTGCTAAGCCTTTTGAAATTGCTATTGGATCACCTAATTCAGTTCTTAGTGTTAACTGACAGAGTTCCAAATAGGATGTGTTTACGGGAATATACTGAAGATGCTTTATATTGTAGTGGTGAACATGTTCTTGATTGGTTTTTCGTTCAAGAACTCGTAGGAGGGGAACATTTGAATTACCAACCCGAGATGTTTCCACAAATGAAGCGTAGAGAAATATACAAGTGTCCGTGGAGAAGCTGGGTGCATAGTCTGCATAGATAACATGGTCACTACCACTGAAATTTTCTGTCTTAATAATACGGTTTTTAAAACCAAGAACCTCACGTAAATTCTCATTGAGGAAAATTCTTTCATTCTCAAATGGATTGGTAATATAAATTCTCCTTTGTTCCGTCGAGTAATTGAAAGTGAAACCACCTTTTTTTCGACTTGCAATTTTTTTGTTGATAACTCGACACAGTTCATGCATGTTATTGTATTCCCTGTAGGGGATGTTAGCAATAGGGTACTGATTAGAGTCAAAAGTTGCCATTGCACCTTCATCACCGAATTCAAACGGTCGTATTTTTATTTCATATTTACGATCCTTTCTCAGGATGTCATAGGTATTTTTGAGAATACAGTCGACAAGAGCCACTTCATATGCACCGTCAAATTTGATGGCGGGGGAGAGTTTTGTCCAAAAATCACTTGTCGTATTCAAGTCATTGTAGAGAGGATCGGAAACGTTGGACATGAAAGTTACATAGAAATCATGGGGCATTGTCAATATCTTCAACACCGATCCAAGAATCAAAATCAGAGTTGTATCCTAGCCATCGAACAAGTAACTGTTTCTTACCCCCGCGAGTACGTGTCTTTAATATCTTTTCAATTTGATAGATTTCACTAGCATTTTTAACTTTTTGTAATTCATAGTCATAAAAGCCGCCGAGAATCTCCTCATCTTTGGTATCACGCAGGCGATAAGTTATGGGTTTAGTCTCTAGGATTTTTGCCACTTTAAAAAGTTCGGTGGACCATAAGTAATTCCCCTTTTCAAAAACATTAGTTGTTCTATTAATTCGAACAGTATCACCAAAATTGAATTTATTTTTCATCTTCTTGACAGCCGACGATTCATTGGAATACTGTTTAAGAAAGGTGTCAATTGTATCATGATCAGAATGATGAACTTCCGTTGGCGTAGAGTTGGACAACGATCGATGAGGTCGTTGATTATAAATCAACATGATTTTATCAAGATCATGAATAAAAGCCGATGTATTTTTCAATGTACAATATCTTGAAATTAAAAGTCGAATAGTTCTTATCAATCGTTCGGCCAATGCAGCCTTTATAGGACTGTGACTATGATAGAGCAGTGTACTATATTTCTCTAGTACTTTTGCAACATGGGGATTAACAAATTCACTACCGCGATCCGTTTGAATTTTTTTATATGAATCCTGTTGGAGAATACTTTCAATGGCCTGAGCAACTTCAACACCTCTCTTTGATCGCAATGGAATTGCATATGCATAGCGACTATAAACACTGATTGCAAGTAGAATGTACTTGTACGGTGTATTGTGACGTCTTTGAAGCTCATCTAGAGTCAGGAGATCTGCTTGCATTATATGCAATGGGTAAAAGGCTTTAGTTTTTCGATATTGATTGGCACGAAGTCTATTATTTCTATGCAGAGTGTAACTTGATTCATTCTGTAGATAGTCTTGTACATTTTTAGTGCGAACACCAGTGACTTTGGAAAGAGTTGTGGGGGAACTTAAACTCCCCACCTCACCAATATTTTCATAAACACCTTTCAGAACTTCAACCATTTTGAACGTAAACACGTTGTGTAATGTCCGCTACCCTTTTGTATACTGGCTGTTGGTGGTGATGGTGATGGTGGTGATGATGACTTGATACGTCTTCGCTTTTGTCTAGCTATCAGCGGTGTGCTAGTATTTTCCAAAATTGATTTAAAATCTTCTTCTTCAAGTTCATTTTTTAATGGTGTCAATGTTGTTGATGATGATGACGATGATGCATGTTCATTTAATTTTTTTAGAATTTTCTATTGCCAATAAGACTTTTGGGGAAGTTTAATGTATTTAGAAAGTTGTATAGATGAGTGTCAAATGATAATAGTCCTTTACGATTTGTAACCATATCATAGATTAAATCAAGTAGATTATAGCTCTTGCCCTGAATTATAATCCCTGCCCCATTGCTCTCAACTTGAATGTGATCACTTTCCAAGAGATAGGCTAGGAGTCGTTTACTTTGTTCACGATATGAGTGGGGCATTAGATTTCCAATTTTCAATACAATCGAATCCAATTCCTCCTTCTTCAATTGTGTCTCAGCAGCAGCAGAATGCTGAGGAGATGATTCTTTTTTGGGATCAGCAGCAGCAGTGGGCTTCGAGCGATAGGACTTGTGTTTGTCCACTCGGCGAAGTGCATCTTGAAGTAAAAGCAGTTTTTTATCATCCTCAATATTTTCATTGTCAAGGAATTTACTCAGATTGTTCTCAAAGTGTTCGACGGGTGAGAGAGCGAGTTCTATTGGAGTCAATTTATAGGGTTTTGCCATTCTCTGTCTTTAGAGAAAACTGTTTACAAGTCCTGCAATTATTGGCAGTAAAAGTGTGAAAAAGCTACCGCCCGCCTGAAGAAGTCGTTTCCTTTTGAAATTCTTTCCTTTCTTTTTAGAGGCCAATGTACGTACAATGGAACGATGTTGCTTTGCCTCTTGCTTAACTACTTCTGGCACTTGAACATTACCCTCGATCAAATTTAAACAAAGTTCGGATATTAGATTAATGAAATCGTTGTCAATACCATGTTTGAGTATTGCTTTCCTAAGCGGAGGTTTTGAAGTGCTTAGAACTGAAAACAAATGTCTATTTTCATGTAGTTTCTTCAGTGTCATGATAGCAACTAATAGGTCTTTTTAGTGTTCACGGGGAGATATACTGTAATTTCATTGTCAAAAATATCTGTGACTACACGCAGATCCTCGGGTGTATTTTGATTAAGATCCAATAGGATGTAGCGGTAGGGTTTATTAGTTGCCTGATTGTATGCTGAGAGCAGAAATTTGGGGGCTCCCGGATAGATTTGTTTATTGAGAGTTATTAGCGAGCTAGAATCACGAACAACTCTGTAGATGATATAGTAGGTGCAGTTCAATGCAAGTGTTCGCATACATTTGCTCTGATGAAAGAGATTGTGTAGAACCAGAGTAACGGAAATCTGTTCATGATGAGAGCGAACAGTGAACAATTGCAGCATTTCCTGGGACCAATGTTCAATAGATTCAGCCAGATCGTCAATAATCAGCCAAGAGTTTGGTTCAATAATACTGAAAACATCAAGTCCCTGTATGAACTGTATCTGCACCAATCCCGTCGTGCCAATTGCTTTTATTTTATCGTATGACTCCTGCCAAATACTGTAACAATAGTAGATTTTTTTCGGCTTTTCCACAAACATTTTATCACAATTTTTAATTATTTTAGTTAAGAGTGTTGTTTTGCCCGACATTGACGGTCCACACAGAAACGATCTGAATGGTGTTTTAAATTGATACATGTTCCCTTCAACAGTTCACCTGGACAACTAACTGTAGACTATGGCTGTCTAATGACTAAATAATTTCCCTATTACTACTACTACTCCGTTCAAGAATAATAACGAGAAGAAGAAGAAGAATAAAGAATAATATTTTCTTTTATTATATACATAAAAAAGGTGACAATACTTTAAAAAAAAATACTACATTGAAAAAAGGCCCATTAAACATGAATAAAAAAAAATACACTTTTTTTAAATTTATTTATAAAAAAAACACTTAAATAAATACACTTTTTTTTCTGTTTATTTATTTATAAAAAATACAACATTTATTGGAATAATGCGCACTTGAAATATCACTTTTACTTACAACATTTTAAATTTTGGGGTCCCCCCTCCCCCCCGGGGGGCGGCCGCTGCGGCGGCCGGGGGGCCGGGAAGCGCCGGGCGCCGGGGGCCCGCTGCGGCGGGCCCGGGCCGGGGCCGGCATTAAATACTGGAAATTGATCTGCCTTGCAAACACACACACACACACACATTGAAAATTGATTGTGATAGAAAAAAAAAGAATTAAAAAAAAACCTAATTACCCCCCCCAAAAAAGACCCTTTCACCCAATTTATACTTTTTTTTTTTTTAGTGAATTTCAGTTAATTTTTTTAGACCGAGTTGTTTTCTGTACTCTGTACATTCAACTCGGTCTGAAATTAAATAATGACCGTGTGGTAGTACCTTCACACCATCCTCAAGTACATAGACTTTGTCCGATATGGCAGACATGGCGTTTTTCTCAACTCTAACTGTGTAGTTTTTAAATTGTAAAGAGCGAATCGCCATGACTTTTGCCCTTGGCACTAAAATACGTTCCACACAGTTTCTATACACACTCATGTCGAAATTATTTTTTACAAAGTGTGTAGGTACCCCCTTGCAAACTTGTTTGATATCCTTGCCGTGCGTTTCCACACAGTATACCTTCGGTCCAGGAAACACACCACTGGATATCAGATCGCTACCCGTTTCAGATTTTAACATTAACAATTGATTTGGGGCCTGGCGTTTCACTAGCTCTGGGTAGAGGGATTCGTCCCAGTTAGTGTAGTCCATTCGTGAGCTAATGTACTCGCCATTTTCCAAATCATTCAATAGATTTTCAGTTTTGACTTTTAACAGGAGTGAATCAGTGTCCCCGTAGTACACTTGAACTTGTCCCTCAATCGGCCACTGTACCTTGCATACATTATAATAAAATGACAACATGAGTTTCTTGGATATTTCAGTTATTGCACTTCCGCCTGCAATATTTTTATTTAAAACAATGTTTCTTTTCTTGCGATGTAGGAGAACCATATTGGAGTCTATGATTGTGAACGATGTGAAGTTTGGATCCGCAATGATTCGAGCACAATCTTTGGGGTTGGTTACAATGTCACATCGACTTCTGTGTCGTACGCTCTCGCACATTTTACCGAAAGCTGAGTTCAAAATGAGTTTATAGACTTCTTTTTCAACTTTCGTTTTCGCTTGTGAACGCTTACTGACAAAGGTGTCAATAAACGTTTTCATGTAAGGCTTTTGATCAAATTGGAGGGCTCTATGAATCTTTGTGACCTTGAAACCATTGGACACCATCTATTTCAATAGCACGTGATGAACAACGATATTCTGTTTCGGGTTGAGATCGGCAATTAGTTTTTGTTTTGAAGGTACCCAGTGCATACTCCCGTCCTCTACTAAAGATAAATTGTTGGGGCTCAGAGAGTCCCTACCCACTGGTCTATTTATGCACGGAAAAACAAAGTCTTTTACCGAGTCATGGATTTCCATGGGTATTTCACCGTCAATTTCAAAAAACCATCCCTGTGCCCCATTCTCCTCAACACTGGCAATGTCGGGGAAATTCGAAGCACAGGGATTGTCAAGCCATTTATAATTGCCACACGGCAAACAGTAGTGAGACATTGCCGATGGGTAAAGAGAATTCATATCCAAAAAAACTGCATCCGACTTTTCATCGGTGTGCTGTCCACTCGGATCAGTTTTCATGATACGATCCCCGTGAAAAACATACCCACCCCTCATTGATCTCTCTACAAACAGATGCTGATCCACATCGGCGATCAGACCTATTTCTTCTTTGCTGATTTTAAGTATCAAGTCCATCACCAAATGGGGAGTGGAAAAATAATAACCTAAATCCAACCCAAATTCCCCATAGATTTTATCCGTATTTTTGCACACAATATCCAGAAGAGTGAGTACGTCACTGGCCAAGTAAAGTTTACAATAATCCCACCCATTTTTACATCCGCCCTTTGCCCAAACCCTCTTAGCAAATTCGTAGTCGCTAGTGGTGCACTCACTCTCAGTAAGAGAATTGTAAAAAGCTTCAATGGGCGGTAGTGACACCTCATCTAGCCTCGAGCCAGAGTTGTAATAATCATATGGATATATACCCTTACACGTTAATAAATCATACATTTCATCATCGGGGAAGCGCTGTTTGAGGAGGGGGAAGCTATCAAAATTGTCACTTTTCTGCACCTGAATCAATTGACTTAATGATTTGGGGAAGAAGCTGAAAGAGTCTAAAAAAACGGATTTTATTCAGGCACGTGTTACCCTTGTCAACTGTTTTCCACATGAATTCTAGCAGCAGTAGCTTCTCCGATGATTTGGGTATGATATTATATGAAAAAGAACCATCTATCCATGCGTCATCTACAACTCCCCCTTGGCAATGCGGGCCAACGCCGGAAGGACAAACTTTAAGTCGTAATTGGAATTGTGTATAAAAACAGGTACGAAATATTGTTGTCTAACGTTTAAATTGCATGACTGGTGTGCTACCCCTCTAAAGTTACTCCCTCCCGATGTAATTTCCTGCCACAAATGATCATGGTCGATCACCTTCCTCCTCCCCCCATTCCCAAGACCATCATCAAGTTCTCCCTTGCAAACCCAACACATTTTACGATTTTTAATGGCCACTATGTCATCTGGTGATAGGACCATAGGATAGTTTGTATAACGAAGGCGCGAAATTGCACCGTTCGATGTTTTGACTAGACTGACCAATGCCGAGCGCATGCAGTCTTCACCGTCACTCAACATCTCAACTACCTCCAGCACTTGCATGGTATTATTGGAATCTCGTTGCGCGTGAGCGTAAGAGACCCCTATGGCTTCATGTATTTTAACATGATTTGAATTTGACGGATCGCACACGTCTGTCAGCTTAGCCTCGCAGTCCAAAGCGATCTTATTGCTCTGCAGGAGCGTGTTTTGAAAATTTTTAAAACGTAAGATCGCTCCATCTCCGCTTACCGTCTCCACAGCCTGGTATCCATGACGTTTACAGTGTTTCATGTGATGCTTTAAATTTAAATCAGAGCGAAATCTTGAGAGGCATGTTGGACAGTAATAGCATGCACCCCACGCCCCGTTTTACCCTCACTTAGAACCCTACTAATATCCGTAATCGGATTGAAATGACCAATTGAATCGGAGTCTGTGGGTGGGGTGTATAGAAGCCACACCCAATATTCTACTGATTCAATTGAAGGAGCCCGCACTGGAAATAATACACCCTTCTTATCGGAACGCTGACCCTCTTCAAATTCTGTTTCATACTGTAACACCGTGACACCAATCTTTAAATGTGCATTAGCCCGCTCAAAAATATCTATTCCTTTTAGTGTCACGGGATATTGACCATTTAAACAATTAAAATCTACTTTGGGGAACTTTGAACCCTCCCTACCATTAACTGCCATTTTATCCAACTTTTTCTTAGTGGTATCTATTCGAAGTGGTCTGTATGCCGCAATTAAAAACGCATACTTGAAACACTGCAGCCTCGTATCGAAACAGATTCGTTGTATCCCCCTAAACCCCTCTAAATCTGAATGATATTTTAATTCAATTGCCCTCCCTCCCCCATGCCCACCTCTTACAATAAAATCCTTTTTAAACCTACAAATGTTAACATTTAAACTTTCAATAAATAAAACCACAGATCCACTACCCCCCTCGTTATAATTTTCCCACTTACTTTGAATACTATTAGTCCAATTTAGAAAAACCTCCCCATAATTTGATAAATGCGGGTATATTGCCAACATCTCTCTGTGCAAGTATTTCGAATACATCTCACCCGCACTTTCATTAAAAAAAATATTTTTAGTGCTATTGATGCTTTTAAACTGACCCCCACTCCCCACACCCCCATTTGTTCTTCAAGAATGGCTCGAATCTTATCAGTATATGAATGTGTAATGGCCAGGGGATCTGTTATTATATCCCCCGACACTAGAGAGTTGAAAGGGTCACCGAATTTGGCGCTGTAGGCTAATGTGTGATGCAAGGCAGAGTTGGAGAGAAAAAAATCCGGAAGAGGGGATACTGTTGCTGTTGTATTACTACTACTTCTATCTATAGCATTAAGTGGAGTGGTGGCGGGTGACAGAGAATTGTCAATAACACCACTCCCAGTCTGTTCATTCACATTGGGGGGATGTGGCATGAGGTCCCCTAGTACATATTCCAATGTGTTTGGGGACAATTGGTCGAGCCAGCCTGTATTGTCCTCTGATGGAATTTCGTTATGAGGACCCGGTTCAGATTTACTTGTAACATCATCTAAATATTCACGCATGAAACTATCTGTCCACCCCGGATCCTCAAGCATGTCAATATCACAGCTTAAGTCATCCAGGCTGGCCATTTCCCCAAAAACATCGTTAAGGAAGCCACTTTCCCACTCCATATTCTCTAGGACCAGTGTAGCTTCATCCCTGAACTCTGCTGGTGGTGACAGAATTGGTCCTGTAAATATAGTTGCTTCATCACTCAATGGTGTCGCTGGTGGTGGTGCTATATTTTTAATCTGTAGAAAAAAAAGTTTTATTTTTTATGTAAATTTTTTATAGTTAATAAACTTTGTCAATTTCTCATAGTCATTGTCCCACTAACACTACCACCACCACCTGAACAATTAAAAGAAGAAGAAAAAAAAGTTACATTGTCTTATGTCTTTCATAATGTCAACTCAACATGTTAAAAAATATATATATTTTTTTTTTTTTTTTTTTTTAGTCAGGAAAATGTGGTCTTATTCTTAGAAGGGTAAGTTAGAACAAGAGAATGATAAAAAAAAACTAATGGTTTTATTCCAAAAATTTTTTTAAAATAAAAATGCAAAATATGGGTCCAATTCGATTGTTTGAGCCTCTTCATTATAATTCTCAATGAAATTTGACCATCCTTCAAACGCTTGTTAATAATTAAATAAAAAAAAACAAATTTTTTTTTCAACTGAAAGTAAGGAGAAACACTAAAACTTAAAATGAACCAAAATTATTACGTATATGAGGGGGGTTCCCTCCTCCTCAACACCTCGCCTTTCACGCTAAGTTCAAATTTTGTTCCAATTCTTTAAAAATGACCCCTGAATCAAAAAGGTCGCTTAATTAGAATAAATAGCTCTTTTGAAAGCAATAAACAAACTTTAGCCTAAAGAGTGAGGTATTGACGAAGGGGCGAACCCCCTCATATAGGTATTTTTTTCAAAAATAGGGGGCAATTGCTCCTTATATCTCAATTGTCACCACTACTATCCTAAGCTCCTGCTGAAGATAGGTTCGAATATTGAACTTTGTATTTTTTAAAAGTATAAATGCCACAAAAAGGTATTTTTTTTCAAAAATAGGGGGCAATTGCTCCTTATATCTCAATTGTCACCACTACTATCCTAAGCTCCTGCTGAAGATAGGTTCGAATATTGAACTTTGTATTTTTTAAAAGTATAAATGCCACAAAAAGGTATTTTTTTTCAAAGATAGGGGGGCAATTGCTCCTTATATCTCAATTGTCACCACTACTATCCTAAGCTCCTGCTGAAGATAGCTTCGAATATTGAACTTTGTATTTTTTAAAAGTATAAATGCCACAAAAAGGTATTTTTTCAAAGATAGGGGGCAATTGCTCCTTATATCTCAATTGTCACCACTACTATCCTAAGCTCCTGCTGGAGCTAGCTTCGAATATTGAATTTTTTAAAAGTATAAATGCCACGAAAAGGTATTTTTTCAAAAATATGGGGCCAATTGCTCCTTATATCTCAATTGTCACCACTACTATCCTAAGCTCCTGCTGAAGATAGCTTCGAATATTGAACTTTGTATTTTTTAAAAGTATAAATGCCACAAAAAGGTATTTTTTTTTTCAAAAATAGGGGGCAATTGCTCCTTATATCTCAATTGTCCTCACTACTATCCTAAGCTCCTGCTGAAGATAGGTTCGAATATTGAACTTTGTATTTTTAAAAAGTATAAATGCCACAAAAAGGTATTTTTTCAAAAATAGGGGGCAATTGCTCCTTATATCTCAATTGTCACCACTACTATCCTAAGCTCCTGCTGAAGCTAGCTTCGAATATTGAACTTTGTATTTTTAAAATGTATAAATGCCACAAAAAGGTATTTTTTCAAAAATAGGGGGCAATTGCTCCTTATATCTCAATTGTCACCACTACTATCCTAAGCTCCTGCTGAAGCTAGCTTCGAATATTGAACTTTGTATTTTTAAAAAGTATAAATGCCACAAAAAGGTATTTTTTCAAAAATAGGGGGCAATTGCTCCTTATATCTCAATTGTCATCACTACTATCCTAAGCTCCTGCTGGAGCTAGCTTCGAATATTGAATTTTATAAAAGTATAAATGCCACAAAAAGGTATTTGTTCAAGAATAGGGGGCAATTGCTCCTTATATCTCAATTGTCACCACTACTATCCTAAGCTCCTGCTGAAGCTAGTTTCGAATATTGAACTTTGTATTTTTAAAAAGTATAAATGCCACAAAAAGGTATTTTTTCAAAAATAGGGGGCAATTGCTCCTTATATCTCAATTGTCACCACTACTAACCTAAGCTCCTGCTGAAGCTAGCTTCGAATATTGAACTTTTTAAAAGTAAAATACCACTTTTACCAATATCCATAAAACTCTATTCTGTATATGAAAGTATACAGAAGTATACATACCTGTGTAAATTGCTTATCGAAGATATACATCTTACTATTTAAAGTCCGCTTTGCATGCGACCCACTTAGAATTCAAATCGGATTAAAAAGCGATGGTAGATCTGATAAGGTAGCGGATGTATGCAAATGCATTAGGGCAAAAATACCAGTCTAAAAGTGCGCGTCAACTGTATAGTAGCAAATTGTTTTCGCTTTCGTTTTTTCAAATAGTTAGTTTTTTTTTGTCTAAAAGGAATATTGGAATTATTGCATTAGAATGCATCTTGGTTAGAAGTTACGAGGTAAGGTTTTTTTTTCGTTATAGAAATGCATGATAATCATTCCTTTACACATATACCAGCTAATTTGGTTAATGAAAGAAAATGAAATAGTTTTTTAGAAACAAATTTTAAGTTTTACTCATCAAAAGCTATGCCCCTGAGAAAATTTACCTTATTTTTGAAAATAGGGATAGAAAAAAAAAAAAATATGTATATACTTACAAATTCTGACTGGGCTTCTATATCTGAACTCCTTGGCAAAACTTGAGGGGGGTTAAGCTGACAATCTTCAGTAGGCTGAGCTGAGGCATTATATAAGGCAGTCCACCCCCTTTTCAAGTTCCTTCCAGCTGATATGGAGCTAACACTGGGGTCAGAGGTCCCTGTCATTAAAAGATTCGCAGGCATTGGCTGGTCCAGGTCTTGTGTAGTTCTAGCAGCGAATTTGATAACTGAAGGTCTTGTAGCTTGCATTAATATACCTTCGCTATATCTTGCCCTCTTTTCAGAAGGGGGGGTATTGCATGTGTCCACTTCCTTGAAAAAAAAAATGCATTTTGGGTTTGGAAAATAATTCAGTTTATGTTAGGCATTTAAAGTAGTGTAAAACATTTTTTTTTTCAATAGAGCTAAGCACTTTTTTTTTCAAAAACATCCCTAAAAAGGTTAACTGATCATGATAAAAATCACACCGTAAATGCAGACTGGCCTGGAAGTATTTTCAAAAACACCCCTAAAAAAAAAAAAAAAAAAAAAAAAGCCGCCGTAAGCTTCAACCTATAAGAGAATTATTTAGAGGTTTCAGCTCCTAAAAACAATAGGCTTCTAAGTATATAAGTACCCTTAGTTCTAGTGTAAGGAAAGAATTTCTTCCTTAACTTAATGACAAGACAATTTCTTTTTTTTATTATAATAATGAGAAAATTTTTACTCATCAGAAATTGCTTTGAATTATCCATTTTCTATGTAAATGCTTACAAAAAATGTCAGTTGTGTTATGTTCAATAAACTATTCAAAACTGTTGAGGAATCTAATTCGAAACTTGAATATATACAAAAAATAATTGGCATCTAAAAAAGATACACCGGTTTTTCCAACACGGATCTAACCTAAAAAAAACTTGTATGTCATGAAATAGAAATTCAGTTAATTGTGTCAGAAAAAACTTGAACCAGAACAGATTATAACCAACCTGTTTGGTACGGGCACGTACGCAAAGTATATACCTTCAAGCAAATTCTGTATGATATTTCTAATTACTATAGCTTCTATAGAAACGGTACCTCTTTGCAAATGACCCTGGTAACCCCAATTCGTTGAAAACCTACACACATATCCATGCCTCAGGCGTAGGTTTGCGTGTAGGTTTTCAACGAATTGGGCGCTTACTACTCCCAAGAGTCATGGATGCGTGTGATAGTGACTGCCCCTCCCTCTTAATAATATTCCTCCAATCCCTTCCCCTTCTTCATAGGTTTGGGAATTGCGGGGCACCTATGGTAATGTCTGGCCAGAGTTGGGGCTCTAGGGAATTATTTACGAAGAGTGCCTGCGCGAAAATGGGCCATCAGTGTTTACTTGTTTGTCCTTGAAGACCAAGGTAAGGGTCATATTTACTCCTCCCAGTAAACTGTTTTTATAGCCACATCAAAGCCCTAAGGTGAGTGTGTTTAAGGTGCGGGATGATTTGCTAAAGACGTAGCATGATCTCTTATCATGAATTTAAGAAATTGGCCTAAGGGTTCCCGTGTAAATCAACACCCATTTAACTAAACCCCATTCAATTCTACCCATTCAACTCAACCCCAATGCAACTCAATACTCATTCAACTCAATCCTGTGCAATGCAATTCTTATTTAACTGGGCCCCATTTAACTCAACCCCCCTGCAACTCAACCTGTGTTTAACTCAATCCCAAAACAACCCAACCCCTGCAACAGGTTAGCTTAAGTTAACTAAAATTTGACGTTAATCCTGCAACGTATTTACGGGTTAACTAAAATTCAACCCCTGCAACGAGTTAACATAATTTACACTTTGCTGACAAACAAACAAACAAATGAACGTGGGTTTTCAGTTTAATATACATATACTGTTATTTATTCCTTGGCGTCTTAATATTTTTTGACATATTAGAGCCAAAAAAGTGAAAACGTTTAATATGTATTTAGTTTTCAGTAAATTGCAAACTATGTTCTAGTCTTGAGACGGCATGGGGGTTGTCGGCCCTACTCATGTTAATTTCTGCTCTTTGAGTTTGACTCGGTTATTTATTGTAGTTTCTGTTTGTCTTGGGTTTCATTTATTTGTTAATGTTGATTTGTGGTAGTTTTATGCTTGGAAGATTATTTGACGTTATTTCTTATCATTTTTTGTTTAATGGAATTCTTTACTTTTCTTTGAAAAACTTGTTTTGTGGAAAAAGATTTTAAATTAATTTCTATTAGTTATTTATTGATCTAGTCTTCTTCATGAATTTTTTTTTATATCTTGTCGTTTTTTTTCTATAAGAATCCATCGTTTGGCTTGCTATTTGTTTATTGAGAACTTTTTCAACAATTTTCAACAACATACACCCTTTTGAAAATCTTGACACCCGCCGTACAAAAAGTGGGGTATCAAAGTAGTGATAGTACTTGGTAGTTTCAGATTTTGTCTGAAAATACCATTTTTACATATAAAAATTCTTTTTGCTCAAACAAAGGTTGTTACAATACGAAAAGTTGTGCTGCTAAAGTGTCGGCAGTTTTTGGAATTATGTCAAATTCTGCTACTGGTGGTTTTGGAACTTTTCCATACCTGCTTGACACAAATATTATTGTTTAATTTAGTTTTACACCTGAAAAAAAGAAACTTAATACCATTCCCAAAAATTTTATCTATGCTCTTTGACAACCTGGATATACGTACACTCTTTTGATTTAGTTAGATTGTAAGAGCAGAAGTAATAATAGTAGGAGCCTTGAAAGTTTCAAATTAATATCCTCAGTCATTCTTGGGATATTGCTGAAATGTCTTATTGGTAACCAGTATACGCACAGTGCCCTTTGATGTATTTTTAAAGCATAATGGGCAAATTGCATACCTGTGGAGGGTTTACATACCCAATTACTGTAGAGACATAGTTACCAGACCGTTCAACTATGCTGAAAAAAAATGGCAATCTCAAAATTTTGATTGGATACATTTGGAAAATTAATTTCCTTTGGAGGAGAGCTACTTGCTCTCCAATCACTTTTTACTCTTAAAGAGAGCACTAAAACTTTTAATTTTCAATCGTTTTAGCTGCTTTAAAAGTTTCAATGATATTGCTAGTTATGATAGAGTGGTGCTGCCTATCATATTGCTTATATGCCCTTTTGAAAACCTTAATGCATGTAGTTTTTTCGTTTAATTGAAACTCTGCCTAAATATGCCATAGCAGTTTCACCTTAATACCCTTAGCGTCAATAGTTACAGTAACTGTAGTGGTATTGTTAATAGTATACATAGAGTGCCTTCTGGTTATTTCAAAATCCGCCAACGCTTACCCTTAAAGGTCTAACTTAATAATGAAAGCCGTTCTTGAGTTGAGTTGCTTTGTCCCGCTTTTGACAATCTGCATGCTCATCGTTCGTTTTGATATTAGTTCAACATCCACCTGACTATTCCTTGAAAACTTCACCTTAATACCCTTAGCTTGTGTAGTAGTAGCAGTTGTAGTATTAGTGGCAATATGCTCATTACACATTAGCATTTCTGTTACATCCCCTTGACAACCCGTGTGGGCATAGTGTGTTTCGATTTAGTTCAATACAGTTTCAATA
The DNA here is from genome assembly GCA_027921565.1 of Artemia sinica. Lineage (NCBI taxonomy): Eukaryota > Metazoa > Arthropoda > Branchiopoda > Anostraca > Artemiidae > Artemia > Artemia sinica. The sequence continues at coordinate 28,601,660 of CM051274.1, read as the reverse complement.
TTCCACAAGGTTTTCCCCTTAATATCCTTAGCTTTAGTAGCAGTAGTGGTAGTACTAGTAGTAATAGTAGTAGCAGTATTTAGTGTCAGCTGTAGAATTAACAGTAGTAGCCTTATCTTTAGTAACAGTAGGAATAATAGTTGCAGTAGTAATAGTATGAGTAGGAGCAGTAGCATTAGGATGCAAATATTGTCTTTTGGTTAGTTCAACATTCCCCACAACAAGCCCTGTAAATTTAAACTTCACATACCAAACTGTTTCTAAGATATTGCTGATACGCCCTTTTGGTAACTTGCATGCAGACGGCGTGTTGTTATTCAGTTCACCTTCCCCCCTCAAAATTTCCTGAAAATTTCACCTTCATACCCTTAGGCAATTGTGTTAGTTGTGATAGTAGTGACAGTAGTAATATAAGTAGTAGTATTAATAATGATAGCACTAGTACTAGTAGCAGCAACAGTATTAACATATTGCCTTTTGATCAGTTGAACATCCCTGTCATCAAGTCCTGGAAGTTTCAAGTTAATCCATTTAAACGTCGCTATGACGTTGCCGATATTTCCTTTTGATAACCTTTATATTCATATATTTCTTTAAATTGTCATCTTAATGTTCTTAGCCTTATGTGTAGTTGCAATAGAAGTAGTTGTTGGAGCAGTAAATATAGGTAAAACTAATACTACTAAAAGTGGTAGTAGTATTAGTAGTAGCGTGCATGTATTGCCTTTTGGTCAATTGATCTTACCCTTTAAGCATTCTCTGAAAGCTCTAACTTAATACCCAAATCCATTCTTGAGATACGCCCTTTTAGCAATATGCATGCACATAGTAATGCATGCAATATGCATGATTTAGTTAACATTTCCCCACAGTATTCTCTCAAATTTTCTCTTTCATAGACTTAGTTTTTATAGTACTAGTATCATAGTAGTAGTGGTGGTAGCAGGAGAAGTAGTTGCAGTATTAGTGTTGTATTAGTAGTAGTAGTAACAGTAGTAGCAGCAGTATTAATAATAGTAGTAGCATGTACATGTTGTCTTTTGGTCATTTGAAAATCTCCGTCATGATACTCCAGAAGTTTCACCTTAATACGGTAGGCTGTTCCAAAAATATTGCTGATGTGCCTTTTTAACCCCCTTTTGACGCCTATTTCATTTGATACTCTTAGCCTTGCAAGTAGTAGCTGGAGTAGTTTAGTAGGAGTAATAGTAATAGTAATAGGAGTGCAAATAGCAGTGATAGTAGTGTTAGTAGTAGCATGCACATATTACCTTTTGGTCAATTGATCTTACCCTTTAAGCATTCTCTGAAAGCTCTAACTTAATACCCAAATCTTTTCTTGAGATGCGCCCTTTTGACAATCTGCCTACACATGGTGTGTTTTGATTTAGTTCTAATTCCCCTCAATATTGAGTCAAATTTTCACCTTCTTACACGTTGTCTTCATTGTACTAGTGTCATAGTAGAAGTGGTGGTAGTAGGAGCAGTAGTAGCAGTAATAGTGTTGTATTAGTAGTAGTAGTTACAGTAGTAGCAGCAGTATTAATAGCAGTAGTAGCTGGTAAATGTTGCCTTTTGGTCTGTTGAACATCCCACTCATGCCCCAAAAGTTTTATTTTGATACGGTAAGTAGTTCCAAAAATATTTGTGATACACATGTATCAACAATGTGTATGCATATAGTGTGTTTTGATTTAGGTCAACTTTCCCCTCAACGTTTCCTTAGATGTTCATTTCAATATCCTCAGCCCTGGTAGTACTCGCTACAGAAGAAGTAGTTTTAGTGGTAGTTATTGCAGTAGTAATAGTTTTAGTAATGGTAGCAGTAGCAGTAGCGGTAGTTGTAGTAGTAGTAGTAGCATACAAATATTGCCTTTTTGATCAATTGATCATCTCCCTTATCATTTCCTGAAAGTTCTAAATTAATATACTTTGCCATTTCTAAGTTACATCGTTTCGACAACCTGTATGCACATAAGATGTTTTGATTTAAATCAGCACTCCCCTCAGCATTCTCTGAATGGCTCACCTGAGTGCCCTTCGTCTTTTTGTGAAGTAAAGCTTAAACATGCCCACCTTTCTCAATAAACTATCCTATATGTAAATAATTAACAAATTGCCTAACTTACAGCCCTTGGCCTGAAGGTTGGGGGGGGGGGGGGTTGACACCCCCAAAGGCATAATTCCTTGACCTTTCAATAATGCCGAACAAAAATGCTATATTGAAATTTTGATTGGATGTCTTTTGGAAAATGATCGACGTGGGGGGGGGGGAGCTGCTTGCACTCTAATAACTTGACTCTTAAAAAAGGCACCAGAACTTCCGATTTCCATTCAAATGAGTCCCATCCGACGGTAACCCATACCATATAAGATTTTTTTGCTCCTTGGGTAAAACTTGCAACCCTTGCCTCTGAGCTCGAGGGGGGGGGCTGTGTCAACCCTGGAGGCATTATTATTTGTTCTTGGGACTATTTTAACAAACTGGCTATCTTACAATTTATAGAAGATGCGTTTGGGGGAAACGAGGGCACCTTGGGGGGGGGGGGGTCTAGATGCCCTTCCGTCAATTTTGACACTTAAAAGGGAACTACAATTTTCAATTCCTAATTTAATGAGCAACCTCTAAAGTTTATACAACTACACCTTCCATAAAAACCTTATATGTTAATAATGGGCAACTAGTATAACTTATAGTCCTTGCCCTGATGGCTGTGGGAGGATTGTCATCCCCGAAGACATAATTACTGGACCTTTCAATTATGCTGAACGAAATGGCCATCTCAAAATTTTAATATATATGTAATGTATGCATGGCTACGTGACAGGCTTGTATATATTGATTCTCCTTGTCGCTTGTCTTCTAACCGTAGATAATGTGTGCTTTTATTCTTCTTATTAAGGTTTTATTTTTTGCAAGTAACTGTACATTTGGTATTTACTATATTAATTCTTTTGCTGCCAATTAGAGTTTGAACCCGAAGCTATTTTTCTTTATTCAAGCTTATTATAACTGTCAAAAATAGATGGAAATGAAAAAATAATTCGGAAGAAGCAGCTTGAGACAATATTTTCTTTTTTAGGCTTCAAAGGCCAATGACTGTTTCAGAGAAGATCTTATATTCACATTTAGATGATCCAAAAAATCAAGAACTCAAACGAGGAACAAGCTATTTGAGGCTCCGCCCAGACAGAGTGGCGATGCAAGATGCCACAGCCCAAATGGCTATGCTTCAATTCATTTCGTCGGGATTGCCAACTGTGGCTGTTCCATCGACAATTCACTGTGATCATCTTATCGAAGCACAGGTACTTTAAATTTTGAATGAGGCTTTAAAATTTCAATCTAAAATATTTAGGAGGAGTAATTTTCTATGATTTTTTGCAGCCCACAACACAAAAGTAAACGTGTGAACTACCTGACTTTCTTGGCTTACTTAAGTCACAACCATTCTTGAAGACTGTCTAGGATCCTCTTTCTTCTTCTTCACTAGGGTGCGGATGCTCCTTCTGCAGCCATGATTGTCAGCTGAGTGAAGCAGGTTTTGCAGTCTTTAAGCCTTGTAGTATCGTCTTTCCGCCTCACTGGAGGGAAACCTTCTGGGCTTGAACCATGCATTTGACGTTCGAAAGTTTACAGATTACGTCTCTGGATACGGCTCTGAAATGCCACAACCTAATTTCACCTAGGATCGTTTGTTCTGCCTTTAAGCTACCGTATTAGGATAGTTCTGCGTTATTAAATACTTTACCAAATTATTATTTACGCACTGTAATCGATTCTGTTGCAGTTTTGGCACGAAATCTATTTTGGCTTTATAAATGCTATACCAGCTAAGGTTTTTAAAATGCAATCTATTTTAATTTGTTTCTTAATACTTAATATTTTTTGATTTTTAATTAAAAGAATTGGTTTAATTATTTTTTTGTGTATGCTATGGTGAAATGCTTGTACAACTGTAAAATTAAATTCCTGACTAGGTGAAACGTTTATTTGAATAAAATTCAAAATTTGTTAATCCTTGAAAATAATTATCATAAAATAATTAAGAGAAGGTGGGTTAATCAATGTGAACATTAAGGTCAGATGGTGCTACAGTTAACTTGCTGATGTTCTTAGCAGATATATAATTTGCGTTGCGTGGTAACTACGAACGATGGAGGAATTTTGATTATATTTTAAATTCAGAATAATTGAATAATTTCTAAAGAAATTACAAATTTCCCAATAAATGCCAACATAAAACTTTAAACAATTTTCACGCTCAAAACTAAAAATAAATCAGCTCATCGCAGCACAAAGCCACCTGGGACCAGTTTAGTAGCGCAAAGCTGTGTCAGTTTCTTGATTATATTAATCTCGAGATTCGCGGCTTCAATAGTGGCTTGCAATAGGATAGTTGAATCAGCAAAATAAACCCCATCATGGTCATTTATTATTCTCTCGGGCTAGAAAAAAGATAAGTTCAAATTAGTTACTTAGTTTAGTTATCTGCTTTAATTTCTTTTTATTAAATTTGGGTACATAACTTAAAAAAAAAATATTGTCCTGGAAAGATCTTCCCAGTCCATCTTGGTATGGTAAACTCAAAAAAGTAATTTGATTTATAGTACTTTATCTTTTTGTTATTTATCTTTCTGAATTCAAGGTTTTTGTAGACTGGGAAAAAAACTATAAATACATATTGTACAAAAAATGTTAACATTTGAGGGGAAAATGTGACTATGAATTCAGCACAAAGTGTCACACAAGGAAAACTTACTTACCCGTAGTTTTTTTTTTTTTTTTTTTTTTTTTTTTTTTTTTTTTTTTTTTTTTTTTTTTTTTTAAGTCAAAATACCTCAATCTTGCCAATAGCTAAATTTACAGAAGTTCTTTTGTGGAATTCAGGGCCTTTTTTGAAAAGAACAAGCCTATATAAAAAACCCTGGGCTAGAACTAATCATGCTGGAGGAAAAATATGATAATATTTGAGTTCAGCAGAAAAAGTTGCATCAGTAAATCTTACTTAATCAAAAAAAAAAAAAAAAAAAAAAAAAAAAATCAAAATCACCGATTTTTCAAAGAAAAGAACCTAAAAAAAAACAAAAAAAGGACAAAAATATGGAGCATGGATATTTTCATCACATATTTGAATACAGTGTAAAAATTTTTGTTGAAAACACAATGAAAGTCCTCGTTGGTTAACAACTGTGTTGCATAGTTTTACTTTGTTTGTTGCTTGCTGTTTGGATACACAATTTGGTTTGTTGTTGACTGGTTGGAAACACAATGAAAGTCTTGTTGGCTAAAAACTGTGTTGCTCGGTTTAGCAGATTTAAGTAAAGATATATTCATGTAGCCTATTAAATTAGTTTGCTAGTTTATAAGGACAACCTGCCAAAAAAGAAAGAAAAGAAAAATCAGTGCAAGGCATCTTATTTAGTATTTGAGAATGTATTGAAGGGGATCTGAGTTTATTTTTCTTTTCTCTAAAGATTTCATGAGTGTTACTTAGTATCCATTTTAGGTTGGAGGTGATGAAGACTTGAAGCGTGCAAAAGATTTGAATAAAGAAGTATACAATTTTCTAGCAACAGCTGGCGCTAGATATGGAGTGGGATTTTGGAAACCTGGCTCTGGTATTATTCATCAGGTATAGCAATTTCATTAATTCTTTTTTTAGCCCTTTTATCTTTAACTTTTTCTAGGATTTTATATCTTATATTTACTTCTGCAGTGCACACTTGAGCCAGTAATAACTCCTATAAAGCTTTATGTTAAAACAAAGAGGAGAAACTGTTGCTTACGCAGTTTTCCATTTTCTTTGATTGTTCAAACAAAATTAAAGAAGTTCAAAAAAATTACGAAGTTCAGCTGGATAATATGGCCTAAAATTGGTATATAACGAATAAAATTATGATTGGTAGTCTTTGAACTGGAGTTTCTGGACTTTTTTTGTCCCACTCGTATCTGGTCTCTTCTACCTCTTGCGAAATAGAAATGTCCATGCAGCATGCACTGGATGACACCCTCTAGAGAAAGTTGTTCTCTTTCGAACTTGTTTAAAAAGAAAAGTGCGATATAGAATGTTTGTTTTTGAATACCACAACAGGTTTTATAGATCAATTTTTTTCAGCTTTTATTTGGGGGTAAGTAATATCTTTGTTGGATATTATTCACTCTTTCCTTTTGTGAGATGTACTACTTACATTGGACTTCGAAAAATTGTTTTTATGTCATATTTTATCTCATTAAATAGTTAGGTAAGAAACGACCCGGCTTAATGCTAGCCGAAACTCTAAAAACCGGAATTTCGATATTAACCAATAAATCAAAAGAATCGGCTTATTATGCTGATTTCAAATATATAAGTTTCATTAAGTTTAGTTTTACCCATTAAAGGCTACGAGGCTGAGAAAATTGGCCTGATTTTCGAAAAAAAAGGGGGAAACACACTCTAAAAGTCATAGAATCTTGATGAAAATCATACCATCTGATTCAGCGTATCATAAAACTCAACTGTAGAGGTTTCAAGCTCTATCTGAAATAATGTGGAATTTTGTATTTTTCGCCAGAAAAAAGATCATGGGTGCGTGCTTATTTGTTTTTTTCCCCAGGGGTGATCGTATCGATCCAGTGGTCCTAGAAGATCGTGAGAGGGCTCATCCGAACGGAAATGAAGATCTAGTGCCCTTTATAAGTGACTAAAAATATTGGGGATTTTGTTCATCATAATTGAAAGGCCCAATAACTATGCCTTTGGATATAACATAACCCCCCCCCCCACAGCCCCAGGGGAAAGGTCTTTAAGTTATAAAGTTCCCCAGTCTTGTTTCTCTTTTCCGTCTTTCTCTTTTTTCTCTTTACGCGTGGAGTTGTTAAGGGTAATTGTCAGGGTTAAATTTTCACCGGGATTGAATTGTCAAGATGATATTTCCTTGGGAAGGGGGATGTCTCCGTGGAGGTGGGGCCAGATTTCATGGCATTATTTAAAAAATGATCAGAAACTTGAAAAAAAACAGAAGTTTTTCAACTGAAAGTAGGGAGCAACATTTTCTTTAAAACGAACAGAAATTATTACGTATATGAAGGGGATTGCACCCTCCTCAACGCCTCGCTCTTTACGCTAAATTTGAATTTTGTCTCAATTCTTTAAGAACGACTCCTGAAACACAAGGTCGTTTAATTATAAGAATAGGAAGCTTTTCTAAAAATACTAAAAACAATAGCATAAAGAGCGAGTTGTTTAGGAGGGGGACATTCCCTTCATGTATATAATAATTTCTGTTTGTTTAAAATGTTAACGTTGCTCCGCACTTTCAGTTGCATTTTTTTTTTTTTTTAATTTCTAATTGTATTTTTTTAAATAATACGAGGAAATCCCCCCTTTTTTTTATTTAATCCTACATATAGCAGAGACATTGTTGCAAAAAAAAGTGGTTAAAGAAAGATTAGAAAAATGTGAGCTGAGAAAAAGTGGTAAATTGAAAAGTTTTGTGTTGTAAAAGTAAATTTTCTTATATGGTTCTTAGGGACTTTTTTTTTTGGAAACTTACGTCGAGTGGTTCACAAATGCCTTGTACTCCAGTGGTCTTAAATTTTTGAAATATCAAACTTAAGTCACAACTGGCTATTTTTAATTGACAAACATTAAAAACATTTTTTTTTTTTCTTGTATCAGTAATAATAGCTGGTGGTAGAAGTAGCCAAAGCATGAAAAAAGGGGAACAATTTGGCATATCGAATGAGAAAAACGTTTAAGGCGTTACTGCTACAATTAGGTTAAATTCACTGTAGCGTTCAGTGCCCAATGCAAACACTGAAAACCACTCCTCCTCCATGGAGCTCTATATTGCCCTGTTTAAGGGCTCAGCCCTAACCGCCTACCCGGAAATCTCCAAGAATTCTCGGTGTTCTTGGAGCTTTTCTTTTATAATCTTCTCGTAACTCTTTCTGGGTATAGGTCTACGACTTTTCTCTTACCCCATTGTAGCCTATCTACGTATTTAATTACATAATGCCTGAAATTTTCAGCAAACATCTTCAAAGCTGAATAAATTGTGCTTTGGAAACAATCGTGCAACATTTTACAACGAAAATTCTCATTACACAATCATTGGGTTTCATTACAATCATCAAAATTTTGGCAATTATAAAACGCTGTTTTGATAAGTTAGCTCTATATCGTCTTGCAGCTGGGTGATCAAGCTTTCACGATTTTTTTCGGAGGGAGATAAGGGGACTTCGAATTTTGTGTTGGGAAAGGGGAAGATATTTCTTCTCTGGTCCTCACAAAAGAGAATATGCCCCGTGTATTCTTTCTTTTCTTATGTCTGCCACCCAACAGGCTCTGCTGCTAGGTTATTATAACCCTTCTAGTGATAAAGTACACCCGTAAGGCTTTTTAAAGGCGTATAGGAGACTCTTTAAATGATTGTTTCGATTTTTTCGAGAAATGATTGTTTCGAGACTCTTTAAATGATTGTTTTCGATTTTTTTTTTCATAAAGAGGAACATTTGGTATCTTACGACTGGGTTTATCTTCTAATTTGAATGATTTGCTTAAGCTGCATAAGTTAATGTTTGTCATTTTAATTCTAGATTATCCTTGAAAATTACGCCTTTCCTGGTCTTCTTATGATTGGAACTGACAGCCACACTCCAAACGGTGGCGGACTTGGTGGCCTGTGTATCGGGGTTGGTGGAGCTGATGCAGTGGATGTTATGGCGAATATTCCATGGGAATTGAAGTGCCCCAAGGTTCGTAATTAAAAACATAAATTATATTTCGATTATAGCTATTTAAAAGAAAAAGAAACAAAATCCACCACATAAGTGTCTTATGCTCGAATGAAGCTCATCGTTGCAATCCTTTCCATTATGAAGAGGAAGAATTTTACGAAGTTATCTAAGTTAATGGTAACACTCTTCAGGAAAACTAAACTTTCTGTCTTGGATGGTGACGAGAGGGTGATTCTTTTTGGATTTTAAGTGCTGATTTCAAATCTTTTGTTCTGAAATTTTTTGTTGGCCGATGTTCTTGCGTAACGATTCTTTTTTCCAATTTGTTCCAATATAATCTATCTTCATAATAATCTTTTTAATATAATATAAAAATATTTTTAATAAATTAATAATATTTTAATATAATATATTAGAAAATATTTTTAATATAAAAGGATTTTTTAAAATTTGTATAATAATCTATCTCATTGTTTTTTTTTTTTATTCGGTTATTTTTAACTTTAAAACGGAATAAAGTTTAGTTGTGTCCCTCCTCCATCCCAATCATAAACATGAGGTTTTTCGTTTTAAGGACACTAATTTTGAAGCATATTGGTTAAACGATGCTTGTCACCTAGATAAGATTTTGGGGGGTTTTAATGGTCCCAGGTAATACCTAGCTGACCCCCTTTCTCAGTTGATTGCACCTCCTTGAGGTCGGGCGGGTAAATGTTAAATTGAAGTGTAAACTATCAGCTGTGGAGGTGGTGGTCAAAATGTAGCCCTACTGCTAGTACTATGTCGACTTAAATATTTTTTGTATGTGAAACAAAACCTCTCTGCTAAAATTTAGGAAGATTATCCAAGAGGCAGTGCAAGTTTGATACCAAGGTTATTGCCTTCTAGAAGAAGCAGGAATTGGCTGTTCAGAATCTAGCGTGTCTACTACTATATCCTTTTGCAGCGTAAAACTGGTCAGTGACAAAACACTGGTTACCGCTTTTCGTCCTTCCTTACGTATTGAACTCGCACCATTTTTATTGTAACTAATGGATCTTCAGGCTCCCCCCCCCTGAAAATGAAAAAAGATAAAAAAAATTCTGCCTCGCTTATCAAAGAGATAATATGATTTTCTCTACATGCTAGAGATTATTCAGTGTCCATGAGGTTTCTTGAAAATATTTTGTAATGGTAAGTCTCTGAAGAAATTCTGTACCGAGAAAGCTAAAACAAGCTTCATTCATTGGGAAAATCAAGGTTTGTCTATCAGCGTTGGAAAGCAAGTTCTAGCTCGTTCAGAACAAAAGTTTGTTTTAGTATAATAAGAAAAATTGATGTGATATGACAACGTTAGAAATGATTTCTAAATGTATGCATCATTTTCCATATAGAAAATCACACGTTGTCTTACTTTTCAAAGCATTATTTGACTGAACTATAATAAGTTTTAAAAATAGTAATTTGTTGAAAAAAGGGAAAGCAAGAATTCCAGTGTTATTACCCGAAAATGTCTTCAGGTTTATGGAAACTTTTGATTAAAGATATAATATAGAGCTCTTCAAATATTTGACGGTGTTCGATTTCTAAAACGTTTACATCGAGGATTGTATGTTTGATTTGAAAAATGTCTATCAAATTGCAAAATCAGACCGTCGCGCAATGGACTGCTGTGTAAATTCTCAAGCTGTAAATAGGGAATGATGCTAATTAACGTTGATTGACTTTTTCTGGCTAGAATAGAATCGTACCAATATTTCTAATGTCAGTTCCCAGCAAGTTTCCGCTACTTTTTACGCAACTAGTTGAAAGTTTATCTGTGTTTAGTTACATGAGCAAGAGCTTTTAATATGTTCCCAAGATCGTCACACCATTAGATTTATTTTGTTTAAAGTCTACTGCATATTGATATAAGAAATGATATTTGAGTCTGAAGTATACTTTTTTTGAGTCAAGTCTTACTGTTCTAGGTGATTGGAGTTAAACTGACTGGTCAATTGAGTGGATGGACCTCTGCCAAAGATGTTATCCTTAAAGTAGCTGGAATATTGACTGTTAAGGGTGGTACTGGAGCTATTGTTGAGTACTTTGGCGAAGGTGTCAAGTCCATTTCTTGCACTGGTAAGCCTACTATCTCCTGCATCTTTTCTATTTATTTTATTTCACTTTTTTCAGGTGTTATTTCCACTTTAATTAATATTCAATCGGAAACATGGATTGGATATTTCTTTTTAATTGAAACTGTTTCAGGAACTGGTTTTTGGCTGAAGTTTTAGAAGAAACCAAAATGGTTGTTATGTTGACGTTTTGTTTTATTAGTTCGGGAAACCGTTTCCCAAGAAAAAGTTTTAAAGAAAATTTCAAACATCAGCATTGAAGTCATATATAAAGTCAAATTTAAAGTGAAAAGAAGTTGCTATGAATGAATAAATCACAGCTAAAAGGAACTTAAGATGGTAATCAAGCCAAACTTAAACTGAAAAGAAGTTGCTATGAATGAATAAATGACAGCTAAAAGGAACTTAAGATGCTAATCAAGCCAAACTTAAACGAACAGAAATTGCCATAAGTAAGAGCGGGGCTGCCACCCCTTCTGCCCCCCCCCCCCCCAAAGGCCAGTGTATCATTTACACTCTTCTGATAACACTATGCACTTTGAACAGTGTCTTGGCGAAGCATAAAAAAGGAATTATAGGAAATAAACAATTTCCTAAAATAAACACATTTACAACTCTAAATGGGAATCTACAGTTTCAAAAGGATACTTTTTTCACTATTTTGCCCAATAGTGAATCAATTGCTAGTTCGCTTTGTATATTTTATTTCTTGAAATGCAATAATAAACTGAGAAAATTAATTTAGTGGATTTGCTGAAAATGCCAATAAATTTGTCTCTTCGGATGACATGACTCATGCAACCCCATGGGCAAGGATCTTAAATTGTAGAAATTGCCCATTGTTATTAGCTAAAGTTTTATGATAGAGAAAAGGAATGCTTGTTCCTCTTGGTTGTCCTATTGGCTTGAAACTTTCAGGGGTCTTCCCTTGGGCCAAGATGACTTTACAGTTTTGTGCGGTAGGGTGTTCAAGGGCTGAAAAATAGGTCAAAACTTTTTGTCTCTTATAAGTTTAAAAGTTTCGGCGATAAATTCTGTGGTTGAAGGGGACCATAATGTACAAACATTTTTGGTTGAGTGCACGGACCCGAAAAAGGACAACACTTTTGGTTGTTCTAATGGGTTGAAAGTTATATCCTAAAGTACTAGGTCCAAGGAACCCCAATGGACACGAAAGAAAAGTATGCTCGAATTTTTCTGCAAAGTGAGCCCAAAAAAGGATCGACGAACTTTTTTTTTTCGGAATCGAAGGTAACTTACAAACGAAAGTTCCTGGTCCAAAGGAACCCTATTGTACAAACCCAATTTCGTCTGGCGGCATGGGCCTTCCGAAAATAGGCCAAAAAATATTCTTCCGATCAGCTCAAAACGTGTATCTTCAAATCCTTAGACCAATGAGGCCCCCAATGTAAAAGAAAATAATAATAATGATAGCAAAATATATTTTCCGCACGAAAAGGGGCCAAAAACTTTTTTTTGAACGTTTTGAAGCGTGCATACGAAGCTCCTGCGGTCAAGGGGACCCTTCTGCACAATACAAATTTTCGGTTGAGGGTTAGGCTCTCCAAAAATGGATCAAGTTTTTGTTTCCAATCGTCCCAGAATTACTAATATAATCCTTATATTTACTCATTTAAGGATTTAATTATATTAGTAAATCAATTGTGCCAAGGGTACAGAATTGTATAAAAATAATTGAAACAAAAGATTTTAGTTCGCCTGAAGTTGGGGCCCATAATGTTTTCTACAAACTTTTCTTTGAACAAATCGAAACTTACATTCGTAAGTTCTTGGACCAAGCGGACCTCAATATACAAACAAAATTCCAAAAAATACTGGGTTGACACAAAAAAGACCAAAAAACTTATCGTCGAATGGCTTGAAACTTGTATCCACAAGTCATTCGGCCAAAGGAACCAAAATTCGCGAAAATAAATGTTTTTTTTTCAAATTATTTCTTAGTAAATGTTGAACACCGTATTCTGTCCAAACTTGCTAAGCTTCGATTTTGAGCTTTACGCGGATTGGGTCTGTTGTTTAATTGTGTAGGCAGAATCTTGTAACTACTCCCCTGCCTAGCTCGGATTTCTTTTTTTTGGGGGGGGGGGATTATTTGGATTTGTGATGCGAGATGGATGTATTTGTTTGTTTTTGTTTCTCCCCTGTTTTTTCCTGGCCATAGAGCCTTACAGGGGAGACTAAGTTGAAGTGGTTTTTTTTTTTTTTTTTGTATTTAAAATACTGTAGATTTTGTTAAATAGTCATATATTTGTTTTATTTTTTTTTCAATAGATTCAATTCAAAATACAATACATTTCAAGTTTATCTATGTTAATGCTGTGTTTCTGTCATCCAGTAGAATATTTGAAGCTAGAAAATAAATTAATGATAAAAATAACTAAAAAAATAAACGTTAAAGCCAACTAAGATATTAAATAGTTTTGAAGCTACATACAGCTACAGAAAAATGTAAAGAGCAAGGATAAATGAACAATGCCGCAACATTGAACAGAAAACGAGGAAAAGAAAATTCAAATAAGTGCTGAAGACCAATCTATTAGAATCATTTTTGATTTATATGTCCTTTTTTTGCTTCTAGGTATGGCTACAATTTGTAATATGGGTGCTGAGATTGGAGCTACTACATCAGTTTTTCCCTACAATCACAGAATGCATGATTACTTGAAAGCAACTGGTCGTTCTGATATCGCAAGCGCAGCTGATGAACATGAGAAAGATCTTCTAACCCCAGATGATGATGCACCATACGATCAGGTTTGTCTCCCTCTTCTTGTTTGGTGGTACTCGTAGTGTCATCTTTAATAAGCACTATATGGCAACATATTTGATCATAAAAAAGCTGTTGTTGCATAAAAGCGGCGAAAAAAGATTATGTTAATAATTAGAGAGATTTTTCTTTTTTTTGCTTATGGTAAGATTTTAGAATATTTTTTTTAAAGAAACGAAGATCGAGAATGTTTTTTTTTAGACCAAGGATAGTACTGGACAACTAAAGCTAATATTTCGCTAATATTTCATATATCTAAATAAATTAATATTTAAACAGATAAAACCTAGCAACCAGGAAAGCGATCAGAAAAAAAAGTTAAAAAACCTGTTCTTCATCTTCGTCTCTTTAATTTTTTTCTTCTTTTTTTATGGCAGGCCATCGAGGTTTATAGTTTTTTTTCTTAGAAAGAATCGTTTGTGTCCAAATTTGGTTGTTTCTAAACAGTGATTCTATTATACTCGAGGGCTCAAGATCAATTACACATGCTCACATCACGTTGTTAATGCACATAACACTAAACGCGTTGTTAGCAATGTAGCTGTTAGCAATGCGTTGTTAGAGACGCACAAAGTAGTTAGCAATGCGCATAACGCGATAATAAGTTGTTTACATTAGCTCTTTTCTTAGACTTTGAATTTGGTCTTTTTTGTGAAACATTGAGGTAGCATTCGATGGCTTTTTTTTCTAACTTTTGGAATTGAAAGCAATCTTGAGATGAAGGTAAATCAGGAAATATCCAAAATGAAAACAGGAACATTGTTATAAATAGCGACGAAGACCACACTGCCCTTCCATCATAAACAATAAGTAGAACAACAGGGAAATTTTTATACAAGACAGTGGAACGCAACTTTAAAGGAATATTTCGACCTTTGGAAAAACCAATATAAAAGAAACTTACATTAAAATTCGATCATTAAAACTGAAAAAAGTTTTTTTTTTTTAATTTTCAAAGCAACCCTAATATCATTACTTCAAGGAAGTTCAACCAGGAACCAGTCCTTTGTTTATTTTGCTGAGGACGGCCCTTGGATATACGGTCGAAATATTCATTTAAAGTTGCGTTCCACTGTCTTGTATAAAAATGTCCCTTTTGTTCTACTTATTGTTTATAGCAACATTGTTGCACAAGGCATTTTCTCGAGATGTTTTTAAAATAAACTAATAACGCTTGAAATGTATTTTAGTTAAAGTTGAAGACGGTAAGGTAGTTGAAGGGAAAGAAAAGATACATTATCGGCATTTTCTTCCACATTTTCTATTGATAATTTCTCGACTTGCCTCACATAAAAAAATTATAGTATGCTTTCACTAGGATTTCCGATTGAAAGCAGTCAGTTTAAATCTTCTATTTTTAGCCGCTTCCCGTAAGCCTCTCCAATATTTCCCGGCCAAATCTGGAATTAAATCTTGCCTAGTTTAGTGTGCCCTGATTGTCGCTTTTCCCTTACGAGCAATTTAGTGCACGATTGTGGGTACGGTGCAACATGACATCGGTCTTAATGGATTTCTCAAGAACAGGTTCGAGTGATTAGCCGATGTTTGGTGAAATTGGTGTATAGTAGATCTAACCTCTTAAATCCTAAGAAGTGGTGTTTGCAGTCTTGCTGATAAACATATTCTTATAATTGGTCTCACATGATTTGTCTGGAATTGAATATTAGAGTTGACTGCAAAGTATTTTTATAACTCATAATAGGTAATTCTCTACTACTTCTACTTTTAAGTATATAGTAGTTTATCCTCTTGTATAATAATTAGCAGTGTCTGTAAACTAGCTCTTTCACAATCGTTTCACGTTATAAGAGGGGAACTTAAATCTATCCTGCCAAACGAGTTTTTCTATTACAGTAGAATCCATTAAACTTGTGGAGAATGTTTAGTAATATCAAATATTTATATGTAGTGGTGATAAAACTAAAACGGAGCTTTTGTTTTTATGACTTTAACAATCTTACTAATTGAAAAAACAACAACTTATGTTCTGGTTAAATATTTTGGAGATATAGACCCAAAACCAATTGAGGGATGGCTACCTCCCAGAGTTGATAAACTGCCACAAACAGCGAGGTTAAAGCGGAATAAAGTGCTGGAAAAAAAATAATAAGCACGCTAGGGTCAAAGATCTGAGTGTTGTTTCCGATTGGAAACGTTCCCCAGCTGCAAATTGGCTGTTTCTTTCCGTTTTTAATTTTTTTTTTTTTTTTATATATATAACTATTACAGTTGATCGAAATCAATTTGAGTGAGCTGGAGCCTCATGTTAATGGTCCGTATACTCCTGATTTGGCTAATCCTATTGGCCAACTTGGTGAAGAAGCTAAGAAACACGGATGGCCTTTGGATATAAGAGTCGGTAAGATTTGTTTGCTTATTTATACTCTTTTTTTTTCAGCCTTCTTTCTTTTTTGACTACGAGTTTTTTTTTTGCTGTTCTTCAGAGTTTCCAACTGATTCTGCAATAAAATTCAGGTGGTTTACCCTAACCTAGTTGTGTTGCGGGAGAAATAATTGTTTTTTTTTCTGGGCGTGTTTTTAATTATTTATAAGGACTAGCAGTTAAAACCGGAATTTGACAAGAGAAGCCATCATTTGATTTTTGAATATTTGTATGTGTATATGTATATGTTATTTTAAACGTCTATTTAGCAGCTGTCAAAGTCAATGAGAAAAGGCATTTATTTGGTGGACATAATATTTTTTTTCAACATGAAAATTTGGATAATGAGCTAAAATGACTGCGCTTGTTTTTAGAATTCTATAAGTATTTGTAAATATCACGAATCCGTTTATTTCAGCTAGTTCAATAGATATATTTTTTTTTTGTAATTTGCGAAGCAATAAGTTTTGTTTGTTAAGTTTTTAACCTTCGCTGTTTACCTCCGAAAGGAAAACTTATTTAAAAGATATTGTTGGTAAAGAGCTTCAGGGACATTCAAAACATTTCAAGAATAAGGAATTGGAGGGGAGACATTACTCGGTGAACATCCATGTTAAGCACAAGGAAAACTTGCAGACCCATTAGCTATGAGTCATCAAGCCATTTTCAAGCGTTCCAAAGCATTGAGAATGGTCCAAAAGCAAGGGAATTGGGTGTCATAGCATTCCAGCCGTGGAACGTTGAAAGGTGTTTTTTTTTTTTTTTTTTTTTTTTTCACGTGGAAAATGCCAATCAAATGGCAAAATTAGATGGGCTTTTTGCATTGTATTGTGACTGACGACAAAAAGTGGATCCGCTGCAATAACCTAAGTGCAAAACAGTATATGTCGAGCCCGGCCAACCTGTACCATTGACCTCCGACCCTAATATTCTTGGATCCAAAACAGTATATGTCAAGCCCGGCCAACCTGTACCATTGACCTCTGACCCTAATATTCTTGGATCCAAAGTCATGCTGTATATTTGCTGGGATCAGAAGGGTGTGCTGTACTATGAGCTACTTTCCAACCAAACGAAACAAATAACGTGGGACTACTTCCAACTACAGCTTATGTTTCTGAGCCAAGTATTGCGTAAACGCCTGAAACTGTCAAAAGACATAACAAAGTAATTTTGCAACATGACAGCACTCGACCAAATGCTACACAGGTCGTCAGAACTTACCTTGAAATGCTGAAGTGGGAGGCAGTATCAACATTCCCCCTCCATAAGCCGTATAGCTCAGAAATTGCTCCTTTTAATTACTATTTGTTCCAAAATGTATGACTTGGTTAGCCACCGCTCAATTTTTACAAAAAAAAAAAAACAAAAAAAAAAAGAAGACAAAAGTCACAAGTGGAGTAGTTCAAGGTAGTGTTCTGGGGCCTTTACTGTTCAATATTTACATAAATAATCACCCAAATAACATTGGTTCTGAGATACTGCTTTATGCAGATGACACGAAAATCTTTCATGCAATAACAAGCTTTGAAGATACAGAAATACTCCAGCAAGACAAACAAAATAGCACAATGGATGAAAAAATGGAGCATAGAAGTGAATACAGAGAAAAGTTGTCATGTTCGGCTAGGCCCAAACACGTTTCTCGGTATTACTGCTTTGAAGGACAACAGATACCTATAGAAGAAGAACAGTGAGACTTGGGAGTGACAATAGACAGTGACATGACTTTCACCAAGCACTACGAGTCAATCATCTCTAAGTCATTACAAGTCTTGGGAATTATTCGAAGAAATTTCTCTCTTACTGACTCAACACTGTTTTCTACATTCTTCAAATCGTTAGTGAGACCAATGATCGAATACGGTCACACAACTACCAGACCATTTTTTCAAAAAGACAGCAATGCAATTGAAAAAATCCAAAGGAGAGCTACTAAATTTGTTACATCACTTAGAGACTTACCACACCTAGACTGTTTGAAAAAATTGTCGCTCTCAAGTCTCTCATACCGATTTTTGAGAGGAGATCTTATTGAAGTATATAAAATTTGCAACAGATACTACGGTAATGTCCCTCCAGAAGAGATAATAACATTCAAGAATAATAAACTGAGAGGTCACGAGTTTAAGCTAACCGAAGAACGTTTCAGAAGAGATGTTGGTAGATGGGCATTCAGCAACCGCATTGTCTCCGAGTGGAACGCACTACCGTCAGACACTGTCAACTCAGATTCAGTCAATGCATTTAAGAACAACATTGACAATCATTATAGTGAAAAACATTTGATTATTTAAATTTTTGTAGATAAAGGCACAAGCCTATTTTCACATTATTATTATTATTATTTAAAGAAAGTTGTTGTGTGGGTTGCCTGGCTTTTTTTACATTTAAAAACTACTAGAAAGATGGGAAAAAGATTTGGCTAGTGATGGGACAGAACTTCGAATGATCCATTTGTAAACAATTTTCAAAATAAAGCATTGAATTTCATTAACAAATTGTAGTTTTAAGTTGTAGGCCTTACTTGTTTAGCCAAGCTCTGGTTGTTCTGAGGAAGATTTAAGGATATAACTTCCGCGTGAGCCCAGACCAGATTGAGCCCAGGCTGCATTTATTTCTTGCGTGGGGCCAAAAAGGAGGGTTTTGGATTGTTCTTGAGCTATAACTTGCAGCGCCTAAGCTTAAGCGGAGTTTTATAGTCTATGTTAGAGAGGACTGTCTGCCAAGCTTTCTTTTTCGAGCCATGTTTCTGCACTCATGTGAAAGAATTCAAGCAGACAGCAAGTATGTAGCAGTCTCAAATTAAAGTTAGACTAAAGCCAAACTGTGCTCAAGATGTACGTTGGTTTGCTTTTCTTTCCGCTAAAATATATTTTTTTTTTAATATTTTGCTCAAAAATAGGTTTTTACCGTGGGTTTTAAGGTATGACATCTGCAGCTATTAAAGGTATTTTGGTTGAGTTCCTCATTGGCTTTTGGTGCTTTCCATTGGGGCTGGGGTATTATGTGTCTGTCGTAAATTTCAATAGTTCTCTTTTTGCTCCTTCTCGTTTTGAGGTCATATAATATTACATTCCATGAATATCCAACATCTCATAATTCTGATTTCTCTTTTGAATCAAAACTAAGAGTACAATCAGCGTCTAATATGGGTCATACTGGCAAAAGTTCGGAATTTAATTCCAATAGCGATTTTAAATTGTATTAACAAAACACAGATTCTCTAAAAAAAAACAGAATTTCTAACTAGATCTAGTTAGAAAACATGTAGCAGAGCTCTCTTAAATTAACCCAGTAAAATAATTCCTAAAGATATTGGTTACAGTTTTGGTTTTGTTAGGGAGCAAGGTGTAACTCATTCCCAGTGTGAACCTTTGTTTAAATTTCTAGCGTTGTCACTTTTTTTTCTTTGTTGTGCTAATAACGGGGATATATATTGTGCTTAAGTATGGCATTAGGCATTATCGCTGTTTGCATATAAACATAATTTTTATTTATTGCAGTGGTGTCAGTTCATGGGAATTATAGGGAGGGGGAGGGCAAAAATTTAGTTTTCGGTTTTTTTAGGGGTTGGGGAATTTTGTTGTTTTTTCAATTTCTTCAATGAAATTACTAAAAGCGCCATTTTCAATCAAAATACCGAAAACAGGTGTTTTCCCTTAATCTTGGGGAGGAAATCCCCCCCCCCCTCCCTATTGATGCGACTTGTATATGCAGTGAATAAATAGTTATTTATCTATCTTTTATTCTTTATACGTTTGACTGTTATCTCTTCCTCTTGTTTAGTTGTCATTTTATTTTTCTATAGCTACTTATAACTTAATATCCTTCAATTTTGTGCTGAATATTTTTTCTGTAAAAGGTACTATAAATAAATGATTCGATTTGAACATTCTGAATCCCTCTTACGTCCTCGGTTGAATTAAGAGAAAAAAACTCTATGAAAAAAAGAGCATTCGTACTAAAAAATAATCTTGCTTCATCAACTGAATAGATCTTGTGGTAGCACAGTACCTTGATGCTCTCCTTGGAGCCCTTTGCACCAGCAAGGG
Source organism: Artemia sinica (assembly GCA_027921565.1). NCBI lineage: Eukaryota > Metazoa > Arthropoda > Branchiopoda > Anostraca > Artemiidae > Artemia > Artemia sinica. The sequence continues at coordinate 28,581,613 of CM051274.1, read as the reverse complement.
TTTCGGAAGATCTTTATCTTTTTTTATGCACTTAGTAAATATTATCAACCAGGAAGGTCAAAGTATTCTCTTTTGCTTAGGTTATGCTTTTACTTTGGGAACTTGTTTTTTCTTATTTGTCTATTTCTAATTTAAGCCAAATTGTTTTAGGCTTGATTGGCAGTTGCACAAATTCAAGCTACGAAGATATGGGTCGTTGTGCCTCTATTGCCAAGGAGGCTTTGACAAAGGGCTTGAAAGCAAAATCAACTTTCAACATAACCCCAGGATCTGAACAGATCAGAGCAACTATTGAACGTGATGGAATAGTAAGTATTCTCTTCCTTCCCTAAAAGGCAAAAATGAAATAAGAATCATCTGGCTTCTTAACTCAAAAATAACTTGGTTAAATAGTTACAAGCAGGCCTATAGTTGTGGTAGGCTAAAAGGCTTTGTAAAATTAAACGATATAAATTATTTAATCCTATATTGGGACCATACTCATAGTATTTCTAGATTCATTATCTGAATGCCTAGGTCTAAGATGGGAAACGTTTTGGAGATTAGGATCTAAAGTCTCCCAAATCTTTGTAGAAATTTTGTATAATCCGAAGAATTATACAAATCTGTTCTTGTAATTTTTTTCCACTGATTTACTTCTATTAGTTTTCTTCCATTGGGCTTGCCAAAAGAAATCACTGGGTAAACATGTTTGGTACGGGTGCCAGGAGGTCCCTAGACCTGGCATAGGTGCCAATACCTACCACAAAACTGGTTTTGTTTATTGTTGATATTGGAAGCTACAGTGATGCCAGTGGTCAAATATGGATCTGAAGCATGGGTGCTCTGAAAAACATATGAAGATCTGCTAGATGTTTTCAGAGAAATTGCCTACGGATTGTTTTGGGTACCCGGCTGACTGACCGTATTTCAAAAAGTAGGTTGTACGAAAAGTGTGGTTCAATCCCCCTTTTAGGGTTATAATGAGATAAAGGTTGAGATGACTAGGACACGTTCTGGGGATAAAAGATGACAGATTACCGAATATTGTTCTTTTAGGCCAACTGTCTAGGGCTAAACGGAAAGCACGTTGTCCACGTTTGGGGTGAGAGCATGCAAAGAAAGGTTTAAGGGGAATGAGAACTTTCTGGGAGGGTGTAAAGAGGAAGGTTTTGAATAGATTAGGATGGAGGAGGAGCGTACGTAGCTGTGTTGGCCTCAGGTGGATTGGAGCTGTGGTGAGTTGTTAGTTGTAGCAGTAACAGTAGATAACCCATAAAGACAGCTGTATGATTTGTAAATCATAAAAATTGAAATATATTTGTGACGTAACCGGTGATGATGGCGGGAAGAGGTATTAATAGCCTTTAGCCTTCTGATAGCTCTGGGCTGGAATTGGGTTGATTGGGCTTCTACTCCTTGTGCCATTGTATGGTTCATGGGTAGTTTTAGTGCTTACAAGCTAAAGAGGGCTGTGATGGTATATTTCACATGAGCTTTCGCCCTAGAAACTTCGCTTATATTGCCATTAGTTTTGATCGTTTATTTGTTGAAGTTTCTTAGTTTTAAACCAGCATTTTAATAACAATTCAGGGCAAATACCTATAGTATGGGCAAACGCTCTTATGCGCTCTATAGCGCACATGGCGTATCTGCATTCAAGGGTCTCCATAGAATGGAAGTGAAAATGGCTTCATTCCTATAGAAGCTAAAAAGGTGTCCACATTCTTAGTCCACGTGATTGAAAATTGCCTTCCCCATTCATCATCGGTTCTCAAATTTTAATTGAAATCTTTATTTTAATCCGCCAGGTTAGTTCTTAGGCAGAATAGCTGACAAACTATATAAAAATTCCTATTTTTAACTCACAATAAAACTATGCCAAAGAAAAAACAACAATTAATTCAAATTAGGTTTTCCAATAAAAAAAAAGAAATTGGCGATATTAAAACCTTAAATCAGCAGAAATAAATTAACATAAACAAATTAAAAGAAAAAAATTATTTTAAAAGAATAAATGAAATCTAAAGCGAACGAGAATATAAATCAATGGTCACTTCATAAAACAAACATAAATTAGCACAGAGTAGAGTGGGGCTACCACCCCCTTAAACCTTCTAAAGGCTAGATTTTTATTTCTGCTTTACTGAAAGCAAATTACTTTATCTGAAACAGTTTTGTTTATAATTTAAAAATTAAAAACTGCTTAAACTTCTGGAATTTTTTTTCCGTATGTATTAGTATATCATTTACAATCAGTCGAGCTTCATTTGTATGGCACACAGCAAATTCTCATCAAAAACTTTATTCTTTTGAAATATATTCCTTTAATATTATAAAAAATCGATTGGCGAATCATTTGTTGATTCACCAATTTGAAATATTGCTTTAGCAAAACTAAACTAAAGCAATATTGCTTCAAAATGCGACTTGCTTTAAAACTGGCCAATGCTCTTATTAAAAGCTTCACTTAGGTGTCTATTTTCTATACTTCCGTATGAAATGAAATCTTAAGGAAAAGTATTGACAGAAAAACGAGTGTTTTTAGAAAATAGTAAAACTAAGTTGAAAGTTGTAAATGTATTTATTCTGAGAATAGTTTTCTTTATTTCCTGCAACCTTTATTAATATTGTGTTTTTTCTTCTTCGTTTTTGTTGATGTCATGACAAACGAAAAACATGTTTTTCAAAATACATCGTTTGTGGAGAGCCATGTGCTACCGTATTTTATTTTATTTTATTTTTTCTCCGATCACATCGTTTGGAAGAGGTGGTCGCAGAAACTTTGGAGGAGGATCATTGTGATTGCAAACTGGAATTTCTAGAGCCCTTTTTATGGGTAGAAATTGATTGGGGGAGGGGGAACCAGCTCCCGTTTCTTTTATTGCTACTTTGCGCCCCCCCAACTCCCTTGATATTTGGCCAAAATTTTGCGATAGCTATTTTATTCAAAATTGTTGAAAGGTTCAGTAATATGGCTCAAGGGATGATATAACCCCTCCCCCAGCCTCTAGGGTAAGGATCGTAAATATTCCAAACTGCCGATTATTTACAGATAGGTTAAATCGTGGAAAGGGGTGGGGGCATGCTGGATCTTCGGTGTCCGATTTGCCTGGAGCTTAAGGCGGTTGTTCCCTGGGCCAAGAGAATAATATTTATTGGGAGAGGGGGTTATTAGGGGGTCCAGCTGTGGGTAAAAGTTTTTTTCCTCAGTCAGATTGAAACTTACAGTCGCATGTTCTTTTGCCGAATTAGCCTAATGTACAAAAAAAGGTTTTTGAGCCCGGGTCACCGAAAAATATGGCAGAAAAGGGCTGTGGGAATTCGAATGCAGAAGGAAAAAAAACCTTAGCTCCTACTAAGATGGAGTGTGACGGAGGGGCAAAAAAAAGGGACAATAATCTTTTTATTATGAACAGGTTAAAACTGAAGACTGTTAGCCCCTGAGCCAAGCAGTTCTTAGTTTACAAAAATAATTTTAATTTGGTGCAAGTCGCTCCTCTCCTTCCTCCGAAACTAGGGCCTGAAAAAGGACAACAATTTTTCCAATCTCCTTGAAAATTTCATCCTTAAGTCCCTGGACCATGGATAACCTAACGCACAAAAAATAATTGACAAGAAATTTTGTTTTCTCCGTAAGTGGGGACAAAAAAAAATGAAGATCTTTTTTTGTTCGAACCCGGGTTCCTCATCACATAACAAAGGGCAGCTGGGATAAGGGCGGCTGACATTTTTCTTTGGATGGCATCCAAAAAATAGATACAGTCTTTCTAGACGGATGGTATCCGTTCCTGATCAGTTTGAAACGTACCCAATTGTCTGAACGTGCCCTTTTTATGCCCCTTTTTTGAGGGAACCCCAGAACATCTTTTTTTATATTTTAAACCAATCAAAGTTGGTTACCTTTCAATCAGTTTCTAATCTTAAGAAGGGCACTGGAACTTTCTGTATTTAATCGAATGAGCCCCCTTCGAGGTTTTTTGAGACCACCCCTACTATACCGAGTACCCAGGGAAAAATGATGCGTTGAAGGCATATGGCTCTTTGTCTAGGTAGGGCTAGAGTGCTGCATCTAAACTAAAGTATCCAGACGATATTGTGACTGGATATTCAGTCCTTTTTATATTCTTGTCTTCTTTTTCATTCTTTTCTGTCAAACAGTACATAGGATGAAAAAAGGGGCCTGGTTCTTTAGATAAAGGATTTTCTAGTAACATTCTTTGATTGCTTCATTGTTTGACTTGATGCAACTTTGTATATCGATTTATTTGATGTCGGTATTGCCCTATACTTCATTTTACTGTATGCTTGTGACATTTTTTGTTTTTGAAGGGATTTGGATAACCGATTTTTTGTTAGAAATTGTTCCGAATGCTCGGTTTTTGTGAGATGGTCTTGAAATGATAAAATTTTGGCTACGATTCATTAAATGCATCAATAGAACGGTTTAAAAGAAAAAAGCGCCCAGCCGACCTAGAAATAGGAAAAATTGGTCTCAAGTTTTCTAGAACAAAAGAAAAATTCAATATTGTTAAATTTAGACTGTTCGTTGTTAAATTTAGACTTGTAAAATTAACGTTAAACAATGTTAAATTAACGATATTGAATTTAGTCTCTACAGGATGTGATCTCTTACTACTCCAAAGAAAAAAAAAACTGTAGGCTTTTTCCTGTTTTTACATAAAGGATCGATACAGTTAATCGTAAATGGTGTTAGTCTAGATGATCTCATGTAGTAGTCATTAATGGAAGTTTAGTCTGGACTTTAAATTGACAAATGCGTAAAAATTGCCCGTGATAAGAATTGAAATTGTGACCTTCAGAGCAACAACACGCTATCCACTGTACCACACAGGCTTTGAGCAACTCATTATTAAAATAGTTTGTGTTATACTTTTATAATAAAGTCAGGGTTGCAGTGGTAGCTAGCAACCTAGTAAGAGACAATCACGTCCAATACTAAGAAATATAATAACCCATAACTCCATAAAATACATTCAGATCAAAACAAGAAGTGCACTATTAGAACTGCCTTGTCCAAAACCCTTCTATCGGAAATTTACCGTCCCTTGACTTGAATAATGAAAAGTTTTCTCATCAGCCGGCTTTTTTTTTTAGAAAATGGGTTTAAATTTTTGTTGCTATGGGCTGCTTTGTGTCAATTTTGCCCTTAAAAATCAAAGAGTAAATTTTTCCCCCAAGGAGAAATAGTTGAATTATGAATTGTTAATAGTTGAAATATCCTATATAAACTGTGTTGTCACCTAATTTTGATTTTTTTTTTTGTAAATAAACATAATTTGCTTGATTTTTCCTCCAGTTCTCTATTTTTTCAATTAATATTTTTTTTTCAAATTGAATAAAAGCACGACTTTCCATAGATGAGCTAATTTAGGCCATAGGTTTAGCGACATATAACGTGGAATCCTCTGAATAAGCAGTTATAGACATATATTAAATAAAAGATGGAATAGTTGAAAGGAATTGCTAGACTGAATAGGCAGAATCATTCCATAGGTTTTATTTATGTTTCTGCATGTAAATTAATGCAAAATGTTAGCACATATGGTTATAAGGAAAGGTGCTTAACTTGTAGAATATAAATTAGGCAGGAAAAAAGAAGATATGTATCAGTTGATTTTCTGTTCTACGTAATTTAGGAAAATGTAATTGTAATATTCAAAATATGTCTAATACCATTGTAATTTTATCTCAGCCTTAAAAATCAAATATTGGCTTAAGCTGTATAGAAGGGTTTCATATCTAGCCCACAGAAAAAACCTCGGTCTGTGTATTAGTACTATATTTGTGCATGTCTTTCGTCACCAGTTGGTTCAAAATTCAAATTAGAGCTTATTTAAGAAAAAACTTAACAATTATCTTAATAAATCCTCTCATCTCCTATAAGCTACACTTCAAAGCAGCTGTACATCAGCCATCAAAATTCTACTGTTGAAAGTAAGTATATAAAGTTATAAATGAATTATTATTCATGATACCTTGCTATGACGCAGTGGTATAATGCGCGCATCTGGATCAAGAGTTGACCGGTTCAAACCCTCGTGTCGTAAGGAAGTCTTTGGTAATGCTCAGATAAAATAATTTTTGTTTGTTTTGTGTCCTAATGTCCTTCTTTACTTTCATGTGAAGAAACTACTTTGTTATTTAATATCGGTTTGTTTTTAATATCATATCACGGTTTACCCTAAACGTGAGGAGAGCTAAGAGGTAAGACGGTATTTCTTAAAGCCCAAGGATTTTTCTAAGTAAGAAATTAACGCTGCGACAGGACCTATCCTTGTTTGCAAAAAAAAAATTAAATAATATTTTTTTTTACGAAAAACTACATTTTTCATGCACAAGATTGATCAATGACTTCATATTCGTAGGTTGTACCTAGGTGGTCTCTTTTATTAAAATAATGTAAAAAGAACTCGGAAATTAAAGGGAAATTTGTGTTGTTTGGGTCGTCCTTACGTTTGATCCTCACAACTCCTATAAGCTACACTACAAAGCAGCTGCACATCAGCCATCAAAATTCTACTGTTGAAAGTAAGTATATAAAGTTGTAAAAGATACCTTGTTATAAAAGATTATGAAAGTTATAAAAGATCATGATACCTTGCGATGACGCAGTGATACGAGCCGCGCATCTGGATCGATAGTTGACCGCTTCAAACCCTCGTATCGTAAGGATGAAAACGCCTATTGCTTTTTCTTGTTTGGAATAGTAAGAGACGAACTTCTGAAAATCAGGCAGCTAACTAAGTCCAATGTGTGCCATGGTTTGTTCTTTACTAGGTATCAAAAATGTCCACAGCCATGATACCGATGAAACTTACATAATCCCTATTTATGATTAACTAGACTGATCTTTTATATAACATACCTTAGAGAAGCAATTTCAAAAGATGTTCCTTTATGTAATCATGCATATAATTACTTATTTAAATATTTTGATTTCTATTGGTTATAGTTCGCTCTTTAATATAACCTCTGGGAAAAAAGGCAAATAAACACGCATCCGTGATCTTTCTTCTGGCAAAAAAAAATCCACATTTTTACAGATAGGAGCTTGAAACCTCTACAATGAGGTTCTCTGATACGCTGAATCTGATGGTGTGATTTTCATTTAGATTCTATGACTTTTATTGTTTTTTTTCTCTTTTTTGAAAATAAGGCAAATTTTCTCAGGCTCGTAACTTTTGATGGATATGAGCAAACTCGATGAAACTTATATAATTACAATCAGCATAAAAATCTATTTTTTTATGTATCTATTGATATTAAACTTCCTTTTTTAGAGTTTTGATTACTATTGAGACGAGTCGCTCTTACTATACAGTTCGTTACCACGAACTGTTTGGTAAAATAAAAATTGATTTTTTTTAGTTTTTACGTAACGTCACTGATTACGTCATATATGGTTATTAGTACACAATCGGTGTTAGACCTTACGTCACGTCACTTATTGTTAGACCTTACGTCACGTCACTTATTACTCCATATATAGTTATGATTGCTTGAAAAATAAAAAAAAAAGTGATTCATTTTTTTCTTTTTTTTTGATTAAAAAAGGCACTAGAACTTTTAATTTCTGTTCAAATAGGCCCTCTCGCAAAATCCTAGGACCTCTGGGTCGATACGATCACCCCTGGGGAAAAAGGCAAATAAACACGCATCCGTGATCTTTCTTTTGGCAAAAAATAAAAAATTCCACATTTTTGCAGATAAGACCTTGAAACCTCTACAGTAAGGTTCTCTGATACGCTGAATCTGATGGTGTGATTTTCATTAAGATTCTATCACTTGTAGGTTTTTTTTCCCCCTTTTTTTGAAAATAAGGCAAATTTTCTCTGGCTCGTAACGTTTGATGGATACGAGTAAACTTGATGAAACTTATATATTTACAATCAGCATAAAAATCTAATTTTTTTTATGTATCTATTGATATCAAACTTTCGTTTTTAGAGTTTTGGTTACTATTGAGACGAGTCGCTCTTACTATACAATTCGTTACCACGAACTGTTTGATAAAATAAAAATTGATTTTTTTTCAATTTTTACGTAACGTCACTGATTACGTCATATATGGTTATTAGTACACAATCGGTGTTAGATCTTACGTCACGTCACTTATTACTTCATATATAGTTATAATTGCTTAAAAAATCAAATATCTTTGGAAATATGAAACGACATCTAAAATACAGTGTTTTGTAAAAAGTGATTCTTTTTTTTTCTTTTTTTTTGATTAAAAAAGGCACTAGAACTTTTAATTTCTGTTCAAATAAGCCCTCTCGCAAAATTCTAGGACCTCTGGGTCGATACGATCATCCCTGGGGAAAAAAGGCAAATAAACACGCATCCGTGATCTTTCTTCTGGCAAAAAATACAAAATTCCACATTTTTGCAGATAAGAGCTTGAAACCTCTACAGTAAGGCTCTCTGATACGCTGAATCTCATTGTGTGATTTTCATTAAGATTCTATAACTTTTAGAGTTTTTTTTGTCCTTTTTTTAAAAATAAGGCAAATTTTCTTTGGGTCGTAACGTTTGATAGATGTGAGTAAACATGATGAAACTTATATATTTAAAATCAGCATAAAAATTCGATTCTTTTGATGTATCTACTGATATTAAAATTCAGTTTTTTAGAGTTAATTTTGAGACGAGTCGCTGTTACTATACCGTTCGTTGCTACGAACTGTTTGATTGTATAGTCATAGTCAGTGTAAGATGTGTTGACTGAGCAATGAGCGATGTTGCATTCATGTATTTCTTCTCCTGTTTTCTACGCCGTCATCGTTTAAAACTGATGATTGTAGGGAGCTAGAGGAGGGCTCATTCTTTAGAATTTATTGTCGATCTAGTGTTTTGTTTGTGTGACACAACAAATTAGAAGGCACCGAATATCCTTTTCAAATCCGTTTGTGCTCCCAGACGTTTCCGTAGCGCAATATGACATCGGAGAAAATCATCAGCAATTTGATACGTGTAATCTTCGGGGCAAGGTTTTTTAGAAAATTTTAAACATAGGCGTCACATGTAAAATTTCGCTGAAGGATATGTATATTTTACCCGGTTGAAATCTAGATCACGCTAAGATTATGGTTTGCATAATTGCCGAGCTCCGGGACATGAAACTCTCATTGCAGTTTATTTCATGTCGTATTGCTTTTTGCCAAACATTAAACCTGTCCGAATTTGTTTTTTGTTATTTGAAAAAAAATGTACCATTGGCTGTTTAAGGCTATGTTGCTTTGTCTAAAAACATACGGCCCGTTCGGTTATTTGTTCCCAGTGTATTTGATTGTGAAAACAATTTGACTCTGTCTATAACCGAATGATTGGCAACTAAACGCTTTACCAATAATTACGAAAACTACTTCATTGCATTGTTATTTAAAATTATTGCTTAGCCACCTGCATGAAGGTGAATTATCTTAGCCTAAAATGTATCGGAAACGATTAAATGGTTGACAATTAGCACCTTTACGAAACCCTTCGCCCCTGAAGATGAATATAGATTTTAATTCTTATTTACAAGTTATTCTCAGTGATAGAGAATAAATCAGCGAACAATGGAACTTGGCGCCTGAACTGCAGATACCAATAGATTTAAATTTTGTATTTTTAGTCATTTTGGTTGTAGGTACAGGCATACCAAATTTCATCTGAATTTGAGCACTTAAATACGAAAAGAAGGTGAAATTCCATTTTGTCTGCCCCCTTAGTCTAATTTACCTTCCTTCACTAAGTCTCTAGAGGAGCTGACCGCTTTCGTGCTAGAAGTCGAGGAATGGGACTATTCTTCTGAACATCATATGTCCTATTTGCCTAATGTACTTGTCTCATAAATTCAGAGCTGATCAATGAGAAACAAAGCTTGCCGACCTTTCTGCTGAAAAGTTAGTATTGATGAGATGGTTTTTGAGGGGCCTTTAATCTTAGACATTGAAAATCCTTTTATTTTATTTTGCTTCAATAAAGGTTCCAAAACATGGTGGGTGTGTTTTGGGAACCACGAGCCTATTTTGTATGTCAATCATTTTAGATGGACAATTTTTGCAAATTTTAAGGTGGTTATCTTTCTACTAAGAAGTTGGAAGGGATTCTAGACCACTTTAGTTCTCTAGCCATGCCCCTTTGAAAATTTTTTTGTGATTCTGGTTCTGGTCTACCCTTGTACTTGGCAATTGGCGGAGGTTTCGGCGAGAGGATGCTCGAGGGACTATTGGCCCAATTTATGCATTCATTATTGTCGATCGGAAGTGCTCACGTGATTTCGCTTGAAAGAGTGTATAATTTGCCTGCCTTTGTGTAAAAAAATGGGAGGAAGAGGGGTTTCAGGGCCAACTTTGTGTCCTGAATCATGTATATTGAAATTCCTTGTATGGTTCTGGCTCGAGCAAGGTGTGACATATCTACCTTTGTGCCAAAAAGTGGTAGGAGGGCTGGGAGGATACTGGAAGGCCTAACCTAGCCTTTGGTTTTCTAATAAGTTCAATTGAAAATCCTTGGATGATTCCGGTTTAAATAAAATGCAACATGCTTACCTTTCTATTAAGACCTTGGTGGTCGCAGAAACAGGGGGTACTGGGGTGCCACGGGCTCACTTTATGCCTCCAGGGATTACTACTTTGATTGAGAAATCCTTGAATAGTTTTATATAAAGACGGTGAGATAAGGGGGCTGCTCGCGGGGCCGTGGGTCTACTTTGTTCCTTCAGTGACACAAATTGAAAATTATTGCGTGATTCTGGTCCAAACAGGGTTAAGTATGAACAGCTTTGTACTAAGAAGTTAATATTCGAAGGGAGTGTTTTAGGGGCTGAAGGCCAACTTTGTGCGTCGAATACTACTGTTTGAAAACGCTAGTTGAATCCGTTATAGACGTATTATAAATATTTTTTCTATTTAATAATGCAATCAGTTAAGTTTTACTATTTTAAGACCACAATAATTTTCATCGACATGTTTTTTTTATTGATTCTTTGCAAATGTAGAAAACCTTGGCTAGTTTAATAAAAGTTTTCTGTAAAGTCGATTGGTAGTATTCGAAGCAATCTCATCAGTTTAAGAAAGAGCAACAAAATAAAACTCAAAATGAACAGCGGTTTCCACAAATGACAGTGGGGTTGCTGCTGAAGTGTGATTTGTTCCTAAAAAGGAAGATAAAAATTGCCATAAGTTTCTATAAAAAAGGATTTCTTGATATAAAATGTTTGCGAGAAATAACTTTATTTGACTTTTTTAAAAGACCATTGTTTTCATTACTATTATCTTCCCCTAAATCTTTTCCTTTTAATGTATGGAAAAACAAATTGGTTGGACAAAGCTTTAAGTTTCAGCAATCTCTTTAGTGTCAGTATATATCATGGAAATGGTCTATGGAAGAGGGTGGGGATTCTACCCATGCTACAATTATTTTGGAAAATTTGATTAAATTATTTGTTCAATATTAATTCTGTTCGTATTAGGTATCACTTTCGTATTTATAGCAATTTATGTTTGTTTTAAATTTTTTATCTTGTATTTTAACTTGTGTTTATTTTAAGTTTTTAAATAGCTTTTAACTTTCCATGAAAAAACTGCATTAGTTTTTTTTTCTTAGATATAAGGGTATGTGTTTTGACGGTATGTGTCTGGGGACTATTTTGCGAAGGCTAGTGTTCCCGTAAGTAGCATCCTGGGTCTCGTTCTTACATATTTAAGGAGCTACCTCAAAACATGAAAACTAAATTGACGTTCTTCTGTCACTGCAAGCAGCTTTAGGTTTTTCTTCTTTTTTACTTTTTTCTTCTTAGGGAGGGAACAACTAACCTTATTTCAACTAATGAAGCAGGTTGAGCCTGGAATTCCTCTATGTGATCTAAAATTGATCCTCGTAGCAAGATTGCTCTATATATATATATATATATTTCATAGTCGCACTCGAGTGTCTGGGAAATCTGGGAAACCTTTCATTTCATCCCTAGCAAATATCCCTGTCTGAGTAGTTTGGTAGTATCTGGACATTGCAATAATGTCGACTTTCAACTTTTTTCCCTTGACATTCCTCCTAAGACAATTTACACCAAGATTCCTGTGGGAGTCGAAGTGACGATAATAACTCGTCATAATGTCACTCGCACTGATGAAGTTCGATAGGAGACTTGTAGTCGGAATTATTTGCCAGAAAGCTTTATCCTACTGTCGATGCCTGGAAGAATAACGCAGCAAGTCATCTCTGTAGAAAGGGATATGGGCGGCAACCAATTTAAGAATAATTTCAAGGCAGGTTGCGTGTCAGCATTACTTCAGACCCAAATATGACTAGTAAGCAGGAATATTTTATTCTAATAATGTGATTTGGGCTGCTTCTCCACATTAAAGTCAAAATCTTTAGCAGCATTTTGCTAAGTATAAGTATTTTGATTGGTTTTTACACTCATGGAAGTTCTGTTTCATGTTCTTCTTAAATTGTGACGTGTCTCTCGATTGATAATTCATTATTATTTTTTTTTTTTGCAGGCCGAGACATTGAGAGAATTTGGAGGTACTGTTCTTGCAAACGCTTGTGGACCTTGTATTGGACAATGGGATCGTCAAGACATCAAAAAAGGGGAAAAGAATACAATTGTTACTTCATACAATAGAAACTTTACTTCTAGGTATATAATTTATTTTGATAATTGAAAATATTAATTGAGCTTTTTGGGGCAGTTTGTTTGTCTTTAAAAAGGGCTAAAACGAAACCTATTTTCTTATTATTTAAATTTTGTATTGTAAGATTCGTGGGGCCATCAGTGGCTTGGTGATATCCAGTCAGTTACCAGTTTTATGGGTAGCTAGTTCACGTTGTAAAAATAATTCTCGGGACACAGCATTACTATGTAAGATAAGGAATGATCAATAGTTTTATTTGTGTAAACATTTAAGTTACTCATTTTTCCATTTCCTTTCTTCAATATGTGAAGCAAAATTATTGGTTAACAAGTTGTTCGCAGAGCGTTTGATAAAAGTAGTTTGAATATTCACTATTATCTCGACATTTTTGTTTTCTTGTTGTAATTACCTTTCTGACATCTTATCTTAATATGTCTTTGATATGTACTTTTTACAATTACATCCAATCAGATTTAATTGACCAAAATCAAATTAGTATTTTAAAATATCTTTTCGAAGTTGCACAAACCAGGAGATTCATTCTTTTTCTAGTACACGAAGTTTATGTTAATCCTAGTATATTTTTCTTACTGGTGTTGCGGGAGCAGCCCTTTCGTTTTGTTATGTTATTCTATCTATTTTTCTCCTATGCTGCCGACTTCTTCTTTTTTTGTGAAAAATGGTAAGGATCTAACCTAACCTCTGTGGTTTTACGGTAAGATTTTTTATTTTTTGGTAAGTTTTTTTTTGGTAGGTGAGAAGGAAAGTGTACGGGCTCTCTTTTTATCAAATTATATTGTATGGTACGATAATTATCATATACAGGGTTTATGAAAATGTACTCTGTATCATTGTTTAAATCAAATTCTTTATCTGTGTATTTTTTTTTTATTTCCGTTTCTTCCCTTAAACATTGTTGTAAATCTTCTGTCGTGGACACTAAGGCAGCCTCATCAAAATGAACTAAGTTATATGGATTTTTAAAAGTTTTTGGGACTAACGCAGACTCAAAATCATTATTTTTCTGTTACATTTGGGGATTTGTTAATTGAAAGTTTGTATAGCCTTTCTCCCAACGGTTGACGGGTTATGCCTATGTAGAATTTCCTGGAAGAACACGGTACTTTAATTACGCCACTATGAAGAATCGGATTTATTTTGCACTTTCCAGAAAAAACCTTAACTCATTTCAGATTGATAGTTCGTAAGTTCATTTTAAAGGGGACGGAAGGATTACGATTCTGTGAATTTTTTCCAGTTTGTCACTGAATCTTTGGATATATGACAATATTCGGAATTATTTTTGTTTTACGAGGTTAGCTAAAGAGGGGGGAAGGGGCTCAGTATTTTTTTTTTGATTTTTTTTAGTTTTTTTTTCTATAGCACGGTTAGTAAGGTCAAAGGAGTAACTGTTACGGAATAAAATGTTTCTTGTATAATCTAATTCAGAGGCTACACGACTGCCAGGACAGATTTTTTAAACTCTTATCAACTAAAGAAGTAACAACACTCCTTTTCACAGAATCGAGGTGGTTTGAAGAGAAATGCCAATAACAATTATTATGAGAGGTTCCTGTTTGCCAAAATTTTAGCGTTGGAAACCGTTTTTAGAACTAGGACATCAAAGAAAGGACGCTTCTTTGATTCTTTAACCTCAAACGAGTGTTATAGATATATATCAAAGTATTCAAATGAACCGAAGACTTATTCAGAAAATCATGGTGATTGTCACAACATCATCAACAAAATGAGCACAGAAAGAAAGTTTCAATGGAAAACTATTCAAAGTCGAATTTTTGACGGGTTCCATTTGAAACGAAAACCTCGTCTGTTTCTGTCCTTTCTTTACTACCTGGCAATTGTTCTCGTTTGTTTCTCCTTTTTTCGTGCATTGAGTATAGCCAATGGGGTCGCAAAACATATTTCAAAGTAATATATCCAATCTAACAGAACGTTTAATTATGAGCATTTAACTTCTACTCAGTTTTATTTTTATGGGCTCCAGATTGCCACCATCTGCTCATTGCGAGTCGGACTATAGATTTTTTGTTCAATGATTTTTTTTCTTATAGGAATGATGCAAATCCGGCTACACATGCCTTCGTTACGTCACCAGAATTAGTTACAGCCCTAGCACTTGCCGGTACCTTGGACTTTGATCCAAGGAGGGACACACTCACTGGATCTGATGGTAAGTTTGGCCGGTATCATGAATGGTTTGTTCTCAGTTGTCCTGTGAAACAGATGTTAAGGATTAAAATTTTCTATTTTTTTTTTCTGGAATAAACTTGACACGTAACACAATCCATTTAGTGCTTAAAGGTGTTTTTTAAGTATTTTAATTAAAGAAAAGCCCAAATTGAATGTTTTAAATGGATAAAATTTGTTACTACTTGACTTATATCCCCAGTATAATTTCCTTGATATCTTTTTGTAACAACTATGTTGCTATTGCCATCCAGAAACTCTAATATCACTAATGTTCAAGAGTGTTTCTGTTGCTTTTGGTTCTCGGATGTATGTGGGCCGGTCCAGTAAGATCATGAAAACAACTTGGTCCCGTCAACGTGGAAACGCCCTGGCTGTGACAATTCAAAAGGTGTTAAATTAACAATATAAATTGCATGGGAGAGCGGAAACTTTTTTAGATATATTTTGGATTTTTCGATTGTTGTGAATTATTGTTGGACTATTTATTTTCAGGCCTTCAAGTTATGGCAAATAAATTTTGACATAATTAGCTTCTAATTATAACTAATTCCTACCAACAAGAAAAACAGACATAGCGCATTCTTAAAAGAAAAAGAAGGGCTCCTATAATTTTTTATAATCAAGCGAGATAATGAAAACAGGTTGGACCAGTCACTCCAGCGTGTTTTGTTTAAGTTCTTGAACTATAACGGTTTTTTAATATTACATCGTAAAACCTTTCACATCAACATAGCTTTATAATTTATGTTATGTTACGAAGCAAATTTTATCCCTAACGCAGGCAGGGCTAAGAAGGTTAGAGCTCCACTTAGAATTTCACGTTATATAAGCTTATGTTACTTTGTAAGAAAGTTCAACATTGTAGCAACAAAATGGAATTTCTGGATACCCAATTATAGATCTTGAAAACAAGTTGATAGAATTTTTCTAGAAAGCCTTTCTCGCTTAATCTGAGCTTGAATCTCTATTTCATGTCCACGTTTTTAACTTTGAATGGTCTATTTGTGATGATTGTGATGATTTCGGAAGATGATTATGATAATTTTTGAATTTTTGCATCAGCTGAGAGTGAAAGGACTATGAATTATTTCACTAACTTAAGGACTATTTCAACCGAGATGTGAAAGTGAAAAGACATAGTTCAACTATGAAAGGTTATGCTTGACATAACATAACTTAACCACTTAGCGTAAACAAAATACATATATAGCATGAAAGCGGCTTGAAACTCAGTTGCAGACACTGCGGCATACAACGTCTTTTAATTACTGCAGTTGTGTACGTAAAGGAAGCTTAATACTTCAAACATACTAAATCTTAAACACGCTTAAGAGGCATATGTACGAGCGTATGATATGATTTTATTTAACTGAGAACGCTTGATATTCACAGTTAAAATAACAAAATATTCAATATTATAAACAAAAAATTTTAATTCTAAGCACAGAAAGATCTTAAATAGTAGACGCGAAAAATTACCCTATTTTTAAACGACTATCTTTGAAAAACATAACTGAAGAAAACGATCATGTTTTATGTGTTACAAATTTCTTATTAGCATTGACGCAGTTTGGAATTCATATAGAAATCTAATTCAAGAGGTTTGGTAGGAAAATATTTTTTGAGTATGAGAAATTATGTAAATTGGTCAAGGTTAGTTTTTGCAGCTAATAAAAAGCTTCAAACAAACAAAAAATATATATGATTCTGGAATGACAAATAGCAGTTTTTCTACTTCTTTTTTTTATCAGAAAACACAGAAAACCACCAGAAAATACTGTCGATGCCCAAAGTACCTTTAGTTGGAATAATGTAAGAACTAACTGATAATGGAAGTTGGGCTATGGAATAATTTTTTCAACTTTAACATGGACTAAAACTGTAGTAGTGCTATAAAAACTGTACAGATGGAACTCGAACCAGCAGTATGTCATTCTAGAAGCAATTAAAACATGTGTATTTAAAGCTCTTCAAATAGCATTCAAAATCATGGAATGGCTCTGGGCCGTGTCCCTTCTCAACTCCTTTCGAATTTTCAATTCGAAGCGTCATTTACCTAATTTTTTTTTGTATTTCTTCTATTTTGTGAAATTTCAACAAAATTAACCATCCCCATCTCAAAATATCAGGTGCTCCTTGTCGATAATAATTGCGTATGTGCCTGAATATGTGTGAAATTCTGGTGCTTGTCTGAATTGCCCTTGAAGATGCCTTGTCAATAAATAAAGCCGTCATCACATTTCAACATAGCTATATAATTACATAAAATGTTACAATGTAAGAGCAAATTATCCGCGAATAGGATGGAGAACAATAACGAGAAAGGATCTAAAGGAAATTGAACTTCATGGGAGGGATTCGAAACTGAAGCTTTGAACAAGTTGGGATGGAGGAGCAGATTGCGCAGCTTTGTTGGTCTCAGGGAGCCTGTTGTTGCAATTAGTCGAGAGTAGTAGTAGTAGTAGTAGTAGTAGTATGGCAAGAATAAAGTAAAAACTGCAAATTTAAAATAGATTAACAATGATATCAAGAAACATTCATTTATAGCTTAATAGAGTACTTGAGCACTTTTAATTAGAATAATTGATAGTGCCTTGTATCATCAAGCTGCTAATTCTATTCTGGACCAGATTATTAAAAAAGAAAAGAAATATTCTGCTGTTGCAAATATTGCAATTTAGTTATAGTATTACTTGTGTAAGGAGTTCCGTTACCACTTTTACTTCATGCAGTACTGAGAAAGAAAAGTACTTGCCATCGGAGTTTACTTCTGAGTAGAATGTACTGCCTTAAAAGAAAGCAAGGTCATGCCTGCTAATTTGGGCATGACCTTGATGGAATTTCCTTGTAATATCCTTCCAAATACTACCAATATTTGCCCTTGTCAAACATATTAAAAACTTGACAAAATCTTAAATATCTAAAAGTCAGGCAAATGTATCCAAGTATATTATATATATAATTTTTTTTTTGTATTTTTCAACGTCCCCCCCCCATCCGAATAAATTTTTGTGTTATGTCTGCTAAAAGCATATCCTTTGAAGATAAAGGTGTCCTAAAACTTCAGCATTGTGTACCTATGGGCCTAACTTATCTTTAATTAAGTGAAAATATGTCATTTCAATCTCTATTTGAAGCACTCTGTTTTTCAAAGGAAAACCGTTCAAACTCTCTGATCCAAATGCCAGTGAATTGCCAGCACGTGGTTTTGATCCCGGTCAGGATACATACCAGGCTCCCCCCAAAGATGGCTCTGCTGTAGATGTCGATGTAGATCCTAACTCAAAGCGACTTCAGCTTTTGAAACCTTTTGATGCTTGGAATGGAAAAGACTTGGACGATATGAGGATTCTTATCAAGGTATGCTTCAACCCTTGCCTGTTTCATAATATTGTAGTGGTATCATGCATTTCCGATACGCATAGAACTTTTTATTAGCGATTAACTTATAATTTAGTACTATATACTCTTAAAATATTTTATAATACAGGTATTCCCTGAAAACGCCTTATCTAAACTCGGCCTGTACAATTTAAGATTTATGAACCAGATGTATCCGATGGTATTTATGCTTTGGTCCCCGAAAATTTTCTAAAATGTCAAAACTTGTAACAAATCCCAAAAGTTATTTATCTCGATTTTGCTTTAGAATTTAAAAAGTAAAACATACAAATATATATATAAACACTTATGTTACTTTTCGTATGAAAATGAAGACGGATACAGTGTAAATAATTCTTTAATATCTGACACAGTAATACTTGTTCACGAGGTTGCAGTCCATGAAAAAAAATGCTTTACAATAAGTTCTTGCTATTTTGTGGATATTTTATGTGATTCCTTTTTGAGTTGAGTAGATCTGGCTTCAGTTGGAAATTAATCTAAAAAGCAGTACTGTAATTGCTATGGGATAGGAGGTATTTTGCATAAATTTAAAATTAAAAGTATTTGAAATCTAAATACACACGGAAAGATTTATGTCTAGAAAAAGCAACCACCACTCATAGATTCAGAAACGTCAGTGTTTCTTAAAAATGATAGTGTTTATTAAGCATATAGTTGCAAATAAAAGACAGATTGATGCCCCGTTTTCTTCACGTTAAACTTAGGCTTTGATTTTCTTTTATGTCTGACATTCGCATTTTGAAATCCTATTTTTTCCAAACTAAATAAAAGTTCGGATTAACTTAAATAATGACAGCAAATTTTCAAACTTTTGAATCTAATTTTGTGGATACGGTACCTGTATTGTTAATAGATGTTGGATGACAATATTTATATTTGACTTTGAGACAGCTAGTTTTGTTAACTCATTTGATTGATCTAGTTTTCAGCAAACGAAAAAGTTAGCACAGACCATAGAGATATTACACATCTAAAGGGGTCCAAATGTGTGACGATTTATGAGACTTATTCTTCATGAATGGCTTTACCAACTAGGTTATTCTGCAACATTGCTGTCTCTGATGTCCGCTCCTCCGCTCTTTTATCTTTGTTTTTCGGTTTTTACTATAGTTTGAAAAGATGCGGATTTTACGTATGTCCATAGTTCTGGTTCTTGCTCTAATCTAGACCATGTGCTTGTTTCAAATGCTGCGTTATTGCCACAGCCTGTTCATGTTGGATTGGATATGCCTATTAGTGACCATTTTTACCTTTCTTTTCATTTAAATATTCAAATTCCATCTTTTAAAATTATCCATTGTTCTAGTCAAATTGTGAATAAAATGATCTGGGATCGGGAAAAATGTGCCAATATCATGAAGAATCAGATGCTCTTTTAGCTAAAATAATTGTAAATTATTTTAAGGATGTTGATCAAATTGATATTGATCTATTTTACCTTGAAATTGTTCATAGTTTAAAAGTCAGGGCTAATAAAATATTTACGACTGATTCTTTCCGTCGTGGATCTCGTGTTTTAGGTTGGAACCTTAACCCGGTTTTAAAGCAAAGCCAAAGGAATGCATCTCAAGCTTGTTACCTTTGGAATTTCGCAGGAAAACCGCGATCTGGACCATTTTATGATGGTATGAAATTAACTAAACGCGTTATTCGGGTTGAGTTGCGTTTGCATAATGAAATTATAAAAGATGAAATTTGTTCAAGGATTACTAGTGATGAGAATGAGCTTTGGAGTTTGGTTAATTCTAGACGTCGTAATAATAATTGTTCACCTGATCCTAATAGTTCTCTGAAACTAGATGATTGGATAACTCATTATAATCATGTTTTTTCATCCGGTGATGCGGCAGTTGAATCACGGCTTGACTCTTTATTTTCGGAAGAAATTTCGAAGCCCCGCCCAAATAGTAAAATATCTGTTTCTGTTGAAGCTGTAACGGCAGCAATTAAAGCTCTAAAAAGTAATCATTCTTTTGATCATGATGGTATACATTCAAACCATATAAAATGGGCATCCCCCAAAGCAATCCGTCTTCTTGTTACTCTTTTTACTACTATTCTTTCTTCTGGAGTTCTTCCAACTAGCTTTTCTCATGCTACAACTTCACCCCTTTCAAAAAAAGGAGGGAATACGAACCGATGTTCTGATTACAGGCCGATTACTGTTTCGTGCCAGATTAGCAATGTTTTTGAGTTAGTTTTTTTAAAGTATCTGGAGTCTTGTAACCAAGGTCTGAATCAAATTGGGTTCCGTAAGGGGCTAAGCATGGATGTTGCTCATACCCTCCTTTCAAGAAAAATATCCTTTTGTAAGCAATGGGATAGAGTTTATACACTTGCGTTAGATTTTGCGGCGGCGTATGATTCAATTATCCATTCTTGGGCTATGACTGCGCTTCTGAAGAATAATGTCCCACTACCAGTAGTTTTGGTTTTAAAAAAGTGGCATGGCTCCTCTCGTATTCGTATTAAGTGGAAGAATCAGTTTAGTGATTATAATGTTAAGTTATGTAGGGGGCTGAGACAAGGAAGCATTATTTCTCCTTCGATTTTCAATATTACTGTTTCGGGGCTTTTATTCAGTTGACTTTTATTTATGGTAAAGGTTATGTTTTGTCGTGGATTGCTTACGCAGATGATTTACTCCTTTTGACTCGATCACTTCAGTCACTTCAACAAAATGTATATTTTTTAGCAAAGGTTTTTAGTGAGCATGGACTTCGTTTTCGCCCTGAAAAGTGTCAGTTTTTAATTCTTGGTCCTAAGGCTAATGATCTCGCTATTTCAGAAATTTCTGTTCGTATTTATGATAGTATTTTAAAACCTTTGGAATCTTTTTTATATCTTGGTGTGCCTTATGGACCAACTTTAGCTCTATGCCGTGCTTCTATTTCTTATTAAAAGTAGAATAGCGTCTAGTTTCGGGGCAGTAATTTGTCTTCGCGATCTTATTTCTCGGAAATCACTGGCTCGGGTATATAATACAGTTGCTTTGCCTCAGATTTTAGTTTTTTCATCGTTTCTGCCGTTTTTTAGAATTAGTAATATTGCGCATGTAAAAACCACATTTTTTAATTTTGCTAAGTTCCTTTGCCGCTTTTCTAAATCTGAATCAAATACTTTTTTTAATGAATACATATAAAATAAAAAACCCTGTTGATGTTTTGGAGAAAAAGCAAAAGAAATTTTTATCCGAATTACCTCTTTTTTCTCATAATTTACATAAAGCTGAGCTTGAAGTTTTTTTTTTTTTGAGTTATTAATTATTGAATGAAGTGTTAATTTCAAGTGTTAATTTATTATTTATTGAATGAAGTTTTAATTTGTGTGGTAAGTCTGATTGAAGGCCTTTGCGTACTTGTTGTTATATAGTTTAAAAGAATTTTATGGCCTGTTGATTAGCGGTTATTTTTTTAAAACTTTTACTCTTTGTATTCGGAGGAAATAAAAAGTTTGAATTGAATTGAGTAATAAGGAGGGTGGATGTTGTTAAGTTGTTAAAAAGCAGAATAGACAAGGCAGAAGGATTTTTTTCAGTTTTGAAAAAAGTTCTTAAGAATGGAACATTTGGCTTAAAGCTAATTAGTTTGAAGAATACTAAAAAAATTAGTCTTAAAGAATACTAGAAGAAATGTTAATGAGAGTTGTCAAGCACAGCAATGAAACTTTGTCGCTTTGAAAAGTCGATGAAAATTGGCTGTTAGTTTCCGGTTATTATTGAAGGATTGTCTTAGTTACTTGTTTGAACGATTGTGTATCAACCAATAGGCTTTAAAAGAAAATATGGGTCACTTCCACCGCCAAGGGCTATATGAAAGAAAGGTTAAGAAAGTTAGGTCACATTTACGGATGAAGGATATTAGGCTCCCCAACATGGTAAAAAGGGCTATATGAAAGAAAGGTTAAGATGGTTAGGTCACATTTACGGATGAAGGATATTAGGCTCCCCAACATGGTAAATTCTGGCAATTCAGCTCTGGCCAAACGAAAAGCAGAATGTTCTCGCTGGAATGGGAAGAAGATGTAATGGAAGTAGGAACCTCATAGGAAGAAGCATAGTGTCATGAGTCTCGTGAGCTATTTGCATTACATTGACAAATAGTGTTTGTTCTGGTCATGATAGCGCAGCAAATCTTCGTTAATGGGTTTGTTTACATTTTACTAAAGTTTCGGGAAGTCTACTCTGTATATGCTGCAATTTCATATAATTGTGTTAAATTTATTGTGGTAACACTCGAAGCAAGATTGAAAAATTTACCCAAAAATTTTTACCACAATAAAAGATCGGAACATTTCTGAGAAAACATACAAAATTTGGACATTAAAACTTACTCTCCTCTTTCCCTCAGAAGGCAATTTCCAACACCCAATTTGTCCGTAGAGGTAGAGGGATCAGGAGAAATGAATGCATCTATCCCCGTCGGAAAAAAAGTCCTACACAGTTATAATTCATTAAAGTCTCTATAGGTTTTGCATTGTCTTCTTGACATTATTACTTTTTCGTGTATTGTATTAAACGGTTTTTAAATAATAAATTTTTTATAAGAGAAAGGCTTTTCCCCTCTATCTGCCAGAAATAAACCCAAGGATTTTTTCATAAATGGGAATAAAACACGATTATCCTAACTCCTGACTTCACACTGCATCAAATTGTAACCTCACTTTTTTACCATAACTGCTGTGATCTAACTTTCGAATATAGCATATGTGACTTGAATGTACTTAACTGGTATACTACAAGGGTAAAAACCTTCACTAGATCTTTTCTATATGCTAATCTATAAAATTTAGGACCAGAGGGCTATGATAATTCAAACGCTTTGCATGGATTAATCTGTGTGAAGCTCTGGTGAACACATCATTCTAAATGACCACTCAAAATTGAATCTCATAATCTAATGAGCATCATCAGGCTAATCGATTTGCTTCTTGTGGAAATCAAGCTAAGAGATCTAGAGTTACTTTTTTTTTTTTGCCTTCACTCTTACCTTTTTTTTACTTTTCCTTTACTTTTTTTGTCTTCACTCTTACTTTTTTTTACTTTTCCTTTACTATTTTTGCCTTTACTCTTCACAACGTTTACTCTTCATTCTATTCTAGTTGGCCGGAATGAAAAAGGAAGTTTTCAATTTTCTTTGGTTATGAGGGGGCTATTAATTTGGCTAAACCTATCCATATCGTCAGTTGGGTATCAATAGTTTGTATCTCCACAATTGTAAATTTTGAGAAGAGCAAACAAAAAACTTCACACCTTTTTTATTTGCCCTCTGATAACCATAAAACAAAAACGGATTAATATGTAAAATCAACGTAAATAAATCTGTTTTTGTTTTACAGTTATCAGGGGGGGGGGGCAATAAAAAAGTTGTGAGGTTTTTTGTTTGCTTTTCCGAAAATTTACAATTATGGAGTAAGATCTTTTGATACCCGATTGACGATATGTACTTCTGTCTACCTATCAGCCTCAAATGTGTTCTTTGTGACTAATAAATCTACTGACTGCACTTTATATATATATATATATGTGCTATGATATACTTAGAAGGATAAAGGTCCCATTTGAAGTGTGTCAACGCGCTTTTCACTCCCAACAGTGAGAATTGGCATTCGATTGTGAGGTGCAGTCATTCTTCTTTTTCTTCCTTCTTCCTTTTTTCTCCCTTCTCCCTTTTTCCCTTCGGCATTCGATTGTGAGGTACAGTCATTCTTCTTTTTCTCCCTTCTTCCTTTTTTCTCCCTGTTCCCTTTTTTCTCCCTTCTCTCTTTTCCCCTTCGGTATTCGATTGTGAGGTACAGGCATTCTTCTTTTTCTCCCTTCTTCCTTTTTTGTCCCTTCTCCCTTTTTTCCCTTCGGCATTCGATTGTGAGGTACAGTCATTCTTCTTTTTCTTCATTTTTTCTCCCTTCTTCCTTTTTTCTCCCTTCTCCCTTTTTCCCCTTCAGCATTCGATTGTGAGGTACAGTCTTTCTTCTTTTTCTCCCTTCTTCCTTTTTTCTCCCATCTCTCTTTTCCCCTTCGGTATTCGATTGTGAGGTACAGGCATTCTTCTTTTTCTCCCTTCTTCCTTTTTTGTCCCTTCTCCCTTTTTTCCCTTCGGCATTCGATTGTGAGGTACAGTCACTCTTCTTTTTCTCCCTTCTTTTGTCTAATGCAAATTACAAATTGTAGCACAGATTATTATCATCGTATTTTTTCCTTCTAGGTGAAAGGAAAGTGTACTACTGATCACATTTCTGCGGCTGGTCCCTGGCTGAAGTTTAGAGGTCATCTAGAAAACATTTCAAATAATATGCTAATTACGTAAGTACCATGCACAATGGAAGTTAGTCTTTGCTAATGTTTTTTCCTTTCTCCGCTGTAAGTAGTAAGTTTTTTTTTCGACTTGGTCTGTTTTCGAATAGTTAATAATTTTCTTATCACTTACCCATGGATTAAAATTTGAATAATGTAAACTGTTTCTGGAAAAGTCTTTCCCTTTTGTCCTATAAAAGGATGAAAATGTGCCACAATTTTAATTCCCACAAGCCGTGGAATGTCACTACATTTGGAAGAAGGAAAACATTTGACTCCCGACATTTTTCTGCTCATTATAGAATAAATAAACATTTATTGATCAATAAATTCTTAAGAAGGATTCTAGTTTGAATTTTTGTCAATCATGGCGGAGAACTTTTCCCATTATAGTTTTCTGCCAATCGATGAACTAAAATGAGTCATGTAATTTGACTAGCGACTTTAGCCTTTGACCTTTTGCATTGAAATGTTTTTCATCTCTGGAAAGAGATTGAAAACTGGTGTTTTCTTTCAGGTAGCTAATTATTTATGAATGTGTTGGGGAAAGCAGAAAGATTAAATGGACGGCTTGTTTCCTGGGATCCCAAGTCTAAATATTGAATGAGATGGTTGTTGATTTTGTCATAGTTGTTGCACCTTAATTTGCCTTTTAGCTGATTTTGCTATGGTAACGGTTCTTGTTTATAAGATTGGGCAAAAAATCTTTGTTTTTAGTCATCCTCGCTAGATTTTGGTTTAAAAGTATGTAGGTAACGCTTTATTAGAAAGTTTTTGTGACCCAGGGACCTACAGATGTAAGGTTCATGTCGTTTGGGGAAAATTTTTATTTTTTTCCTTTTTTTTTGCCCCAATACCCCGATTTTTTTATTTTGATGTTTCTTTCTGGTTTGCATGTAACTGAACTCTTTTTAAACTGAACTCCGCTCAACTCAACCCATTTAACTGAAACTTTGTTCAACTGAACCCCAGTTTAACTCAACCTTCATTCAACTTAACCCCGTAATCCAACCCTTATCTAACTCGGTCTTATTTAACTTAACCCTCATGCAGCTCCATCCCCGTTTAACTGAAACCCGTTTAACTTAACATCCTTTCAACTTAATCTCCATTCAACTTACCCCCCCATGCAATTCGAGCCTCATTTAACTGATCACTCACGAGACTCAACCGCCGTCTAACTAAACCTTATTTGGCTCAACCCCATTGCTGCAACCATGAAATCTAATTGTGTAAGGGCCCTGGGCATGAAAAATTTTGCTAATTTCAAATATATAAGACGGGAAGAAAACTTTTGCATTAAAACAGCATTAAAAGTATATACATAAGCATTAATCAATGAATAAAGATCATTTCATTCGAGTCAAGTGTTATCACTTGCGACAATACGATCTGAATCATATTTTCCAGGTTTAGCTCGTATTGTTGATTTAAGGAGGGTCTAGCTGAAAGGGGCTGATTTGAATGGGTGTTCAGTCAAATAGGGTTGGGTTAAACGTGGCTTGGGTTAAACGTGGCTTGGGTTGCATGGGGATTGAGTTGTATGAGGGTTGAATTGCACGGGAATTTAGCTGAAGGGAAACTGAGCTGCACAAGTGTTGAGTTAAATGAGGATTTGAATTAAACAGGGTTTGGGTTGCATGAGGGTTTAGTTGAACGGGGTTGATTTGCACGTGAGTTGAGCTGAATAAGGGTTGAGTTGAATGGTGTTGAGTCGAATAGGGCTTGAGTTAAACGACGGTTGAGGTAAATGGGTTCTGTTGCACGAGGTTCAGTTCGACGAGGGTTCATTTGCCTGAGAAACTTTCCCTTGTGTACATGTAAACGCTTTTGTAATTGGGTTCTTTATTCGGAATCTTCTGAATCCAAGGGTTTAAGGATATAATTTTCAAACCGATCGGAAAAAAGTTTTTGGCCCTTTTAAATGTAATGTTTTAGGGCCTAACAATTTTTTTTTTTACACTTCGGTCTCCTGTCCCAGGGACTTACGGATAAAGTTTCAAATTGATCAGAACTGAACATATTTTTGACCCATATTCAAAGCCCCTAACATTTTCCACTCGAAGCGAAAGCCAACATTCCCTTGACTCATGGAAATAACAGAAATTTTAAGCTTATCAGAACATAGCATTTTCTGCCCTATTTTCGGCTTTGTTTTCAGTTTTCAAGCTGTTTGGAAAAAGCAACTTGACGCTTTTTTGGGCCCTATTTTCAGGCGTGTCAAGCCTTAATATTTTTTGGTTCGTATGGAAGTTTCCTTGGTCAATTGACTTTAAGATTTAATTTCTAAACTGAAAAATAAAAGATTCGGTCCATTTTCAGGCCTCGCTCTGGGGATCCTGTATCCTCGGCCCAATTTTGCTTTTCTGAATAAGAACCTCTTACAACTTTTAAGATAAAATATGTAACACGTAACTTTTAGCAGTTTTGGCTATTGTTCAGACCCCCCTTTTTTGGGGGGGGGGAGAGAGGATCGAATTGTTGTTTCAATTATATCTTACGTGGCAGGGTCGCCTTGACTCAAGGACTTGGGGAGTTAAATTTCGAGCCGTTCTAAAAAAAAGTCAACTTTTTGGGGGCCCGTGTCCCCCATCAAAATTTGTTTATACATCAGATTTCTTTTGGCTGTGTGACTTACACGTGTAAATTTCAAGCCGTTCAAAATGGGGCTTATTTTCTGACCCCGTTTTCAAGCGAACCAATCATTTTATTTCCATTGGGTCCAAAAACTTACAGGTATAAAGTTTCAATCGATAAAAAAATTTTTTGTTCCAACTTAATATCTTGTGTGCATTATGTCCCAAGAACTTATGCATGTAGGTTCCAACTATGAGAGAAAAGTTTTTTTGTCCTTTTTTGGGTCCAATTTTTGGGGAACTAATTTTAAAAAAGTACATACGGGTTCACTTGGCACGGGAACGTACAGTTCTAAGCTTCAAGCCGTAAAGAAAAAACTTTTCTGTTGATTTTTAGAGGGAGGGGGGGATACCTAAAACTTTCAATGAGAATTTTCAGGCTCAAATTTTAACGCTTTCAACCAATGATTTTTCTGATCAATGTAGAGGGTGGCGCTGCTCATTCCTTAAAATCCCTTCATTCGGAGCAGTATGTTTGAACTAATCGTTCTAAGGTTAGTGGTTGATAGCTTGTCTCTTATTGCGGTAGTGAGAAATTTGAACAGGAAACGATAGTTCTTAAATTATGAAGAATTTTGATAAAAAGTAGAACTTAGGGTAAACAACGTTTTATGTGGTTGTCTGCATCACTAATACTTATGAATATCCTACTCTTTTGTGTAAAGCTATAATACCTAAATAAGCTCTTATTTTTCGAAGAGATATTATACAAAGTTGAAATCTACCATCAAAAAGAGGCGACTGATAGGGCAGGTACAGTTCCTCGCAAATTCTCAGGGCAGGGGCATTTAGGATAATACCAAATTCGATATTGAAAAAAAAATACACAGAGACTAAATAAAAAACAAGCGTTTCAAAACAAAATTAAGCAGCAGCATCTAATCTTAAAAAGAACAGGAATGATCCTGTGGGTCAAGGGGGGGGGGGGGTTGTGTCCTCAACTTCCCCACTCTTTGCACATAAGTTTCACTTTTATCTTTATTACTTGAAGAATGAATGTTCCTAATCAAGAGTAATTTGGTAAAAATTTGAAAAATCTTGTGCCACCATGCTTCGAGGATGAAATTTTTGATGTTGATTACAAGAATAACATTTACTAATGTTTGTTTTAAACAACAATTTTTTTTTTATGTTTTCAATGGTAAATGGTGAATAAGAAACATGTAAGCCTTTTGATGTGTTTTCAGGAAAATATTTGTCAAACTTAAGCATAAAGAGCGGATATCTGAGGGAGGTAAAGCTCCCTTGTGCATAGGATAATTTGGGTTCTTGTTAAGTTTTAAAAAAGCTCCTTTCTTTCTTTCAAACAGAACTTGTTTGTTTACGTTTAATTTTGACAAGAAACAGTCGAAAGTTATATTTCTGATGAAAAAGAACTGCTATCTCGGACAAATTTTAACCCGGGAAAAGTTAATTACCGAAGTGTACGAACAAGAAAGGCCTTTTTTTATTAGCTGCCCTTTTTTTTGCTTGCCCGGTAAGGTCATTCAATAAATAAATAAAAGATCAAGTTCTTGATTGCACTGGAACCTGCTTACATTGGAGCTTTATAACGTTGTTCTTAAAACAAAAAGCGCTTATATTATATTTTAGTCTTGTTACATGGATGTGAAAATAAAATTTCTAAGTTGTTTGCAAAAACTTCTTTTTTTTTTTTTGTGGACTTAAATAGGGACAAACCTGTAAAATTAGAAATTTGTCGCTGAATGATTTTGTCTTGTCTCAAGTCGATTTGTCTCTTAATTTTGACTTAGTATTTTAGCTTGACGCACTAAGTATTTGGTTGTCCCAATCGTAGCGTGTATCCCTTAACTTCTATGAGATAAAAAATGTGCTTTTATTTATGAGATAGATAGTCAATTTACGTCTTTTAAAATAACATAATATAAATTCAAAGATACATTTATTGTCATTTTTCAAAAGGACCTAAGATAGAAAATACATAAATATAAGTTAAAAAGTGAACAGGCTTATAATCCTACTCTTTACGCGCAAGTTTAATTTTTGTCAAAATACTTTAGTACTTAAAATCTACCGTTTCATGTTAAAAACTTCCGTTTCTGCTACACAAGGGGAGCAGTCAAATTATACAGGATCGCTTGGGGTATCTTTGTCTCTTTCTGACTCATATTCAGAAAAATGATATGAGATATTTCCTTTTGTTTTGGGCATGTCAATATTTATTCCTGAAAATTTCGTGTTTAACCTTGAATTTTTTTTTCTCTTTCTCTTACAATGTGTTTTGCAGTATATGACGTACTGCTGCTCGTTTCACCCAGTTTAATTAGTAGTTTTTATAGCAAAAAGAGATTCATTTTCTTTTTCAGCAATTGCCTCCACTATTAATACAGGTCAAATAAGAGTATATTTCCCACTTTCTTAAGAAGTATAAAATTATCCCCAAATTTTAATCATGAAAATATCTATTTTGGTCTTTTCTGTACAGGCCATACGCAAAAAAACAAAAAACAGAAAAAAACGTATATTCAATTTATTTCTTCTTTTTTTATACTTTTTTGATAACACATTTCGCAGTGCCAGCCCAATGGGGTGGTCTGATATACGCTAGTTGGTCTACCCAGTTTAACTACCCGGATTTGTGTATTTTCTGAACCCTGTCGTATGTAGAATACAGTTGGTATATGTATATGTAGAATGCAAGGGAGATGATTCTAGATAGATATGCAGCGGCGAACAGTGATTGTTTTCAAGTATTCTTTCTCAGGCGTTTCCACCTTTAAGCAGTGAGAGATCGATTAGTCTAGTTGGATTTTCAGCATATTATTTGGTTCTTAATATGTTTATGGATGTTTAGTTTTAAAAAAAGGTATGCCGCTGTCTCTCTTTTTGTCTGCAAAAATGATTTTTGATGCTACAATTGTTTCTGCTATATTTTATAGACTTCAATAAACATTCTTTTGTACTTATGAATAATCTTCTTTTGTAGGTTTACTGATTAATGATTATTAATATTGACAAAAAAGGAAATAAAAGTCTTATCATTTTTTCTGGTACTGTTTTACTTAATGGTACACACCGCTATAGACTCTATCAAGGAAACTAGTCAAACGGGAGAGACAGATACCCGGTTATAAAGGTTTATAAACATAAAGCGTGGTTTCTCATTGAATTTACAATATTTAAACTTTTTTTTTTTTGGGGGGGGGGGGGGTTTAGGGGGGGAAAGGTACCATGCTATGCTTTACCCCCACCCCCCTAATGTGCAAATATATAGCCCAAATTTGTTTCTAAACTATTATATATTCATCCTATTACATCTCTCCTGTTCTGTCTCTCAATGATAGAGTCTATAGTGGTGTGTACCATTAAGTAAAACAGTACCTTTTGCTTTCTTGAACATTTTTTTTGTTGTAAAATAGCACATTTTCGGTCGCAGCACAAGAAATGTCTCTTCTTGATGGTGTTTAGATCGAATACGGCAGCATATAAAAATCGTCCCAAGAGTTATCTATGAAATCACAAATATATTTCATCATTGAGCTAAAATGAATATACGTACTTTATTTATTTGAATACCGTATGTCTTCTTTTTCTGTGATCTGTAGGAAATTATTCAAAAGAACCCTGACAAAAATCATTTTCATAGGCATAATAAAAAAAAAAATTCATGCCAAAAGCAGATATCGAAACTTTTCCTAAGCGCTAACTCAGGACTAGATAAGTAATATATTGAAGTCAAAGTATCGAATCTATGGAGAACGGCTCCCTTTCTCCTATAATTTGGGAATCGTATTTGGAAAGTGGCGAAAAGATGTGACGTTTTAATGTGAATTTACTGTCTACTTGGTTTTTGCTTGCGCATTTGGTTGAAAAATGAAATTGTTCGCTCTAAGAAATGCAAGCAAGTTAATTGGAAAACTAGCTGGACATATTGTACATAGAAGGGATGCGTAATTTTGGGGTTAATTCAAAAGTAATTTGTTACCGTAATTTGTTGTTTAAGCATTTACAATTGTACTTCAACAATCCTTAATGCAGATGCAAATAGGTTTCAATCATAAATAGTTAAAACAAACTAAAAGTCAAAACTGCTCTTCGAAAACAAAAGATTTTCTGGAAGAGATATATGTTCATTCGCAATTAATTAAGCCTTCATTTTGTCAAACAGTTCATGTAACAAAATGTAAGTAATCGGCCTTATAGTAACTGAAACTCTAAAAAAGGTAATTTGATGAAATTTAATACACCAAACGAATTGGATTTTTATGCTGACTCCAAATATATAAAGTCCATTAAGTTTAATGTTACCCATCAGAAGCTACGAGCCTGAGAGAATGCGCCTAATTTTTTTAAAAAGAGGAAGAATACCCCCTCAAGGTCGAGTAATCTTAATGAAAATCGTACCTTGAGAATTAACATATCAGATAATCTTACTCTAGAGGTTTCAAGCTCCTATCTACGCGAATGTGGAATTTTGTACTTTTTGCCAGAAGAAAGATGTGAGTGTGTTTTTTTTTTTTTTTTTTTTTTTTTTTTTTTTTTTTTTTTTTTTTTTTTTTTTTTTTTTTTTTTTATAGGGCTGATCCTATTGAACCAGTGGTCCTAGAAGATCAGGGGGGTTTGGCTTGTTCGAACATAAATTTAAAGTTTTAATGCCTTTATCAAGTGACCAAAAAGATTGGAGGTCAACTAGCCCCCCTCTAACGCCCTTTTTCCCCCGAAAGACATCTGATAAAAATTTTGAGATAGCCAATTTGATTCAGCATAGTTGAAAGTTACAATAATTACACCTCTGGGGATGACGTGACTTCCCAAAGCCCCTGGGAAGAGGGATGTAAGTTACGCAAATTTACCCATTCTTTTCATATAGTATTTGCTATGTAATATACGGATTTTTTTTGTGGTGGGTGGGAGTCCGAGGGAAATTTTTACCGGAGTGAATTTTCCTTGAGGAGTACAGTTTTTGGGAATAATTTTCCAGGGGAAATTTTACACAAGGGGGGGGGGGATTTCTGGCATGATTTGAAAAACGGTCAGAAATGAAACCTCTAAAGTAAGGAGCAAACATTAAAATTTTAAATGAACCGAAATGATTCCGTATATGAGGGGGTATGGTCCTTCCTCAACCCTCGATGTTTACGCTAAAGTTTGACTTTTTGTCACAATTCTTTAGGAAAGACTGCTCGAACACAAGGGACGTTGAACTTGAATGAGAAGTATGTTTTAAAGAACGTTACGACTTAAGCGTAAAGATCGAGTGTAGTGGTGCGTAAGGGGCAGTGCCCTCGTGTATGGTATAATTCCTGTTAATTTTAAGTTTTAGTGTTTGCTCTTTACCTTCAGTTAAGAAAAATATTTCTATTGAATACTATGCTGTGTCACAAGTCAAAGTTAACAGAAGACTGATTTTTGTGTGACCTCCATTTGCTCCTCCAGATGCCAAACAAGTCGATAGGATGCAATTGTAGCTGATTTTTTTGTTGAGGTAGGATCTGCTGTTGGAGGTTTTCAAGGTAAAGAGGAAGTTTTTCTTCAACCGATTGGTCACTGGGCCACATTATTGTTTTCACCATTTGTTTTGTTGTTTCACTTATTTTGTTTTCACCATAATCCTGAAAAGACCAGGGTGGTTTTACAAACTCTATGTTTAGCCTGTTGGGAAACATTAGCCAGAAGTCTTGTTTAGTCAAAGAGGATGTTATGTGAAGTATGGTCAAAATATGGTGGTCTAGGGCAGAAAAGTTGCCATTATCATTAAATTTGCTTTTCTTCAAGCAGGCGTCAATTGACAGAGCGTGTCAATGCAACTTCTCATTTATAGGGTCTGATGGCACGGCCCCTCAGTTTCATGGAATTTCATATATATCTGGATTATCGCTTATGACATTGATGTTCTTATGCTTGCAACTGATAAAGTCAAACCAGCTGTAAATAATTTGAACTGAACTAAAAAATCATAAGCGATTAAATAGGTTAATTTTTTATCTATTGGGCACAAGCTTACGAAATTTTATTGCTTAGCAAAATTGCATTCCTTTAAGGCTCTTAGTTTCTGCGGTAGACTTACCAACACAAAAAGCTGAAAGATATCTGACTTACTTGACTTAATGCTCCTCCTGGAAAAAAAGTTTTTCAAAGAAATGTAAATAACTCCATTAAACCAAAAATGAGCAAAAATAAAATAAAACAATCTACCAAGCGTGAAACTACCACAAATCAGCATCGATAAATAAATGAAACCCAAAACGAACAGAAATTACAATAAATAACCGAGTCAAACTCAAAACGAGCAGAAATTAACATGAGTAGGGCTCAAAACCCCCTATGCATTCCCAAGACCAGAACATAATTTGCCACAAAATAACTTACCACAAAATAAGTTCCACTGTCTTGTATAAAAATTTCCCTGTTGTTCTGCTTATTTGTTTATGATGGAAAGGGAGTGTGGTCTTCGTCGCTATTTGTGTTTATACTTTTATAACTTTAATAAATCAAATAATATTAACATTTTGATTACTAAATATTAATATATGTATATTAAACTGACAATGCACATTCATTTGTATTTTTTTCATTAAAGTGCAAATTTTGTTCTGGCCTTGGGAAGCACAGGGATTTTGAGCCCTGCTCATGTTAATTTCTGTTCGTTTTGGGTTTCATTTATTTATCGATGCTGATGTGTGGAAGTTTCACGTTGGTAGATTATTTTATTTTATTTTTGCTCATTTTTGATTTAATGGAGTTCTTTACTTTTCTTTGAAAAACTTATTTTGTGGTAAGTTTTTTTTTAATTAATTCCTGTTTGTTTTATATTGACATAGTCTTTTCAGGGAAAAAGAAAATAATGCTTTAAATATTTTCGTTTTTTTAAGACTTTATAGTTTGGCCTGCTATTTGTATGCTGGAGAAAATTTTTCAGCAATTTTTAACAACATACACACTTTTAGAAATCTAGACACAAATAGTAGTGTTTAGTTTAGTTTCATACCTCCTCTAGTTGACTTGAAATAGAAAACTTGATACCATTCGCAAAAAAATCTGTTTACTTTCTTTGATAGCTTGGATACACTTACGCTATTTTGATTTGGTTAAATTTTAAGAGCAGAAGTAGCCCCGAAAGTTTGAACATAATATCCTCAGTCGTTCTTGGGACGCTGCTGAGATGCCTTATTGGGAATTAGCATTAACACAGTGCATTTTGGCTTAATCTTAAGGCAACATTTAGTTTTTAAACATAATGGGCAAATGGGAGAGTGGGCGTGGGAAGGGAATTATTTGCCCACCAATCACTTTCGACTATTAAAAAGGGCATTAGCCCTTTCTATTTTCAATCGAATGAGCCCTTTTCGAAGTTCCTACGACAGCTCCTTCGAAACGAAGTGCCCTGGTCTAAAATAATAAAAAAAAAAAAAAAAAAAAAAAAAAAAAAAAAAAAAAAAAAAAAAAAAAAAAAATTGTAGCCACATCGATCTTTGCTATAAAAATGTCATGCCTTCCAATCGCTTTCGACTATTAAAAAGGGCACTAGCCCTTTGAATTTTCAATCGAATGAGCCATTTTTGAGTTCCTACGACAACGCTTTCTATAAACACCCTATATGCCCCCAGGGCATAAATTACAACCCCTACCCTGAGGGTTGTGAGGGGGTTTTCATCCTCAAAGACCTTATTTCCAGAACTTTCAACTACGTTAAACAAATTGGCTATCTCAAAATTTTGATTGGATGTGTTTGGGGAAATGGTGGGCCTGAGAGGGGCGTTAGTTGCTCTCCAATCACTTTCAACTATTATAAAAGGCACTAGCCCTTTCAATTTCCAATCGAATGAGCCCTTTTGAAGTTTCTACGACAACATTTTCAATAAAAACCTTACATGTCCCAAGTTCATAACTTACAACCCTTGCCCTGAGGGCTGGGGGGGGGGTGTCATCCTCAAAGACCTAATTTCTAGAACTTTCAACTGCGTTGAACAAAATTGCTATCTCAAAATTTCTATTGGATGTGTTTGGGGAAATGATGGGCGTGAGAGGGAGGTTAGTTGCCCTCCAATCACTTCTGACTATGAAAAGGGCAATAGCCCTTTCAATTTCCAATTGCATTAGTCCTTTTTGAAGTTTCTACGACAATGCTTTCTATAAAAACCTTATATGCCCCAGGGCATAACTTACAACCCTTGGTTGGCATGAGAGGGGGTTACATGCCCTCCGATCACTTTCGACTGTTAAAAAGGGCACTGGCCGTTTCAATTTCCAATTGAATGATTCCTTTTTGAAGTTTCTATGACAACGCTTTTTATAAAAAAAAAAAACTTATATGCCCCCAGGGCATAACTTACAACCCTTGCTCTGAGGGCTGTGGGGGAGTGTCATCCTCGAAAACATAATTTCTGGACTTTTTAACCACGTCGAACAAAATGGCTATCTCAAAATTTAGATTGGATGTGTTTGGGGAAATGCTGGGTGTGAAAGGGGTGTACTTATCCTCCAATCACTTTTGATTATTAAAAAGGGCACAAGCCCTTATAGTTTCCAATTGAATGAGCCCTTTTTGAAGTTTTTACAACATCACTATCTATAAAAACCTTATATGCCCCCAGGGCATAACTTACAACCCGTGCCCCGAGAGCTCTGAGGGAGCTATTATCCTCAAAGACCTAATTTCTTAATCTTTTAACCACGTTGAACAAAATGGCTATCTAAAAATTTCGATTGGATGTGTTTGGGGAAAATGTGGGCGTGATGGGGGGGTTTGTTGCCCTCCAATCACTTTCGACTATTAAAAAGGGCACTATCCCTTTGAATTTCCAATCGAATGATCCCTTTTCCAAGTGTCTACGACAAAGCTTTGAATAAAAACCTTGTATGCCCACAGGGCATAACTTACAACCCTTACCATGAGGGCTTTGGGGGGAGGGTCATCCTCAAAGATATAATTTCCGGGCCTTTCTTACTTTGAACGAAATGCCTATCTCAAAATTTTTGATTGGATGTGTTTGGATAAATTGTGGGCGTGGAAGGGGGGTTAGTTGCTTTCCAATCACTTTCGACTATTAAAAAGGGCACTAGCCATTTCAATTTCCAATCAAATTAGCCCTTTTTGAAGTTTCTGCGACAACACTTTTTATAAAAACTTCATATGCCCCCAGGGTATAACTTACAACCCTTGCTCTTAGGACTCTGGGGGGGGGTTGTTATCCTTAAAAGCCTAATTTCCAGAACTTTGAACTACGTTGAACAAATGGCCATCTCATTTTGATTGGATGTGTTTGGGGAAAAGGTGGGCGTGATGGGGGGGTTTGTTGCCCTCCAATCACTTTCGACTATTAAAAAGGGCTCTAGCCCTTTGAATTTTCAATCGAATGAGCCCTTTTTGAAGTTTCTACGACAAAGCTTTCCATAAAAAAAAACCTTATGTGTCCCCAGGGCATAACTTACAACCCTTGCCCTGAGGGCTCTGGGGGAGTGTCCTCAGAAACATAATTTATGTCTGGAAATCAACTACGCTGAACAAAATGGCTATCTCAAAATTTTTATTGGATGTGTTTGGGGAAATGGTGGGCGTGGCAGGGGTGTTAGTTGCCTTCCAATCACTATCGACTATTAAAAAGGGCACTAGCCATTCCAATTTCCAATCGAATGAGCCGTTTTTGAAGTTTCTATGACAACTCTTTCGATACGAAGTGCCCTGGTCTAAGGAAAAAATAAATAATAAATTATACAAAAAAAAAAATAATAAAAAAATTAATAAATTAATAAAAAAAATTAAATAGTACATCGTGCCAATATCGTTCTTTACATAGGCAACGCGACTGCGCTGCCTGTGAAATACGAATTTGGCCTCCCCCTAAAGTGAATATTTTCTTAACTGGGCGTCAAAGTGGAATAATGTAGTCGAAATTGGTTCTGGAGAATGCTTAACTCCCGTGCAGGAAAAGTGAATGCAGAGTGCTTTTTCATGTACATTCTTGCTATTTTCTAATGGTAGATAATTTCGGAGACCACACTGCCTTTCCATGACGATAAAATAGAAGTCCAAAATAGGGACAAAATCTTTTTTAACAGACAGTGTATAATAAATTTCACAAAAAATACCAGATATTTCGGTCACATATACAGTGACCGTCATCAGTAGTAAAACTAAACTAAAACAATTTAAAACATAAGTTTATATACTAAATCAAATAAAACTACCTATTGTTTAAATCTCTAATTCTTTTCAAAGCAAAGGCGGAAGCTAGCCTCTTTGACCTTCTTGGATTCGGTTCATTAGCGTTCAATGATATAACGCTAATGAAATGTTATATCATTGAACGCTAATGAACCGAATCCAAGAAGGTCAAAGAGCTTCCGCCTTTGCTTTGAAAAGAATTAGAGATTTAAACAATGTGCAGTTTTATTTGATTTAGTATATAAACTTTTGTTTTAAATTGTTTTAGTTTAGTTTTACTACTGATGACGGTCACTGTATATATGACCGAAATATCTGGTATTTTTTGTGAAATTTATTATACACTGTCTATTAAAAAGGATTTTATCCCTATTTTGGACTTTTATTTTATTATTTTATAATTGATTTTTCTCTTTTCTGTCTACTGGGCGAAATTGGTAATCTTACTTTAAAATAGCTTTTATGGCGTTCACCTTAACTAATTTTTCAATTAAACAACTTCGAAACTACTTAAGAAAATGAGCAAAACTATCTATGCTTTTCAGAAACATAAACATACAATTTGATGGGTGAAACTATCTATGCTTTGCTACACCATCTATGCTTTTGAGAAACACAAACGTACAATTTGATGGATGAAACTATATATGGTATGGGCTTCACTATTTTTGAATTAACACATATATAAAGTTTAGAAGCTAAAACATCCACCTGAAAAGTATTTCATTTCCCTGGTATAAAACCTCCACGCTGTTCGGCGCCAGAATTCTATTTAGAATAGGGCTAATAAATTTATTGGGGGAATCATCATTAGTATTGGCTTTCATTGAAATCTCCTCTTGTCTGCTAAGATCGATTTGGAATAAGAAATGAGAATTTAATTCTTTTTCTTCTTCTTTTCAGAGCTATTAACGCAGAGAATGGTGAAATGAATAAAGTATGGAATCATCTGAAGAATGTTTGGGGCGCAGTTCCAGAAACGGCTAGATACTATAAAGCTAATGGAGTCAGCTGGGTCGTTATCGGTGATGAAAATTACGGTAAGTTTTTCATGGAAAAAAGAAAGGGGAAGATCTGAAATAAAATTACAGCTTGGCTTTGACGTAGGTAGGTAGGTACTAAGTTTGATACAAGAAAAGAAAGTTCTGCACAATTGTTGTCTAGCTGGCGAATATAAGACAAACCGTAGAAGTTCATTAAAACAGATATAAAAAGATAGTGGCCGAGAAGATAGTTGATTAACTGGAGGATTATCTAATTGTATAATCTTTAGTGTATAATTTAAAGGCTGTATATTATAGTGGTAAAAAAAACTTGTTGGTGGGAAGCAAGAAAGTATGACACTTTTTTTTTACTGACTTTATTTAACATATAAACAAAATTTAAACTATTACGGAAATAAATCACTACGCTGGGGAAAAATTTCGCTATTTAAAGGACATAATCTAAATCCAGTCATGAAAAAATGGGCTTAATAATGGGAAGGGTATTTTGAGTCAACACTAAAATTTGATGAGGTATTGAAATGGGACCTTCGAGGCAAGGGGAAGATATTGCCAGCTATAGGAATTGCTCGTACAGTGCTGTATATCTTCATATTAAAAAGTGTGTACTTTGAGGGTGATTTTTAAGAAGGTGTTCAGAAAAAAACCTGTCAAAAGCATTTGATATATTTTACTGTCTTTCCAAGACGTGCAATGTTTGAACTCCCTTTTTGAATGGAGACGTCCTGCGAAACCTAGGGGATAGGAGCTTAATTTCTTGAAATCAGGCTTCTCAAGGCCTGGGACAAGGTTGAATAAGAACTTCTTTAATTGCGTTTCATACTTTAGGTTTGTAATCACATTCAGAACAATTCGTTGTGGGGAAAAAAAAAGAAGGAAAAAACAAAAACAAAGTAAACGTGATGAAATGAAGTTTTAGTGTAGATGGGCCCATGAAAAATGTTTTCCTTGGGATTCATCACACTTATTTTACATGTTAGATCAAGGGGGGCTGGTTAAAAAATTAGGCAACCTATCAGATTTAGCCCTG
Organism: Artemia sinica; assembly: GCA_027921565.1. Taxonomy (NCBI): domain Eukaryota; kingdom Metazoa; phylum Arthropoda; class Branchiopoda; order Anostraca; family Artemiidae; genus Artemia; species Artemia sinica. Next base: position 28,542,280 of record CM051274.1, on the reverse strand, counting down.
GAAGTAAAATAATAGGATTGTACGAAAAGGACAAGAATTCTACCACCGACACCATAGAAAATTACCTGTATTTCGATTTTCAACACATTTTCTAACAAGATTATTTATTTGTCTTGCAAGATTGGTAGAAAAGCAATGGCAGAGTTGTGAAAAAAAAGAAAGAAAGAAAAAGTGCCACCGGGTAGCAAAGTGAGTGTTACGTCTATGCGGTGGTTTTAACTCTGATATACAAATCCAAGAACAAAATTGGAAAAATGGTGGTTTCGCAGAGTATCCGCGGCCTCGGCAAAGGCTACATTCCTGCCCGGGGACCAAATAAGGGCACTAGAACTTTTAATTTCAGATTGAATGAATCCCCTCCCAAGTTTCTAAGACCATTTAGTACCGGAGTAACGGAGATGAAGTAACGGAGAGAAAAAAAAAAAACAACACGAAAGATTCATTTCTCTTTACTTAGTCAATATTACTGCGTTCGGTCCGATAAATACATTTCGAGGGTTCCAAGGTTGTAAACCCTAATGATTTTGACAAATATAATCCCCTTTTTATTTAATATTAAAAGTTGTTTTCTACTGGATAAAAAAAAAAAAAAAAAAAACGCGTGTTTAAGTTTTAATAATTGTTTTTGAGCCTAAGTTACAAAATAGGAGATCGATAACATGCCAGCTTGTGATCAGAACTACTCTGTTTTTTTTTTTTTTTTTTTTTTTTTTTTCAAGATTCCTTTCCTTTTTTTACTTATATCCTAAGAATAATCACTAAAAACCTATACTTACGCACAATAGTTACACAGAGTAATACAGCAAAATGTTGAACGTGGGTAATCGTACCTCCGTGCTTGGTAGGGGATCTCAGTCTCTAGGATTGATGAAGATGCTCCTCCCTGGAATAATTGAAAGATTTTGGAATAAAAAAAACGCTTCCCCCGTTTTCTCCCTTGGAAAAGTCCCTTCATCCTCTGTTTTGAGGATAATGCCTCTAATAACTTATGTACAGAACTGAATAATCAGTAATGATTTTGTAGAAATATTAGCCGCAAGAAATGCTACGAAAGGTTGCTGCCTTAATGAAAATCAGCCAGTTCAATGGAAAATTATGTTGCCATGATATGCAACCCCTTTTTTAATGACCGTTTCAGCTTTTTTATGTGTAAAGTTATTCTTCATAACTGAATGCATTAATTAGCCTAAACAGCCAGAATTACCGTTTTACAGAAACCATGGGGGAGCGCAAATTGAATGCCAAAATATTTGGCTGATAAAGACTATTTCGAGCAAATCTTATCTTTCTGAGAAAACTGGGGGAAATTAAAGTCACTAAACATTTGTATCCAAATAGATTTTCAGGGAAAACTGAGGGTAGATTAGGCTGTTCCTTGACTCAAAAAGTCTTTAAGTGATTTTGTTTTTGTTAACTATGTCAGACATAATTTACGTTTGCGCATAGGTTATATGCTCATAATTTAGAAATATTAAAGAAAATTGTATATGCATGGTTATAATCTAATTATAGTCTATTTTTAATAACAAATTCAATTGGACTCTACGCTTTGGAATGTTCTTTTTATATGAGTAGAAGGTATGATGAAGCTGGCACCCCTATATCTAAAAATGGAAAACTGTAGAAAACAAGTTTCCAGTTTGTTTCACTTTTCCTTTCTTTCTATCTTCAGATATTAGATATGTTCCTCGGTGATTCAAAATTGAAACGCTTGTCTAGCAAAAATTATACCTCAGTCTGTTGCCAAAAACGATAGAAAATGTTTTATTTCCAATAACGATATATTTAAAAAAACAGACTGATAGCAATTTTGTAGACGTTACTGATCGATACCGTGTTTGGTGAGTTCGAAGTGAAACCTGTCTAGCAGAGAATACTTTTAATTTTCGATTACCAATGTATATTTTTCAAAACATTGAATGAGATGAGGTTTAAAGTCATCTTTGTGGGGAGCACATTTTAAATTTCAGCTTGCCGACTTTCAACACAGTTTGGTCTGTTTTCTTGTAATATTTGTCAGGGAGAGGGGTTGCTTTTGACTGGTTCTTAAGGTAAAAGAACCTCCTTTCCCTTCCTTGTCTAAAGATGTTGTTCATAGTAGTGTTTTAAAAATTACTTATTGCTTAAAACTGCTTGTTTGTATATCAATAAGACAAAATCGGTTTTGGTGTGGTTTTCTTATTTGGATTGATTGATACGGCAACGCTGACATACTCATTCGTTCTAAGAATATTACTTGAAAAAGCAATCAAACTGGGACTTGCTCTATTGGCTTCCATAGCTTGTTTATCGATTTCCAAATTCTTGATTTTTATATTTTGTCATTTCCGTGGTCACAATGGAGAACTCTTGTTTGGAGAAAGAAAACATTAAAACTTAGGAAATTGCATGAAGTTCCATAGAGCGAGATGCAACTTTATTTAGTCTATCCGTCAAACTCTTTGGATACTAAAATTAATGCTCACGAATAATCAATTATGAAAGAGGATTAAAAGTGTTGCTAAAAGCCTTCTTAGGGGTTTGAATTATACCTGTTAACTTCTTTGGGATTGGCGGTGTCTTATGGGTATTCTCTTGCGCAAAAGAGGATGGAATTTAAAATGTGGCTTTTAATTAGTTTTTGTACATTATCTAGACGAGTTGCCGTCCCTCCCTCTGGAATGAAACTTCTTCAAGCTTTGACTCTTTTATATTTTGTTCAACTTTGTGTGTGAATGGACTTTGTATGGTTCCCTTTTTTCTTGTTTTTATTTCTTTTTTACTAGCGCTGTATCCATTTTCATATTAGAATATGAGTAAAATCAGATTGTGTTGATCTTTTTCCAGCCAGGTACGTTGGAATATTCCAACGTAATATTTGGATTATTTTAATATAATCGTAATATTTGGATTATTTTAATATTTGGATAATATTTGGATTCTCCCATCTTACGTTGGAATATTCCAACATAAGATGGAATATTCCTTTTTTTACGGATCTTTTTCAGGTACGCTATTTAGAAAGAATTATTTAACCTATGTTATACATTTTCTTTTTTAACGGTTGTTTTTCTTTTTAGGTGAGGGCAGTTCTAGAGAACACGCTGCCCTTGAGCCAAGGCATCTTGGCGGAAGAGCCATAATTGTCAAGTCCTTCGCCAGAATCCACGAGACCAATTTGAAGAAACAAGGAATGCTTCCTCTCACCTTCAACAATCCCTCCGATTACGATAAAATTCAACCTACCGATAAGATATCCCTTAAAGATTTGAAAGATCTAGCACCTGGAAAGGTAATTACCTTTTTTTATATTTAGCTTTTTATGTACTAAAGTTTCTTTTTTCTCTTTAAAGTAAGTATGTCTATTTATCTTATATATCATATGTAAAATAACTTGAATAATGTATTCTTGCTTCTCCTCTGAAGTACGTGAAGTAATCTAACTTTGGAGTGTGTCTTTCAAACTGACTGTCAACTAAGAATTCGGCCTTTAAAGGCTAGTGGTAGTTCATTTTTGAAATAAATCTAATCTTACTGTTGCTTATTTTCTATTTCTGTCTTACCAGTCCCCTATTTCTTTTTTTCTAAATTGGCAAAACAGAAAACTGAAATAGGTCATTCGTTTTTATCCTTGCTGATTTTTTCAGGTTCAGTTTTTCCCTAAAAGAAGAAAAAAGGAATAGGATATCAGTTTTGATCTTGGCTGTTTTTTCCTGTTGTCTTTCTCTAATAAAAACAGAAGCAGATTGCTGGTTGTAACTTCTCCAGCTGTGCTTTATTCTGCTTGTGCTTTTTAAAGAACAGGAGACACTATAATACAAACGCACACTTTTATCATCTTTAGATTATATTTCCTGAAATCAATCTGGAATTTTACAGTGAGGAAATTTGGTGGATAATGATTTGGGCTTTTGCCCCAACAAAACCCTACCCCTCTCTCACCGTCTAATTTTACAGCAAGGTATGCACGGTACGATTTTTTCGCACCAGAATCGGGCGAAAGTTTTCAGTCTGCATTTTTCAAGGCTCAAAATAGGCCAATTGCCCCTCCAAAATCCCTGCCTCTCCAACCATTAAATTTTTGGCAGAATAATAGGCAGGCTGTATCTTGTTTAAATCAGAACCCTGCAAGAATTTTCGATGCATATGATAGGAGAACCAAAGTAGACCGTTCCAGCAGCCTTGTCCCAACTCCTACCCCGCCGCCAATTTTGAAGAAAAAGGTAGACTTATTGTGCCTTGCATGAACTAGAGTCCTAGAATGGCTTTGGAATATGAACGATGGAGCATCAAATGGGACCCATTGCTCCTCTAAAACACCAGTCTCCCATTGCCTACTTAATCATACATGAATTTACAATCTGTATGATTAGAAGCACTAAGTGGATCTTTGAAAATATTACCAATGCCATCAACTTTTTAGTCGAAAGATAGGCTGGGTTTCTTCACCCTTTGCCTTGAGGTAAGTACCTTGGCCTTTGGCCATCGGAACAAGACAATTGTTAGTTTCAGGTGCGTACACGCCTTCCTAAACCTTTTGAGAAAGTCCTAAATTCTGCTAAAAACAAATGGAGCAACCACGTTGGGCCAGGGGGGACTATGGGGGGGGGGAGTCCGTCAGAGGTGCACGCCCTTCTGAACCCCACATTCTTTGAGACGAAAATGCTCCGAGGTGTTTTCCTTGACAAATTTTTGATCGTTCACATTTACAACCCAGCCGTTAACAGGCTTCAAGACTCTCCAGACTACAGAATTGTGAATCCTAGTAGCGTTTGTGCCGTAAGGGTTGGCGGTCCAAAACTTCTGGATGAGAGTTTTCTGGCCTTAAGATATCTTCCTACCGAATTCCAAGTGGACTCGGGGACTCTCGTATGGGAAGTATATGGAACCTGGAAATTGTATAAGTCGTGAAAAATCTGTCCCCTTCAGCCAAGATACTTTTCTCTATAAGCTTTAAGTAAATCTGTGCGATTGGTAAGATAGAGAAGCGGTATATGCTTGTTAAACTGAACCAAGTATTAACTCGACGCAAAAGCCAGTGAAGACTTAATTGTGTGCAAACCCAAGCTAAGTCTGAGCTCCAGTATTTAGTAGCATTGCAGAAACCAAGCTTTGATTAAAAGCGAGTCAAGTCCAACGCAAAGAATTTCACTGTATTTCTGCTCACTGACTCGATGCAAAAACGAACTAAGTCTTGACTTGGTGGAAAACTGGTTAACTCTAAACCGTAAAAACCATAATCAGTCCAAGCTATGTAATTTTGCAGCATTGCTTGGAATAGCCTGGTGCAAAAAAAGAGCTTAGTCTTGATTATGTTAAAACAAGCAACCACCTGACTTATAAAAATGAACTAAGTCCAAGTTGTGGACCTTTTTGCAGACTGACTTGGTGCCAAAACAAACTAAATTCTGACTTGATACTAAACGATATAAGCCTTACTCCTTGCAAACAGAGGCTGACTTTAAATTGGAGATACCCATTGTTGCTCAAATTTCACTTGAATTTAGATTGCGGTCTATTATTCTACTTCTTAAGGAGCAATACTGAAAAAAAAACATATATCACAGTTGACATAGTTATAGGTTATAGGGGACAACAGAAGTCCTAGACGCTCGGCTATCTCCAATGATAAAAGTATTTTGTCTGTTTATGGCAACAGACTTATTTGGGAGACTAAAGGCTATTGTTTGGTTACATTAAATTGTGTTGTGCGTGTCATGTCTATTTTTTAAATGACTTGCTTTTTCTTTAAAAATTGTCTTCGTTTGCTCAAGGAATAACGATACATACAAGTTTAATAAAGTTGATGCGAGCTTGTAAAGGGTTTTAAGTGGAATAAAATGGCTTCATAATTTATGTTGATTTCACTCCATGAAAGACGTTTATTCTCTTTTTTATTGTAACTCGTTGCTATCAGCTTGAAGCTATAGACCTCTGAAGGATGACAGCCAAATTTTCAAAAATACTTTTGTTTATTATTTTCATTGAAAAATATGTTTTTGGTATTTCATTGACAAAAAAGGGAAAACACAAAATAATAACACCTTCTTCTAGATTTTGTGAAATATATTTTTTTTTCAGATTTTGACGCTCTTATAGTTGCTAGACCCGTCGTAGGAGAAAATAATGGTGACAAAAAGAGCCCAATCTATAATGCGCGTAGTGCGGCTATATACGCGGGTGGATTTTCTGCGCGGGCATATTTTCTGGGAGGGTATATTCCGGAGGGGTAAACATCGGTCACCAATTGCTTTTTCTTTAAAAATTGTCTTCGTTTGCTCAAGGAATAACGATACATACAAGTTTAATAAAGTTGATGCGAGCTTGTAAAGGGTTTTAAGTGGAATAAAATGGCTTCATAATTTATGTTGATTTCACTCCATGAAAGACGTTTATTCTCTTTTTTATTGTAACTCGTTGCTATCAGCTTGAAGCTATAGACCTCTGAAGGATGACAGCCAAATTTTCAAAAATACTTTTGTTTATTATTTTCATTGAAAAATATGTTTTTGGTATTTTCATTGACAAAAAAGGGAAAACACAAAATAATAACACCTTCTTCTAGATTTTGTGAAATACATTTTTTTTTTCAGATTTTGACGCTCTTATAGTTGCTAGACCCGTCGTAGGAGAAAATAATGGTGACAAAAAGAGCCCAATCTATAATGCGCGTAGTGCGGCTATATACGCGGGTGGATTTTCTGCGCGGGCATATTTTCTGGGAGGGTATATTCCGGAGGGGTAAACATCGGTCACCAATTCTGTGAAGTTGTTTTCGGGGTAAGAATTGTATTGATCTGGCCTTTTTCTTATTATGTATCTAGGTTTTTGATTCATTCATTTTTAGCATTATTTTACTATTGTTATTTCAAAAGATGTTCATAAGACTTCTGTTTGATAGCTGATCTGTTAGAAATATATTTTTTTGGACGGATTCAAGATTGAGCTACTAATTTAGTTCCAACCCTCTTGCGCTTTTTAGTTTTTGAACAATTTCTTGTGTTACAGATAAGTTTTTCAAGTTTCTACACTCAGTTTTATCTCTATTTGTATAATCACTACTAGCTACTTTTTGTGTTCATGTAAAATTCGTTTTCCTGCAATAATCTTAATGTTTTGGAGCATTACCCTTACACACCTTCTTTTAGTTTACTCGAATCGAACAATATACCTGTTTCTAATCAGTTGTGTTATATGAATACCACCTTCATAATGGATTATTCCATAAGAAGCTGTTGAAAAAGGGAACAGAGGCCAGATTCTCGCTGGTTTGTTTCTATTCTTCCACTACCAAAATCTCATTGTGAAGTTTAGCCAGAATCCGTCATAACGGAAGATTCTTACAGCGAAATTTTACAGAATTTAGCTACAGTTTATTTAATCTAAATACTATCAGTCTCCAAAAAAAAAATTAGAAATTGTAACCCGAAAATTAATCAGCAGAGCAGCGACATGTTATAAACAGACGCTGCTCACAGTAAAACTATCTTCTTGAATTTTGTCCCTTTCAAAACTCGTACACTTTGAAACCCACCTATCTTCAAATTAGATAAGTTTATGTGTCGTTTATGAAGTATGGCTACCCCTTAAAAAAGACCTGTAGAAATTTGGTTTAAAAACGTGTAAGAAAGTTTTAAAAAATCACTTAAAACAAGCAGAAATAAAATTATTTTATAAGTGAAACTTAACAAACTAATAGATGAAATCTAAAACAAAGAGAACCCAAGAATTGGTAGTATCACCCCTGCAAACTTCCTTAAAGGCACAAATGTCATTCTTGCTTTACTGAAAACATTACTGATTTTGAACAGTTGCCTTTTTTTGTAAAATAGCTGTAAAATCAAAACTTAAAAAATAAAACACTAATAGTTTTTATAGGGAGAACAAAACATATTTTCGAATAAATACACCTACGTTTGCAGTAATGATTTTTGTTTCATCAGATGCAGCGCTATGGTGCTCGCTAAGTAAAGAGCCATGGGTCTCTGGATAATTTCGGAGACCAAACTGGCTTTCCATGACGATAAATAAAGGATTTTATCTCTATTTTAACTTTTATTTATCGTTATGGGTCCCTGGATTATTTTCTTTTCCACGCGACCACCTTGTATCAGAGTGGTAATCGTAGAAATTTGGAGGAACGGGAAGGGTGTTCGTTTGAATGAGAAGTAAAAGCTCTAGTGCCTTTTCAAGAAAAAAAGGTCATTGGTGGTCAACCAGCCTTCTTCCCGTGCATTTTTTTTGTTAATCAACCTGCCGTAATACCTCTGATATCTGATCAAAGACATTTTTGTCAGTGCTAAATTTTTTGAATGATGGATGCTTTATACACGCTTAAATTTTATTTCCTGATGGTGAGATGCTTTCTCTGCTATTGCCATTCCTTAAAATTTATATTCCACCTCCAAATAACCTCAAATATTTGTTTTGTAAAACATAATTTTAAATTCTAAAAAGAATGCATAAATATTTTAAGTAATTTGCTAGAAATGTCCTATCATTTACGGTATTTAAATTTAAGGTGAAACTCATTGCATATTTCAATAATTCTGTATTTATTTATTCAGAGTTGGATATTCCTGCACGCTGAAATTTTATTTCTTGATTGACTGGCCGCTTTCTGGGCAACCGACATGACTTAAAATTTATATTCTAACTTGAAAAAATGTTAAGTACGGGATTTGTAAAGTGTGATTATAAATGATAAAAAACAACAACATAAAAGCACTGAATACAAATGACCAAAAATGTTCAAAATTTATAACGAGTATATAAAGGATTAAGTGACTGTTAGCTTCTGAAGAAAAATTTTGTGTGATAGCTGAAACTAGACCCCGGCGCCGCGCCGGCGGATCGACCGAACGCCGCCGACGAGAGGCCCGGTCAAACGCCGCCTAAGTGTCGTAACGCCGTCGGTGCGCCGCAGGCACGCCGCCGCCGGCAGAGGCGGTGGCGTTCGGTCGACTTTAAATTATTTTCACGGCAATGCTTTATTGCGTCAACCGCAAAGTCGGAGCTTTTCCTTCTCGTGTGGCTTAGTATTTCGATTTTCCTGATTAGAAATCAAGCAGAACTTGCACTATCCCCGAATTTTCGGGTATTTCCCCAAAAATCTATGCGTCACCCCCCAAAAAAATTTGGTTCCCCGAATCCCCGAAAATCACGCAATCACGGTGCCACCCCTAGTGATTTATCACCAGTGACTTTCCCTGCCAAATTTTACTTTGTATACCATAGTTCTTCACTGCTCTCTTGTTCATTAATTTTCGTCTCTTTTGTTACTTTGCATAAAAGCCAGACAGATGCAATATGCTATTGCAAATATTGCAATATACACAAGTTCTTCATATGTTGACAAAAAAAAGTATCGTCTTTATGAAATGAGTTTAAATCATTTCGAATGCAGTTTCCCCATCGCTATTTCTTACATCACTCGTAGTCAAGAATTTTATTTTCAAGTTGAATAGAATTATAGAACGCATTCACTACTATACAGCTTCAGCCTTTTGTTGGATTTTGAAATTGACAGCCGACAGATTGTTTCTACAGCTGAATTGTAAGTTTGCAGATTTTTTTTTTTTTTTTTTGCTGTTTTTAGATAAGATTTTCATAATGTTAGTACTCAATTATTGAACACCTGATAGAAAATACAATCTTCTTTCTGGAACATTTTTACCCCCCCCCCCCAAAAAAAAAAAAAAAAACAGCCTTCGGTTGAGACAAAATTTAGCTATAGACTAAGATATGTACAAGGTTGGGGAATTAAAGATTGAACCGGAAGTTACCCCAAAAATATAATTCATAAATAAATTGTAAATTATTGCCTATAGGGGAGGGGGATAGGGGGCTATCATTTTTAAATGGTAATACCTCTTTTTTTTATTGAAAGCAGGGACGCCAAAAAGATAATTATTTTTTTCATTTAAAGTGGAGACAGAAGAAAATGATATCAAATTCCCTGGGAAACCATTGAAATATTTTGATAGACCCAGGGCCCCCCATTAGGACTTGTTCATTGTCTTGGGTATTTTGCGATTTCTCATAGGCTACTGGCCTTATTTGGCTTTTGTGTGTGCTCCTTTTTAATTCGATTCTTTGGATCTTATGAAATGCCATGGCGAATCTGTCACTCAGTTTTCCAATAGTTTGAGGTATATCTGAATAATTTCGACATTTTTGTTGTTGTCTTTGTACCCCTTTACTCATACCCTCAATTTTTTTTTTCAAGGAACACTAAGCTGTTTAACGTTATTTTGCGTGTTTGTTTGAACCATATAGTGACCTTGTTAATTATTCAGTAAATTATTTTTCTAATGAAAGCTGAGACGGTATTCTATCAAGTTGGTATCCAGAGGGGGGGGTAGGGAGGTATTATATTTAAATGATAATAGCTCGAAATTTTATTTATTGAAAGCAGGGATCCCAAAAAGTTCGTTTTTTTTAATTTAAAGCAGATACGGCATCCTATCAAGGTGGTATCCAGAGGGGGGGGGGGGGGGTATTGAGCTATCATATTTAAATGATAATAGTAGAAAGGGGGGTGCTACTCCGACGATAACCACGTGGTTTATGGTTTTGTCACTGAGAATGAAAAACAGGAATTTTCTCACTTGGAAAAACAGGAATTTTCTCACATTTATGTCTGTTTTCATGGATGGTTATGTGTGTTGTTCGATTTATTTGATGTTTTTCATGGATGGTTATGGATGATTTATGGTTTTTGTCAGTGAGAATGAAATAACAGGAACTTTCTCACATTTATGTCTGTTTTTATGGTTTTTGTCAGTGAGAATGGAAAAACAGGAACTTTCTCACATTTATGGATGACAACAGCAATTTATGTTCCTGTTTTATGTCTGGTCGTTGTCAGTGAGAATGGACATGCTTGACGCGAATGTTATGAGATTGTTTGGCTAACCTAACCTGAGAAATTGATTTACATAATCGCTAGGGGAATATATTGATTCACGAAGGGGGAATTAAGAAACATTATGGTTTCTTTGATCTTTAGGCGAACCTAGCCTGTGAACTTGATTTACATAATCGGCGGGGAAATTATTGATTCACGAAGGGGGAATTAAGAAACATTATGGTTTCTTTGATCTTTAGGCTAACCTAACCTGAGAACTTGATTTACATAATCGGCGGGGAAATTATTGATTCACGAAGGGGGAATTAAGAAACATTATGGCTTCTTTAATCTTAGGTCTGTGGGATAAACGTTCTTTAGGTCAGAGAGAAAAATTAATATTCTATTTTTAAATAGGGCTTCATTGATCTTTAGTGTCAGGAATTATAAATGACATCACTTGTTATCTTGGAATTATGCGGGAGTCTAAAGAGATAGAAATTCTATTTTTAAATACGGCTTCACTGAGCTTTAAGTCGGAGAGATAAATTGATATTCTAACGAAACCTTAATAGTTTAGCTAGGAACATTTATGAGATGAAGAGATTAACGTAGGAAAGGGTTTCCTAGAAATTTGAAATGTGAAAGCACAGAGATGCCAAAAAACAAAAGGAACACACAGAAATTACTTTTAGGGGATTATTTGGGCGAAACGGTTTTAGACAGCTTATGGAATTATTTCGGCGGAACAGTTAGAGACATTTTAAAAGATGATTTAAAAGATGATTTTAGAAGAGGTTTTGAGTGTGGTCGTTATAATACACAAGTTCCATTTGAACAGTGTTGTGAGGTCCCCTACCACAACCCCAAAGGGCCCCGATCGCCCTACCCCGATCCAAAGGGTTCCAATCCCCATACCCCAATCCAGAAGGAACCCCCCGGTCCCCAAAGGTTCCCAGGGCTCCCAAAGGGCCCCCGGACTCCCATAGGCCCTCACCCGGTCCCCAAAGGTCCACCGGACCCCAAAGACCCTCCCCCGGTCCTCAAAGGTCCCCCAGGCTCCCAATGGGCCACCGGACCCCCAAAGGCCCTCCCCCAGTCCCCAAAGGTCCACAGGGCTCCCAAAGGGCCACCCAGCCCTCAAGGGCCCCCGGATCCCCAAACGCCCTCCCGAGTCCCCAAAGAGCCCCCAGGCCCCACCACCCCCCAACTTTCTACCACCCCCACCCATTTTTTAATACTTTTTAATTTGCGCATTTTGAGACAAAAGGACCCCATCCCCCCAACTTTTGGCTCCCCCTTCCACCATTAGTGTTTTGTCGTGGTTTACCATGTCACAGTTACATTCTCTTGATTTTTCAAAGCTCATTTTGGACTTCTTTCGTTGAAATGCAAGAGTTGGAATATTTCAGTAGTGTTTTGTTGTGCTTTATACTGTCACAGTTACATTCTCTTGATTTTTCAAAGTTCATTTTGGTTTTCTTTCGTTGGAATGCAAGAGCTGGAATATTTCAGTAGTGTTTTGTTGCGGTTTACCTTGTCACACTTACATTCTCTTATTTTTTCAAAGTTCATTTTGAACTTCTTTCGTTGAAATGTAAGAGTTGGAATATTTCAGTAGTGTTTTGTCATGGTTTACCGTGTCACAGTTACATTCTCTTAATTTTTCAAAGTTCATTTTGAATTTCTTTCGTTGAAATGCAAGAGTTCGAATATTTCAGTAGTGTTTTGTTATGGTTTACCTTGTCACAGTTACATTTTCGTGATTTTTCAAAGTTCATTTTGAATTTCTTTCGTTGAAATGCAAGAGTTGGAATATTTCAGTAGTGTTTTGTTGTGGTTTACCTTGTCAGAGTTATGTTCTCTTGATTTTTCAAAGTTCATTTCGAATTTCTTTAATTGAAATGCAAGAGCAGGAATATTTCAGTAGTGTTCTGTCGTTGTTTACCTTGTCAGAGTTACATTCTCTTGATTTTTCATAAACAAAAAAAAAAATCGCGAAGAAAGGAAACGAGGACAATTAACAGCCAGTGAAAAAATTGAAAAATTATGCAAATATTTCGGTCAAGACCTCCGCTTGACCGTCCTCAGTGCAGAATAAAACTGATAAAAATGTAAAAACCAAACCTTAAAATAAAAACACCAAACTAAAATTGGACCTCGTTTGTCCTCGGTTCCTTTCTTCGCGATTTTTTGTTTATCATGATTAGCCAGTGTGGTCTCAGAAATTATTTTCTTGATTTTTCAAAGTTCATTTGAATTTCTTTCATTGAAATGCAAGAGTTGGATTATTTCAGTAGTGTTTTGTTGTGCTTTACCTTGTCACAGTTACATTCTCTTAATTTTTCAAAGTTCATTTGAATTTCTTTCGTTGAAATGTGAGTTGGACTATTTCAGTAGTGTTTTGTCGTGGTTTACCATTTCAAAGTTACATTCTCTTGATTTTTCAAAGTTCATTTTGGATTTCATTCGTTGAAATGCAAGAGTTGGAATATTTCAGTAGTGTTCTGTCATTGTTTACCATGTCACAGTTATATTCTCTTGATTTTTCAAAGTTCATTTTGAATTTCTTTCATTGAAATGCAAGAGTTGGAATATTTCAGTAGTGTTTTGTCGTGGTTTACCATGTCACAGTTAAATTCTCTTGATTTTTCAAAGATCATTTTGGTTTTCTTTCGTTGAATTGCAAGAGTTGGAATATTTCAGTAGTGTTTTGTTGTGGTTTACCTTGTCACAGTTACATTCTCTTGATTTTTCAAAGTTCATTTTGGTTTTCTTTCGTTGAAATGCAAGAGTTGAATTATTTCAATAGTGTTTGTCATGGTTTACCTTGTCATAGTTACATTCTCTTGATTTTTCAAAGATCATTTTGAATTTCTTTCATTGAAATGCAAGAGTTGGAATATTTCAGTAGTTTTTTGTTGTGGTTTACCTTGTCACAGTTACATTCTTTTGATTTTTTCAAAGTTCATTTGAATTTCTTTCGTTGAAATGCAAGAGTTGGAATATTTCAGTAGTATTTTGTCGTGGTTTACCTTGTCATAGTTACATTCTCTTAGTATTTCAAAGTTCATTTTGAATTTCTTTCGTTGAAATGCAAGAGTTAAAATATTTCAGTAGTGTTTTATCGTGGTTTACCATGTCACAGTTACATTGTCTTGATTTTTCAAAGTTCATTTTGAATTTCTTTCATTGAAATGCATGAGTTGGATTATTTCAGTAGTGTTTTGTCGTGGTTTACCATGTCACACTTAAACTCTCTTGATTTTTCAAAGCTCATTTTGGATTTCTTTCACTGAAATGTAAGAGTTGGATTATTTCAATAGTGTTTTGTTGTGGTTTACCTAGTCCCAGTTACTTTCTCATAATTTTTCAAAGTTTATTTTGAATTTCTTTCGTTGAAATGCAAGAGTTGGATTATTTCAGTAGTGTTTTGTTGTGGTTTACCTTGTCACAGTTACATTCTCTTGATTTTTCAAAGTTCATTTTGGAATTTCTTTCGTTGAAATGCAAGAGTTGGAATATTTCAGTAGTGTTTTGTCATAGTTTACCTTGTCACACTTACATTCTATTGATTTTTCAAAGTTTATTTTGGATTTACTTCATTGAAATGCAAGAGATGGAATATTTCAGTAGTGTTTTGTCGTGGTTTACCTTATCACAGTTACATTCTCTTGATTTTTCAAAGTTTATTTTTGGATTTCTTTCATTGAAATGCAAGAGTTGGAATATTTCAGTAGTGTTTTGTCGTGGTTTACCTTGTCACTGTTAGATTCTCTTAATTTTTCAAACTTCATTTTGAATTTTTTTCATTGAAATGCAAGAGTTGGAATATTTCAGTAGTGTTTTGTTGTGGTTCACATTGTCACAGTTACATTCTCTTAATTTTTCAAAGTTCATTTTGAATTTCTTTCATTAAAATGCAAGAGTTGGAATATTTCAGTAGTGTTTTGTCATGGTTTACAATGTCACAGTTACATTCTCTTTGATTTTTCAAATTCATTATGGATTTCTTTCGTTGAAATATGTTTTGTTATGCTTTACCTTGACACAGTTACATTTTCTTGATTTTTCAAAGTTCATTTGAATTTCTTTCATTGAAATGCAAGAGTTGGATTATTTCAGTAGTGTTTTGTTGTGGTTTACCTTGTCACAGTTACATTCTCTTAATTTTTCAAAGTTCATTTGAATTTCTTTCGTTGAAATGTGAGAGTTGGAATATTTCAGTAGTGCTTTGTCGTGGTTTACCTTGTCACAGTTACATTCTCTTGATTTTTCAAAGTTCATTTTGAATTTCTTTCATTGAAATGCAAGAGTTGGAATATTTCAGTAGTGTTTTGTCGTGGTTTACCATTTCAAAGTTACATTCTCTTGATTTTTCAAAGTTCATTTTGGATTTCATTCGTTGAAATGCAAGAGTTGGAATATTTCAGTAGTGTTCTGTCATTGTTTACCATGTCACATTTATATTCTCTTGATTTTTCAAAGTTCATTTTGAATTTCTTTCATTGAAATGCAAGAGTTGGAATATTTCAGTAGTGTTTTGTCGTGGTTTACCATGTCACAGTAAAATTCTCTTGATTTTTCAAAGATCATTTTGGTTTTCTTTCGTTGAATTGCAAGAGTTGAAATATTTCAGTAGTGTTTTGTTGTGGTTTACCTTGTCACAGTTACATTCTCTTGATTTTTCAAAGTTCATTTTGGTTTTCTTTCGTTGAAATGCAAGAGTTGAATTATTTCAATAGTGTTTGTCGTGGTTTACCTTGTCATAGTTACATTCTCTTGATTTTTCAAAGATCATTTTGAATTTCTTTCATTGAAATGCAAGAGTTGGAATATTTCAGTAGTTTTTTGTTGTGGTTTACCTTGTCACAGTTACATTCTTTTGATTTTTTCAAAGTTCATTTGAATTTCTTTCGTTGAAATGCAAGAGTTGGAATATTTCAGTAGTATTTTGTCGTGGTTTACCTTGTCATAGTTACATTCTCTTAGTATTTCAAAGTTCATTTTGAATTTCTTTCGTTGAAATGCAAGAGTTAAAATATTTCAGTAGTGTTTTATCGTGGTTTACCATGTCACAGTTACATTGTCTTGATTTTTCAAAGTTCATTTTGAATTTCTTTCATTGAAATGCATGAGTTGGATTATTTCAGTAGTGTTTTGTCGTGGTTTACCATGTCACACTTAAACTCTCTTGATTTTTCAAAGCTCATTTTGGATTTCTTCACTGAAATGCAAGAGTTGGATTATTTCAATAGTGTTTTGTTGTGGTTTACCTAATTCCAGTTACTTTCTCATAATTTTTCAAAGTTTATTTTGAATTTCTTTCGTTGAAATGCAAGAGTTGGATTATTTCAGTAGTGTTTTGTTGTGGTTTACCTTGTCACAGTTACATTCTCTTGATTTTTCAAAGTTCATTTTGGAATTTCTTTCGTTGAAATGCAAGAGTTGGAATATTTCAGTAGTGTTTTGTCATAGTTTACCTTGTCACACTTACATTCTATTGATTTTTCAAAGTTTATTTTGGATTTATTTCATTGAAATGCAAGAGATGGAATATTTCAGTAGTGTTTTGTCGTGGTTTACCTTATCACAGTTACATTCTCTTGATTTTTCAAAGTTCATTTTTGGATTTCTTTCATTGAAATGCAAGAGTTGGAATATTTCAGTAGTGTTTTGTCGTGGTTTACCTTGTCACTGTTAGATTCTCTTAATTTTTCAAACTTCATTTTGAATTTTTTTCATTGAAATGCAAGAGTTGGAATATTTCAGTAGTGTTTTGTTGTGGTTCACATTGTCACAGTTACATTCTCTTAATTTTTCAAAGTTCATTTTGAATTTCTTTCATTAAAATGCAAGAGTTGGAAAGTTCATTTTGGAATTTCTTTCATTGAAATGCAAGAGTTGGAATATTTCAGTAGTGTTTTGTCATGGTTTACCATGTCACAGTTACATTCTCTTGATTTTTCAATGTTCATGATGGATTTCTTTCGTTGAAATGTGTTTTTGCTATGCTTTACCTTGACACAGTTACATTTTCTTGATTTTTCAATGTTCATTGGGATTTCTTTCGTTGAAATGCAAGAGTTGGATTATTTCAGTAGTGTTTTGTTGTTTTACCTTGTCACAGTTACATTCTCTTGATTTTTCAAAGTTCATTTTGGATTTACTTTCATTGAAATGCAAGAGTTGGAATATTTCAGTAGTGTTTTGTTGTGGTTTACCTTGTCACAGTTACATTCTCTTAATTTTTCAAAGTTTATTTTGATTTTCTTTCATTGAAATGCAAGAGTTGGATTATTTCAATAGTGTTTTGTCATGGTTTACCTTGACACAGTTACATTTTCATGATTTTTCAAAGTTCATGATGGATTTCTTTCGTTGAAATGTAAGAGTTGGAATATTTCAGAAGTGTTTTGTCATGGTTTACCGTGTCACAGTTACACTCTCTTAATTTTTCAAAGTTCATTTTGAATTTCTTTCGTTGAAATGTAAGAGTTCGAATATTTCAGTAGTGTTTTGTTGTGGTTTACCTTGTCACAGTTACATTTTCTTGATTTTTCAAAGTTCATTTTGAATTTCTTTCGTTGAAATGCAAGAGTTGGAATATTTCAGTAGTCTTTTGTTGTGGTTTACCTTGTCAGAGTTATGTTCTCTTGATTTTTCAAAGTTCATTTCGAATTTCTTTCGTTGAAATGCAAGAGTTGGAATATTTCAGTAGTGTTTTGTCGTGGTTTACCTTGTCACAGTTACATTCTCTTGATTTTTCAAAGTTCATTTTGAATTTCTTTCATTGAAATACAAGTTACTCGCTTCTCTTAGTTCATAACCAGTAGAATAATCATTCATCCATTTTGTGTCATATACAATTTTTACAGGGGTGTCACCAACTGACTCAATCTGTATTTCTTCTTTAGTATTATTTGATTCATTGACCATATGATCTATAGTAGTAATAATGCTCACTTATGCTTCATTTTCCATCAATTTATCATTATAATCATTGATGATATTGTATGCCAATGCCCTTTTTATTTTGCCAGCGATTTCACCGTCTATTCTCACACTGTGTTTACACAGGTAACAGTTCTGGCAGGTAGACATGATATGATTTATTACACTAGTGCAGCAGTAGGCCTTTCTTTTCCTCTTTGCTTTCATTTGAATAGTAATGCCAGAACGATGGGAATAGGATCTATCAGTAGGTATCGTGTTACCAGAACCATTAGCAAGAAGATGACCATCTTCATCAACTATTATTTTTAAGTTGGCATTCTCCTTTAGCACTATCATCTCTGGCGCTCTCACTCTCGCATATCCACCTTGGGCAATGTTGAATGATTTCGATATTCCAGAGAAATTTAGCTTTTCACTATCATGACAACGCACACATACATTTCCAATAAGATCTCCATTAATGCTTGTCTCATAGTTTAAATAGCGATCTATGTCGGCATTCAAAACGACGATGATTTTATCGTGTGTACACACTTTCTCTGAATAATTCATTTTCACTTTTTTTCTAAGTATGATACAAGGTTTTTATCCTGCCAAAGTGTGAAAATTACTGATTTAATACCTACATTTAACTAGGTAGTGTCGATAACCAGCCATAGAGCATCACTGAGACAGCCGCATAGTGTCTATGACCAACCATAGAGTATAATTGATACAGCCATATGAATAAATATCAATAAATAAATAGAAACATTTCTCCATGTTTAAGTTAGATTGGATTAGGTTAGCTTATCATGAGCCCCCCCCCCCCAAGGATCCCCGGAGAGCCCCCTCCCCTTTCCCACTACATAGAAATACAAAAACCATAGGTTAGATTAGGTTAGGTTAGTCTAGATTAGGTTAGGTTAGGTTAGCCTATGTACGCGCGCGTACATAGGCTAACCTAACCTAACCTAATCTAACCTATGGTTTTTGTATTTCTATGTAGTGGGAAAGGGGAGGGGGTGGGAGGGAGGGGTTTCTCCGGGGATCCTTGGGGGGGTGTCTTTTTGGGGGGGGCTCATGATAAGCTAACCTAATCCAATCTAACTTAAACATGGAGAAATGTTTCTATTTATTTATTGATATTTATTCATATGGCTGTATCAATTATACTCTATGGTTGGAAAATGAAGCATAAGTGAGCATTATTACTACTATAGATCATATAGTCAATGAATCAAATAATACTAAAGAAGAAATACAGATTGAGTCAGTTGGTGACACCCCTGTAAAAATTGTATATGACACAAAATGGATGAATGATTATTCTACTGGCTATGAACTAAGAGAAGCGATTAACTTGCATTTCAATGAAAGAAATTCAAATGAACTTTGAAAAATCAAGAGAATGTAACTCTGACAAGGTAAACCACGACAGAACACTACTGAAATATTCCTGCTCTTGCATTTCAATTAAAGAAATTCGAAATGAACTTTGAAAAATCAAGAGAATGTAACTGTGACAAGGTAAACCACAACAAAACACTACTGAAATATTCCAACTCTTGCATTTCAACGAAAGAAAACCAAAATGAACTTTGAAAAATCAAGAGAATGTAACTGTGACAGTATTAAGCACAACAAAACACTACTGAAATATTCCAACTCTTGCATTTCAATGAAAGAAAATCAAAATGAACTTTGAAAAATTAAGAGAGTGTAACTGTGACACGGTAAACCATGACAAAACACTTCTGAAATATTCCAACTCTTACATTTCAACGAAAGAAGTTCAAAATGAACTTTGAAAAAATAAGAGAATGTAAGTGTGACAAGGTAAACCGCAACAAAACACTACTGAAATATTCCAGCTCTTGCATTCCAACGAAAGAAAACCAAAATGAACTTTGAAAAATCAAGAGAATGTAACTGTGACAGTATTAAGCACAACAAAACACTACTGAAATATTCCAACTCTTGCATTTCAACGAAAGAAATCCAAAATGAGCTTTGAAAAATCAAGAGAATGTAACTGTGACATGGTAAACCACGACAAAACACTAATGGTGGAAAGGGGAGCCAAAAGTTGGGGGGATGGGGTCCTTTTGTCTCAAAATGCGCAAATTAAAAAGTATTAAAAAATGGGTGGGGGGTGGCAAAAAGTTGGGGGTGGGTGGGCCTGAGGGCTCTTTGGGGACTCGGGAGGGCGTTTGGGGATCCGGGGGCCCTTGAGGGCTGGGTGGCCCTTTGGGAGCCCTGTGGACCTTTGGGGACTGGGGGAGGGCCTTTGGGGGTCCGGTGGCCCATTGGGAGCCTGGGGGACCTTTGAGGACCGGGGGAGGGTCTTTGGGGTCCGGTGGACCTTTGGGGACCGGGTGAGGGCCTATGGGAGTCCGGGGGCCCTTTGGGAGCCCTGGGAACCTTTGGGGACCGGGGGGTTCCTTCTGGATTGGGGTATGGGGATTGGAACCCTTTGGATCGGGGTAGGGCGATCGGGGCCCTTTGGGGTTGTGGTAGGGGACCTCACAACACTGTTCAAATGGAACTTGTGTATTATAACGACCACACTCAAAACCTCTTCTAAAATCATCTTTTAAATCATCTTTTAAAATGTCTTTTACTGTTCCGCCGAAATAATTCCATAAGCTGTCTAAAACCGTTTCGCCCAAATAATCCCCTAAAAGTAATTTCTGTGTGTTCCTTTTGTTTTTTGGCATCTCTGTGCTTTCACATTTCAAATTTCTAGGAAACCCTTTCCTACGTTAATCTCTTCATCTCATAAATGTTCCTAGCTAAACTATTAAGGTTTCGTTAGAATATCAATTTATCTCTCACTCAAAACCTCAAAACCAAAATGAACTTTGAAAAATCAAGAGAATGTAACTGTGACAGTATAAAGCACAACAAAACACTACTGAAATATTCCAACTCTTGCATTTCAACGAAAGAAATCCAAAATGAGCTTTGAAAAATCAAGAGAATGTAACTGTGACATGGTAAACCACTACAAAACACTAATGGTGGAAGGGGGAGCCAAAAGTTGGGGGGATGGGGTCCTTTTGTCTCAAAATGCGCAAATTAAAAAGTATTAAAAAATGGGTGGGGTGGTAGAAAGTTGGGGGGTGGTGGGGCCTGGGGGCTCTTTGGGGACTCGGGAGGGCGTTTGGGGATCCGGGGGCCCTTGAGGGCTGGGTGGCCCTTTGGGAGCCCTGTGGACCTTTGGGGACTGGGGGAGGGCCTTTGGGGGTCCGGTGGCCCATTGGGAGCCTGGGGGACCTTTGAGGACCGGGGGAGGGTCTTTGGGGTCCGGTGGACCTTTGGGGACCGGGTGAGGGCCTATGGGAGTCCGGGGGCCCTTTGGGAGCCCTGAGAACCTTTGGGGACCGGGGGGTTCCTTCTGGATTGGGGTATGGGGATTGGAACCCTTTGGATCGGGGTAGGGCGATCGGGGCCCTTTGGGGTTGTGGTAGGGGACCTCACAACACTGTTCAAATGGAACTTGTGTATTATAACGACCACACTCAAAACCTCTTCTAAAATCATCTTTTAAATCATCTTTTAAAATGTCTCTAACTGTTCCGCCGAAATAATTCCATAAGCTGTCTAAAACCGTTTCGCCCAAATAGTCCCCTAAAAGTAATTTCTGTGTGTTCCTTTTGTTTTTTGGCATCTCTGTGCTTTCACATTTCAAATTTCTAGGAAACCCTTTCCTACGTTAATCTCTTCATCTCATAAATGTTCCTAGCTAAACTATTAAGGTTTCGTTAGAATATCAATTTATCTCTCCGACTTAAAGCTCAGTGAAGCCGTATTTAAAAATAGAATTTCTATCTCTTTAGACTCCCGCATAATTCCAAGATAACAAGTGATGTCATTTATAATTCCTGACACTAAAGATCAATGAAGTCCTATTTAAAAATAGAATATTAATTTTTCTCTCTGACCTAAAGAACGTTTATCCCACAGACCTAAGATTAAAGAAGCCATAATGTTTCTTAATTCCCCCTTCGTGAATCAATAATTTCCCCGCCGATTATGTAAATCAAGTTCTCAGGTTAGGTTAGCCTAAAGATCAAAGAAACCATAATGTTTCTTAATTCCCCCTTCGTGAATCAATAATTTCCCCGCCGATTATGTAAATCAAGTTCACAGGCTAGGTTCGCCTAAAGATCAAAGAAACCATAATGTTTCTTAATTCCCCCTTCGTGAATCAATATATTCCCCTAGCGATTATGTAAATCAATTTCTCAGGTTAGGTTAGCCAAACAATCTCATAACATTCGCGTCAAGCATGTCCATTCTCACTGACAACGACCAGACATAAAACAGGAACATAAATTGCTGTTGTCATCCATAAATGTGAGAAAGTTCCTGTTTTTCCATTCTTGAGATTTCCATGGAAATCACCATAGCAGAAGCTTTGAGCCTGGGTGGGGATCAAAGAGGAGTCTAAGTATTTTGACCACAAGTGACTTATTGTTGTGACTTTCCTAAATTTGGTAATTCTTGTGAGCATTTGGAAATCAAAGCTTAAACTCAATAACTGACACTAAGTGTCCTAACATTTTGCTTGGATTAAAAGTGACGAACTAGGATGAACATTTCAACATCTTCCTGGAGCTACTTCAGTCTGCATATTATTTCATTTAATTACACTTAAAACGGATGAGCTTTTCATTTTTTACCTAAGAAAATAGCTTGCACTTCATTTTTCTTCATAGCCAATAAACTATTAAGTGTTTTTTGTGTCATTGTAATTGAAGTGTTCTCATGTGAAGTGTTCATCATTTATTTTTCAATTTGATAAATTTACTCCTTTTAGATGCAGCAAATTGCTTAGTAATATGATACTTTTTAGACTGAGAGATGCCGTAGACAAAGTTTTTAAGAGAAGAGCAGTGCAGTTTTAGAAAAGGTAGAGGATGTGTTGACCAAATTTTCACTCTTAGGCTAATAATTGAGGAGTGCCTAAGTTTTCAAACACCTTTGGTCCTCAGTTTTATAGATTATGAGCAAGTGTTCGATTCTTTTGATAGAGGAGCTTTAGTAAAGGTTTTATCCTTGTATGGTATACCAGACAAATACATTAAAGTGATTAGTGCTATGTACGAGAATAACACTGCTGCGGTTAAGGTAGGAAATGAGGTTAGCAGCTGGTTTTGTATTAAATCAGGAGTTAAGCAGGGTTGTGTTCTATCCCCCTTTATATGGATTATTTTGATGGACTTTGTTTTAAGGAGCACAGGAAAGGCAATGGGAGACCACGGAATCAAATGGGGAGGAAAAAGTCTCCTGGACTTGGATTATGCTGATGATTTAAGCATCTTAGATGAAAGTGTGAGCAAAATGAATGAAGTTTTAGAGGTTTTTGCGAGTTCAGGGTGCTAGTATTGGTTTGAAAATTAATGTTAGGAAGACTAAGTCACTAAGGCTAGGAATAAGTGAAGATGAAAAGGTGACGTTGGGTAATGAAAAGATTGATCAGGTGGGCAGCTTCACTTACCTTGATATTATTATTAGTAAAGATGGTGGGAGCAGTGAAGATGTTAAAAATAGAATAGCCAAGGCTCAGGGTGTTTTTTCACAGTTAAAAAAAGTCTGGAAGAATAGGAAGATAAGTCTGCAAACCAAGATTAGAATATTAGAAGCTACAGTGATGACAGTGGTCAAATATGGCTCTGAAGCATGGACGCTCCGAAAAGCGGATGAAGATTTGCTAGATGTTTTCCAGAGAAATTGCTTAAGGATTGTTCTGGGTACCCGGCTGACTGACCGTATTTCAAACAATAGGCTATACGAAAAATGTGGTTCAATACCGCTTTCTAGGTCTATAATGAAAGAAAGGTTGAGGTGGTTAGGGCATGTTGTGCGGATGAAGGATGACAGATTGCCGAAGATTGTTCTTTTCGGCCAACCATCTAGGGCTAAACGGAAAGCAGGTCGTCCCCGTCTGGGGTGGGAGGACGTCATAAAGAAAGATTTAAAGGAAATGGGAACTTCGTGGGCGGGTGTAAAAAGGGAGGCTTTGAATAGATTCGGGTGGAGGAGGAGCGTGCGTGGCTGTGTTGGCCTCAGGCGGCTAGGTGCTGCGATGAGTTGTTAGCAGTAGTAGTATTAGTTAGATGCAGTTTATAATTTGACTGATATTAGGTATTTATCAGTTTATAATTTGGAATGAATCCCCAAAAGAAAAACTGAATAATATTCAAAAGAGCAGCCAAAAGCAATAAAAAAGCAGCAGTTCACCTTAGCCTACATGACATATATTCTATAAAGAAGCCAAAAAAAAAACTTTAAAATGCATTTTTTTTTTAAATTGTAATTAAAAACCAGTTTTTAATACAAGAAGGCTTCTTAGGAATCCAAAAGAGCAAAAAAAAAACATCAATATCAAAGTCGCTCATTTCAACTGTTTTAAATGTGACAAAACAGATATAGGCAAAGGGCATTATGAAAAAATTAAGCTTCTAAGTTCAAAGTTATATTCAAAGTTTTTACCCAGATAACTGACGAACTCTGTGATACGGTATTTGAAGTTTTATATGCAGTAATGCTCGATGAAAAAAATACTAATTTTGATAATTATTTATGTTAAGAATACATAGCTAGTAGATACTTCAACTACTCGTATTAAGCAAGGGTTCTGAAACGCCACACCCATTTCGTTTCTACCAGATTTCTACTTCTCTTGATGAATAACGAAGAAGACCAGTTTCCAGCCTGCGACTTGTGAATTTTTGAACTTGTGAATAGGCTCGAATCTGTTGTAAATTGAAGATGGGATTTGAGAAAGACTGATGAAAACATTAATGTTTGTGGTCAACATTGATCGCGCCGGAGGCGCGCCGCCGACATCTTACCGGCGGCGCGCCGCCGGCGTCTTACCGGCGGCGTGGCGTGCTGTTTTTGCCCCTCCGCCGCCGGTCTTCCCTCATCGGCGCGTCGCCGGGGTATAGCTGAAACTATTTGGAAATAGAAAAAAAAAGTATAAAGAATAAAAATAACAGTTTTGCTTCGAAACCATATAAGCTAAAGGCTTTTATAGCTAATTTGGCGGTTATATAGAATAGATATACTTCTTTGTTAAAAGAGTATCAAATAATAGTTTTCCTACAAATACTTCTTAGGATAAAGGTTTCTGTAAAAGTTTTTGTACCTATTTTGCAAAAATATAAAGAAGTTGCGCTTTATTTATTGAGAAAGAGGACAAATAATAGTTTTGCTTCAAAAACTTCATAGAAGAAATTTTTTTAAGTTTTGCTACTAATTTGTGGTTGTATTGAAAATATACTCTTTATTTGTTGCAAAAGAGCAAAAATAACAATTTTGTTTTGACAAGTTTTCATTATAAAGTTTTTTCTAAAAGTTTTTGCAGGCTATTTTTCAGTTATAGTATTTTTTTTTGTACAAGTTTTACAGCTCATTCTACATTTATATAGAATAAATGCACTGCATTTATGAACAATATCAAGAAAACAGTTTTGCTATGAAAACTTTGTAGGATAGAAAAAATTTCGAAATCATTTTGCAGGCTATTCAGTAATTATATGAAATAGATGCCCTTTATTTGTTGAAAAAACCGTTTTGCTTTGAAAACTATATGATAAAGTTTATAAAGATTTTTTACAGCTAATTTTGTAGTTAAATAGAAAAGCTACACTTTAGTTGTTGAAAAAGTGTAGGAATAACGGGTTTGCTCCAAAAAGGATAATTCTTTGGCAAGCCGGGTTTGCAGTTATATAGAGTAGATAGAGTAGATATATTGGCTTCTTCGGGAGCCAATCAAAAAGTATATCTTACCCGAATAGGGTGGGAAGAGGTCATAAAGAAGGATTTTGAGTAAACTGGAACTTGAGGGGAGGGGATAAAGAGGGGAGCTTTAAGTAGATTGGGATAAAGGAGGAGTTAGCACAGCTGTGTTGGACTTAGGGGGCTTAGTGCTGCAGTGATTTGCTAGTAGAATTAGTTGTAGTGTTTGTTGGGAAAATGAGTATGAATAACGGTTTTGCTTCGAGAAATTTATAGAATAAATATTAATATATATCTGAAATTGTATAATGTCCTTTTTTCATTCAAATTATTTGGATTTCAGTACCCTTAAATACACACTTAAATGGGATAAAATATAACTTGTAGATATTAAAAAACTATATAAAACTTAATAATCTTATTTTTAGTCCCCCTCTCTCCTTTTTTTGAAACTTTCTTTGATGTTTGGTACACCTCACATGTTAGGTACTATCTTCTACAAATTTTACAGTTTGATCTGGACCAAAAGGGCAAAATCTTATAGTCACTCCTATTTCCCACTTCCCAAACGACAGATAAACAGGTATATTCCAAGTTCTCTTTACACAAGAAATATATTCGTATATGATTCAAGTCGATGAGGCTGACCGTTTCTGAGATAGCCACCAACTTTCTTTGATGTTTGGTATTCCCGCACAGATTTCACAGTTTTAAGTAGAAGATTAAAGTCGATTGGCTTGCCTGTTTCTGAAATAGTCCCGTATAGTACTCTCGACAGGGTACCAAAATGTGTTGTTCCTACTAATAGCAGACTTGTGTTAAGACAAGGAATATGTTGCCCATTTACTACCCAAGTCATATTTTTCAGTTCTCCTTGTCCCCCCTCCCAAACAGGTCTAGAAAGTTTCAGCTCCATAGCCCTGGTCGTTCCTGTAACATTATAAAAAAAAAAAATTATTTTTCAATTTTTACGTCACGTCACTTATTAGGTCATATATGGTTATTAGTGCACTATCGGTGTTAGATATTACGTCACGTCACTTATTACGTCATATATGGTTATTAGTAGATAATCGGGGGACTTGTTTCAAAAATTAAATATCGTTGAAAAGAGGCAGTATGAAAAGACATAAAAATGCAGTTTTTCGTATAAGTGATTATATTTTTAATTTTTTAGTTTTTTAATTAAAAAGGGCACTAGAACTTTTATCCCCCTTTTTTGAGCCGGGTTATTCTTTTGATTCTTTTGATTTTCTCAGGCTCGTAAATTTTGATGGGTAGGACTAAACTTAACGAAACTTGAATATTTAAAATCAGCATAAAAATCTGATTCTTTTGATGTATCTATCGGTATAAAAATTCCGTTTTTTAAAGTTTCGGTTACTATTGAGACGAGTCGCTCTTACTATGCAGTTCGTTACCACGAACTGTTTGATTGCTTCAAAAATTAAATATCTTTGAAAAGACTGTAGTATGAAAAGACACCAAAAATGCAGTTTTTTTTGTAAAAAGTGATTCTATTTTTAAATTTTTTTGTTTTTTGGTTAAAAAGACACTAGAACTTTTAATTTTGGTTCGAATGAGCCCTCTCGCGGGATTCTAGGACTACTGGGTCGATACGATCACTCCTGGAAAAAAAGCCTACAAATAAACAAATAAACGCGCATCCGTGATCTTTCTTCTGGCAAAGAATAGCAAATTCCACATTTTTGCAGATAGGAGCTTGAAACCTCTACAGAAAGGTTTTCTGATGCGGAGAATCTGATTCTAAGACTCTGCAGTGTGACTTTCGTTAAAATTCTTAGACTTCTAGGAGCTGTTTCCGCCTTTTTTTGAAAATAAGGCTAATTTTTTCTCAGGCTCGTAACTTCTGACGGGTAACATTAAACTTGATGAAACTTGTATATTTAAAATCAGCGTAAAAATGCGATTCTTTTGATGCATCTATTGGTATCAAAATTCCGTTTTTTAAAGTTTCGGTTACTATTGAGACGAGTCGCTCTTACTATGCAGTTCGTTACCACGAACTGTTTTTAATTAATTCCCCTAGTATCTGTAACTAGTATCTGTTGATTAATTCCCCTAGTATCTGTAATTATCTGAGTTTATGTAATCAAAAATGGCCCAAAGCAAAAGCTCTCTTGCATTGGGAACAGGGATGTCATACCTTATATTTTGGAATTGTTCCCAGGTGACGTGTTATGTCGACATATCACTAATTCCAATTGCTTCGAACGATTAGACACGGAAACCTCACTGAAGCACAAGCTATGGAAAAATCGTTGTATTTATTCGTGATGTCCGAAACGGGCCCAAATTTGTTTTGTCTCCGATCGGCTAGCATCTTACTGTGCATGTATATTGGACCAAACAAACCTAAGGGAAACAATATTTTGAAAAAAATAGATTTAATCGATTCGAGAAACCTCAAAGTGGGCCAAACACTGTTTTTCTCCAGTGGGAGTGAAAACCTCAGGGTGAATTAAGCTGACGGTGACCTTAACGAGGGCAATACATTTTGGAAGAAAATATGGTTATGTCTGCTTTAAAATTTAAGGCCTTGTAAACGCCTCAATTAAATTTCAGGACCAAGGGAACTTCCGTTGTTTTATAAATTTAAGAGATATGTTCGTTTATTCGTGACGTCCTTTTCAAAGAAAAAAAACAGAACTCTTTTTCAGTAAATGACTTTGACACGCATTTGTTTAAACAAGCAAACAGTTGCAACACCATATAACACAAAAGACTTTTTTTTTAATAGGATGATGGATTAATTACGTGTATGCTTAATTATGTCTACAGTATGGTGGTCAGAATGGCTTTATCTCCATAGAAGGCCAAAATTTAGGCACATTTAAATTCTTATGAACTTGCCCTCTCCCTATCCACGCGAAAGTCTATTGTAAAACTGCTATTAACAATTCATTGCACGAAACTACTGTTCATTGAGGTATTTAGCTGAAAATTCAAATGTTGTCAAAAATTTAAATTGCAATCCTGCATTCTAATAAATGAATCCTAAAACGAACAGGAATTACACTGATAGGAGTAGGGTTACCGCCTTTTAATTTTTCTGGCCTGTAGGGCTACAGGCCAGAGTGTTTATTTTCTATGTACTGAAGTCAAAATATATTTTACACATTTTCTTTTTTTCATCATAACATAAAAAAATAAAAAATTGCTTGGACTTCAAAGGGTACTTGTGTAGATTCTAATAAACACGCGAGAAGTGAAGTTTCGTTAATGCTAATGAAATAAAACAAAATAGGATGAAAATATAATCGTTTAGAAACAAATTTGGGATGTATGGTTGCACATTAGGGGGGGGGTAAAAAATAGTATATATTAAATGCGTAACCTAACCTAACCTAGGTACCTTTTTTGTCCCTAAAATCCCAAAAAACTAAAGTTTAAACATAGTTCCCGGAGTGAGCAATACCTCACAAGCCAGCGGAAACCTGTTTTTTCATTGGATCTTTGAAATTCTATAGGCGGTTCTTCTTGTGTGTTTATCAGATTGTACACAAGTACCCTTCAAAGAATTAATATCATTATATATTAACCAATCAGTCTACGTTCATTAGTTCTTTCCAATACTCTTGATTTTTTTTTCAATGTTTTAATAAAAAAAAAACAACCCCAATGTGCAAACAACACATTGTTTCAACAAAACGTAAATGATTCTTTGTAAATGTTGATTAGTTTTGTAATATTTATTTTTGTTGCATTGTTGGTGATATTACGACAAATAAAAAACATACTGTTATGAAACTGCTAATGTCGCATTGCTACAATGACGCTGTGGTCTACAAATTGACCAGTTACAGTTAAAAACTCGCCCAGTAGATTAAAATATATTTCTTTCACCCCTTGCTAGTCGAACCATTTTAACGGCGGCACTGCGCTTTTAATATGGAAAATAAAACACTGCTTGCTCCCTAAAAATATCTTCAAAGAGACCTGCAAGGCTTTAATGGTAAAGAAAAGAACCAAAAGCAAAACAAGATTCAATCATCGAGAACAAGGATAGGATTATGTGTTCTATCAGTAGCCAAGAGTCAAAGAATAAGCAAAAAGAACTTGCATGAAAGGGAAAGACATTCTGGAACAAGTTCAATTAGCAAGAGAAAGAAAACGTCACTTTTTCGGAAAGAGAGCTTAATTTGTAACAGCGTCGAATATGTATTCCAGAAGAAAGGTCTTGGAGATGGAAAAATGTAACAAAAATATTCAATGAAAGAATAACATTGGTTACTGGAACAATCATGCTAATCTTAATGAGATTGCCACAGGGATTGGACACTATCATTTACACTTTATAAATTCATTACAGTTCCAATTCAGTTTGATATTCTCATTTCCCTTCAGAAATGAGTAATTTATCGATATGTACCTGTAATAATAAGAAGTGCTTCGTAGAACATTTTCAAAACAATTTTGTCCCGTACACTACCTTAGTTACGTCAGTGTGTTCTTCGGAATGCACTAACCTACAAAAGCGTCTGCAAAGATCCATTTAATGGAGATTTTTTTTATTAAGAATTTAATAGGTCTCATATTTTATTCACGAAGTTTTCTCCCTGAAACCTTCAAAAGTTGTTTCGTGGAACTGTGTATTTTTCTTTTTTATTTACTTTCAAACAGAATTTTCTTTTCTTTGGAGCAGCAATTAAGATTATATCCAAGTCATCAATGAACATATGAGAGTAAGCTTCCTCTTCAGGTCTAAAAATAGAGCAGAGGGTCTTGATATATATTTATCCAAAAGTTAGGGAACACTTCTGTGAAAATGTTGAGTCACTGAAGTTGCTTTGTGAAGGGCGAAAGGAAAACGTTTATATTTACCTTACATCTGAATAGATAGCCACTCAAATCTTTCGATATTAAATAATGGCCTACAGCCGAAAAATACAAGGTTTGTCAATGTCCAAGAGCTCAATGTTTTATTTTTATTATATTTAATAATTCTTTAATGAAAATTCTTTGTATATATACATACATATATATATATATATATAATATATATATATATATATATATATATATTATATATATATATATATATATATATATATATATATATATATATATATATATATATATATATATATATATATATATATATATATATATATATA
This sequence comes from Artemia sinica, assembly GCA_027921565.1. Lineage (NCBI taxonomy): Eukaryota > Metazoa > Arthropoda > Branchiopoda > Anostraca > Artemiidae > Artemia > Artemia sinica. The sequence continues at coordinate 28,511,626 of CM051274.1, read as the reverse complement.
TAAAGATTGTTTACAAGTATAAATTGTGAAATAAATGTATACAGGAACGATGTTAAGAACCTTTTCCACCTAAAAATTATACACCCCCATCCTCCAAAGTGTTAAATAACTGTTTTAACTTCATTTTTATAGACCCAGGTATTCAAATGATCTGTATTTTAGTACACTATCTTCAAGACTATCTGAGGTCACTGTTTTTCTAATATGTGAGTTGTGCACGCACCAGCACTGACATCCTTTTGTTACATTTGATCCTTTTTTAGAATTATTTGAAAAAAACTATGTTTTCTAAAGAGTTAAAGAGGCTGAGTCAAAAGTTCGAACCTTAAAACGTACAGGGATTAGGAGGTACAGTTGGGGGGCTGCCGCCTCCCAAACCCCCCGCTTTCGCAGCCTTTAAATAAAAAAAAAAGTTTTTTAAACTGAAAGTAAGGAGCGACATTAAAACTTAAAACGAACAGAAATTATTCCTTATATGAAAGGGGCTGTCCCCTCCTCAACGCCTCGCTCTTTACGCTAAAGTTTTTTATTGTTTAAAAAAATAGAGTTGTGAGAAAGTCAAACTTTAGCGTAAAGAGCAAGGCGTTGAGGAGGGGACAGCCCCTTTCATATAAGGAATAATTTCTGTTCGTTTTAAGTTTTAATATCGCTCCTTACTTTCAGTTTAAAAAACTTTTTTTTTATTTAAAGGCTGCGAAAGCGGGGGGTTTTGGAGGCGGCAGCCCCCCAACTGTACCTCCTAATCCCTGTACGTTTTAAGGTTCGAACTTTTGACTCAGCCTCTTTAACTCTTTAGAAAACGTAGTTTTTTTCAAATAATTTCTGCACATTTTTGTACAGTTTATTACTTATTATTGCTTGACTAACTGTTAGCTGATCGTGTCAGGAGTTAAAGTTGGGGGGCTGCCGCCCCCAAACCCCCTGCTCTTTAAGATTAAGGAGGCACACTTGTGCCTCTTTAAAGAGTTCTTCTGGAGACGCCTGTTGAGCCGAAGGATTTAATAGATTGGATTTAAAAAAGAAACTGAGTTTCATTTTTAAACTTTAAATTCAATATGTAAAAAAAAATTTCTCTGACGGGGAATCGAACCCGGGTCTTCCGCCTGATAGTCAGGAGTAGTGACCACTGTACCAAAGAAACGTTACATTATTTTTATTCTGTGCGATGTATTTTTGACGCAAGCAAATCCCCACAAAACTTGATATTTGGTTTTTGGAAAACAGGGAAGGAGTGATCGGATTGAGCGGAAATTTCGAGGATAAGCTTCCAGGCCCCAGGAAAGCTTATCCTCTAAATTTCAGCCCGATCGGACAACGTTAAAGGGGGGCTGTGTTGGGAAAATTTAACATGGGCTCTTATAGGAAAACGAGGTTTTTCGTAAATGTAAATTCGGGGGATAATTTTTTCGGTCTGAAAATATCAAAAGGCCCTAACAGGTCGAATTCCGCTTCGAATGAGTCCTCATTCACCCGGATCCGTTGCCAACTGTGGCCTGTAGGCATGGCTGATAAAAAAAAAAGAGAAATGAACTTTAAGTGGCTATATTTGGTTTTTGGAAAACAGGGAAGGAGTGATCGGATTGATCTGAAATTTCGAGGATAAGCTCCCGGGCCCTAGGAAAGCTTAACCTCTAAATTTCAGTCCAATCAAACAACGTTAAAGGGGGGCTGTGGTCGGAGGGTCGAAACTTCCGGCCCACTTTTACCCATGAAGATATAGTCGGAGGGGGGTAAAATTTTGCACGTTTCTTAGTTGGAGCTTGGGCTACAAAATGCGATCACCGCTGTCTCTCTGCGACCGCTAGGACCGGAAATCGCTTAACATTGTGGTGGGTCGCCTCTTTATAGAGGCACAAGTGTGCCTCCTTGAAATGTCAATTTTTTAAATTTTTGTCTGTTAAATTCTATAATTTTTTTGTATTCCTTTTTGGGCTATTCCTGACAAATTCGTCACTTGCGCAATTCCCTTGCACAAGTCCCTTTTTTATTGTCAGAAGCTATTTTAAACTAAACTTCAACCTGGACAAGAAACATAAATAACAATCAAGTTTTGATTTTAGACACTCTTCGAGAAGATAAACCACCTGTTAAAAGACTAAGCCTCTTCTTCATAAAAATATAAATTAGAAACAAAAGAAATAAGCAACTTGTTGCGTAATAGTTGAGCACGAACTTTCCTGCAAATAGAATCAAATAAAACAAAGTCTCTGTTTCTTTTTTTTTTACTGCTTGTTGAAAAGGCTGCGCAGTCTCAATGTTTAATATTTTCAGAAGGAAAGAATTTTGAATAGTTTTCAAGATTGCATAGGGATCTATTGTTTATTTATTTTGTAATTCTCTTTTAAAAAATGACTGTGATTCCACCCCTTGCATAATTTTCGGAAAAGTGTGCTAAGACACTCAAGAATTTGGATATTTGCGTCTGCAAAGAATAGGCATGTGTGTGAAGATGAGATATACATGCCAGTTGATTTATATAACTAAGTTCAAATATTCATGCACCCTCCCCCCCCCCCGTTCTCATCCTCAGAATCCCAAAATGAAGTTGGTTAGAAACTGGTGAGAAATTACAAAAATAAAAACCTTAAGGAAAGGGATCAGAAAATGTCCCAAGGAGGGGGAAGAGATTCAACAAAAGTTTTACACTAAAATTTCCAAATTTTGGTTCATTTAATATATTTCTTACAAAATGTTCCGGGGGAATATTTTAGACAATTTCGGGTCGAAGACTCCTTTTGCTGCTGCTGTGTAAATGTATTTCGTACTAATCAAACGGTCTATGGTAATGAATGGTAAATAAAGAACAACCCTTGCCAATAGATTTGAACTCTAAAAAGCCTAATTTTCATAATGGAATACACATGAAAAGAATCTGACTTTTATGCTGAAAATTAAATTCTAAGACGAATTTTTGAACCCAAAGAATATTTCTGGAAAAAAAAAAACAGAAATTATCCAACATAATAGGCTGCTGCAAGCTCGACCCTCCGCTGTTTGGGCAAAAGTTTGACATAGTAATTTACTGAAAGCCTTTTGTAATTCAATATGCATAACTAACTGGCATTTATCGGCGTTTTATTTACCAATTGTCATTTTTGTCATTTGTCAAAACAGCGGGTAAGTTTTATTATTTAAGGCAAACGAGAATAACTAAACTCTTTCATACTTGAAGTCTTATAATATTTTTTATTTTTATTTTTTTGTCTTTTTTATCACATTGCTCTTGTGTGAGAGCGTTCATTCTTGAAGCACTGAGTTAAAAATTTACTTTATCATAAAGAATGAAAAGCTGAGAGGATCGCAGCCCCCTAGTATATAGGGTAATTTCTGCTTCTTTTAAGTTTTCATCATTTGATTTTTTTTTGATTTTTTTTTTTTTTTATTGTTTCTCATTCTTAAGAATGTTGTCAGTTCAAACTAAATGAGAAGCCCCATCTCAACCATCCCTGGTTTTATACTCAAGTTTAACCTTTGCCTAGCAACGCTTTAAAAATGAAAATTGCCCTCGAAAAGGTGACCCCTTAAGGCTTTTTTAGAGGGGGGAGTTTGAAATGCTAAAACGATGTTTAAAGTCATGATATCTGTAGCTTTAGGGTTGGATCGTCTTTTTCCCCCGGGGGGAATGACCTCCTCCCCTGCCTCGTGCTGGTAAACATAGGATTGTGATATTCTTTACAAAAAAAAGTCTCCGAGCCTGTGCAACGAACTAAACATTAGAAATAATAAAAAACTGAACTTCTTATCAAGATAAGTAGATTTACATAAAAGTAGCTTTCAATACCCGACAACTCAACGTACTCTATACATACCCTGAGGAATTTCCCCAGCCGTCTAATAATATCATGTTAATGTAATCCATTCCCTCATACTAAAAATATTCCTGTGATAGTAGGGAGATTCTGCAGAGGGCTTGGGCACCGCTCCTCCCCATGAAAAGACCACTGATAGAATTGATGCTCGATAGCAATTTGACCGTAGCTGGGTCATAATTCCTGTGGTGCAGCATAAAATAAAATAAATCAGCTCTTATCTGTGGCATTATCTGAAACTGATCCATTATGCGTATATATTTTCAATAATTCTTAACCGATTGTCTTTTTCAGGAATTGTCCCTAGATAGCATTTTGGCCCTATTTGTGCCAAAAATGTTGGTTTTGAGCGCCAAATGGTAAAAATTGGGACTTTTGGCAAGATCCCTTCATCACTTAATTAGGACATAGGAAAAAACTTGTAAATTTTGCTTTCAATGAGGCGTCATCTAATATTCAATGTCCAATATTCGATATGATTAAGACTGGAAAACAAAACAAACAATTAAACACACATCTGTTACCAAATTCCTAACTGTCTGAGACGCGTGTTGAAACTTACAAGAAGTTTAGTACTATTTAACCTAACAGATTCAAAGCCTTCAGAGCCCTTTTTAGTTAACCTCCCAGCCACATGATGACGTGTCCGTTCCTAGACACATATGCCGGCAATGTGGATTGAACGGCTATTACAGATCGATTACATAGTAATGCTGACGGTTATACAGTGTTTAAGAGTGGTACGCCTACTACGTATTAGAGGGGAATGTCATCAAATGTTTTTGGGAGGAAGGGGGGGGGGGGGTGAAGCCTAAAAAGTTACCCTCAAACTTTTCATACTTCTGTAAGAAATCTTTTATATTAATAGGGGGGGGGGTAAGAAATTTACCCCATAACCTCCCCTCGTTGGGAGAAATATGTTACAACTAAATATACAATATGGATGTTGAAAAGGATGGCAGCTCTTTTCTTATCGCAGAATTATTTAAAGTGCCAAAAAAGATTGCGTTTTATATGCTTACCTGTAGAGGTGGGAGGGGTCAAGGCATGACCAAGAGCACTTTTTTTCCATAGTCCCCCTCCCCTCACCTGTTTTGTTTTAAATTGAAAGGTGGTAACCTCAGACACCCATCATATCCAGGATAGCTAAAACATGGATAATAAGGTTTTATGTTTAAATTTTCCTAAAATACAAGGGGCTAACATCCCCTGAATGCCCACATTCTTTTATTATCGATATCAATCACACTCAATAAAGGACAGATTATAACTTTAGCCGAAAGAGTGGTCGGAAAAAAAGTCCAGCATTAAGCCTTATTAATTGTTGTAAAAACTATTTTTTTTACAGTTTCGGTTACTATTAGTCTGAGTCGCTCCGTACTTGCAGTTCGTAACCACGAAATGTTTTACCAAAATATCGGACATGGCTTTAAAAATGTGTTGCCAAAGTGTGATTATCGCCTATTTTGTTCGTAATCGTTTATTACTTACAGTCTGTTACCACTAACTGTTCGATATCCCAAACACGACTTTAAAAATGTATTGCCAAAGTGATCATCATCTATTTTTGTTCGTAATCGCTTCTTATGCCGTTTTTATCGCTCAGAATATTTTTTAATTCGAGGGGCTACAAAATTAGACAGTTGATTTCTTCTAATCTTAAAAGATAGAAAATTAGCCAGGATTCCTAGAAACTCAAAAACGCGAAGACGTCTGAGTTGTCTCTGGATAGAGTAACTTTTATGTCTTATCGCTGACGTAATCTTTGTTTTTGGAAGTCCTACTTAGAAGACGTGGTCTTTTTTCGGATCTTACGTGTACGAGATCTTCGAGGAAAGACAAGAGTTGCCACCTTGTCTTTATTTATGTCAAAATAAGTTTTTTTGATTTGTAATTTTATTGTTTAGATGAATCAAAACTGAATAAAAAAAAGATCAAATCATGTTTTAAGAGAGTGTAACAGGAAATATGCACACAGGCGTTAAATTGAAACTTCAAACCAAATAATTTTGCGTCACAAATAATAACTTTAAATGGTAGTATTTATGCTTACTTGGAGACGCACTCCAGAAATTCAAAATGAACACATAGTAGATAATTAAATTTACTTTTTTACCATGAAATCGTCAAAATCTGTATTTTTTTTCTAATTTGGAGTTGACCGTAAAAGGAAGAAAAATACAGTGACGACAATTCACGAAAGTTTAAAGGGGGAGGCAAAATGCATTTTTTATTATTCAGGGGTAAATTTGTCGTTTTTTGATTTTTTTTCAATGAATATACCAAAAAAGCATTTTTATATGAACCCCCTCCCCCCCCAATAAAAAATAAGTCCGAGGAAGGGGAAAAAAATCTAGGAGGCACAGACCCCCCCCCTCCCCAATTGACGCCCCTTAGAAACATCTTCCCTTGAAGAGTATATTCAGTCCTTGGCTTTTGCTGTTTATCAGTGCAACATCCAGTATTAAGTGAATGAAACTGTTTGTTTTTGTTTAAAAAAAAAAAAAACAATGCGTCAAAGATCGCAAAAATGATCACCGTGGTGATATATATATATATATATATATATATATATATATATATATATATATATATATATATATATATATATATATATATATATCTATATATATATATATATATATATATTATATATATATATATATATATATATATATATATATATATATATAATATATATATATATATATATATATATATATATATATATATATATAATATATATATATTATATATATATATATATATATATATATATATCTTTATAGTTGGACCACCATTCAAGCTTACTCATCTGGTTTTGTGGTTTATACTTTGGATCCCTCATAAATCGTGCTTTTTTGCTTTTAATTCTGTGGAAATTCTTTATTTACTTTGCGAAAATAAACTGTAGATTTGTCTATACTCTTTTAACAGAAATTGTTCTGTTTTTCATCAATGTCTGTAAAAGTTTCTACTATTGATGCTTTGTTGACATTCAAAAGATTTTTTATGTCAATTTTCGTTTATTTTCTTAGCTTTTCCATTCGTCATCACTTATCGGCGGGGATATTCCAGACTGGGCTATCTGCATCAGTTAGTCTATTTCCTACGTCATTTCCTGGTCTGTAAACATTTGAGATTTCCTGGTTCGACTTCCTTGGATTCGGTAAAAAAAAAAAGTGGCAGGTCCTCTTTTCTTGGAAAAAAAATTGAGATTAGCAACACTATTTCCTATGTGTTTGTTTTTCTTAGAATTTATTGTCTCTGAAAACTGTCAGTTCCAACCTAATTAGTATGCTTTGATTCCCTGCTTTTCTTAACATTTTGATTCTTATAGAATCATATAAGCGCTACGGTTTTAGACTGAACAAAAAACGAAGCTCTAACTTTGCTGTTGTTTCTATAAAAGGTTTATATAATCTATTAGAAAACATTCTACTAATATATCCTAACGCAGCTTGTTTTCGCTCTCTTCAGATTTTAGGTCTAAACTTGTGATCGACATGAATATTTCCCGGTTTTTAGATTTTTTTTAGTTCATAGTTTTTCGATTCTTATAGCGTATTTGCATTCTCATGGTTCCAGAAGTGTTTTGTATAATTTTTCCTATTTCTCTATTGATTAGGTTAGCTTATTTTGCAGTGCACACAAAAAAGTATTTCCTCGCTTCTCTCACAATGGTCGTGAAAGCTGCAAGACGGCAGCTTTAGCTGTCAACTCTTTCGCGCATGTTATCATGACGTCACATTCTCGTTTTGTTTCTTGAAAAACCTTTTTTGCACTCTCTTGTTTTCAAAAATGTTCTACAAAAAGTTTGTGCTTCGAGCTTGAACAGTTAACTTTAAATTATTGAAGGACAGGTGGCAAGACAGATACTATTTTTAATAAATTCATTAAAAAAAAAGGAATGTTTCAAAGAAAAGTAAATTGTGATCTTAAAACCTAAAACGAGCAGAAACAAAGACATTATATGTAGAAGTTAAAACGAACAGAAATATCAATGAATAATCAAGTCAAACTTGACACGAACAGAAGTTACCACAAATGAAAAGTAGGGCTACATTTAAAGCCTTTAATGGGCAGAGTTTCATTTTTTGTTTTACTGAAAACGGTCTGTTTTCAAACTATGTCTTCTTCAGTGTTATCACAACATCAACAACAGGAACAGCTACAACAGCTACCGCCCCCTCAAGCCCTACAAAAGACTAGTGTCACTTTCGCTTTACTGGAAACGATGTTTATTTTGAGCAGTGTTTTTATCTTTCAAAAACATAAACAATAAAAAAAAAGAGTCATTACCGGTACACTAATTGAGGTTACAGGAAGGAAAATAATATTTCAGCGAACAAATACAACTGAGACTGTCAATTTAATTTCCCCATTTTAAAAGGACACTTTTTTGTCAAATTCTTTATATTCTATTTTATTCATAAGCATACAAATTGACGTCTAAATAAATCCTTTTGAACATTGGTAGTTTTTTTTAAACGATATATTTAGTTTGTGCTTATGCAAGCAATATTTTGAATTGGCCAATCAATATATGGTTCACCAATTGATTTTCTCTGCGTTTGAATGGAATGTATTTGAAAGGAAAAAAGTATCGATAAAAATTTACTGTGTATCAGACTATTGAAAGGAATTTCTAGAAGAAAAAAAAATCTAGAAGTTTGAGCAATTTTTTATTCTTATAGTATTATAATGATAAAACTGTTTGAAATATATTTTGTTTTCACTAAGTACAAATGACGCTTTGGTCTTTTGAGGGTTAAAGAGGGGGCAACCGTACTCTTATTGTGGTAATTTGTGTTCATTTTAAGTTTTATTTCATAAGTCATTCTGATTTCTGATCATTTCGGGTTTCACTTCCTCATCCTTATAATATCTGTTATTTTTAGTTGCCGTTATTATTCATCAAAACCTGGTCGAGTAGCTAGGGCTATTGTATCGCATTTCCGTACTCTATTCGACCTCTGTGAAGGAATGGCTACGTTTTCGTCTATTGAGCTCAAATAACATTTGGTTGGTATTAGCAGATAGGACTGTTGTTGGGCCTTTACAGAGTTAGAGTCCAAGCTGATAGACGGTGCGGCTTGTGTAGCTTCGCAACTTATATTCATGGTTAATAGTTGCAACATCACTTCATAGGATATTAACATCCAAGATCTAATTTTTTCTTGCTTTTACTAGATACGTGATTCCAATTTATGTATTACTTTTCTCGTATAGAATAAGAAAAAAAAAACTAAGCATCTTCTAAACAACACTGAACCTTCCCCCCCCCCCCATTTTTTCTGTCTCTACTCCTTGAATTTGCTCTGCATTGCTGTTTTAGTCGACCTTACTCAACATTCCCTCTTTACTCTTTATTAGCTCATTGTCAGTGTCATATCTTAAATTTTTCAGCCTGTTCGATGCATTATAACTCACAAGGATGGAAGCAGTGAAGAAATCCATCTGAATCAAACAATGAATGAGCAGCAAATCGAATGGTTCAAGGCTGGTAGCGCTCTTAACAGGATGAAAGAGCTTCAAGCTCAAAAATAATTATAGGTAGTTACTTATATGTAGCTAATTTTTGTACCTTCGTTTTCCTCGGTATTATTGAATGAATTGTGAATTAAAACAATTGTGTTAAAATAAGTCCCTTAAATTATACGTTAGTGTTTACTTGTGTTTGTTCTTCATATACATTTTATAGACATTTTAGGACAGCAACAATCAGAAGAATTTAGGTCTTCTATATATGGTAGTTGAGGGTAATGTCCATACTCTACACTCCCAATCCCTCCCCTCCCACCAAGGCAAAAACTAAAAGATTTATGGAAAAGGCTGGTATGAAAAAAAATGTAGTTAGACGGTACAGGATGAAAGTACATCAGTTACTTTTCCTTATAATAAGAGACTTTCATTACTTAATATTTATATCGATATTTATCATCTTTAAGGCTTTTGGCGGACAATAATTTAAATTGTAATTACTCAGCTATGTGGGTCTTTTTTCTTTCTGGCTTCATGCGCTTTAATACCGAAACTTCAACCTAAAAAGTGGGACAAAAACTTCACCTCTATATGGATCAGCTATCTTTTAAGAAATTAATTACATCCTGAGAGAGAACATAAAACCTTGGATGGTTCATACGCAGTGGCGGATCCAGGGGGGAGCAAGGAGGGCGCCCCCCCCCCCATCCTAGTGTAGTCTAAAGTAGTGTAATTTACTTGATTAACGCAAGTTTGCGTTAAATGAACTTGCTCCTAGCGCAAGTTAGTCGGATTAATCTACTTTGCCCCTCCCCCCCCCCTAAAAAAAATCCTGGATCCGCCCCTGTTCATACGACCCCAATACCAGTCCAAAAAGGCACAGACCAGTCCAAAAAGGTAAAAGGGCCTTCACTGAGGCTTACACTCATATATTTCATCGTATATGAAAAAGATGTCGCAGGAACTGTTTTGAATTCTTTCATTTTAATACTTAATCTTTTATTTAGAAAGTTTAAAAATATTACAGTTTTTCTGCTGCAGAGGTAGAATGTCATCTCTCAAATATATCTTTGCTTGATATTGTAAGGATACTGAAGGAATGGTATGTTCGAACTTTTATGTTCCAAATTTTTGTTTAAGACATTTAAATTGGAATATTGAAAGTCTTAGCGGTATCATGTTTGTAACACAGTCCATATATTATCCAGTATGATCATTCTCTATCTCACCCATTATAAAAACCCGGACCGGGGTGCGAGTGCTCCGGAGAACGTTTTGGCAGATATAAACATGTTAGACATGCTAGACAGTTTCCGACTGTTTCCATCAAAGTGCATTGAAACAAACGGAAATAAAGCTAATGCAGAAACAGGCTAAACAAGCTAAGGCAGAAATAAGTGGGAGGAGCTTTTTGTTCACGAAGACCAGAAATGGTCTTCGATAAGCTTACTGGTATATTCTGTCTACTGTGGTTTGTAATAATCAAAAGTCAATGTAGAAACCAACAAGTCAGTGTAGAAAAGAATAAGTCAGTCGCAGATCGATTTGTACCCAACGAAGTGGCAATATTGTCCGTTTATGACCAGGTGCAAATACAAGGTTCTAATAATCCGACGTCGGATATGAAAACAAACATTGAACAACCACGATAAGGTGCAATGTGTTAATAATCAAGTTCACAAATAAACTTGATAATCATGTTTTGAAAGACTTTTATTTTATCTATTGAGACCGTGATCAACTCTCAACAATTTTTTGCTGTCATGGCTGTCCGCATGAGACAATTGCATTATAATGTCTGGGGGTATACGTCGAAAGTATTCATTTGTTGATATTCAGTCTTAGTTTATCGTAGAGTTCTAGCTTCCGAATAAAAAGTTCTAATAATAGCGAATATTTTAAATACGATGTTTTGTTTTTCAGAAAATTATAAAAAAGTTGAAACTTATTTGAGTTATTTATACTTGACGAAAATAACCTTTTTATACTGTTCTTTATAATGACCATGAGAAATCACAAAGTTTGCGTTGTTTTCACACCTTTGGTTAGTAAGCTAAGCTTGGCTAATTGTAGCACTTCCAAATCAAATTTGGCGCTCGAAGCCAAAAGATATAGTAGAATTGAGGTAAATTCAGAAAGAAACAAAGTGTTCCAGTTGAAATGACACATTGACACAAATAATAGATGAAGTATTATAAATAGCAGACAGCGTGGATATTCCCGTTTTTTGCTTGTCTTTAAATATCAAAATATTCCTATCTCAAATGTCTCCAGCGGGACTAATGACGCTGCGGTCCAAAAATTCTAGGTTAAATGTTAATATCCATAATTTGAATTGATATAAATGGAAAACAACACTTGTAACTGTTTCTCAATACCACCAGTTGATCCAGAATGGCTAAGAGCTTTGAATAGCTGGTAAAACAGGAAATGGCATCGTGCATTTTGACAAAAAGAAATTAGATCACGTTCCCTGCAAAAAATCAAGTTTCGAGCAGCTTTAGTTTAAAGACTACATTACATGGACTGTGACAGTGTTCCAAGCAAAAAGATATGAAAAACGAAACGTGGGCCAATTTTAAAGGTGGCGTCAATCGATAAAGCAGGGTTGAATTTTTTTAGTAAGAAATTTATTTTATTGACCTCTATGCAAGTTCTAAATTTGTAACTAAAATCGACTGTGGTCTTCAAAAAGAAGTAGGAAATGAGGAAAAGGGCGCCATTAAATCCCTAAACTAGCAAAATTAAGCTACATTAAGTCAAACTTGGAACACTTAGAAAGTGCTATGAGTGAAAAAATAAACCTAAAACAGATCAAGAAGGAACTGTTTAAGCCTAAAATGAACAGAAACTACTATGAATGAATAAATGTAAACTAAAACGAATAGAAATTAAGATGAATACTAAATTCAAACTTAAAATGAATGGAGATTGCAACAAATAAAAGTGTGATTATTGCCTCCATAAATCTTCTAAAGCCTAGGATGTAATTTCAGCTTTGCTGAAAACGATATTTATTTTGGATCCTTTTTATTTACCAAAATATGAAGAATATAAAACTTCTTCCTACGGGAAAGAAAAATAACAACAAATTCATAGAATAAATGTGCTTGTAACTATTAGTTTATTTTGCTGTTTAAAGGACGCTATTTCGTCACAGTTTTTCCCATTGGATCATGTTCCCTTCCAAAGTGTAGAGTAATGGCTACAAATTTTAATGTTTCAGCTGGTAATTTCTGAAGCAATATCTTTAGTTTGCTGATGGAATTGAAAAGAAGAAAATATTGGTGAAAATCCGTTGCTTATAAGACTGTACAAACTAAATATGTTGTTCAAAGTATATAAAGAAAAAGAATTCCCCGAAGATTGAGCAGACTTAATTTTTAATTATCATAATGACAAAAGAAAGCGTTCAAGTTTTGTTTTTTTAGTATAGCGTAAATGACACTATAGCCATTGACAAGGCTGGCTCAGAGGGAGGCCCACACTTTTTTTTATATATATATTCATACTTTTGTAGATATATTCAGGAATGGTAGGTATGTTTTCGATTAATCGTAATGGTAAAGTTCATTGCGAAATCAAATTTAGGGGAATTTCAAAAGATTGCTTGAAAACCTTTGAAAATGGTGTTGGGTCGAAATGACCTCTACACAATTGGAATAGCCATTGTCGAAAACCCTGTACCGGACAGTTACAGCGCCACACCTTGAACAACAAGGGAAACTACTTTTTTGCATTAGTAGCACTCATGTTTCCTCTTTCTTTTCTTTTTTTTACTGCTAGTGGGGTACTGGAACATTACAAAAAGCTATTTAAGGGCTCATCTTAAATGAAATTGTTATATCTACATGTTTTTTTATAAGTAACAAAACTTAATATTAAAAACCGTATACAATTTTTGACAAAAACTGCATCTTAATACAGAAGATTAGATATTGGTTATACATATTAGATATACATACATATTGGATATTTGAGTGACTCTGCTGCCGGACTCCCTGTTGTTCATTCTTTATTAGATCCAGCTAAGAAAAGGCTTGATCTTTTTATATTCTTCTAAGGAACACGACTAAGCCTTTGGGAGGCGACGGAGCCAAATGGGAAGGTAAAATTCTCGAAGCCTTAAATTATACGGATGATTTTAGTGTCCTGTATACAAATGCAAGAAAAATGAATGAATTTTTGGAGGCTTTAAGTGGTATAGACTAGGAATTAATGGATAGCTTCACTTACCTGGGTAGTAATATTTTTGAATATGGCGGATGCATGAATAAAAGATAGAATAGCCTAGACACATTTTCCACAGTTGAAAAAAGCTATGAAGACTAGGAAAACGTTTCTGAGAACTAAGATTCGAATACTGGTAGCCATGGTAATGACAGTGGTCATTGTGCTTCCGAAATGTTGGTGCTTCGAAAGGTTGAGAAAGATTCACTGAATATTTTTAGAGGAATTGTCTAAAGATAGTCTTAGGTACTATTTCGACTGACCATACATCAAGCAGTAAGCTGTAAAAAAATGTGGTTCGACAATACCTTCTAGGGCTATAATGAAAGAAAGTTTAAGATGGATTGGCTGCGGTTTACGGATGAAGGATGACAAACTATCAAAGAATGTGTTTGTTGGCCTGCATCTGGTGCCAAACAAAAAGTAGGCTGTCCCCGAATAGGGGGAGAAAGATTTAAAGGAAACTGTAACTTCATGGGAAAGGGTAAGGGGTGAAGCTTTGAAGAAATTTGAGGCGGAGTGTGTGCAGCTGTGTTGGCTTCTGTCGGCTAAAAAGAGAAGAATATGAATGGGATTTTAAGGAAACAGTAAATTTAATGAAAATATTCTTACAAAAATACGCTTCATTTAATAACCAAAGACACACATTGGGATATATTACTTTACACATATTGAACGGACATAATTACAAACATCCTATTGTAAATCTTTTTGCACATTTGACATTGGTCCTGGAAAGTTTTTCCTTCTAGATTCATTGGCTCTAATCCACTCTCTAATTCGTTCCTTCTTGGCTGTGTGGTCTACAGTAGTTTCAATTCCAAACTGTGTTAATGTTCGTAACAGTTTATTTTTTTCTTCTAAACAACTATGAACACTCATGATGGAAAAGTTTACTGACATACCGTCTGGCGTCAGAGTAGCGCTAGCATCATAAACACCGAGACTGGAGTACGAGGTTCTGTGTTTAGTAAGCCATTTATCTTCGTAATACTTATGGAACTCCTTGATGGTTGTGCGTCGCGTATCATCTGGTTCAAAAACTTTCCGGAAGAATCTTTGTAGTCTGGATGAAAAATCCTTGAAAGGTATTGGTATTTTATTGGTCTTTCGTTGTTGCCAATCTAAGAACGATGAATACCTACGGTCATTGGATTGGTCTGCTTTCTGCCATGGCAGCGATCCTGTTAAACACACAAAAATCAGTATCCCAAATTGCCAGATATCGTGGGAGGTATGGACGAAGTATCCTATATTAAACGGCAGTGTTGCAACTTCCGGTGGGCAGTATGTTAATAGTTCATTTTTACGTGCAACTTGGGCTCCAACTTTTTTCATGCTGCCAAAATCACACAGCTTTACAAGTGTAAAGTCAGTACGGAAAACGAGAATGTTATCCATTTTTACATCTCTGTGAGCCATATCCTTGCTGTGGACGAAGTCCAGTGCGGAAGCAATTTGACATAGAACACGCTTTGAGTTTATTTCGCCTGAAAAATAACCATATTTAAAATTTTAAAGATTTCCTCCATACTACGAGAACACATTTATTTGGAAAGCTTGGCTAAACATACTAACGTATGTTACGTAATAACTGCAAGTACTAGGCACATTATAACTTTTGCTAGTTTTGTCTCTATCGTTTCCGCCATTATTATCTGAAGGTCTCATTGGCTCACTGACATTTTGGGTCTCGTCAAAGTATAATTGATGCTGTATTTATTTATATTCTCTTAAAATTGTAAAAGACAAAAATATCGCAGTTATAAAGCTTTTTGGTGATAATTGGTGTCAAACTAAAGTAATGAAACGTAATATGAAAAACTCAAAAATTACATCAGCTTAAATAATTGGTCTTAAATGTACTCTTATCCTCAGTAACTCCAGTATATGTAAATGCATACATAGAGTACATAGTACACGCTAATGAGCCGCTAGGAAATGTTCCAGTGGGAACTCATTAGGAATATGGGCAAAATCTTAGACTACATATCGAAAAACAATTTTCATTATTTATGATTTTTCATATTATATAGATTCGAAGTTACCTTTGTGAGCTTTGAAATCTGTTTTCGCACATCTCTTTAGTTAAAAAACAAACAAAAAATACATCTGTTTTAAGAAAAGATACAGACATGTCAAAGACTCTGCTGCAAGAATTAAAGTCGCTTCCTTCTTCTAAAATAAATCCTAATGTCTCTGAGTTTGGTAGCAAACTATCAGAAAACTTGCAAGTATCAATTTGCCCGTCCTTTTTTGAAAGTAAACTTCTCCTTATTTTTTTTACTTGATAAAGGGACATTATACTCATTTAAAGGAGTTTCGGAAGCGATTGTAATGACAGGGGTCAAGTATGGTTCTGAAACGTTAGAAAGGCTGAGGAAAATTAGCTAAACAGTTTCCAAGGATTTTGCCAAAGGATAGTCTCGGGTACTCATTCGACTGGCCGTATATAAAACAACAAACTATGCAAAAAGTGTGTTTTAGTCTCCCTTTATAGAGCTGTAACAAAAGAAAGACTAGGCCACGTTTTACGGATGAACTGCGACAGGTTGCCAAAAATTTTGCTTTTTGGCCATCTTGGTCAAACGAATAGTAGGTCGTCCCTGAATGTAGTGTCACCAGGAAGAGTTAAAGGAAATCGAGACTTACTGGCAGGGGGCAAAGAGTGAAGCTTTGAAAAGTTTAGAAGAGGAGCGCGCGCAGCTGTAATGGCCTCTGGCAACTTGATGGTACAGTAAGTTTTTAGCAATAGTAGTAAATAAAGGAATATCCATGTCTTGCGTACCTCTTTATTAATTCTGTCTTACTCATTCCATGTAGAGTAAATTTTCTTGCTTTGACTTAAAATAATCATCTAGTTTGCTGATCTTAACGGAAGTTTTTTTATTAACCTTTTCCACTGAAAGCTAATTTATTTCTGGATTCTTTTGATTCATATTTATTGCTACTATTGTAGTTCTACTACACTAGGTCTTACTGACCCAGTGAAGGCATTTGGGTGATTGTGAGAAACTGCTAGTAGTGGAACTTGTTCTCTGAACCATTCTTGAAGATGTTGGTCAATGATTCCTTACAAATTGTCAATAGTGGCTCATTAAAGTGTATTGGAACCACTGGGGAGTAAAAGCATATAAAGAACCTAGAGCAAGGATTCAGTGGAAATTTTTGCCCAAAAGCCTAATAACTTCTTTATTTTTTTATTTACCAAATGTAAAAGAGATATATAGACAAATACGATATCGAAGACGAAATACATTCATTTAGCTTTTATAAACATATCCCTGGTTTGAAATCATACTATATCCATCAAAAATTATAACCGAGCTAGTCTGATTCAGTGGCACTAATTAAGTGGAAAGATTTTCCCCCCTCCCGTTGTATTTTGAAAATACCTTTTTGCGGTATTTTGATCGAAAAATGCACTTGTTTGGAATTCCCATTGGGGAAAAAAATAGTCTTTGTAGATTTTGAAAAATACACCCCCCCCCAACATTTTCGTTAATTGGTGTCCGCACCTGGTTAGCAAAATAGATAAATAATAATTGAAATGAAAACAGCATAAGAACAAAGCTGCTGAAACTCAACATAAATTTTGAATTGCACGTATAAATAAGTTTGATTTAACTGACGTTAATGATTTCTGAGACCACAGTGGCTAATTGAGATTAAGTGAAAAAACGTAGAATAATGAAGAAAAAATAGACCGTGAAACAAGAAGAAAAATGAAATTAATTTCGACCGAAATTTATTAAGTTCAAATAAAAAAAATAAAGTGAAGAAGAAGGTCTTCTGGAAAATGTAAAATACAAACTTTAGAAAAAACGTAAATTATAAAGGAAGACACCCTCTCTGAATTAGGTCTCTTTTCACCGTAACTTGAAGAAGGGATCCCCCCCCCTTTTTATTTTTGAATGAAATTTGATTTTTCATGTTTTTTGAATATGTATATTTCAGGTTAACTAAATTGCAGGCAAATAGGTTAGAAAATTTACATATACATAATTCTTAAACTGGGTAAGTGTGAATCAGAGGAGATGAAATGCAATTCTGACAATATTGAGTTTGGAATGGTACAATTGGACCACAGGATGCTATTCCAGTTATGAGCGATATATCAAATTATGACTGGGGTGAAAGATCCTCAAATACAATTCTGGGCTTGCAAGACCAAGAAATATAAATATTACATTATTGTTGCTAGTTCTGAGGGCGAAACCTGTGTTAAAGGTTGCATATACATAGCCACAATGTAAATACGAGGAGAACTAAAAAAAGAAAATAGCATAGATTTTTGTTATACGTTTTTCTGCTTTTCAGCGCCGATTTGACAAAGCAGCGTTAATCTTTCTCACCATCATCACTATTTTGATGAAAATGTCTTAATAATTCTCCAATCTACAGTCTGGGTTTTCTGTCTTTTTTTTCTTCGAAGAAAAAGAAGTGAAGTTAGGCTAAGTTGGATACGATGATCAATGTCCATGATGACCGTTTTTGAAAATTCTTGCTACATCAGTATCGTTTATTTTTAATGTTGTTTTTGGCAGAAAATGAGAAAAACCTGTGCTGATTTTGCCTACGTCTGTTCAGCTCAGTTTGCCAGGTTGATTTTTCCAGAGATTAGTTAAGCCACGTTTTCAGGCTCAGTGGGTTCGAACACGGGTTGTTCTCGTCTAGTTTCGTCTAGTTTCAGCGGGTTCGAAGTTTCAACCCCGCGTTTGATGCACTGATGCACAACGCTTGTTGCACTAGACGAAAACAATCCGTGTTTGAACCCGCTGAGCCGTGAAAAACCCGTCTTCGAACACGGGTTTTCTCGTCTAGTGCATCAAGCGTTTTCACAAAGCGGGTTCTCGAGGAAAACACGGGGTTCAAACTTCGAACCCGCTGAAACTAGCCGAAACTAGACGAAAAACTAGAAATTTGAAACTAGACGAGAACAACCCGTGTTCGAACCCGCTGAGCCTGAAAACGCGGCTATTGTTGTGGCCTTGGGAAGGCATAGTTGTTTTGATCCCAACTTATGTTAATTTCTGCTCGTTTTGAGTTTGACTCGGTTGGTTATTTATTGTAATTTCTGTTCATTTTGGATTTAATTTATTTATCGATGCTGATTTGTGGTAGTTTCACGCTTGGTAGATTATTTGATTTTATTTTTGCTCTTTTTTTGTTTAATGGAGTTCTTTACTTTTCTTTGAAAAACTTATTTTGTGGAAAACTTTTTTTTTTTAGTTAATTTCTGTTCGTTTTATATTGACATAGTCATTTCAGGGGAAAAGAAAATAATATTTTAAGTCTTTCCATTTTTTTTAAGACATTTATAGTTTGGCCTGCTATTTGTACGCTGGAGAGAAATTTTGAGAAATTTTTAACACCATACACCCTTTTAAAAATCTGGACACAAATGACCTGAAATGGAAAACTTGATACCATTCGCAAAAAAATGATAACTTTCTTTAGGAACTCCATGCAACGCCTAAAAAAACCTTATATGCCCCCAGGGCATAACTTACAACATTGCCCTGAGGGCTGTAGGGGAGTGACCTCCTCAAAAACATAATTTCTGTCTGGAAATCAACTACGCTGAACAAAATGGCTATCTCAAAATTTTGATTGAACCTATTTCGGGAAATGGTGGGTGTGGAAGGGGTGTTAGTCACCTTCCAATCACTTTCGACTATTAAAAAGGGTACAAGCCACTCTAATTTCCAATTGAATGAGCCCTTTTCGAAGTTTCTACGACAACTTCTTTGATACGAAGTGCCCTGCTCTAAAGGAAAAAAAATAATAAATAATACATTGTGCCAACATCTTTCTTATTTTCCCCCAGGGCATAACTTAAAACTTTTGCCCTGAGGGTTGTGGGAGAGTGTCCTCCTCAAAAACATATTTTCTATCTGAAAATCAACTACGCTGAACAAAATGGCTATCTCAAAGTTTTGACTGGATGTGTTTGGGGGAATGATGGGCGTGTGTGGGCATATTGCCCTCCAATCATTTTCGACTATTAAAAAGGGCACTAGCCACTCCAATTTCCAATTGAATGAGCCCTTTTTGAAGTTTCTACGACAACTCCTTCGATGCGAAGTGCCCTGGTATGGAAAAAATAATAATAATACCTTGTGCCAACATCGTTCTTTACTTAGGCAACGCGATTGCGCTGCCTATGATGGATACTATCTGTTGGCAGATTGTTTACCAGCAAATACAGAAATAAAACAATTAGGTGATTAGAAAAACAGATGAAGAGATTCTTGTTCTTGTTAACTATGTGTGCATAACGAGACAATCACACAAGCTTCCTTGCTGAAACCAACATGCTTTTCAATTGAAGGAGAGCTGTTTTTAATGGGAAGTTATTTAGGCTTGAACCAACACATCTGTTACATCTTTCTCAGAAAAACTGTCAATCCTTTCCCATATTTTCGTAGATAGAGAACTGAAGCTTTTGATCTCATTTCTTAAAACCTGTTGAATTCAAGTATGTAATTTAAAGTAGAATTGCATCTTTTTTGGATGTATCTACTACCTTTTTATAAATTGTCCAAATTTTCATATGGTAATACGAAATGGTTCTTGGTTTTGGTTTCTTGGTTTAGCTAATTTTAAAGGTACGGAGATTAAGCAAATATATGATACAAGGCACCTTGACTTTCAAATTGATTATAACTTAAATTGGAAAACAAGTTTTTGGTGTTTCAGTTTTCAAAATTTTATATAATTCCCTTGTTCTTCCTTACATTGTTTATGGTTGCTCTGCTGGGACTAGTGATTTCGTTGTTAATTTAAGCGGATAAAGATCGTGCAGAATAAAGCGTTGCGGTTCTTTGGTGGTTTTGTTAAATGTGAACATACAATGGATTGTTATTGCCGTTTTAATATATTAAATGGTTGACAGTTGAGAGATTAGTAATCCGGTATTTTGGTGTATCGGTGTTCAAATAAACTAGCACCTGATTATTTTCGTGATCTTCTGTCAGCGAATTCTGCGTACCATTCTTATGGTACAAGCATTTTCTGCCACGAATAAATCTGTATAGATTATCTCGTGACAGTTCTGCTTGGAATGTTTTTTTTTGTGAATACTGGTCTTTAATTAAAACGATTTTTTATTTATAAAAAAAAACGGTTAAATAAAATCAACTGTTCAGAAAGAAGAAGTAATGCTCACAGCCGCTTAATGACTATTGTTTCAACATTAAAAATAGGTCACTTTTCCCTGAAGGACAGAGTTGCAACTTAATTATGTTTCCAAGCCATATATTTTTTTTTCATATAGCCTTTTGATCACAGAACATGCTGCTTCTGAGGTGTTTTCGTGGAGCAGGCAATAACTTGATTGTAGAATAAGTATTTTCTCCTCTCATGCGCTTAAAAATTTATGTCTCAATTAAAAAGGGCATAACAAAGTTTTATGCTATTAAATACGTAATTATTCTACCATTTTTACTTACCCAAGCCATTTTCTCCTATGTTTGATGTTAAGTCACCGAGAGGTGCATACTCTTGAGCAAAAATGTAATGCGTTTGTGTCTCAAAAGCAACATCATATGTATCAATCACATTGGGGTGTGGGCTAAAGAAATAACTATAATGTAATTCTCGGAAGAAATCTTTCCTGGAAGTCGTTTCCTTTTGCAAGGCCTTGAGAACAATTTCCTGGCGAGTTTTCTTATGTTCTGAGAGATATACTTTGGCAAACCACCCGGCTCCAATTGTTTGTATGACATCATATTCATCCTCAAGTTCAACCTAGAAATCAGATGGCTTATTAATCTGGGACAACCGAAGCGTTAAATAGTTCCATATTGGAAAATAAAAATTAGAGGCTTAGGGATATTATGTTTGCGTGTCTTTCGGAACAAGTTGAGAATTATTTGTCATAGACGAAATACTCCTTAAACATTAGAAAAACCTTACCCACCAGTTACAATAAATTTGGGCAGGTTTTTTGAAGTTTCGTATTCGAAAAGTAAGATGGTAAAGTGCTTGAATAGCAGCAAGATAAAGCATAAAATAAATAGTTTAATTTATTGACAATCTATTGAAGGAAGAAGTTAGAACATTTTCAAATAGTTCGTGGTAACGAATTGTAAGTAAGGAGTGACTCGACCCAGTAGTAATCGAAACTCTAAAAAACGGAACTATAATGTAAATAGACAGCTTATTATTGATTCCAAATATATAAGATTAATCAAGTTTAGTGTTACCCATCAAAAGCTACGAGCCTGAGATAATGTGCCTGATTTTGTAAATAGGAGGGAAACACCCTCCAAAATTCAAGGAATCTCAATGAAATTGCGCCATCAGATTTAACGTACCAGAGAACCCTACTGTGGAAGTTTTAAGCCCCTATATACAAAAATGTGGAATTTCGCTATTTTTGCCATAAGACAGATGACGGATGCGTGTTTATTTATTTATTTCCCCAGGGGTCATCATATTAAAGTAATAGTCTGGAGAAGATCGAGAGATGGTGTATTCGAACGGAAATTAAAAGTTTTAGTGCCCTTTTTAAGTGACCAAGAAGATTGGACGGCAACTGGCCCCCCTCCCACGCCCATTTTTCCCCCAAAGTTATCTGATCAAAATTTTAAGATCGCCATTTTATTCAGAATATTCGAAAGATCAAGTAATTATTTCTTAAGCGGTAAAATGACCCCCCACATTCCATGGGGAGAGACCTGTAAGTTATGAAATTTGTACATTGCTTACGTATAGTATTTGTTATTGGGAAGTGTACAGACATTTTTCGGGGGGTGGAGAGTCTGTGTTTGGGCTGGATTTCCATAGGGAGAATATTCCATGGGGAGAGAAATTTCCGGAGGGGTGAATTTTCCAGGGTAAATTTGACACTGGGGGGATCTGACAGAATTCCTATACGAAATTCTTTTTAATTGTCTTACATTCTCTTTGCCAACTCAATTTTGCATGTGGAGAGGTTCCGGGGGAAATATCTGGGGGCTATTTTTTGCGTGTTGTGATTTCCGGGGACAACGTTTCGGAGTGATCGAGAAAGCAATTAGAGATTAAAGTCCTTCTCAAATGAAAGTAAGCTTACGAGAATTTTTCAGGCTAAATCGTCCGCAAGAAATTTTACGGGGAGGGGGGATTTTCAGAGAGGATGGAACTGTCTGGAGGGAATTTGAAGAAGGTGCACTTTACGTTGGATAAAATGTCCACGGACAGTTGCCCATGAAGGAGGGGGCATATTTCATGGAGGGTTAGACAGATTTACATGTATTATTTGAAAAACGATCAGAAATCATAGGCAGCGCAATAGCGCTGCCTAAGTAAAGAACGATGTTGGCACAACGTATTATTTTTTTTCATTCAGACCAGGGCACTTCGTATCGAAGAGTTGTCGTAGAAACTTCGAAAAGAGCTCCTTCGATTGGAAACTGGAGTGGCATGTGCCCTTTTTGATAGTCGAAAGTGATCGGAAGGCAACTAACACCCCTTCCACGCCCACTATTTCCCCAAACACATCCAATCCAAATTTTGAGATAGCCATTTTGTTCAGTGTAGTTGATTTCCAGATAGAAAATATGTTTTTGAGGAGGACACTCCCCCACAGCCCTCAGGGCAAGGGTTTTAAGTTATGCCCTGGGGGCATATAAGAACGATGTTGACACAATGTATTATTTATTATTTTTTTCCTTTAGACTAGGGCACTTCGTATCGAAGAAGTTGTCGTAGAAACTTCAAAAAGGGCTCATTCAATTGGAAATCAGAGTGGCTTGTGCTCTTTTTAATTGGAAGGCAACTAAAACCCTTCCACGCCCACCATTTCCCGAAACACATCCAATCAAAATTTTGAGATAGCCATTTTATTCAGTATAGTCGAAAGATCACGTAATTATTTCTTTAGCGGTAAAATGACCCCCCACATTCCGTGGGGAGAGACCTGTAAGTTATGAAATTTGTACATTGCTTACGTATAGTATTTGTTATTGGGAAGTGTACAGACATTTTTTGGGGGGTGGAGAGTCTGTGTCTGGGCTGGATTTCCATAGGGAGAATATTCTGTGGGGAGAGAAATTTCCGGAGGGGGTGAATTTTCCAGGGTAAATTTGACACTGGGGGGATTTGACAGAATTCCTATACGAAATTCTTTTTAATTGTCTTACATTCTCTTTGCCAACTCAATTTTGCATGTGGAGAGGTTCCGGGGGAAATATCTGGGGGCTATTTTTCGCGTGTTTTTATTTCCGGGGACAACGTTCCGGAATGATCGAGAAACCAGTTAGAGATTAAAGTTCTTTTCAAATGAAAGTAAGCTTACGAGAATTTTTCAGGCTAAATCGTCCGCAAGAAATTTTACGGGGAGGGGGATTTATGGAGAGGATGGAACTGTCTACGGGGAATTTGAAGAAGGTGCACTTTACGTCGGATAAAATGTCCGTTGGATAAAAGCGCAATAGCGCTGCCTACGCAAAGAACGATGTTCGCACAATGTATTATTATTTTTTTTTCCCTTCAGAACAGGGCACTTCGTATCGAAGAGTTGTCTTAGAAACTTCGAAAAGGGCTCCTTCGATTGGAAATTGGAGTGGCAAGTGCCCTTTTTAATAGTCGAAGGTGATTGGAAGGCAACTAACACCCCTTCCACGCCCACCATTTCCCCAAACACATTCAATCCAAATTTTGAGAAAGCCTTTTTGTTCAGTGTAGTTGATTTCCAGATAGAAATTATGTTTATGAGGAGGACACTCCCCCACAGCCCTCAGGGCAAGGATTGTAAGTTATGCCCTGGGGGTATATAAGAACGATGTTGACACAATGTATTATTTATTATTTTTTTTCCTTTAGACCAGGGCACTTCGTATTGCAGAATTTGTCGTAGAAACTTCGAAAAGGGCTCATTCAATTGGAAATCGGAGTGGCTTGTGCCCTTTTTAATAGTCAAAAGTGATTGGAAGGTAACTAAAACCTGAAACACATCCAACCAAAATTTTGAGAAAGCCATTTTGTTCAGTGTAGTTGATTTCCAGATAGAAATTATGTTTATGAGGAGGACACTCCCCCACAGCCCTCAGGGCAAGGATTGTAAGTTATGCCCTGGGGGCATATAAGGTTTTTATAGAAAGCGTTGTCGTATAAACTTCAAAAAGGGCTCATTCGATTGGAAATTCAAAGGGCTAGTGCCCTTTTTAATAGTCGAAAGTGATTGGAGGGCAACTAACCCCCCTCTCACGCCCAGTTTTTCCCCAAACACATCCAATCAAAGTTTTAGATAGCCGTTTTGTTCAACGTAGTTGAAAGTTCTGGAACTTAGGTCTTTGAGGATGACAACCCCCCACAGCCCTCAGGAAAATGTTTGTAAGTTATGGCCTGGGGGCATATACGGTTTTTATAGAAAGCGTCGTCGTATAAACTTAAAAAGGGCTGATTCGATTGGAAATTGAAATGGCTAGTGCCCTTTTTAATAGTCGAAAGTGATTGGAAGGCAAGTAACACCCCTTCCACACCCCCCATTTCCCCAAACACATCCAATCATAATTTTGAGATAGCAATTTTGTTCAGTGTAGTTGATTTCCAGATAGAAAATATGTTTTTGAGGAGGACACTCCCCCACAGCCCTCAGGGCAAGGGTTGTAAGTTACGCCCTGGGGGCATATAATGTTTTTATAGAAAGCGTTGTCGTAGAAACTTCAAAAAAGGCTCATTCGATTGGAAATTCATAGGGTTTGTGCCCTTTTTAATAGTCGAAAGTGATTGGAGGGCAACTAACCCCCCTCTCACGCCCAGCTTTTCCCTAAACACATCCAATCAAAATTTTTAGATAGCCATTTTCTTCAACGTAGTTGAAAGTTCTGGGAATTAGGTCTTTGAGGATGACAACCCCCCATAGCCCTCAGGAAAAGGGTTGTAAGTTATGGCCTGGGGGCATAGGTTTTTATAGAAAGTGTTGTCGTAGAAACTTCAAAAAGGGCTCATTCGATTGGAAATTAAAATGGCTAGTGCCCTTTTCAATAGTCGAAAGTGATTGGAAGGCAACTAACACCCCTTCCACGCCCACCATTTCCCCAAACAAATCCAATCGAAATTTTTTTGTTCAGTGCCTTTTTGGCACTGAGCAAAAAAGCCTTTTTGTTCAGTGTAGTTGATTTCCAGATAGAAAATATGTTTTTGAGGAGGACACTCCCCCACATCCCTCAGGGCAAGGATTTTAAGTTATGCACTGGGGGTATATAAGAACGATGTTGACACAATGTATTATTTATTATTTTATTTTTTTACCTTTAGACCAGGGCACTTCGTATCGAAGAAGTTGTCGTAGAAACTTCGGAAAGGGCTCATTCAATTGGAAATCGGGATGGCTTGTGCCCTTTTTAATAGTCAAAAGTTATTGGAAGGTAACTAAAACCCCTTCCGCGCCCACCATTTCCCGAAACATCCAATTAAAATTTTGAGATAGCCATTTTGTTCAGCGTAGTTGATTTCCAGATAGAAAATATGTTTTTGAGGAGGACACTCCCCCACAGCCCTCAGGGCAAGGGTTTTAAGTTATGCCCTGGGTGCATATAAGAACTATGTTGGCACAATGTATTATTGATTTTTTTTTTTACCTTTAGACCAGGGCACTTCGTATCGAAGAAGTTGTCGTAGAAACTTCGGAAAGGGCTCATTCAATTGGAAATCGGGATGGCTTGTGCCCTTTTTAATAGTCAAAAGTGATTGGAAGGGAACTAACATCCCTTCTACGCCCACAATTTCCCCAAACACATCCAATTTAAATTTTGAGATAGCCATTTTGTTCAGTGTGGTTGATTTCCAGATAGAACATATGTTTTTTGAGGAGGACACTCCCCCACAGCCCTCAGGGCAAGGGTTTTAAGTTATGCCCTGGGGGTATTTAAGAACTATGTTAACACAATGTATTATTTTTTTTTTCCTTTAGACCAGGGCACTTCGTATCGAAGAAGTCGTCGTAGTAACTTAAAATTAAATAAAAAAAACAAGTTTTTTAAACTGAAAGTAAGGAGCGACATTAAAACTTAAAACGAACAGAAATTATTCCGTATATGAAAGGGGCTGTCCCCTCCTCAACGCCTCGCTCTTTACGCTAAAGTTTTTTATTGTTTTAAAAAATAAAGTTGTGAGACAGAGTCAAACTTTAGCGTAAAGAGCGAGGCGTTGAGGAGGGGACAGCCCCTTTCATATACGGAATAATTTCTGTTCGTTACAAGTTTTAATGTCGCTCCTTACTTTCAGTTTAAAAAACTTGTTTTTTTTATTTAATTTCTGATCGTTTTTTAGTTAATGCAGCTTTTATTTGCATAAAAATTTTACTTTTCTTTTGCTAAATGGATGTCTTTACAAATTAACTTACGTAACTAACTTCTATATTCGTATATTTTTCTTCTGGCAAAAAATACAAAGTTGCAGATTTTTGCAGATATGAGCTTGAAACCTATGTAATAGGGTTTTCTGATACGCTGAATCTGACGGTGTGATTTTCATTAAAATTCTTTCACTTGTAGGGGATGTTTCCCCCCTCTTTAAAAAATCGAGTAAATTTTCTCAGGCTCGTAGCCTTTGATGAGTAATACTAAACTTAATAAAATTTATATATTTAGGATCAGCATTATAAACACATTCTTTTGATACATTTATTGACATCAAAATTTCGTTTTTAAAAGTTTCGATTACTATTGAGCCATATCGCTTGTTTTTTTATTGTTTTTTTTTATTACGTATATGTTATTACTTATATGAAGGGGTTCTCCCCTTAGTCAATACCACGCTCTTTACGTTAAAAGTTAAAAAAAATTTTGATTCACAAACCCCTGAATCACAAAGGCCGTTTAATTAGAATAGATAGCTCTTTTGAAAGCACTAAAAAAAAAAACTGTAGCGTAAAGAGCGAGGTATTGACTTGGGGGAGAACCCCCTCACATACGTTATAATTTCTGTTCGTTTTAAGTTCTAATATTCCTTCTTACATTTCAGTTGAAAAAACTTGTTTTTTTATTTAACTTCTGATCGTTTCTTAAATAATGCTTGGAAATCCGGCGCCCCCTTCATAGAAATGTTACTTACCCCAAATAAACATCCTCCACGGAAATGTTCTCCAGAGTAATCCCCTCCTCTAGCCCCCCCCCCTCCAGAAAAAATCCTTCCTGAAAATGGTTGTATACTTCCCAATAACCAATAAATAATGCTGGCAAGTCCGGCGCCCCCTTCATGGCAATTTCCCTTCCCCCATGAAAACTTCCTTCATGGAAAGATCCTTCCATATAGCCCCCGACCCTCTCCTTCCCCCACCTACCAGAAAAAAATCTCCTCTGAAAAAGTCTGTATACTTCCCAATAACCAATACTATATGTTAACATTGAGTAAAGTTCATAACTTTCAGCCCTCCCCCTGGGGGCTTCGAGGGATTAAGTCATCCTAAAAGACATATTTATCATATTTTCGACCATGCTGAACAAAATGGCTATCTCAAAGTTTTGATCGGGTGACTTTGGGAAAAAAATGAGCGTGGGAGGGGGCCTAGTTGCCCTCCATTTTTTTGGTCACTTAAAAAGGGCACTAGAACTTTTAATTTCCGTTCCAATGAGCCCTCCCACGATATTCTAGGACCACTGGGTCGATACGATCACCCCTGGGGAAAAAAAACAAAAAAACAAACAAACAAACAAATAAACACGCATCCGTGATCTTTCTTCTGGCAAAAAATGGAAAATTCCACATTTTTGTAGATAGGAGCTTGAAACCTCTACAGTAGGGTTCTCTGATACGCTGAATATGATGGTGTGATTTTCATTAAGGTTCTATAACTTTTAGGGGGTCTTTCCCCCTTTTTTCGAAAATCAGCCAAATTTTCTCAGGCGCGTAACTTTTGATGGGTAGCACTAAACTTGATGAAAGTTATATATTTGAAATCAGCATTGAAATCTGATTCTTTTGATATATCTATTGGTATCAAAAACCCGTTTTCTAGAGTTTCGGTTACCATTGAGCCGGGTCGCTCCTTACTTACAGTTCGTTACCACGAACTGTTTGAAAAGAAACTCCGTTTGTAGCACTGATGTGATTCCCTTTCTTTTTTTCCTCCAGGGTGAGCGATCATAGAGAGATGTCTAATGGCTCATTTTAAAGAAATCTTTCAATTAAGGGCCTCATTGTGGCAAAACATGGCGTTAAAGTAATTGAGCTCCAAAAAGAATGCATGATCATTCATGACGTCATGAAAGGAACCAAAGAATTTGCATTTAGCACAGCCCCAAATATGATACTATAACCAACATAGAATATCAGTTTTCATAGGCAGCGCAATAGCGCTGCCTAAGTAAACAACGATGTTGACACAATGTTTTGTTTATTTAGACCAGGGCACTTCGTATCGAAGGAGTTGTCGTGGAAACTTTGAAAAGGGCTCATTCGATGGGAAATTGGAACGGCTAGTGCCCTTCTTAATAGTCGAAAGTGATTGGAAGACAACTAACACCCCATCCACGCCCACCATTTCCCCAAACACATCCAATAAAATTTTGAGATAGCCATTTTGTTCAGTGTAGATGATTTCCAGATAGAAATTATGTTTTTGTGGAGGACACTCCCCCGCAGCCCTCAGGGCAAGGGTTGTAAGTTATGCCCTGGGGGCATATAAGGTTTTTATAGAATGTTTTGTCGTAGAAACTTCAAAAAGGGCTCACTCGATTGGAAATTCAAAGGGCTAGTGCGCTTTTTAATATTCGAAAGTGATTTGAGGGCAACTAACGCCCCTCTCACGCCCACCTTTTCCCCTAACACATCCAATCAAAATTTTGAGATAGCCATTTTGTTCAAAGTTGTTGAAAGTTCTGGAAATTAGGTCTTTGAGGATGACACCCCCCCCCCACATTCCTCAGAGCAAGGCTACAAAATACAATCATAGGCAGTGCAATAGCACTGCCTAAGTAAAGAACGATGTGGATACAGTGTATTTTTTTTTTCTTGGTCTTAGACCAGGGCACTTCGTATCGAAGGAGTTGTCGTAGAAGCTTCGAAAAGGACTCATTCGATTCGGAATTGGAGTGGCTTGTGCCCTTTTTAATAATCGAAAGTGATTGGAAGGCAACTAACACCCCTTCCACGCCCACCATTTCCCAAAACGCATCCAATCAAAACTTTGAGATAGCTATTTTGTTCAGCGTAGCTGATTACCAGACAAAAATTATGTTTTTGAAAAGGACACTCCCCCACAGCCCTCAGGGCAACGGCTGTAAGTTATGCCGTGGGGGAATATAAGGTTTTTATAGAAAGCGCTGTCGTAGAAACAAAAGAGGCTCGTTCGATTGGAAATTCAAAAGGCTAGTGCCCTTTTTAATAGTCGAAAGAGATTCGGAGGGGGGAGGGTAACTAGCCCCCCTCTCACGCCCACCTTTTCCTCAAACATATACAATCAAAATTTTGAGATAACCATTTTTTTTTCAAAGTAGTTGAAAGGTCCGGAAATTATATCTAAGAGGATGACACTCCCCCCACAGTCCTCAGGTCAACGGTTGTAAGTTATGCCGTGGGGGAATATAAGGTTTTTATAGAAAGCGCTGTCGTAGAAACAAAAAAGGCTCGTTCGATTGGAAATTAAAAAGGGCTAATGCCCTTTTTAATAGTCGGAAGTGATTGGAGGGCAACTAACCCCCCTCTCACGTCCACCATTTCCCCCAAACACATCCATCAAAATTTTTGAGATAGCAATTTTCTTCGACGTAGTTGAAAGTACTGAAAATTAGGTCTTTGAGAATGACATCCCCCCAGACCTCAGGGCAAGGGTTGTAAGTTATTCCCTGGGGGCATATAAGGTTTGTATTGAAAGCGTTGTCGTAGAAACTTCAAAAGTGCTTATTCGATTGGAAATTGAAAGGGCTAGTGCCTTTTTTAATAGTTGAAAGTGATTGGAGAGCAACTAACGTCCCTCTCACGCCCACCATTTCCCCAAATACATCCAATCAAAATTTTGAGATGGCCATTTTGTTTAACGTAGTTTTAAGTTCTGGAAATTAGTTCATTGAGCATGACAACCCCCTCACATCCCTCAGGGCCAGTGATTTAATTTATGCCCTGGGGGCATATAAGGTGTTTATAGAAAGCGTTGTCCTAGAAACTCAAAAAGGGCTAATTTGATTTTAAATTGAAAGGGCTACTGGCCTTTTTAATAGTCGAAAGTGATTGGAAGGCTTGACATTTTATAGTTAAGTTCGATGTGGGTACAATGTATTATTATTTTTTTCTCTTTTTTTTGTTTAGACCAGGGCACTTCGTTTTGAAGGAGTTGTCTTAGGAACTTCGAAAAGGGTTCGTTCGATTGTAAATAGAAATGGCTAATGCCTATTTTAATAGTTGAAAGTGATTGGAGGCCAACTAGTCCCCCTCCCACACCCACCCTCGCATTTGCCCATTATATTTAAAAACTAAATGTTGCCTTAAGATTAAATAAAATGCACTGTATTAATGCTAATTCCCAATAAGGCATCTCAGCAGTATCCCAAGAACGACTAAGGGTATTATGTTCAAACTTTCGGGGCTACTTCTGCTCTTAAAATCTAACCAAATCAAAATAGCGTAAGTGTATCCAGACTATCAAAGAAAGTAAACAGATATTTTTAAGTAAACAGAAGTTTTCTATTTCAGGTCAACTAGAGGAGGTATGAAACTAAATTAAACACTACTAGGTCTATTTGTGTCCAGATTTTTAAAACGGTGTATGTTGTTCAAAATTGCTGAAAATTTTTCTTCAGCATACAAATAGCAGGCCAAACTATAAAGTCTTAAAAAACGAAAAGATTTAAAGAATTTTTTCTTTTTCCCTGAAAAGATTTTCCCTTACTTTATCCACAAAATAAGTTTTTCAAAGAAAAGTAAAGATCTCCATTAAACCAAAAATGAGCAAAAATAAAATCAAACATTCTACCGAGCGTGAAACTACCACAAATCAGCATCGATAAATAAATGAAACCCAAAACGAACAGAAATTATAATATATAACCGAGTCAAACTCAAAACGAACAGAAATTAACAGGAGTAGGGTTCAAAACCCCTATGCTTTCCCTAGGCCAGAACATAATTTGCATTTTACTGAAAAAAATACAAATGAATATGCATTGTCAGTTTAATATACATATACTGATATTTAGTAATCAAAATGTTAATATTATTTGATTTATTAAAGTTATAAAAGTAAAAACATGAATATTTTTTTCAGTAAAGTGCAAATTATGTTCTGGCCTTGGGAATGCATAGGGGGTTTGGAGCCCTACTCATGTTAATTTCTGCTCGTTTTGAGTTTGACTCGGTTATTTATTGTAATTTCTGTTCGTTTTGGGTTTCATTTATTTATCGATGCTGATTTGTGGTAGTTTCACGCTTGGTAGATCTTTTTATTTTATTTTTGCTCATTTTTGGTTTAATGGAGTTATTTACATTTCTTTGAAAAACTTATTTTGTTTTTCAAAATAAGTTTTCATGTTAATTTCTGTTAATGGTTAATCAGTAAATGGTTATTTCATTATCTGAGAAGAATATTAGTTAAATGTGCATTACTTGTAAATAAATAAAAAATTATACTCGTCGTCTCTCTACTACTTTTTTCCCTTAATTTTTTTTTCTCTCGATGGGCACATCTATTTTTGACCCCATTATATAGGGATGCAAGCAGTGGGGGGGGGGGGGTCATTGACAGTCTTTTGGATAAAATCATTAATGCCGTTAAGAAAATGTAGTTCCTTTTACATTACTTTGCTCTAAGCCATTTAACCATCAAAATGATTTTTATTTTCTTTTTAGCTCAGTTGAGCTTCACTAGACTGTTTCTGTATTTTATAAACATATCAGGACTTCGTTCTTGCTTTTTATCTTCTTTGGGTAATGAACTTAGACATTGGCCGTGAGATAAATCAGATATTGGAAATACTAATGGGACTTTTCGATGTTGAAAGGGTGTCACTGATGTCACCCTATGACGCCAGGAGTTTTAATTAATTACAGCATTGTACATGAAAGCTTCTTTTATAACAAACAAGGACGCCAGAAAAGTTTTCTTGGAAATATTAGTTTCTATGGAGATGATGAATCTCTATGACACACAATGAGCAAGATATGCTATGATTTAGAAAGATGACCATATTGTCTGTAGCAGCAAAGTTAATTAATTCGCTCTGTGTCAGTCTTTAAAATAAAGAAAACAAAACGTAATCTCTTCCTACCAATTTGATAGCGCTTAGAAAAAGCTCAAATAATAACAACTCCTGCTGAAAAATTGGTATTACAGTAGTATAGGGTCAATCTAAATGACGGCGCAGTTCCCCCTTATTGTGTCAGTCTAAATGACGGGGCAGTCCCCCCTTATTGTGTCAATCTAAATGACGGGACAGTACCCCCTTTTTATTGTAATACCTCCGAGCGGGCCCATAGGTAATACTTCTGAGCGGGCCCATGGGCAATCCTTCCGAGCGGACATTGGAGACATCAAGTCTGTCAACCATCTGGCATGACGTTCCTGAGCGATAAGTATTTTTCTGTAAGAATGCCAACATTTCAAGCGGGCCTATTGCTCACGTGATCATTGATCCAAATTTCGGTTACGAAGAATCTCGTCCATTATTAGAAGTGACTTTGAAGCAACATTATGTATAATAAATAAAGTTTTTATATGGATTCTAATAAACAATTGGCAGAAATCTTTTTTTGTACTCTATTGATTATATTTTTCTTTTCAAACGACACGTTCTTTAAATTCTAAGCAACTTCCCATTGATTTTATGAAATTTTCGTTTGATGTAGGAATCGAATCTAAGACCTATGATTTCCTAAGGTAAAAGAACGATACGTTACTCGACTGAGCCAACAAGCCTTTGAAAATATTATGATTTTAGAAATACGTTCTGACGCATTCAATGTGTTGTTTCCGGGACGTTAGCCAACTGATGTTAAGCGTCACAATACCGTAACAAATTATTTGCACATTTGATTTATCAATTGGATTTTTGGTAGGTGATAATAGTGATCTGATTCGGGGCATCGTTTATGGCATCCTCCTGAGAATATGCATACCACGATGATTTGAGATGCATACTGGACAGACAATTGTCCCCCACTACCAGGGGCACCAACCCTCCCCCTCCAGGGCCCCACTCCTCCAGGCCCCCCAACTTTTTTTTATCTTTTTGTCCATGTTATTTTACAAAAGCGTCTCCATTCAAACCGAAACGAGAAGAAGAAGACAAAGATCTTACTGCCAGTGTTACACTCTGTTGATGTTTCAAATTGCATTTTGGATTTTTTGAAACGTATGGCTTGGAATATTTTCAAACGACACGTTTTTTAGATTCTAAGCAACTTCCCATTGATTTTATGAAAATTTTGTTTGATGTAGGAATCGAATCTAAGACCCATGATTTCCTAATCATCCTCATGTGATCATTGATCAGAATTTCGGTTACGAAGAATCTCGTTCATTATTAGAAGTGACTTTGAAGCAATATTATGTATAATAAATGAAGTTTTTACATGGATTCTAATAAACAATTGGTAGAAATCTTGTTTTTGTACTCTATTGATGATATTTACGTTTCCAACGACAAGTTTTTTAGATTCTAAGCAACTTCCCATTGATTTTATGGAATTTTTGTTTGATGTAGGAATCGAAGCTAAGACCCATGATTTCCTAAGGTAAAAGAACGGCACGTTACTCGACTGACCCAACAAGCCTTTAAAAATATTATGATTTTAGAAATAAGTTCTGACGCATTCAATGTATTGTTTCTGGGAGGTTAGCCAACTGATGTTAAGCGTCACAATATCGTAACAAGTTATTGGCACATTCGAATTATCAATTGGATTTTTGGTAGGTGATAACAGTGATCTGATTCGGGGCATCGTATATGGCATCCTCCTGAGAATATGCATACCACGATGGTTTTAGATGCATACTGGACAGACAATTGTCCCCCACTACGAGGGGCATCAACCCTCCCCCTGCAGGGCCCCACCCCTCCAGGCCCCCCAACTTCTTTCATCTTTTTTCCATGTTATTTTACAAAAGCGTCCCAATACAAACCGAAACGAGAAGAAGAAGACAAAGATCTTACTGCCAGTGTTACACACTGTTGATGTTTCAAATTGCATTTTGGATTTTTTCGTTGAAGCGTATGGCTTGGAATATTTTTGTAGTGTTGTGTTGTGGTTTATCTTGTCACTGTTACATTCTGTTGATGTTTCAAAGTGCATTTTGGATTTTTTTTTTTTCGTTGAAATGTATGACTTGGAATATTTTTGTAGTATTGTGTCGTGGTTTATCTTGTCACTGTTACATTCTGTTAATGTTTCAAGTTAATTTGGAATTTTTTCGTTGAAATGTATGACTTGGAATATTGTTTAGTGTTGTGTCGTGGTTTATCTTGTCAGAGTTACATTTTGTTGATGTTTCAAAGTGCATTTTGGAATTTTTTCGTTGACACGTATGACTTGGAATATTTTTGTAGTGTTGTATCGTAGTTTATCTTGTCCCTATTACATTCTGTTCATGTTTCAAGTTCATTTTGGAATTTTTTGTTGAAACGTATGACTTGGAATATTTTTTGAGTGTTGTGTCGTGGTTCATCTTGTCACTGTTACATTTTGTCGATGTTTCAAAGTTCATTTTGGAATTTATTCGTTGAAACGTAAGACTTGGAATATTTTTGTAGTGCTGTGTTGTGGTTTACCTTGTCCGTGTTATATTCTGTTGATGTTTCAAAGTTCATTTTGGAATTTTTTCGTTGAAACGTAAGACTTGGAATATTTTGTAGTGTTGTGTCATGGTTTATCTTGTCACTTTAACATTCTGTTGATGTTTCAAGTTCATTTTGCAATTTTTTCGTTGAAGCGTATGACTTGGAATATTTTTGTAGTGATATGTTGTGGTTTATATTGTCAGTATTACATTTTGTTGATGTTTCAAAGTGCATTTTGGAATTTTTTCGTTGACACGTATGACTTGGAATATTTTTGTAGTGTTGTATCGTAGTTTATCTTGTCAGTGTTACATTCTGCTGATGATTGAAAGTGAATTTTGGAATTTCTTCGGTGAAACGTATGAGTTGGAATATTTTTGTAGCGTTTTGTCGTGGTTTGTCTTGTCAATGTTACATTCTATTGATGTTTCAAAGTGCATTTTGGAATTTTTTCATTGAAACTTATGACGTGGAATATTTATGCAGTGTTTTCACGTGGTTTATCTTGTCACTATTACATTCCGTTGATATTTCAAATAGCATTTTGGAATTTTTCAGTTGAAACGTAAGACTTTGAATATTTTTTTAGTGTTATGTCGTGGTATATCTTGTCAGTGTTACATTCTGTTGATGTTTCAAAGTGCATTTTACAATTTTTCGTTGAAAAGTATTGCATGGAATATTTTTGTAGTATTGTGTCATGGTTTTTCTTGTCAGTGTTGCATTCTGTTGTTGTTTTAAAGTGCATTTTGGAATTTTTTCGTTGAAAAGTATGACTTGGAATATTTTTGTAGTGTTGTGTCGCGGTTTTTCTTGTCAGTGTTACATTCTGCTGATGATTGAAAGTGAATTTTGGAATATTTTCATTGAAACGTATGACTTGGAATATTTTTGTAGTGTCGTTTCGTGGTTTATCTTGTCAGTGCTACATTCTGTTGGTGTTTCAAAGTGGATTTTAGAATTTTTCGTTTAAACGTGTGACCTTGAATATTTTTGTGGTGTTGTGTCGTGGTTAATCTTGTCAGTGTTACATTCTGTTGATGTTTCAAAGTGCATTTTTTTTTATTTTTTCGTTGAAAAATATGACTTAGAATATTTTTTGTAGTGTTGTGTTTATCTTGTCAGTGTTGTATTCTGTTGATGTTTCAAAGTGCATTTTGGAATTTTCATTGAAACGTATGACTTGGAATATTTTTGTAGTGTCGTTTCTTGGTTTATCTTGTCAATGCTACATTGTGTTGGTGTTTCAAAGTTAATTTTGGAAATTTTTATTGAAAGGTATGAATTGAAATATTTTTGTAGTGTTGTATCGTTGTCTCTCTTGTCAGTGTTACATTCTGTTAATGTATCAAAGTGCATTTTGGGATTTTTTGTTAAAACATAGGACTTGGAATATTTTTGTAGTGTTCAGTCTTCGTTTATCTTGTCAGTGTTACATTCCGTTGATGTTTCAAAGTGCAATTTGCAATTTTTTCCAAACTCTATAATTATGCCATCTATAATATTTATGAAAAAGATGGCAGCACTTGCGGTAGTAAAAATGTTTCGCCATCTAGACTTTTAAATGTAAAACTCACTGAAAGTTCTTTTGGATTTTTTCTCATGTGGGAATATTCTAAATCATACGTTTCAATTAACAAATTCCAAAATGCACTTTGAAACATCAACAAAATGTAACACTGATAAGATAAACCACGATACAACGCTGCAAAATTATTCCAAGTCATACGTTTCTACGAAAAATTCTAATATGCACTTAGAAACATCAACAGAATGTAACCCTGA
This sequence comes from Artemia sinica, assembly GCA_027921565.1. Classification (NCBI taxonomy): domain Eukaryota; kingdom Metazoa; phylum Arthropoda; class Branchiopoda; order Anostraca; family Artemiidae; genus Artemia; species Artemia sinica. The sequence continues at coordinate 28,474,617 of CM051274.1, read as the reverse complement.
CAAGGTAAATCACGACACACCACTACAAAAAATATTTCAAGTCATACTTTTCAACGAAAAAATTCCAAAATGCACTTTAAAACAACAACAGAATGCAACACTGACAAGAAAAACCACGATACAATACTACAAATATATTCCAAGTCATACGTTTCAACGAAAAAATTCCATAATGAACTTTGAAACATCTACAGAATGCAACAGTGACAAGCTAAAACACGACACAACATCACAAAAGTATTCAAGTCATATGTTTCAACGAAAAAATTCCAAAATGCACTTTGAAATATCAACAGAATGTAACACTGACAAGATCCACCCTGACACATCACAACAAAAATATTCAAAGTCATACATTTCGACAAAAAATTCCAAAATGCACTTTGAAGCATCAACAGAGTGTAACACTGACAAGATAAACCACAACACAACACTACAAAAAATATTCCAAGTCATACGTTTCGACGAAAGAATTCCAATATGCTCTTTGAAACATCAACTGAATGCAACACTGACAAGAAAAACCACGATACAATACTACAAATATATTCCAAGTCATACGTTTCAACGAAAAAATTCCATAATGAACTTTGAAACATCAATGGAAGTAATAGTGACAAGATAAACCACGACACGACACTACAAAAATATTGGAGGTGGAGGGGTGGGGCCCTTGGTAGTTGGGGACAATTGTATGTCCAGTATGCATATCAAATCATCATGGTATGCATATTCTCAGGAGGATGCCGTAAATGATACCCCGAAACAGATCACTATTATCACCTACCAAAAATCCAATTGATAAATCGAATGTGCAAATAACTTGTTACGATATTGTGACGCTTATCATCAGTTGGATAACGTCCCGAAAACTAAATATTGAATGCATTAGAATATATTTCTAAAATCATAATATTTTCAACGGCTTGTTGGCTCAGTTGAGTATAAATAAATCTCTACAACTGTTTATTAGAATCCATATAAAAACGTAATTTATTATACGTAATATCGCTTCAAAGTCACTTCTAATAATGAACGAGATTTTTGGCAATCGAAAACTCTGATAATGTTATATCAATGATCACGTGAGCAACAGGCCTGTTTGAAATGTTGGCATTCTTACAGAAAAATCCTTATCGCTCAGGAACGCCGTGCCAGATGGTTGACAAACTTGATGTCTCCAATGCCCACTTGGAAAGATTGCCTATGGGCCCAGTCGGAAGGATTGCCTATGGGCCCGCTCAGAGATGTTACTACAAAAAGGGGGTACTCCCCCGTCATTTAGATTGACAAAATAAGGGGGGACCTCCCCGTCATATAGATTGACACAAGGGGGGACTGCCCCGTCATTTAGATTGACACAATAAGGAGGGACTGCCCTGTCATTTAGATTGACCATATACAACTTATTACTAGGGGTTATGATCTGCTACTACTAACACTAATTTGCTGGAGCACCAAGCTGCCTGAGACCAACATAGCTCTTCACGTTCCTCTTTCATCCCAATCTATTCAAAGACTCCCTCTTTACACCCTCCCAGGAAGTTCCCATTTCCAATCTTTACGACATCCTCCCACCCCGACTGTGGATGACCTGCTTTCCGTTTAGCCTTAGACTATTGGCAGAAAATGACAACCTTTTGCAATCTGTTATCCTTCATCCACAGAACGTGTCCTAGCTATCTCAACCTTTCTCTCATTATAGCCCACAGTAGACAGAATATACCAGTAAGCTTATCGCAGATCATTTCTGGTCTTCGTTCTCGGTGCGAACAAAAAGCTCTTCCCACTTATTTCTGCATTAGCGGGATTCTCCGGAGCACTCGCACCCCGGTCCGGGTTTTTATAATGGGTGAGATAGAGAATGATCATACTGGATAATTCTATAAACTGTGTTATAGCCCTAGAAAGCGAGTTCGAACCACACTTTTTGTAGAACCTACTGTTTCCTTATGATTTCCTTCTACCAAAAAAATAATGTGGACAGTGATTAAGACATAATACCGTGTGTTGGTGTGGGTACATTTGTGCAATGATTGCTGTACATTCAAAATTGAGCGAAACTACTTAAGCTGGAAGAATCAAAACTAATATAGAACAATTTGGAACCAAGAAAACATACATAGACTAGATAGATTGCAGAATGATATTTATTTTGTAATCTTTGACTCAATCTAGACAGTAATAAATGCCGTTTTTGTCAGGTAATAGGCACACACTTTTCACGATTTACTAAGTACTGAAAAACAAAAAGATAACTTATTTTAACACTCTACTTTAGTAACCAAAAAACGTAGTAATGCGTTTAATTGCCCAAATATTTCACTTGATTCACAATGAATAGTCAATCAACAAACAACTAAATCATCAAACGAAACGAAACTTTTTAAGTGCACTTGAGGTGCGACGACGCAGAGTAGGTACGAATTTAGAACAAGGCGCCTTATATAGGTAAAAATTATATATAATTATCATGATAGCTCATGTAATAATTGACTCTCTGAAACCGCTGGGACAACTGATTTAATATTTGGTAGAATGGTAGTTGTCGGGGATAGTAAATTAATTGAACAAATAATGGAAAAAACCCATCTCCAGAAAAAACTATATTCTTTCCAATAGTGAAAATTTCTCTAGGGTGGGCAAAAGGTTCTTTAGGGTTGGCTTTGCCCACTCTTTCCCCCTGCTAGCTACGCCCATGTCCGAGCAAACGGAGGGACACAAAGAGAAACCGACGAAGCCAGCTCACTCTTAGATAATATAAATTAGTCTTTATATTTTATTTAGAATATTTTTTAACTATAAAACGTGCATAGGCTATACAAATCCGAAAAAGAGAGAGAGAAAAAAAAACTAAATTAATAAATGGAAATATCACTTGATGATACCATGCGTGGGACACGAAGCTATATTAGCATGAGCCAAACAAATATTTTCTTCACTTTCTAACAAAAGAACCTCTGGAACTCTTAGTTCCCTATCTGGAACTCTTAGTTGTTTCGTCATAGAAAAGGCAGTGCTGTCTTGAAAAAAATAACAGCGTCGAATATATTGGGATGATAGACCAATTATACATTCACTAACATTTCATTTGTAATTAGAGGAATATAAGGTAAATTCAGCAACTATAATCTGCAAATATATATGGTACTATTACTAATATGAGTTGGAAGGAACACGTCGCTAAACTGCGGATGAAGCTGGGAAGGAATGTTGGAATATTGCGGCATTTGAAATTTAGTCTACCTTTTCATGCTATGGGATTTGTATATTTTGCCCTAGTCCATTCTTATCTGAGTTATTGATCCCTGATTTTCCTGAATACGTTTAAAACTTATATAAAACCACTTCAAAGACAGCAAAATACTATTCGTATCCTAAGAACTTTCATCCCCTCGCCAATATCCCTACCATCAAAATCACTCGTTAAAAGTATATATTCTTTCCTTAATATTTTACCTGTGGAATTATTATGATCTTTTCATGAAAGGATGTTTTGTATTAAGTATTTTGCCAAAATTCTATGGGAAAAATTTCATGCTATGGAACTATCTGACCAACGTGAGCATGATTATGGAACGAGAGGATGTTCTAAGTATGCTGAACCCCGAGCGTGCACTGAAAGATCGAGGTTCTCACTAAGGCACTGGATAACCCATTTATGTCCATGTGTATGGTCAGTATTGTGTGGGAATCGGTCGAATAACCCGACCCATTCCAATGTTTGGTTATCCAGTGCCTTAGTGAGAACCTCGAACTTTCAGTGCACACTCGGGGTTCAGCATACTTCCCTTCTTTCCATAATCATGCTCACGTTGGTTAAATAGTTCCATTGCATGAAAATTTCTCGATAGAATTTTGGAAAAATACTTAATACAAAACATCATCATAGGCGGGACAATCGCGTTGCCTAAGTAAAGAACGATGTTGGCACAATGTATTGTTTATTTTTTTTCTTTAGACCAGGGCACTTCGTATAGAAGGAGTTGTCGTAGAAACTCCGAAAAGGGCTCATTCGATTGGAAATTGCAGTGGCTTGTGCCCTTTTTGATAGTCGAAAGTGATTGGAGGGCAACTCACACCCCTCTCACACCCATCACTTCCCCAAACACATCCAATCAAAATTTTGAGATAGCCATTTTGTTCAGCTTAGTTGATCTCCAGATAAAAATTATGTTTTTGAGGAGGCACTCTCCCACAGCCCTCAGGGCAAGGGTTTTAACTTATGCCCTGGGGGCATATAAGAGTTTTGTAGAAAGTGTTGTCGTAGAAACTTCAAAAAAGGCTCATTCGATTGGAAATTTAAAGAGCTAGTACCCTCTTTAATGGTCGAAAGCTATTGGAGGGCAACTAACCCCCCTCTTATGCCGACCTTTTCCCCAAACACATCCAATCAAAATGTTGAGATAGCCATTTTGTTCATTTAGTTAAAAGTAATGAAAATTAGGTTTTTGAGGATGACAACCCCCCCCCCCCCCAGCCCTCAGGGCAAGGGTTGTAAGTTATGCCCTGGGGGCATATAAGGTTTTTATAGAAAGTATTGTCGTAGAAACTTCAAAAAGGGTTCATTCGATTGGAAATTGAAATGGCTAGTGCCCTCTTTATTAGTCAAAACTGATTGGAGGGCAACTAACACCCCTTCCATGCCCCCCATTTCCCCAAACACATCTAGTCAAAATTTTGAGATAGCCATTATGTTCAACGCAGTTGAAAGGTCTTGAAATTATATCTTTGGAGCTGGACAATCCCTCCACAGTCTTCAGGGCAAGGGTTGTAAGTTATGCCTTGGGGCCATATAAGGTTTTATAGAAAGCGTTGAGTAAAAACTTGAAAAAGGGTTCATTCGACTGAAAATTCAAAGGACCAGTGCCATTTTTAATAGTTGAAAGTATCTGGAAGGCAACTAACCCACCCCCTTCCCCCTTCACGCCCACCTTTCTCCCAAACATTTCCCCAGAACATAATTTGCACTTTACAAAAAAAATACAAGTGAATGTGCATTGTCAGTTTAATACGCATATACTGATATTAAGTAATCAAAATGTTATAATTATTTGATTTATTAAAGTTATAAACGTAAAAATATTTATATTTTTTTCAGTAAAGTGCAAATTATGTTCTGACTTTGGGAAGGCATTGGAGTTATGAGCCCTACTCATGTTAATTTCTGCTCGTTTTGAGTTTGACTCGGTTATTTATTGTAACATCTGTTCGTTTTTGGTTTCATTTATTTATCGATGCTGATTTGTGGTAGTTTCACACTTGGTAGATTATTTGATTTTATTCTTGCTCATTTTTGATTTAATGGAGTTCTTTAGTTTTCTTTGAAAAACTTATTTTGTGGAAATTTTTTTTTTAATCAATTTCATGAAAAGATCATAATAATTCCACAGGTAATATATTAAGGAAATAATATATACTTTTAATTGGTGATTTTGATGGTAGGGATATTGGCGAGGGGATGAAAGTTCTTAGGATACGAATAGCTTTATTTTGCTGTCTTTGAAGTGGTTTTATATAGTCATAGAAAATAACGGTACTGGTGCATTAGATGGTCACTTCTAAGAAGTCAAGTTTGGTTAATGCTAATGCAATAAAATAGGATGAATATATAATAGTTTAGAATAAATTTGGGCTATGTATTTGCACATTAGGGGGTGGGGGTAAAGCATAGCATATATTAAACACGTAACCTAACCTGACCTAGGTACCTCCCCCCCCCCCTAAACCCAAAAAACAACAGTTCAAATATTGTAAACGCAATGAAAACTACTCTGCATTCCATTTCTTAATAGCGGTCTCTTTGAAAAACCGGTCTCTGGCGGGTTTGGTCTGTCATTGCATGACTGGTTCCCTTGCATAATATATAAAAGTGACCATCTAATGCACTAGTACCAAAATAACTCAATTTTATTACCAATGCCAAATCCAATATCAACTAGCTGAATTCTGAACGGGAAGTAACTTAAAAAGCGTGTATAACTGTATACAAAAAAGAGCTATGACCAACTGTATACAAAACAGAGCTGACGCCGTGACCAATGGGGACCGAAAATTGAATTTGCTTTGCCCGTAAGTTATATTTAAATGGCAAGACTTAGCTAGCCCGTGAAAAGATAAAAAAGAAACTTCAGTGCAAAAAAATTGTTTCCCTTTTGCGAAATTACTAAATTGAAAACAGGCTAGCCTCTACAAGAGTTTAACGTTTAAATGAAGTTATTTATAGGTGAATTTATGCATAAGAGAAAATGAGTATTCATGTGATAATGAAGGGGGTCGGGCCCTAACAGTTAGTTTATACCTAACTCGTAGGCTATGGGAGGGACACCTTCAACACCATTTGCCATCCTAAAGTCTCGAGATTGTTTATACATATCCAATAATTTATCATTTTTTTCATACAAATTATATAATTTTTGCATTTATTCTAATCCTCCCCTAGACGTAAATTCTTGTGTCTAAGCCTGTTCTTGAAATGAGCAATTAGCATGTTAGAATAGGCAAACTTTGCTTACAAAGTATATCTAAAGCGTGAATCTTTTTCCATTTTTTTTTTTTCAACCAACTTGCTAAACAGTTTACACTTTCCCTCCGAATTAATTTGGTAGCTTCAAAAACCTGTGGTTCCAATTAAAAAATTGTGATTTTCAGTAAGGAATGTCAGGTCATCTATCTTTTTAATCAGTTGTTGATAAACAATCCAATATCGGTGCCAAAATCAAAGCCATGTCTCTCTAGGTAGGTCAATAATTATGAGTTTTCCCCTAAGTTTCAGAACTCGATTGCTCTTTGGCGATTGGATCCTATTTGATGAACTTTACATGTTTCGTGATGCAATGCCTAGCCACGGTTGTCACTACGGTCAGTTCCCAAAGCGCTATAATTGCCCAAATGTGCGTGCTTCACAACAAATTTCAGTGCTATAGTAAAAAAAAATGACTGTAATAGCGCTAAAATAGCACTTCCGTGCTATTTTAACATTATCTTAGCAACCCTGAGCACGTACTACATCGTTACATATAATAAAATAATGCTAAAATATTATTTTCGTGCTACAGGTCTCAGCCCTGTGCCTAACATATCATACTTTTGACTGTATTGATAGGACACAGTCACATTTTTCATGCCAGTTTATTCTTTCCTTGTGTTTTCTTTTGTAAAGTTTTCGACATTGCATGATAATCATAAAAGATTTTTAATAGCAATGTTGTGAAAAGGATCAAAATAGGCAAGTAGTGTCCTTCCAAGTATAAATAATCGTAACAATGACAAAAATTTGTCAGATTCTCTGGCGAGACTTTAATCCCCCTGTTTCTCACTTTTTTAACGTGATCAAACAGTTCGTGGTAACGAACTGTAAGTAAGGAGCGACCAGGCTCAATAGTAGCCGAAATTCTAAAAGACGGAATTTTGATACCAATATATTTATCAAAAGAAATTCAAAAGGATTTTCATGGTGATTTTTAATATATAAGTTTTGTTATGTTTAGTTATACTCATCAAAGGTTACGAGCCTGAGAAAATTTGCTTGATTTTCGAAAAAAGGCAGGTCAACCTGCAGCAAATCAGCAGCAGCATACAGCTGCACAAGTCATAATTAGACCCAAGCTAATGAAGCTGATAGATAGTGACGACATAGACTCATTTTTAAGCATGTTTAAGAGCACTGCGACGGCAAGTGGCTGGCCTGGGGAACAGTGGGCTACACAGCTGTATCCAGTTCTATCCTGTCCCGCATTGGAGACGATGTCAGGTTTATCGGAGGATACATTTACTGATTATGACGTGGTTAAGACAGCAATACGTGACAAGTATTCTCTCACAAATGAAACGTATCGCACGCGCTTCCGAAACGGAAAAAAAAGAAGAAAAGGAGTCCTAAGGAGAATTCGGAAGGAAGCTGGCAACCAACTTCAATAGATGGCTCAGTCTAACATCGTTGAGAGAGCAGGCAGAGAACCTGGCAGCACCAAGCACTCGGCGAGCCAGAGTGGTTATGCCACTGAAGGATGTAGATGAAATTTTTGAGCTTTTACAGGTGGAACAGTTTACGGAGGCAGTACCGTACCACCTGCAGGTAGCCCTTCGGGAGAGGCACTTTAAAACTTTTAAAGATGCTGTTGTTTTTTTTTGTTTTTTTTTTTGGAAGCTAGCACCCTAGCTCGTAAAACAACGAAAGATTGTTTGAAGACGGGTGGTGATAACAAAAATCATCGTGCGGGAAAGGAGAGAAGGAAAAAGAGGAATTTTGACAGCAACCATAAAGGGGGGAAAGCAGTCATCAAGCAAGAGCTGAGTACAAAGAAGGAAGCTCGCACGAAAGTCACCGACGAGGAAACAGGAGAGCCTGCTTTGTGTGTGATGACGCGTCACACTTTACGAAAAAATGTGCGAGGAAAAAGCAACGGCCAGAAAACACGTGACAGGACTTTCTGGCAGAGAGCCCGGAAAGGCCTGATCTCCAGGATTTGGCAGGTGCAGTGGTAGTGCTTCATGGCAAAGTAGACGGAAGGAATGTTGAAATGCTGTTGGACAGTGGAGCGGACATAACCGTTCTACACTAGGAGTTGTTACCAGAAGATTCATGGTGCTGGAGGAGCCTATAAGCTTAAGATGTGTATATGGTGACACACAGGAATAACCTAAAGCAGTAGAGTAGAGTAGAATATTTTTATTTATAACACATACATAAATAAATGTCACAAAACAGCGCACATGCCTGGTGGCATACTTTAGCTCTGAAAATATTGCCAACGAAAATACACAGCCATTTTCTAACTAAATTTTACAACAACGAAAAAGAAAACCCTAATGAACAAAATGCTTAGCATGTCATAAGATATTTCTTCACCAGTCTTAGAAAATGTCGCTTGTTGCTGCATTCTCGAACTGATGCTGGAATTAAGTTCCAGATTTTTGGGCCAGTGTGACGGATACTGAATCCCGCTCTCGATGTCGGGCGAATTTCGCACGAAAAGTCTGAACGATGCGTAGTAGGATAATTATGAAATTGAGAATTAGTTGGGAAAATGCCGAAGAAATTTAGAGGTAAATTACTATATTGATAACCGTGACAAATACTAGAGATAGAAATTAAATGAAGTTGGTCCAAAGAGAAAATTCCTGAAGTCTCATTAGGTGTCTAACTGAAAATCTGCAATCTGCACTAAAAATAATCCTCATTGCTTTATTCTGAAGTATTTGGAGAGATTTGAAAACAGACGAAAAGGTAGATGCCGAAACCGAAATGCAATAGAGAAAATATGGGTAGACGAAAGAATAATAAATAGATTTTAGAATAGCTTTAGGAAAGAAATGACGAAGATGAGTTATCATGCCAATATTTCGGGAAATTTTTAACGACAGTGTTTTTACATATTTATGAAACGACAAATTTTCATCTAAAATAATCCCAAGATATTTGAACTGATCTAGCCGTTTTAATTCAAGACCATTCAAGAAAAGAGAGAAGGTATCTGACACTACTGATCCAGTTCGCAAAAATAACATATATTGGCATTTCTTTTCATTAAGAGCTAGTAAATTCCTTGACTACCAATCAGATACAGTTAGTAACGTACTTTCAAGGTTCTGGAAAAGAATTGATTGATCCCGGTGAGAAGCAAAAATTACTACATCATCAGCAAACATTATAATTTTACAAAGAGGCAAAACCTCTGGCAAATCATTTATAAAAAAAAGAAATAGAATATGCCCAAGGACAGAGCCCTGAGGCACTCCGTAATTAATCGGAAAAACGGAGATCACGAGATTTATCAACACAATCTAGTCGTCTCCCAGAAAGGTAAGATGCAAAAAATTTAACAGCTTGTGTTGAAAACCCATAAGACTTGAGTTTAAAGAGAAGCAACGAATGATTTACGGTGCAAAACGCCTTGGCGACATCAAGAAAAATCACCAACGCGTGTTGACCATCATCTAGTGAATCCTTAATATTTGGTAAAAGCTCGTGAATTACCAGTTCAGTTGACTTTCCTTTTATAAAACCATATTGAGACGTGTGTAAAATCTTACTGTCAAATAAATATTTTTGTAATTGACTATTTGCAAGTTTTTCCAAAATTTTGCTGAAAACCGAAAATAGAGAAATGCCTCTATAATCTTAAGGGTCAGTTGAAATCCCAGCTTTAGGTAATGCTATAACATTTGCTTTTTTTAAACGCTCAGGAAAAACCCCATGCATAAGTGATAGATTAACAATATGTGCCAACAAAGGTGAAATGCTCGACGCTATTTGCTTTACGGTTTGAGCCGAAAATCCAAATTCGTCCTTAGAAAAACTCCGTTTAAGCTTCAGAATAACTTTTTCAATCTCATGAGGCTTAATCTCAGAAAAAGAAAACGAATTTTCTGTATGTTGCTCATTAACTGAAGCAGAAGAGGAATTCAGTTGCATATTCATAGTCGATGCAAGTCTAGAACCAATATTACTGAAATAATCTCCAAAAGCATTTAAAATTTCATTCGGCTCTGTAACATATTCTCCATTTAAAACAAGGCAATTAACACTAGTACTTTTACGACTGTGAGGACGTATCGTTTCATTTATCAATTGCCATGTTTTTCTCATATCTGATTTATACTCCAAAAATTTCTCTTTATAATATTTTATCTTCTCATGTCTGATAATTGAATTCAGCTTATTCCTATAAACTCTGAATTCTTCAAACGACTCAGGTGTCTGTAATTTTAAATAATTCTTAAATTTTCAATTTTTATGTTTTAACGATGTCAAAATACCTTCAGTAATCCATGGGTCAAATTTCTGCGCAAACTTTCCATGCGAAACTCGTGTTGAAGAAGCCCGATCCCGGAGTCACATCATTTGATCAATAAAATCTGAAAACGCAGCATTTGCGTCATCTGAGCCATAAACCGAACCCCAATCATGGTCACCAATTAACTGACGTAGAACTTTACAATCAATCCATGTATATCGCTTTTTTGAATTATCCATTGTTGAATCTCAATGTTGTTTATTACTATTATTTAAATTTAAAAGAACACTCACCGGAAAATGATCCGACATATCAGACAAAATTACTGACGATTTTTCAGCATCAAATAAAACAGGAGAGAAAAACATATTATCTAATAATGTAACTGTGTTAGCTGTAACTCTTGTCGGCAGAGAAATACTTGGAAGAAAATTAGAATACAACATCATAGTTAAAAAGTCCTTATTATTTCGAACATCGAGATTCAAAAGATCAAAATTAAAATCACCCGAAATAATAACCGGTTTTTTCAACGCTTCCAGATTTTTCAACAGCGGTTCAAAAACTTCAAAAAATCTTTTTGAGTTACCCGACGGAGATCGACAAACAGACCCTAAAATAAACGGATTACAGCCCAAAGGTACAACTTCAACAAAAATAGTCTCACATAACCCTTCATCAAATACAAACAAATCACTGAGAATACTAAAAGACCAGTCAACACGAATATTCAGCATCTGATCTCCTCTCGCATTCTGACACCTTGTACGCGAAATACACTTCTTCCCGGGCAGATCTAACATTGTAAGGGGTGTATTAGCAGACAAAAAAGTTTCGCAACTCCAACAATGTCTATAGGACTAGATGCAAGCAAGAGCTTCAGTTCATTGAATGCATTTTGTAACCCCTGGGCATTTACATGTAACGATCGGATCGGACAATCACAATTTTTTGTTTTATCCGATAGAAACTCGCCTGAAGAATAATCACATTCAGGTAGATTATTTACATAAGGTATATCTTTATCACTTCCGGTAGCTGAATTTAGAATAACATCTAATTTCAAACGAGAATCAAGAAAACACTGAAAACGATCCATAAGCCAAAAAAAAAAGAAAAGAAAAATTCACCACTTCTTAGTTTAGACGATAGGTTCATATGACACATTGCGAATCTGAACTACGTCGGAAATCGTTTTACACGGAATGATATGCGAACCACACTTGACATAAACCACACCTCGTAAAGTCCATACATTTTTCAATTCAAACTTATTGCGCGCAAGCTTGTAGGTTTCTTGCCTTTCCCTGGTTAGAACCTCATTTGCATAGATTCGGGAACCTTTCAAATTCTTGCGATTGCGTAGGATCTCAAATGCAGATGCCTCAGTAAAAAATGTAAGTTCAATCGGAGTTTCTTTTTCCAAGGCACCTCCCAAACGCCTTGAACCCTTGACAACGGATTTATCAAGATTGAGTCCCATTTCACTGTTAAGTCGAGCTAATACTTTCTCACCAAGGTGAGGCAAATCACGCGCGGGAGAGTCTATCCCAGATACAATGACCTTAGTCAGAAGAAAAGACTGGTTTATATCATCCAGCTTAGTTTCAAGCTTTTGGAGCTTTGCGCAATTTTAAGCAATTCTTGCCCGCAAATCGCCAAGTGATTTCTCAATCAGTTCAAATTTACCCTTGAATTGCAGATCAATTGCCTCATAGACAGCTTGCGTAACAGTATCAAGAAAATCTGACTTAACCTGTGTCACCGAAGAACTCCCAAATCTGCTGCACTGGTCTTCCACTCTCCTACGAATTTCATCCTGTATGCCGTCACGAAGGTTAACAATTTCTGACTGCATCAAGTTAACCGACTCAGATAAATCCCCAGCCAAACCTCCCGAGTCCTCCGTACACAGCCTTATCGCTCGCTGAACATTTTTTCTGCCATCTCTCAGCGCTTCTTCATATTTCTCCGCGTAAGCCCACATATTCTCTGACGTTACTATCTTAATTTCGTCATTTCTGTAACAGCAAACTTCATAATTACTTCCATCATCTTTGACAAGTATCACCCGCGTAATTTTGTAAGGCCACAGCTTGTAATATTTAAATTGAGCGAACGCCTAGTTACCCACTTGCACAGCTTCGGCAAATTACAAAATGAAAAAAGCAAAATCTCTCTCTCAATACGTCCGCACACCTTGTGCGTATGAATTTCTAGCAGCGACTGATGACAGTGGGCGGGATCAAAAAAGGTGAGCCGAAAACAGCCAATGGAAAATTTACCAAGTATCCAAGTTAAAATATCCAAAAAAGTACGATATAACTCTCTTGTGTTAACTAGTCAATGACTGAATGAAGACTGAGTAGTAGTAGTAGTAGTCCACTACTGAGAAGTAGTTGACATACGGGTGAAACAAGCAGATGGTTTGCTTTTTGAACTTCCAGTGAAGGTTGCAGTCTCAGATCGGATCCCAAAGAAGTTCCTGATAGGGAAAAATTTTCCAGAATTCTCGAGGCTGGTAGATCCGGAAGTTGATGTGTTTGTTACAACGAGGGCTAGAGCAAGCACGCTGGCTGAGTTACAAACGGACATTTCGGAGGCAAAGCAGTTTGACTTTGACGACTCAATATTTTCTGGAGAAGGAAAGTCGGGGGCAGAAACGTAGAGAAAAGAAGGCCGTTTCTCAGGGCAAGTCAGACGTAGAGGAAGCTCCCATGAAACCTAGACATAAAGTGAAAGGTTTTGCTGAGTTACAAACGATGGATGAGACCTTGAAAGAATTCTGGGTGCGATCTAAGGCCGAACCAACAGAGGCAAAAGATTTCATTGTAAGGGGTGAGATCCTTTACCGAGTTGTCAAGGATGAAGATTGGGGCGAGCAGAAGTGGCAATTAGTGGTTCCCTTAGCCTACAGAACAGACGCAATGAAACTGGCCCATAATTCACGTATGGGTGAGCATGAGGGCAGGCAACGAACTACCGACAGGATTCTAAAAAGATTATTTTGGCCGAATGTTTATCTGAACGTAGGAAACCATTTCCAACAGTGCCTTGATTGCCAGATGACAGCCAGAAAACGCCAGATAGAGAAGGTGCCATTTAAACCCCTCCCTATCATTGAAACTTCTTTCCACAAAACAGGAATGGACCTGGTGAGACCTCTAAAGCGTAATAAAACTGGTTTCAAGTGGATCCTATAGATAAGCGACTATGCAGCCTGATATTCGGAGGCTATACCGCTTCGGTCGACCCATTCACAGAAGATAGCTGACGAATTGATCAAGTTTTTCTCTTGATTGGGTATATTTTTAGAGATTCTGACCGACAATGGAAGTAACCTCATATCTCAAGAGATGCAGAAACTATACGTGGCCCTTGGCATTAAACCTCTTCTTACCAATGTTTACCATCCGGAGACGGATGGATTGGTTGAGAGGTTGAATGGGACCATATTGCAGATGCTAAGAAAATCTGTCAGAAACGAGCCGCAGAAGTGGGATCAGAATCTTCCTTATCTTTTGTTTGCCTACAGGGAGACTAAACAGACTTTGACAGGTTCCTCACCATTCGAGGTGATCTATGGGCATCCCGTCAGAGGACCACTAGATGTGTTACGAGAGGAGTGGGAGGAGAAAAAGAAAGGTGCGTCTGAATCGGTAGTCAGTTACCTGGTCAATATGCGGGAACGCCTTAGAAAATGGACCGAGATTGCACATCAAAACTCATTGACAAGTCAGGAACGACAGAAGACCTGGTATGATCACAACCAGAAACCTAGAGAGTTTGAAGCGGGAGAAGAAGTACTGGTCCTCATACCGTGTGGAAATAGCTAACTTGAGGTACAATGGCAAGGCCCATACAAGATTCTGAAGAAATCCGGAAGTGTGGACTATCTAGTGGAATTTCCCAAGGGGAAAAGGAAGCCAAAACGTCTCTACGTAAACCTTTTTAGAAAGTACCACAGGGTGAATCCGAATGAAATATGATTTATTCAAGCAGACGACGATGCGGATACAAGGCTGGGAGAGATAACGGACTACAAGGGCACAGAAAATGACGGAGACTTAGGGAAAACCCTCCAGACATCCATAGATGGAATTTTGAGTAATGGTCAGAGAAGGGCATTGGCTAAAATCTTGAGGAGATACCGAACAACCTTCTCGAACAGACCTGGGAAAACCGATTTCGTGATGCATGAGATCTATACAGGCAGTAATCCATCGGTGCGGAAAAAACCCTATCGAGTTCTAGCAGCGAAACGGGACCTGGTAGAAACCGAAGTGGCTATGATGCTGTAAGAAGGAATCATCAGGCCGTCGGAGAGTGATTATGCGTCACCAATAGTACTAGTACCAAAGACAGATGAAACGGTGTGGTTTTGTGCCGACTATCGCGAACTAAACAAATTTCAAGGCAGAATTGTTACCCATTACCTCGCACGGATGAGATCCTTGAGGGAATGGGAACGGCTAAATTTATCAGCAAGCAAGACTTAACCCGAGGATACTGGAGATAAAAATACAACCTAATAGCATACACAAGACAGCATTGGTGACGCCAAATGGTCTATATGAGTTTCTCGTAATGCCATTCTGGATTCAAGGAGCAAGTTGACGATTCCAAAATCCCATGGATCGTGTTCTCAGGGATTTGAAATTCTATCGCTGCTACATCGACGATATTGTGATCTTCAGTGAGACTTTCGTGGACCACCAACGACATATCGAAATGGTGCTACAGAGATTGTACTCAGCAGGGATGACAGTCAATCCAAGGAAGTGTAGGTTCGGGGATACAGAAGCGGAGTTTTTGGGACATACAGTAGGAGGTGGAGTTGTTAAGCCATCTACGAACAATGTCCAGGGATTGTCAATTATCCAAGGCTCATCTCGAAAAAGAATGTTTGAGCATTTATGGGACTAGTTGGACACTATGGTCGCTTTATCCAGAGTTTTTCAGCTTTGGCCGAACCACTCCGCCAAATGACGACCAAAAAGGCCCCTGAGGTAGTCGAGTGAACTCCCAATGCAGAACTGGCAATTGAGTCTCTAAAGGAGGTTTTGGATTCTGCCCTAGTTTTGAGAAATCCAAACTATAACGAACCCTTCATACTACAAATGGACGCGAGTGGTAAAGGACTGAAGGCAGTCTTGACGCTGCGGGCTGACGAGGAGAAATATCCTATTGGCTTCATTAGCAGGAAACTGACACCCGCTGAGAGTCGATACTCCACGATCTAGAAGGAGGCGCTAGCAATAAATTGGGCAATATCCAAGTTCCACTACTTCCTGGTGGGTCGGCATTTTTTCGTCGAAACTGACCATGATTCGTTACGGTGGCTTCATGTGATGTTGAATCAGAAAGATAAATTAGCTCGGTGGATTTTCGCCCTACAAGTAGATGATTTCAACATTAGTAGCCGTCCAGGAATTGCGAACGCTAATGCTGACGCCCTGTCAAGATATCAGGAATATGCGACTCCTCCTCGTTTCGTAAATGCTATGCATAAATTTTTGTCGCTGGATCCAGAATGAATCATCGTCAGGGAGAATATAGATCTGCCAGAGCACCAGTATGGATTCACCTACGGCAGGGTAAGCCAATTGCAAATAGCAGACGGCACACTACAGTATTACGTAGGACTGGCGGCGTTTGAAATGATGGATCAAAGTGACGCGAAATACGCATGAGCAAGGAATCTTAAGAAGATTCTTCAACGATCAACTTCCCCAAATCGTCGGCTGATCGTATTTTGCCGGAATACTTTTGGCCTGGGTTATTTACAGATATCAAAAACTACAGAAAGAATTGTAACCATTGTCAGGCCGTCCGGTTGAGACAGGGTCAGTCTATAGTCACACGTGTGTCTTAGGGTTAAGCCAAAGTGGCGCCTCTCTTGTAAATAGTATTCAAAGTAGCTCTTCCTCTTTTCTGGTAATAATGAAGCCTCGAAGGAAGAACTCATAATACCCTGCTTAAGGGGGAAGGGATGTGGTGATTTATCATCTTTCTTTTCTTTTTGGTATTTTCACGTCGTGACATCTGTATCCTCAGATTGTTGTTCGTAACTGTGTGACTTGAAAAGGGCTAATTACCTGTTTGGGCTGAGAGTCGAGATTTTTACGATTTTTTTTATATGAAATTGGTAGACCTTTCCTGAACTTTGTAGAATATTAAATAAAAAAACAAGTTTATTTAACTGAAAGTCAGGAGCGATGTTAAAACTTCAAAAGAATAGAAATTATTCTGTGTATGAAAGAGGTTGTCCCCTCCTCAACGCCTCGCTCTTTACGCTAAAGTTTTGTATTGTTTAAAAAAAAGAATTGTGAGAAAGTCAAACTTTAGCGTAAAGAGCGAGGCTTTGAGGAGGGGACAGCCTCTTTCATATAAGGAATAATTTCTGTTCGTTTTGAGTTTTAACGTCGCTCCTAACTTTCAGTTAAAAAAAAACTTGTTTTTTTTAATTTAAATTTTGAACGTTTTTGAATTAATGCAGTCTTTGATTTTGGCTCACCGTACATGAATAATTAAAACAAAATTTGCATATTAATTTTTCTTTCATTTGGTTAAATGGCCTTCTCGAAAGTTGTTTAATTTTATTTACGAACGTTTTTATTAGTAATAAATATACGTAACTTACGAATTAACTTACGTAACGAACTTCTATATTCATATATTTTAGTACGTATATTAAAGGGTTCGCTCCCTAGTCAATACCTCGCTCTTCACGCTAAAGTTCGAATTTTTTGTCCAATTCTTTAAAAATGACCCCTTAATCACAAAGGCCGTTAATTAGAATAAATAGCCCTTACCAAAGTACTAAAAAATCTTTGGCTTAAAGAGCGAGGTATTGACTAGGGGGCGAACCTAATCATATACGTAAAAATTTTTATTCGTTTTAAGTTTTGATGTTGCTCCTTACTTTCAGTTGAAAAACTTGTTTTGTTTTAGTTAATTTCTGATCTTTTTTTTAAATAATGCTGGGAAATCAGGCCCCCTTCATAGCAATGTCCCTTCACACATGAAAACCTTAAGTAACTTTTAATTTCCGTTGCAGTGAGCCCTCCCACGATAGTCTAAGACCACTGGGTCTATACGATCACCCCTGAAAAAAAAATAAACACGCATCACGCTTTCTTCTGGCAAAAAATACAAAATTCCACATTTTTGCAGATAGGAGCTTGAAACCTCTACAGTAAGGTTTTCTGATACGCTGAATCTGATGGTGTAATTTTCATTAAGGTTTTATAACTTTTGGTGGTCTTTCCCCATTTTTTCGAAAATCAGCCAAATTTTCTAAGGTGCGTAACTGCTGATGGTAGGACTAAAATTGATAAAATGTTTATATTTGAATTATAAATTTGATTGTTTTGATGTATCTATTGGTATCAAAATCCTGTTTTTTAGAGTTTCGGTTACTATTGAGCCAGGTCACCCCTTACTTACAGTTCGTTACTACGAACTGTTGGAAACACCTTTGTTTGAAAATCTTTGCACTTTGTGAATTTAGATAGCGATAAGGATTCCTGATTGAGACCAATTTTAGGACTTGGGTTCTAATTATTGGTCGGTGTGGTAAAAGTTGCCACTAGCTGGTAAGGGTAATTGTCCGGGGTAATTTTTTTTACCAGTTTTGAATTGTCCAAAAAATATTTCCGTAGGAGGGGGCTTTTTCTGTGGAGGCAGAGCCAGATTTTCTGGCGTTATTTTAAAACGATCAGAAATCAAATATAAAAAAAAAACAAGTTTTTAACTGAAAGTAACGAGCAATATTAAAACTTAAAAACGAAAATAAATTATTACGTAATTATAAATTTGATTATTTTAATGTATCTATTGGTATCAAAATCCTGTTTTTTAGAGTTTCGGTTACTATTGATCCGGTTCACCCCTTACTTACAGTTCGTTATTTTTGCAGATAGGAGCTTGAAACCTCTATAGTAGGATTCTCTGATACGCTGAATCTGATGGTGTAATTTTCATTAAGGTTTTATAACTTTTAGGGGGTCTTTCCCCCTTTTTTCGAAAATCAGCCAAATTTTTTAAGGTGCGTAACTGTTGATGGTAGGACTAAAATTGATAAAATGTTTATATTTGAATTATAACGCAACGAACTTCTATATACTTATAATTTTATTACGTATATGAGGGGAATCGCCCTCTTATCAATAACTTGCTCTTTATGCTAAAGTTCGAGTTTGTTTCAATTCTTTAAGAATGATCCCTGAATCACAAAGACCGTTTAATTAGAATAAATAGCTCTTTTGGAATTTCTAAAAATACTTTAGAGTAAAGAGCGAGGTATTGAGTAGGGAACAAAACCCCTCATATACGTAATAATTTCTCTTCGTTTTAAGTTTTAATGTTGCTCCTTACTTTCAGTTGAAAATCTGTTTGTTGTTTAGTTTCTTATTGTTTTTAAATACTGCTGGGAAATCCAGCAGCCCCTTCAAGGAAATTCTCTTCCCTGATGAAAAATTCCTCCATGAAAAGATCCTCCCATGTAAACCCCCCAACCAGAAAAAATCCCCCTGAAAACGTCTCTTTTCTTCCCAATAACCAATACCATATGTAAACAATGGACAAAGTTCATAACTTGCACCCATTCCCCCTGGGGCCAGCCTCTTTCATATAAGGAATAATTTCTGTTCGTTTTGAGTTTTAACGTCGCTCCTAACTTTCAGTTAAAAAAAACTTGTTTTTTTTTTAATTTAAATTTTGAACGTTTTTGAATTAATGCAGTCTTTGATTTTGGCTCACCGTACATGAATAATTAAAGCAAAATTTACATATTAATTTTTGTTTCATTTGGTTAAATGGCCTTCTCGAAAGTTGTTTAATTTTATTTACGAACGTTTTTATTAGTAATAAATATACGTAACTTACGAATTAACTTACGTAACGAACTTCTATATTCATATATTTTAGTACGTATATTAAAGGGTTCGCTCCCTAGTCAATACCTCGCTCTTTACGCTAAAATTCTAATTTTTGTCCAATTCTTTAAAAATGACCCCTTAATCACAAAGACCGTTAATTAGAATAAATAGCTCTTACCAAAGTACTAAAAAATCTTTGGCTTAAAGAGCGAGGTATTGACTAGCCGGCGACCATAATCATATACGTAAAATTTTTTATTCGTTTTAAGTTTTGATGTTGCTCCTTACTTTCAGTTGAAAAACTTGTTTCGTTTTAGTTAATTTCTGATCTTTTTTTTAAATAATGCTTGGAAATCAGGCCCCCTTCATAGCAATGTCCCTTCCCACATGAAAACCTTAAGTAATTTTTAATTTCCGTTCCGGTGAGCCCTCCCACGATAATCTAAGACCACTGGGTCTATACGATCACCCCTGAAAAAAAATAAACACGCATCACGCTTTCTTCTGGCAAAAAATACAAAATTCCACATTTTTGCAGATAGGAGCTTGAAACCTCTATAGTAGGATTCTCTGATACGCTGAATCTGATGGTGTAATTTTCATTAAGGTTTTATAACTTTTAGGGGGTCTTTCCCCCTTTTTTCGAAAATCAGCCAAATTTTTTAAGGTGCGTAACTGTTGATGGTAGGACTAAAATTGATAAAATGTTTATATTTGAATTATAAATTTGATTATTTTAATGTATCTATTGGTATCAAAATCCTGTTTTTTAGAGTTTCGGTTACTATTGATCCGGGTCACCCCTTACTTACAGTTCGTTACTACGAACTGTTGGAAACACCTTTGTTTGAAAATCTTTGCACTTTGTGAATTTAGATAGCGATAAGGATTCCTGATTGAGACCAATTTTAGGACTTGGGTTCTAATTATTGGTTGGTGTGGTAAAAGTTGCCACTAGCTGGTAAGGGTAATTGTCCGGGGTAATTTGTTTTACCAGTTTTGAATTGTCCAAAAAATATTTCCGTAGGAGGGGGCTTTTTCTGTGGAGGCAGAGCCAGATTTTCTGGCGTTATTTTAAAACGATCAGAAATCAAATATAAAAAAACAAGTTTTTTAACTGAAAGTAAGGAGCAATATTAAAACTTAAAAACGAAAATAAATTATTACGTATACGAGGGGGATTGTCCCTTCTTCAACACCTCGCTCTTTACGCTAAAGTTTCAATTTTTTCTAATTTTTTACAAACAACTCCTGCAACACAAGGGTTATTGAGTTAAAACAATAAAGTAATTTTTTTAAATGTCGAAAAACTTTCCATTTGATTAGCATATATTCAACCTTCACAAGTTGATTGATCAAAGTACAAAAAAGGGAAGACAATTTAAGTAAACAATATTATTTGATTTCAAATTGGACTAACAGAATTTATGTGATAAAATTTTTTTTAGTATTTGAGTATGCACAAAGTAGAAACTAATAAAGTCGTATACATTTAGGATATGATACAACAGCCCTTAGTGGTCAATGACCCAATCTCCAAGGGCGCCAATTCTCCTCCCACCCCCACTCCCACCCCAACTTTTTGCCACCTTTTTTGTACTTTTTTTAGAACTTTTTTTAACATAGAAATTTTTTCAACTTTTTTAGTCTTAAAATGACAAAAAATATACTTACAACAACAAAAATTCACATTTCATATTTTCGAAATGCGAAATGAGAATGATATAGACGTGCTAGCCGTGATTGTTACTATTATAAAAATAACGTTTGTATTAACACTTTTCTTTTTTTGGACTGAATTTTCTTTAAATTTTGAAATTATCCAACTTTTTCTTATTTATGTGACCGACCCCGTAGTACTATATCGCTGGTCATCGACAGCACCAAGAATAGAATTTTAATGTCATTGAAATAAAAAACTAAGAAAAAAATGAAAAAAAATGTCATTACAAATATGGTTTTTCTAGAACAAAAATCACGAGTATCATATATATACTATTTTCACTTTGAATTTAAAAAATGTCACAAGTGAATTTCTTTGGCACTGACACCACGTTCTTCTTTAGCTGACACCACATTAAATATTGTGAATGACTCAAAATGGATCAATAACTATTCTACTGGATATGAACTAAGAGAAGATAATACCTACACTATCAAGAGAGAACATGATGAATAATTTTACGGAATAGATTCAAAATGTCCAAAGTTGTTCAATGATCAACTTTTCTTTACGTTTTTAATAGTGTTTTAGTATTAATAAAATGATTGATTGATGATTGATTGAATGAGTGATTGATGTTAATAATGTTTAATAATGTATATAACATATTTTATGTTAATATTCTAAATGTTGTTATTTCAAAAAAATTATTATATGCATTAGTTTGTTATGTTTCCATTATTTTTTGGGTACGCTAGCAAGTCAAACGTTCGGAATGTTTATTAAAAAGTCAGAGATGTAAGAAAAGGAATCTTCAGAGAGATACACAGTACTGGCAGACTCATAGGGGATATATTAGAAACTGAGATAGGTTAACAGAGCTTTTACCAAAGTCTGAGAGAGTTAAGCTGGATTCTTTTCTCCAAAATCCCCACAGACAAACAAACATACACTCAGACACACAGGCACAGAGTGAGAGAGGCAAAAATATCTACAAACACACAAATTCAGACATTAAGTCTTACAAAGACAGACATAGAGACAAGCAAACATCTGTTCAGACACACAGGCATAGAAAGAGAGGCAAAAATATCTACAAACACGTAGTCACACGCAAAATAACACAAAGACAGATATAGAGACAAGCAAACATCCAGTCAGACACACAGGCATAGAGAGATGCAAAAATACTTACAAACACAGAGTCAGGCACAAAATTACATAAAGACGAAATGGAGACAAGCAAACATCCGCTCAGACACACAGGCACAGAGAAAGAAAGGCAAAAATACCTACAAACACACAGAGTCAGACGCAAAATCACACAAAGATAGACATAGAGACAGGCAAACATCCACTCAGAAACACAGGCATAGAGAGATACAAACAAAATACCTACAAACACACAGAGTCAGACACAATTCACACATAGAAAGACATAGAGGGACGCAAACATACGCTCAGACACACAGGCAAAGAGAGAGAGAAAGAGGCAAAAATACCTACAAATACTGCAAACATCCGCTCAGACACACAGGCATACAGAGAGAGAGAGCGAGGCAAAAATACCTACAAAGACACAGAGTCAGACACAAAATCACACAAAGACCGACATCGAGAGAATCAAACATCCGCTAATTCACACAGGCATAGAGACAGAGAAGCAAAAATAGCTACGCACAGATTCAGACACAAAATCACACAAAGACAGACACAGAGAGAAGTAAACATCTGCTCAGACGCACAGGCACAGAGAGAGAGAGAGGCAAAAATACGAACAAACGCACAGAGTCAGACACAAAATCAGACAACGGCAGACATAGAGACAAGCAAACATCCGCTCAGACAAACTGGCAAAGAGAGAGAGAGAGAAAGGGGGGAGAGAGAGAGAGAGAGAGAGAGAGAAAGAGAGAGAGAGAGAGAGAGAGAAAAATACCTAAAAACACACAGAGTCAGCCCAAAATCACACAAAGATAGCCATAGAGACAAGCAAACATCCGCTCAGATATTTTTCTTATAGATTACTTTTTCCTCTCTCTCTTTCTCTCTATGTCTGTGTATCTGAGCGGATGTTTGTTTGTCTCTATGTCTGTCTGTGTGTGATTTTGGGTCTGACTCTGTGTATTTGTAGGTACTTTTTTCCTGTCTCTTTCTCTCTGTGCCTGTACGTCTGAGTGGACGTTTGCGTGTCTCTATGTCTATCATGTGCAATTTTGTGTCTGACTCTGTTCTTTTGTAGGTATTTTTCTCTCTCCCTCTCTCTCTCTCTGTGCCTGTGTGTCTGAGCGGATGTTTGCTTGTCTCTACGTCTGTCTTTGTATGATTTTGTGTCTAACTCTGAGTGTTCTTAGGCATTTTTGGCTCTTCTCTCTGTGCCTCTGTGTCTTAGCGGGTGTTTGCTTGTCTCTATGTCTGTCTTTGTGTGATTTTATGTCTGATTCTGTGCTTTTTTTTAGGTATTTTTGCTTTTCTCTCTCTCTCTCTCTCTATGCCTGTGTGTCTGAGCATATGTTTGCTTGTCTCTATGTCTGTCTTTGTGTCATTCTGTGTCTGACTCGGGCTTTGAAGGTATTTTTGCCTCTCTCTCTCTCTCTCTCTCTCTCTCTCTCTCTCTCTCTCTCTCTCTCTCTCTCTCTCTCTCTCTCTGCGCCTGTGTTTCTGGGCGGATGTTTGCTTGTCTCTGTGTCTGTATTTGTGTGATTTTGTGTCTGACTCTGTGTGTTTGTAAATATGTTTACCTCTCTCTCTCTCTCTCTCTGTCTCACTCTATGCCTATGTGTCTTAGTGGATGCATGTCGTTGTGTGATTTTGTGTCTGACTCTATGCGTTTGTAGGTATTTTTGCCTCTCTCTCTCTCTCTCTGCCTGTGTGTCTGAGCGGATGTTTGCTTCTCTCTATGTCTGTCTTTATGTGCTTTGTGTCTGACTCTGTGTATTTGTAGGTATTTTTACTCCTATCTCTATGCCTGTGTGTCTGAGCGGATGTTTGCAGTGTTTGTAGGTATTTTGCCTCTCTCTCTCTCTCTCTCTCTCTCCTCTCTCTCTCTCTCTCTCTCTCTCTCTCTCTCTCTTTCTGTGTCTGCCTGTCTGAGCGGATGTTTGCTTGTCTCTTTGTCTATCTATGTTTGATTTTGTGTCAGACTGTGTGTGTTTGCAAGTATTTTTGCCTTCCTCTCTCTCTCAATGCCTGTGTGTCTGAGTGGATGTTTGTTTGTCGCTAATTCTGTCTTTGTTTGATTTTGTGTCTGACTATGTGTTTGTAAGTACTTTTGCCTCTCTCTCTCTCACTCTCTCTCTCTCTCTCTCTGTGCCTGTATGTCTGAGCGGATGTTTGCTTGTCTCTATGTCTGTCTCTGTATAAATTTATATCTGACTCTTTGTGTTTGTTGATAGTTTTGCCTCTCTCACTCTGTGCCTGTGTGTTTAAGTGGATGTTTGCTTTTCCGTACAGACTTTGGAGAAAAAATACAGCTCATCCCTCTCAAACATTGGTAAAAGCTCTCTTAACCTATCTCAGTTTCTAATATATCCCATATGAGCCTCCTAGTAGTATCTATATCTCTGACAATTCCTTTTCTTACATCTCTGATTTTTTAATTAACATTCTAAACGTTTGACTTTCTAGTGTACCCTAAAATAATGGAAACACAACAAAGTAATGCATATAGTATTTTTATTGAAATAACAACATATAGAATCTTAAAATAATAATATACATTATTAATATTATTGAACAACTTTGGACATTTTGAATCTGTTCCATAAAATAATTGATTATGTTTTCCCTTGATAGTGCAGGTATTTTCTTCTCTTAGTTCTTAACCTTTAGAATAATTAATCCATTTTGAGTCACTCACAAGCTTCACTATGCTGTCAGCTACAGGTTCAATATGCGTTTCGTCTTTGGTATTAGTGGTTTCATTTATTATATCTATTGGTATATGATCAATGACAGCAATAATGCTCGCACTCGCTTTATCTTCCATCAATTCATCTTTATATTAATTAGTGATATTGTCTGCCAATGCGCTTTTTATTTTGCCAGGGATTTCACTGTCTAATATCATATTATTTTCACACAGGTAACAGTTCTGGCACGTAGACAAGATATGATTTATGATATTAGCAGAGGAGTACGCCTGTCTTCTTTTGACCTTCCGTTGAATGCTAAGACCCGAAAGCTGGCGATAAGGTTTATCACTAGGTAACGTTTTACCACAAGCGCTAGAAAGAAGATAACCCTCTTCATCAACTATTACTTTTATGTTGGAATTCTCTTTGAGTGATATCACCTTTGGAGATCTCACTCTCGCATATCCACCATCATAAGAGTTGGTTTTTTCGGTACCCCAAAGAAATTTATTCTCTCATTGTCATGAAAATGCAAGCATATATTTCCAATGAGATCCCCAATAGAAATTGATTCATAGGTCAAATATTTGTCTTTGTCATCATTTAACGCAACGATAACTTTATCATGTGCACAAACTTTCTTCGAATATTTTATCTTCGCTTTTTTTAATATGATGCAAGTGTTTATTCTTTCAATGTACAAACAAATACTTATTAAAGATATACAATAAACTAGGTAGTCTCGATGCCCACCCACAGAGAACCACTGGGGTCGGCCACATAAAAGAAAAAAACCAAAACCATGTTCATCAGTCCAAAAAATTCTAAGTATCAAAGAAATTCCCTTGTGACATTTTTAAAATACAAAATGGAAATAGTATATATATGATGCTCGTGATTTTTGTTCTAGAAAACCATATTTGGAATGACATTTTTATTTTATTTTTTACTTAGTTTTTTTTTTATTTGAATGATATTAAAATTCTTTTTTCGGTGCTGTCGATGACCTGCCATAGAGTAATATGGGGTTGGTCACATAAAAAAAAAAAATAAGATTTGAGTAATTTCCTAGTCCAAAAAAAATCATTTCGAAAAAAAGAAAAGCGTTACTAAAAACATTATTTTTTTAATACTAAAAATTAAGAATAACATATCTATATCATTCTCATTTCGTATTTAGAAAATATTTAATGCGATTTTTTTTTGTTTCGTGTATTTTTCATGTCATTTTAAGACATAAAAAGTTGAAAAATTTATATGTTAAAAAAAGTTTCAGAAAAAATTCTAAAAAAGCTAAAAAAAAAGTACAGAAAAGGGGGGAGGAGAATTTGGGGGTGGGGTGGGAGGGGTATTTGGGCCCTTGGAGGTTGGTTCATGGATGACTAAGGGCTGTTTTATCATTGCCTAAAATGTATACGACTTCATTAGCTTCATATTACTCCAATACGAAACAATATTTTATATTATAAATTCTATTAGTCAAATTTGAAATCAAATAAAATTGTTTACTTAAATTTTCA
This sequence comes from Artemia sinica, assembly GCA_027921565.1. Classification (NCBI taxonomy): domain Eukaryota; kingdom Metazoa; phylum Arthropoda; class Branchiopoda; order Anostraca; family Artemiidae; genus Artemia; species Artemia sinica. The sequence goes on along the minus strand of CM051274.1, from coordinate 28,447,962 downwards.
TCTTTTTTCTGTACTTGGATTAATTGACTTGTGAAGGTTGAATGTATGCTAATCAAATTCTGACAGAAATTCGGATACCTATCTCTAAGGAGGTCAATGACCCAAATTGGATGGCTCTATCTTTAGTCCACAAATATGGGTGTGTAATTAAGATTTAGTGTCCAAATATAGTGTACTCTAGGCAGTGTATACTAGCACACTACTTACGTTTCTTAATTAATTTGGTCAAAGTTGGGTTACTTTCGCTATTAAAATTGTCTTCACTTTTATTATTGTGTTACTGTAAGATGTATATGGGAATCAAATTCCTTTTCAATACCGTCTTCTTCTTGTTCCACTTTCTGTTGCTTATTAAAGTTGGCTCTGAACCAAAGAAAGAAAGTAAGTAGCTCTGCCCTTTGTTGATTTCATATAACCAAACAAAGTTGATACAAATTATTTTTTTTAACAACCTTATAAAATATGTCAAAATTGAGAGCTCAACAAAACTGTTTTTAAAACTGATTGAGGAACCAAAAGTTCGGCCATCTTACATCACTGAGCTTATGGAAAAACATATTCTGAATTAACAATTTACAGAATATGTAGCAGCCCTTTTGTCCCGATCCGGGGACCACATTTGCATGTTCTCTTCCACCTGATGGGGGTGGGGTGTGCCAAGTGGTTAAAAAGTAAAGATAGTAGGTTCCTCCCCTAAGTCTTCCGTAGGACATTTTTCTTCAAGCGATAACGAAGAAAAGTTACTATTTAGCAAATACGTTACACGGTTATATTCAAAAACATTAAAGAATACACTGAAAACAATGGACATTTATCAAACAAACATAAATTAAGTAGTAGACTCAGCTTTTTAATAAGACTATTAGCAATGAGTTGCTCAGGCGACACTAGTTTACTGTCAACAAGATTTTGGGTTGGTGATGGTGAGTTTAAAAGCTTGGCTTTTTTTGCCAGCTTTATCGTTAATATTAAAGCGCATATCCACCTTCCACTTCCTTCCACTCCCGTGCCCATCATAGGAGACTAAATCTTGCAGTTAAATTACGCACTATTCCAAGTTCCCCGTGCAGCGCGTCATTCAGTTGGATATGATTAGAAAATGGTGTTTTAGCAAATCAAAAAGTACACCCCTTAAATTGTTATTACTGAAACCTTATACAGGAAAATTACAGCCCCCTCTCATTGAAAAACAAGACAAAGTCACCTTTTTACAGGCGCAGCAGTGATATGTCCTCTTATTTTTCTATGTCGCTATTGGGGCACTGGAACATCATAGAAAGGGGCTGTCCCCTCCTCCACGCCTTGCTCTTTACGCTAAAGTTTGACTCTTTCTCGCAACTTTCTTTTAAAACAATAAGAAACTTTAGCGTAAAGAGCGGGGCGTTGAGGAGGGGATAGCCCCTTTCATATACAGAATAATTCCCTTCGTTTTAAGTTTTAATGTCGCTCCTTACTGTCGAAATTTGCATATTAATTTTACCTTTTTTGGCTAAATGGCCTTCTTAAAATTTTGATTCGGTCGATTTTGAGAAAAAAAGGGGGGCCTCGTCGCCCCCAATTTTTTTTGTTGCTTAAAAAAGGGCACTAGAACTTCTAATTTTATTTACGAACATTTTTATTATTAATAAATATACGTAACTTACAAATTAACTTACGTAACGAACTTCTATATACTTATAATTTTATTACGTATATGAGGGGAATCGCCCTCTTATCAATAACTTGCTCTTTATGCTAAAGTTCGGGTTTGTTTCAATTCTTTAAGAATGATCCCTGAATCACAAAGGCCGTTTAATTAGAATAAATAGCTCTTTCGGAATTGCTAAAAAATACTTTAGAGTAAAGAGCGAGGTATTGAGGAGGGAACAAAACCTCTCATATACGTAATAATTTCTCTTCGTTTTAAGTTTTAATGCTGCTCCTTACTTTCAGTTGAAAATCTGTTTGTTGTTTAGTTTCTTATTGTTTTTAAATACTGCTGGGAAATCCAGTGGCCCCTTCAAGGAAATTCTCTTCCCTGATGAAAAATTCCTCCATGAAAAGATCCTCCCATGTAAACCCCCAACCAGAAAAAATCCCCCTGAAATCGTCTCTTTTCTTCCCAATAACCAATACCATACGTAAACAATGGACAAAGTTCATAGCTTGCCTAAGTAAAGGACGATGATGGCACAACGTATTATTTATTTATTCATTTTTTCCTTAGACCAGGGCACTTCGTTTAGAAGGAGTTGTCCTAGAAACTTCGAAAAGAAATTATTCGATTGAAAATTGACAGGGCCTTTTTAATAGTCACCCTTTTTAATAGTCGGAAGTGATTGGAGGACAACGAGCCCCCCTCCCATGCCTATCATTTCCGAAAACACATTCAATCAAAATTTTGAGATATCCATTTTGTTCATCTTAGTTCAATAGTAAGGAAATTATGTATTTGAGGATGAGACCCCCTCCCCACCACAGATTTCAGGGCAAGGGTTGTAAGTTGTAGCCTGGGGGCATATGAGCTTTTTATATAAAGGTTGATCGTATGAACTTCTTAAGGGGATCCTTGGATTGGTAATCAGAAGTTCTAATCCTGATTTTAAGATTTAAAGTTATTTGATGGCGGCCCCCACACATACACGTCGTATTTTCCCAGAATGCATCCAATAAAAAATTTGAGATAGCCATTTGATCAAAAACAAAACATAACAAAGACATAACAAGGCCTTTGAGGTTGACACTAGCCCCCCCCCCATAGTCTGGGGGCAAGGGTTGTTAGTTATACCCTGGGGGTATATAAATTTCTTACGGAAAGAGTGTTCGTGTGAACTTTAGGGAAGATTCATTTGGTTGAAGATTGGAAGTTTTAGTTCCTTTTAAGAGTGTAAAGTAATAGAGGGCAACTAGCCCCACCTCGACTACCCCTCTTTTCCCCAAACGCATCTGATTGGAATTATGAGTTAATCATTTTGTTCAAAATTGTCCAAAGAACATATAACAGTGCCTTCAGGGTCGACACAGTCCCTAGAGCCCTACGGCAAGAATAATAAATTGTGTCCGCGGGACATATAAGGTTTTTATGGAATGGGTGGTTGTATAAACTTCAAATGTGGCTTATTTGATTTGAGATTGGAAGTTTTATTGCCAGTTTTAAGAATCAAAAGGGATTTGAAGGCAACCAGCCCTCCCCAGGCCCATCATTTCCCAAAACAAACATCAAAACAAAATTTCGAGACATCTATGTTTTTCAGCATTGTTGAAAGGCTAAGTAATTCTGACATCCCCGGTTAGAGATATCAAACCTACCACCAGCCCTCAAGGCAAGGGCTGTAAGTTAGGCAATTCGTTTCTTTGTTTACATATAGTATATGTTATTGGGAAAGGTATGCATGTTTGACTTCTATTTTCCCAAAATATGAAGGGCATTCAGGTGAGTCTTTTAGGAAATACTGAGGGGGTTGTTCAACTAAATCAAAATACGTCATGTGTATATGGGTTGTCAAAAGGGTGTAACCCCGAAATGACTGAGTATATTAATTTGAAAGTTCCAGGAAATGATAAGGAAGATGATCAATTTACCAAAAAGGCAAGATTTGCAAGCTACAACTACTAAAACTACCACTGCTTCTACTGCTACCACAACAACTATTACTACCACCACTACTATCACTAAATCTACTACTTCTGTAGCGAGTATTATTAAGGCTGAATATATTGAAATAAACATCTGAGGGAATGTTTAGGGGAAAGTTGAACTACATCAAAATATACTATGTGCATACAGATTTTTGGAACGGCTTTTGTACTTTACCGAAAATTTTACAAATGAATGTGCTTTGCCGGTTTAATATACATATGCTGATATTTATTCCTCAAAGTCTTAGTAATCTTTTATTTATTAAAGTTAAAAGTTAACTTGTTAAAGTTAAAAAAGTTGAAACATTTAAAATGTATTTTGTCTGGGGGCAAGGGCTGTTAGTTATGCCCTGGGGGCATATAAATTTCTTACGGAAAGAATGTTCGTGTCAGTGAAATACAAATTATGTTCTGGCCTTGAGAAGGCATAGGGGCTGTGAACCTTATTCATATTACTTTCTCCTCGTTTTGAGTTTGACTAGGTTATTTATTGTAATTTCTGTTCGTTTTAGGTTTCACTTATTTATTGATGCTGATTTATGGTAGTTCTACGCATACAGATTACTTGATTTATTTTTGCTCGTTTTTGGTTTAATGGAGTTCTTTACTTTTTTGGAAAACTTATTGTGTGGAAAAAGCTTTTTAAATCAATAACTGTAATAATACTCTGTACGTTTATGTCAATTCTTATTTTGGAGCTGATTAAAAGAAATATTTAGAAAAGGGAAAATAGCTAGAAATGTACATAGTATATATATAAATGTGCATAGTAGAAATGTGCAAAAGAACCAAATTTTTATGCTGATTTCAAATATATAAATTTCATCAAGTTTAGTCCTACCCATCGAAATTTACGCACCTGAGAAAATTTGCCTGATTTTCAAAAAAAAGGAGAAAACACCCCCTAAAAGTCATAGAACCTTAATGGAAATCACACCATCAGATTCAGCGTATCAGAGAAACCTACTGTAGATGTTTCAAGCTCATATCTGCAATAATGTGAAATTTTGTATCTTTTACCAGAAAAAAGATCACGGATGTGTGTTTATTTTTTTTTCTTTTCCCATGGGTCATCGTATCGACCCATTGGTCCTAGAATATCATGAGAGGGCTAATTCGAACGAAAATTAAGCTTCCTAGTGCTCTTTTTAATTGACCAAAAATGGAGGGCAACTAGGCCCCCTCCCACGCTCATTTTTTTCCGAAAGTCCCCCGATCAAAATTTTGAGATAGCCATTTTGTTCAGCATGGTCGAAAAATATAATAACTATGTCTTTGAAGATGACTTAATCCCCCATAGTCCCCTGGAGAAGGGCTGCAAGTTATGAACTTTGCCCAATGTTATGAACTTTGCCAAAAGTTATGAACTTTGCCCAAAAATAGTATTGGTTATTGGGAAACGTACAGACGTTTTCAGGAGGATTTTTATGGTAGTGGGAGTTAGATGGGTCGAGGGTTACATGGGAGGATCTTTTCATGGAAGAAGTTTTCAAGGGGGAAGAGACATTGCTATTAGGGGGGCGCCGGATTTCCCAGCATTATTTATAAAAATAATCAGAAATTAAATAAAACAAGTTTTTCAACTGAAAGTAAGGAGCAACATCAAAAGTTAAAACTAACAGAAATTATTACGTGCGTGATTGGGTCCGCCCCCTAGTCAACACCTTGCTCTTTGCGCTAAGGTTTTTTTAGTACTTTCATAAGAGCTATTTATTCCAATTAACGGCCTTTATGATTAAGGGGTCATTTTCAAAGAAGTGGAACAAAATTCGAACTTTAGCGTAAAGAGCTAGGTATTGGCTAGGGGCGAACCCCCTAATATACGTAATAAACATATACGAATATAGAAGTTCGTTAGGTAAGTTAATTCGTAAGTTCCGTATATTTATTACTAAAAACGATCGTAAATAAGATTAAACAACTTTCGAGAAAGCCATTTAGCCAAAAAAAGTAAAATTAGAAGTGCAAATTTCGTTGTAATGATCCATGTACGATGAGCCAAAATGAATACCTGCGTCATTTAAAAAATATTCAGAAATTAAATTTAAAAAAAACAAGTATTTTTTAACTGAAAGTAAGGAGCGACATTAAAACTTAAAACGAACAGAAATTATTCCGTATATGAAAGGGGCTGTCCCCTCCTGAACACCTCGCTCTTTACGCTAAAGTTTGACTCTTTCTCACAACTCTATTTTTTGAAACAATAAAAAACTTTAGCGTAAAGAGCGAGGCGTTGAGGAGGGGACAGCCCCTTTCATATACGGAATAATTTCTGTTCGTTTTGAAGTTTTAATGTCGCTCCTTTCTTTCAGTTAAAAAAAAACTGTTTTTTTTTATGTAATTGTACATAGAGGTAGTTCTACGTTTATGGGCTAGTTTGTGAATCCAAAACGCAAGGAATAGGACGTCATCAGCGCTTATTAGGCGTTTCAATTACAAATAAGAGAATTTTGAGCTAAATTAGAGTTTTGATTTAAATATTGGAAGTAAAAATTGAAAGCAGTTGAATCATTCCTTAAGCTCCCCCCCCTCTTACTAACTTCTATGACTAAACTGCAACTGATTTAACCTATCTAGCCTTATGACCTTTTTCGATTTCTTTTTCATGTTTTTCAATAAAAAAAATTATTGATTACAAGGATTTCTTTTTTTCAGCGATTCCATTTCTGTCTTGTTTGCAGATGAGGAGGCCGTATTCAAATTCATTTTTGAGAGCACTTGCCCTTTGAATTTCAAATCGAATGAGCCCTTTTTCAAGTTTCTACGACATAGATTTCAATAAAAACCTTATATGCTCCCAGGGCATAACTTATAACTCTTGCTCTGAAGACTGTGGTGGGAGTTTCCTGCTCTAAGGTATAATTTCCTGAACTTTGAACTGCGTGGGACAGAATGGCTATCTCAAAATTTTTATTGGATGTGTTTGGGGAAATGGTGGGCGTGGAAGGGATGTTACTTGCCTTCCAATCACTTTCGACTATTAAAAAGAGCACTAGCCATTTCAATTTCCAAACGAATGAGTCTTTTTTGAAGTTTCTACAACAACGCGTTCTATAAAAACCTTGTATGCCCCCAGGGCATAACTTACAACCCTTTCCCTGAGGGCTGGGGGGGGGTTGTCATACTCAAAGACCTAATTTTCAGAACTCAAAACTACGTTGAACGAAACGGCTATCTCAAAATTTTGATTGGATGTGTTTGGGGAAAAGGTGGGTGTGAGGGGGGGGGGTTGCCCTCCAATCACTTTCGACTATTAAAACTGGCACTAGCCATTTGAATTTCCAATCAAATGAGCCTTTTTTGAAGTTTCTACGACAACGCCTTCTACAAAACCTTATATGCCCCTAGAGCATAACTTAAAACACTTGCCCTGACGGCTTTGGGGGAGTGTCCTCCTCAAAAACATAATTTCTATCTGGAAATCAACTACGCTGAACAAAATGGCTATCTCAAGATTTTGATTGGATGTGTTTCGCGAAATGGTCTGCGTGGAAGAGGTGTTAGTCCCCTTCCAATCACTTTCGACTATTAAAAAAGGCACAAGCCACTACAATTTCCAAATGAATGAGCCATTTTCGAAGTTTCTAAGACAACTCCTTCGATACGAAGTGCCCTGGTATGGAAAACAAAAAACAAAAAATAAATAATACGTTGTGCCAACATCGTTCTTTACTTAGGCAGCGCGATTGTGCTGCCTATTATTAAAAACACGACAAGAGGGGTTCATTACGCTTCTTAATATATTCCAGATTAATATTTATACAAATATACCACCTTCGGAACCTTATCATCAAGTAGGCCTAAATAGGTGAGCCTAGTCAATGGCAAAATAGCGAAAATGTACTATACTTCCTGTTTCACTACGTTTCTTTGGGTTAATTTTTTTCCCCACATAGTTAAGACTTCTTTTAATTCCTAAAGTCTATCAGTTCAAGATAAGATTCTTTTGTTTTAATCTTTTAAGAGTCGAAAGTGATTTGAGGGCAACTAACCCCCTCTCACGCCCATCTTTTCCCCAAACACATCCAATCAAAATTTTGAAATATCCATTTTGTTCAACGTAATCGAAAGTTCTGGAAATTAGGTCTTTTAGGATGATAACCCCCTCAGAGCCCTCTGTGCAAGGGTTGTAAGTTATGCCCTGGGGGGCATATAAGGTTTATGAAGAAAGTTGTTGTAAAAATTTCAAAAAGGGCTCATTTGATTGGAAATTGAAATTGCCCTTTTTCAAAGGCAGCGCAATCGCGGTTCCTAAGTAAAAACGATGTTGGCACAATGTATTATATATTTTTATTTATTTTTTTCCATACCAGGACACTTCGTATCAAAGGAGTTGTTGTAGAAAATTCGAAAAGGGCTCATTCGATTGGAAATTGGAATGGCTGGTGCCCTTTTTCATAGTCGAAAGTGATTGGGAGGCAGCTAACTCCCCTTCCACGCCCACCATTTCCTCAAACACATCCAATCAAAGTTTTGAGATAGCCATTTTTCAGCGTAGTTGATTTCCACACAGAAATTATATTTTGAAGAGGAGACTACCCCACAGCCCTCAGGGCAAGGGTTGTAAGTTATGCCCTGGCGGCATATAACGTTTTTATAGAAAGCGTTGTCGCAGAAACTTCAAAAAAGGCTTGTTCGATTGGGAAAAGGGGCTAGTACCCTTTTTAGTAGTCGAAAGTAATTTGAAGGCAACTAACCCCCCTCTCAGGCCCACTTTTCCTCAAACACAGTCCATCAAAATTTTTAGATAGCCATTTTTTCAACATAGTTAAAAGTTTTAGAAATTAAGTCTTTCAGGATGATAACCCCTTCAGAGCCCTCGGGACAAGGGTTGTAAGTTATGCCCTGGGGCATATAAGATTTTTATAGATTGTGATGTTGTAGAAACTTCAAAAAGGGATCATTCGATTGGAAATTAGAAGGGCTTGTGCCCTTTTTAATAGTCAAAAGTGATTGGAGGATAACTAACACCCCTCTCACACCCACCATTTCCCCAAACACATCCAATCAAAATTTTCAGATAGCCATTGTTCGACCTAGTTAAAAAGTTTGGAAATTATGTCTTTGAGGATGACAACCCCCTCACAGCCCTCAGGTTAAGGGTTGTAAGTTATGCCCTGGGGCATATAAGGTTTTTACAGAAATCGTTGTCGTAGAGACTTCAAAAAGGGCTAATCCAATTGGAAATTGAAAGGGCTAGTGCTCTTTTTAATAGTCGGAAGTGATTGGAGGGCAAATAACCACCCTCTCATGCTCACCATTTCCCCAAACACATCTGATCAAAGGTTTGTGATAGCAATTTCCTTCAACGTAGTTGAAAGTTCTGGAAATTTGGTCTTTGAGGATGACAACCCCCCCCCCCCAGCCCTCAGGGAAAGGGTTGTGAGTTATGTCCTGGGGGCATATAAGGTTTTTATTGAAAGCGTTGTCATAGAAACTTCAAAAGGGATCATTTGATTGGAAATTGAAAGGGTTAGTGTTTTTTTTAATAGTTGGAAGTGATTGGAGAGCAGCTAACGCCCCTCTCACGCCCACCATTTCCCCTAACACATCCAATCAAAATTTTGAGATAGCCATTGTTCTACCTAGTTAAAAAGTCTGGAAATTATGTCTTTCAGGATGACAACCCCCTCACAGCCCTTAGGTTAAGGGTTGTAAGTTATGCCCTTGGGCATATAAGGTTTTTATAGAAAGCGTTGTCGTAGAGACTTCAAAAAGGGCTAATCCAATTGGAAATTGAAAGGGCTAGTGCTCTTTTTAATAGTCGGAAGTGATTGGAGGGCAACTAACCACCCTCTCATGCTCACCATTTCCCCAAACACATCTAATCAAAGGTTTGAGATAGCCATTGTTCGACCTAGTTAAAAAGTCTGGAAATTATGTCTTTGAGGATGACAGCCCCCTCACAGTCCTCAGGTTAAGGGTTGTAAGTTATGCCCTGGGGCATATAAGGTTTTTATAGAAAGCGTTGTCGTAGAGACTTCAAAAAGGGCTAATCCAATTGGAAATTGAAAGGGCTAGTGCTCTTTTTAATAGTCGGAAGTGATTGGAGGGCAACTAACCACCCTCTCATGCTCGCCATTTCCCCAAACACATCTAATCAAAGGTTGTGATAGCAATTTCCTTCAACGTAGTTGAAAGTTCTGGAAATTCGGTCTTTGAGGATGACAACCCCCCCCCCAGCCCTCAGGGCAAGGGTTGTGAGTTATGTCCTGGGGGCATATAAGGTTTTTATTGAAAGCGTTGTCATAGAAACTTCAAAAGGGATCATTTGATTGGAAATTGAAAGGGTTAGTGTTTTTTTAATAGTTGGAAGTGACTGGAGAGCAGCTAACGCCCCTCTCACGCCCACCATTTACCCTAACACATCCAATCAAAATTTTGAGATAGCCATTTTGTTTAACGTAGTTGAAAGTTTTGGAAATTAGGTCTTTGAGGATGACAACCCTCCCCCCCCCACAACCCTCAGGGCAAAGGTTGTAAATTATGCCCTGAGGGCATATAAGGCTTTTATAGAAAGTTTTGTCGCAGAAACTTCAAAACGGCTCATTTGATTTGAAATTGAAAGGGTTAGCGCCCTTTTTAATAGTCGAAAGTGACTGAAGGGAAACTCCCCTGTCACACCCACCATTTCCCCAGACACATTGAATCAAAATTTTTGAGATAGCCATTTTGTTTAACGTAGTTTCAGGTTCTGGAAATTAGGTCTTTGAGAATGACAACCCCCCCCCAAAAAAAAAAAAAAAACTCAGGGCAAGGGTTGTAAGTTATGCCAAGGGGCATATAAGGTTTTATTATAAGATTTAATATTTGTATGCTACCACTGCTATTACAATTACCACTAGTCCCCGGCGTCACACCTATAAGAGAATAGATTTGAGTCTTCCTCAAATCTAATTTTTATTTACAAGATATTCTACCTGTTCATGAGGTAGAAACTTCACGAGTCGCTGGCTGGACGCTGATCTTTTTCATTATTCATCAAGAGAAGTAGAAATCTGGTAAAAACGAAATGGCTATGGCATTTCAGAATTCTTGCAGAATAGTTGAAATATGTAAGACCTATGTATTTCTAACAGAATTAATAATCAAAATTAGTATTATTTTTATTCTTCGAAAATTACTGTGTACAAAACTTCTAATACCGTATCACAAAATTCATCATTTATCTTTGAAAATTAGTGCGTCAAAAAAACTCCTTCAGGCAAACATCAGAAGTATATTAGAACTGCGGGATGTGGCTATAGTTATCACAGACAGCACAATCGCGCTGTCTAAGTAAAGAACGATGTTGGCACAATGTATTATTTATTTTTTGGTTCTATACCAGGGCACTTCGTATCGAAATTGGAGTGGCCTGTGCCCTAATTAATAGTCAAAAGTGATTGGAAGGCGACTAACACCCCTTCCACGCCCACCATTTCCCGAAACACATCCAATCAAAATTTTGAGATAGCCATCTTGTTCAGCGTAGTTGATTTTCAAATAGAAATTATGTTTTTGAGGAAGACACTCCCCCACAGCCCTCAGGACGAGGGTTATAAGTTATGCCCTGGGAGAATATAAGGTTTTTGTAGAAGGCGTTGTCGTAGAAACTTCAAAAAGGCTCATTCGATTGGAAATTCAAAGGGCTAGTGTCCTTTTTAATAGTCGAAAGTGATTGGAGGGCAACTAACCCCCCTCTCACGCCCACCTCTTCCCCAAACACATCCAATCAAAATTTTGAGATAGCCATTTTATTCAACGTATTTTTAAGTTCTGGAAAATAGGTCTTGAGGATGACAGCCTCCCCCCCCCCCCCACAGCCCTTAGGGCAAGGGTTGTAAGTTATGCCCTGGGGGCATATAAGGTTTTTATAGAACGTGTTGTCGTAGGAACTTTAAAGAGAGCTCATTCGATTGGAAATTGAAATGGCTAGTGCCTTTCTTAATAGTCGAAAGTGATTGGAAGGCAACTAATACCCCTTCCACGCCCACCATTTCCCTAAACACATCAAATCAAAATTTTGAGATAGCCATTTTGTTTCACGCAGTTTAAAGTTCAGGAAATTATATCTTTGAGCAGGACACTCCCCCACAGTCTTCAGGGCAAGGGTTATAAGTTATGCCCTGGGGGGGCATATAAGGTTTTTATTGAAATCTCTATTGAATCTCTGTCGTAGAAACTTGAAAAGGGCTCATTCGACTGGAAATTCAAAGGGCTAGTGCCCTTTTTACTAGTCAAAAGAGATTTGAGGGCAACTAACAACCCCCTCTCACGCCCACCTTTTCCCCAAACACATCCAATCAAAATTTTTAGATAGCCATTGTATTCAACGTAGTTGCAAATTTTGAAAATTAGGTCTTTAAGGATGACAACCCCTCCCCCTCAAAGCCTTCAGGGTAAGGGTTGTGAGTCATGCCCAGGGGGCAAATAAGTTTTTTTTTAAAGCGTTGTCGTAGAAACTTGAAAAGGTCTCATTCAATTGGAAACTGAAAGGGCTAGTGCCTTTTTTAATAGTTGAAACGGATTGGAGAGTCGCTCTCCAATCACTTTCAACTATTAAAAAAGGCACCCCTATGCCCCTATGCCTATGCCTTCCCAAGGCCAGAACAAAATTTGCAGTTTACTGAAAAAAATACAAACGAATGTGCATTGCCATTTTAATAGACATATACTGATATTTAGTAATCCAAATGTTAATATTATTTGATTTATTAAAGTTACAAAAGTAAAAACATTAATTTTTTTTCAGGAAAGTGCAAATTTTGTTCTGGCCTTGAGAAGGCATAGGGTTTTGAGCCCAAATTATGTTTAATTTCTGCTCGTTTTGAGTTTGACTCTGAAAAACTTATTTTGTGGAAAAAGATTTTTTAATTAATATATTTAAAACAAGGATGGATTTATTAAAAAAGAAATTTGCACTCAGAGTAAAGAAGGAAGTTGAAACTTTAAGCGAGCAATAGTTTTAAAACTACTTAATAATTTTTTGGGAAAACTGGCCCTCCTTGACCCTCCCCCCTTCAATGACACCACTGGTTCTGTTAATGGAGAATCTATTTCAGAAACTGCTTTGGTTTGAAAATATTGAACTTGGGGACGAATCTAGAAAAATTAAATTAACTGTTAGGGCTTCCAGCAGACACAAATCGAATTTGAAGACTTGTCGGTCTGCCAATTACCACCTACTCAACAAAATAGTCCTTCGGTGCTACTAGAAACTGGAAACATGAAGCAAGAGTATCAATTAAGTATGTTGACTGTGGTGATATAATGATTTTTCACCGGCAAAAAGCAATCCGTAAAAGATTATTTTATTCTTAAGTAATTTGTGTGATTGCAAGCGATATCCACTAATTGAAGCGTAAAACGAGTAAAAACCACTATGAAATATAAATGACAGCCAAAGCAAAAAGAAACTACAACAATTATTTAAATCAAACTTAAAACGAACAGAAACTACCACAAACAAGAGTATGACTAAAGCCACTTATGCCTTCTAAAGATTGGAACAATCATTTGAGCTTTGCTGACAGCAACTTTTATTTTGAGCTGTCTGTTTTTTATTTTTCATGCCATCAACAAAAAAGAACCTCTTCCAAGAGAATAGGTGGTTTCTTTGAAAATATACTATGTATGCAGCCTTCAGTTGGACTCCCGTCATGTTACAGCCTGGAATATATACAAATTTTAATTGACCGTCCCCCTCAGCTTGCCCTGACCGTTTCAACTGAAGTCCCTTAGCTGTTCCTGATATATCGCAGATGCAACCTTTCAACAACCTTGGCTGCACATAGTGTCTTTTGTATTAGTTCAGTATCTCCCTGAACATACAGTTTAACATCCCCAAAAACATACCAAGAAAGATTTATCTTAATACTCTAGCTGTCCCTGAAACAATGCACAAACACCTTTTTGACAATCTGGATGTACGTCATGTTTTTTTTATTGAGTGTTACATCCCCTCGACTTTCTTAAAAAACTCAATTTAGTATCCTATTTTATTTCAGATCTACAGTATCAAAGAGATTTTGGTAGTTTAATGTGGTTAATCTTTTTTTTATTTAGTGCAGTAATTGCATTTGTAGCAGTAGGCTTAGTGGCAGCAGCAGCAGTAGCATTAGTAGTAGTCGCAGCAGTAGTTGCAGTAGCAGTAGCAGTCCCAAGTAGTCAGAGCCGTAGTCACAAGTAGTTGCAGTCGTAATTATATGTAGCAACAATTGAAAACAGTCAGAGTCGTAAGTAGTCAGTGAGGGTCGAGAGTCGAGATAGTGAGAGTCGCAGTCGTAAGTAGTCGCAATCAAAAGTAGTCACATTTGTAAGTAGGCCCCGCAATCTGAGCAAATTTCAATTTTTCACAATTTTTCAAGTTTTGGGCCCCTTTTCCGAGACGCCGGTTAGGTGGGTGCCCCAAAAAAGTGTCCCAAATTCTTCTCTCACCTTAGCAGTGGTTAACGGTAGCTTTAGATAGTGAATGGTTATATAGTTGCTCAAGCGCTAACCATCCGCAACACACATAGCAACAATATATTCATTTTCACATTGGGTCCCAATCTAGCCCATGTCCGCAACTTCCATCAAACAAGCCCAATTTTTTTGGGTTCTATAATTGTACCCTTATACTGTGTTTCTCTCCATCTAGTCTCTCTCAATCATCTTCCAAATAGTACCTATTCAATGGCACAGCTCAGCCCCGCAATCTGAGCAAATCTCAATCTTTTAAGTTTTGGGTCGTTTGCTTGAGACTGTGGACAGGTGAGCGCCCCCAAAAATTGTCCCAAATTTCTCTCTCGCTCTAGCACTTGTTCAATGATGTCTAATGTCGTGAATGATTAGACCGTTGCTCAGGTGGTAACCTTGCGGCAAACACATACCAACAATATTTTGTTTCATTTCACATGGGATCCCAATCTAGGCCATGCCCATCGCTTAGCATTCAAGCTTCTCTCTTCAGGATAGGCGGGGAGGGGTTGCCCGTTAAACGTCTCCAATCACTTTGTAAATACTAATCTATTCATTTCTGAGCAAATTTCATTTTTCACTATTTTCAATGCATAGTGACCCCCTCATATAAGGTCTGTGGATTATCATAAGGGGTTCAGGATGCACATTTTTAATTAATTACTAGACAAAATTTGGACATTTTTAGTGTTAGGGTCTGATTATCTGGGCTTTATTTTTTAAGGCTTGAATGGTAAGCTATGGACATGGGCTAGATTGGGACCCCATTTGAAAATGAAAAAAAAATATTGTTGGTATGTGTGTAGCGCATGGTTACCACTAGGGAAACAGTCTAACCGTTTACGGCTTTAGGCATCTGTGAATAAGTTCTAAGGTGAGAGAAGAATTTAGGACAATTTTTGGGGGCACCCACCGGCCTAGAGTCTCAGGCAAGTGAGGCCATGCCCATCGCTTAGCATTCAAGCTTCTCTCTTCAGGATAGGCGGGGAGGGGTTGCCCGTCGTCTCCAATCACTTTGTAAATACTAATCTATTCATTGCCTCAGCTCAGTCCAGCATTCTGAGCAAATTTCATTTTTCACTATTTTCAATGCATAGTGACCCCCTCATATAAGGTCTGTGGATTATCATAAGGGGTTCAGGATGCAAATTTTTAATTAATTACTAGACAAAATTTGGACATTTTTAGTGTTAGGGTCTGATTATCTGGGCTTTATTTTTTAAGGCTTGAATGGTAAGCGATGGACATGGGCTAGATTGGGACCCCATGTGAAAATGAAAAAAAATATTGTTGGTATGTGTGTAGCGCATGGTTACCACTAGGGAAACAGTCTAACCGTTTACGGCCTTAGGCATCTGTGAATAAGTTCTAAGGTGAGAGAAGAATTTAGGACAATTTTTGGGGGCACCCACCTGCCTAGAGTCTCAGGCAAGTGACCCAAAACTTAAAAAGTTGAAATTTGCTCAGATTGCTGGACTGAGCTGAGGCAATGAATAGATACTATTGGGAAAGTGATTGGAGACGGTGGGCATCCGTGAATAAGTGCTAAATTGAGAGAGGAATTCAGGACAATATTTGGGGGTGCCTACCCGCCCAGAGTCTCGGGCAAGTGACCCAAAAATTAGAAAAATTTGTGAAAAATTGAAATTTGCTCAGAACGTCTGGCTGAGCTTAGGCAACCAAAAGGTACTATTTGAAAGATAAAGATGGCATTAAGCGATTGTTTGCCCGTTATTTAAATCAAAGTAATGATACTATGTCAATTCTAAATTCTTGGTCAACCTTCTTAAGACCCTAGGCGGGCGTGCCTTGTTTGCCTCTCATTACAGGCAATCTAACAGTCCTATGTGAATTTTAAATTCTTGGTCAACATGCCTGAGACTCTAGGCAGGCATGCCTTTCCAATACTAACAAACAAATATGTGCCCAACAAGAGAGTCATCCTTACTCCCGCCATTTAAAAATTTGTCTCTCAATTACTTGGACTATCTGTTTTGGCTTTTTTCTTTCTACAATTAGCCATGTCTTGACGCAACCTACAGCAAAATATTTGATAACTTCAACTCCTAGTTACAGTCACAAATAGTCACAGTTGCAGTCACAAGTAGCTAAAGTCACAGTAGCAAGTAGTCCAGTCACGGTATCAAGTAGTTGCAGTCGCCATTAGTCTCGTTCGCTGGTACTTGCATTCACAGCTGCATCTAGTCGCAATCACAAGTAGTTACATTTGCAAACAGTTAGCATCGCAATTGGTCACAGTCGCAAGTAGTCGCAGTCGTAAGTAATTGCCGTCCCAGGTAATCATGATTGTGGTATTATGGTTTTGGTGTGTTATTGGTGGTCATATTGGTGGTATTAGTTTTGCTAGTAGAAGTAGTAGTAGTAGTAGTGGAAGTAATAGTATTATTATTAGTAGTAGTAGACCAGTAGTAGTAGTAGTAGTAGTAGTAGTAGTGGTAGTAGTAGTATTAGTAGCAGTAGTAGTCGTAGTAGTAGTCGTAGAAGTAGCAGTAATAATAGTAGCAGCAGTAATAGTTGTAGTAGTAGTAGCGGTAGTAGTAGTAGAAGCAGTAGTTGCACTATTAATAGTAGTAGTATTAGTCGTAGTAGCAGCAGTTGTAATGGCATTAGTAGTAATAGTAGCTGTAGTAGTGGTAGGCTACCTGTACAAAGTGTATTTTGCTTAGTTTAACATCCCTCTCAACATGGCTTGAAAGTTTCAAGTTAGATTTTAAGCTGTTTCATGAGACACTGCTGATATGCCCTTTTGAGAACCTGCATTTAAATAGTTTGTTTTCTATTAGTTCAATATTTCTCTCAACATTATCTGAATATTTCATCTTAATACCCTTAGCATTTTTGGAGACCCATCATCAGATATACCCCCCTTTCCCAATAACGTAACCTGTATGTGAACATAGGCAACTTTCCTAACTTACAACCCTTGCTTTATTTTCTCAGGGGGGACGTCTTGTCATCCCAGGAAGCATAATTATTGGGCCTTTCAAATATTTTGAGCATGATAGCTAACTCAAAATTTTAATCGGATGTCTTTGGGGTAAGGGCAGCTAAAATGTGTGTGTGTGAGGGGGGGCATTTGTCCCTCATTAGACATGATTCTTAAAAATGGCAATAGAATTCTTTAATTTCAATCAAAAGAGCCCTCTCCGAAGTTTCTAAGACGGCCCCATCGATGCAAAGTGGCTTAGGGGAAAGGAATAATACATTGAAGTCTTTCTATTATTTATATATACAGCGCTATTGTGCTACGTGTGATAATAGCGACTTGGTGGCTAAAATAATAGATTCTACTAGTTTAATTTATTTTTGGTATTGTTCAAGTATTAAATACTTTTTAATATTCCAATGACTAGTTTAAGCTTTCGCACAAATAGTGATTCATGAAATATTTTTGTTTCATGAATCGCTCAATTGTCAAAAATTGCTCGAATCGTTTCATGAATCGTACTTTCCAACTTTAACCAAAATGTGTTTGATCTGTCTGGATTCAAATTCTGTCAGTGTCATCTGAGTTGACCAGTAGATTATAAGCCCCTGACATCTCCTATGAGGGTTCTATTTCTCTTTCCTCTTTTTGAATTATTGGAAATTTTTACCTGTCGCAATGGAAATTCTCGAACTCTGTGAATGCTACTATTCCTTCGAGACAATGTCCCCATGATTTCAGATTCAGTCCGTAGGATACCAGATTTTATACTAAGATACTTGGTTCTCTCTAAGCATAAGAAAATCGCACGGAAATTCAGATGTGCACATGCGTTTTTCCCTGTTTCTTAACAATGATACATTGGTTTTTGGGATTGTTAGAATATACTTTTTGTAACTGTACTGGTAATAATTTGCTAAACTACAATATCTACAATTGTGCTAAATTTTACCTTTTTAAAGTATCAAAAAAAAGTATTCTTGTTGTCCCTTGTTTAGTGGAACTTTTGTTTGTTTATTCCGATTTTTGTTGTTTACCTGTACACAACACAATTACCAAAAACTGACGACGACACTTATTTGCAAAGAGGAAAACAAATCAAAAGAAACGAATCTTAAAAGAATAAAAAGGAAACCGAGGAAACAACTAAGAAAATTGAAGATATCCTGGAAGAGGTTAAATCCTTCTACATAAATGTATTTACTAGAGAGATTGGAGAAGAAAAAGAGAGAGTGGATAAATTTTGTCAGAAGATTGAATATATTCAACTGACAAAGGAAGAGAATGATAAACTAACGGCTAAGTAAGAAAACAAAACAAAAAAAAGCTATAATGGAGATTGATCAGACGCAATACTAAATCATTGCTTACAGTAAAGGCCATAAGGCTTCAATATTTCATGTTTTTCTTCCCCAGAGGCACTTCATATCGAAGAGATGGTCGTACAAACTTTGGAAGGGGCTCATGCGATTGGAAATCAGAAGTTCTAGTGCCCTTTCAAGAGTTAATAGGGATCGGAATGCAACTGCCCCCCCCCTTGCAAACTTTTCCCCAAATGCCTCCGATTAAAATTGTAAGATATTAGTTTTAAGTCGTGGAGATATAGGGCACCTTACAACATCGTATAGGGACATAAGAGACGTCTGACGACATCACATTAGGACCTAGGGTGTCCTTCGCCCATCTTCAAGTCTCTATGGGGCTTGGATCTTCTGTCATCTTTGATTTTTTTTTTTTTTGTAATTCGCGATTTTTTGCTTATATTTAGCTATTTTTCAACTTTTTTAGCGTTTTGTTTTTCCATTTATTAAGTTTTAACTCCTTATTTCTCGTAATATCATGATTTTGAGCTTTTGGGGCTGAAAGTGCTTTTCGACTTATTTAATTCAAGCCTTTTTGCTTATATTTTACCATTTATCCAATTTTAAACGTTTTGTTTTCCATTTAATGGCTATTATGTGCATATATCTGTAATTTCACGACTTTACCATTTTGTCTTTTTAAGGGGAAGTCCCTAGGTCCATGTGTTGGGGGTCGTGATCCTTCTAGGTTTGAAGCCGACCGTATTGGTCGACTTTATTTAATTTAGGCCTCATATTTCACTGACATATTTCACGGCCCTTTGCAGTTAACATAGAGTAAAACTACCCAAAGACTTGGAGCAACAGGTTTGAATATAACATTTTTATTGTGGTTTTTACTAGATACACAGTAGAGCGTAGAATAATTGTTAATTCCACTCATTAAAATATGAACTAAGGAGGTGTGACGTGGAGACCATGGTTAAAATTGCTGAGGATCTACAAGATGGAGCTAGATGGCATAATAGTAAAATATTGTACTGGCATGTTAATAAATTGAGAGCGAGTAGTCAATCCTGACTTATCCCAGTTAAAGATAGGGCCACATTTAGCGATTGAGAAATTGTCAAAGAGAGAGGGGCAGAACAATTTGAGAATGTGCTAAACCGGGATAGAGTTGCAGGAAAAGATTTAGAGGAAAATGAAAAAGTTTGTGATACCTTAGATGTGAAGGAAGATTTTTTTTTTTTTTGTGTGTGAGGAGGAATTGGCGAGAGTACTAAAAGGATTAAAAAACAATAAGCCCCAGGTGCTGATAGTGTGGTAAATAATATTTCTTAAATATGGTGGTTGTGACGTTAGAATTAAGTTACTGAAGATTATGAATTTGATTTTTGGAAAAGGGGAGGTACTTAACGACTTTATGAAAACCTTAATTAAGCCACTTTATAAGAAAGGTTATAAGATTGAGTAGTTGGTTATACATAAGCTGCTCGTGGTTGTGAGTGAGTGGTTATACATAAGTGGCTTTATAAGAGAGGTTATAAAAAGTGTCGTTTTGGGAGGATAGAGGATGTGTCGACCATATTTTCACTCTTAGGTTTACAATTAAGAAATGAATGAGTTATCAAACACCTTTAATCCTCAGTTTTATAGATTATGAGCAATCCTTTGATTCTGTTGATAGAAGAGCCTTAGCGAAGGTCTTATTCTTGGCTAGTATTTCAGACAAATACATTAAAGTGATTAGTCCTATGTATAAGAATAAAACTGCTGCGGTTAAGGTAGGAAATGAAGTTATCAGCTGGTTTC
Source organism: Artemia sinica (assembly GCA_027921565.1). Classification (NCBI taxonomy): domain Eukaryota; kingdom Metazoa; phylum Arthropoda; class Branchiopoda; order Anostraca; family Artemiidae; genus Artemia; species Artemia sinica. The sequence continues at coordinate 28,427,844 of CM051274.1, read as the reverse complement.
ATATTAAATCAGGAGTTAAGCAGGATTGCGGTCTATCCCCCTTTTTATGGATCATTTTGTATTGACTTTGTCTTCAGAAGCACAGAAAAGGCAGTGGGAGAGCACAGAATCAAATGGGGAAATAAACCTTTCCTGGACTTAGATTATGCTAACGATTTCAGCATCCTAGATGAAAATGTTGAGCAAAATGAATAAACTTTCAGAGGTTTTGCGAGTTCAGTGTGCTAAAATAGGTTTATAAATTAATGTTAACAAGACTAAGTCACAAAGGTAAATGTAAGATAAGGTAATGGACCTTATCAGGTTTTTTTCAGTGGTAAGTTATTTTTCCTTGGTTTGTTTGTTTGTTTTTCTCTCTTTGGTCACTCCACATTTTTTAGTATTGTAAAGAGTGAGTAAAAATCAAATAATGATAACAATTACTGCTTATTAGATTCTGCAAGTTATGAGTTTTTTTTCTCTTCTTCTTTTTCCCCTCCTTTTATATTATTTCTCTTTTGTTTTAGTTTCTTTTAAATGTTATGTGTTACTCCGTAACTGGTATTCTTTGATTTCTATATTGATTTGTGTTGCATTTTTATGTGTTTTTCTTCGTTATACTCCATGTATTGTACCTCTGTATAGTATGGATTAGAAATAAATAATAATAATAATAATAATAATATTAAAGGCTAGGAATAAGTGAAGATGCAAAGGTGACGTTCGGTAACGATAACATTGATCAAGTTTACTTACCTTAGTAATTTTATTAGTAAAGACGGTAGGAGCAGAAAAGATGTTAAAAATAGTTTTTGAAAAAAACGAGATGCTTTTCCTGCTTTTCGTTTTGCATCCAATTTTTACAGAAATCGGCTGGTCTGACAGCGCTAGCAGTGTTGGGTGATATCGAATATCGATATTGACATATCGCACGAAATATCGATATTGAATATCGAAACGTAAGTATCGATATCGAAAACGAATTTATTTCGGCTTTATCTGTATCTACCAGTGAATGTCCAGTAGAAAGATCTAACATAGAAAGTTGTTTCGCAAATGGCCGAGAAGAAGAATAATCTAAAATGTTGCTGAGAACCTCCAAAAGGCTTGGCTAGATAAAATACCTTCTATGCTTATAGGCCTTGTTCAGATCACACTCTTCACAATCGTCAGACACCTCAATCCGCGTTTCTAGAAATTGTATATTACCCTGACGATCTTCCCCAAGTTGAGAGTAACATAGTAAAATACATAGATTGGGCCTTACTGCAATCTGTATCAGTAGATATAAGTGCAAAATCAAGAATGAAGCCAGTTTTTGGGATCACATGATGAAATTTCAGGTGTCAATGCAAGACAAGCTTCGTCAGCAGCTGCATCTGTCACGCCTCTTTAGATCTTCGGTAGGGAGTCTTTAGTTCCCAGAAAAACTAAGCCACTCAAGTCGTGGAAGTCGTGTAATATGGTTCTCAGAAATGCCTATACAAAGCTATCATAACATTATTGTTCATGCTCGCCAACAATGCCCTTTCTGAGAGTGAATTCCAAGCCTGATTAGCTAATCAAATAGCTCGTGGTAACATACTATAAGTAAGGAGAAACTCGGCCAAACAGAAACCGAAACTGTAAAACACGATTTTTTGTAAGAATGTATATATCAAGTGGATTGGATTTTTATGCTGACTCCAGATATATAAAATTCATTAAGTTTTTTGTGCCCATCAAAAGCTACGAGCCTGAGAAAATTTGCATGATTTTTTAGAAAGGGCGGGAACACCCTTAAAAAGTCAATTAATCTTAACAAAAATCATAGATACGGCACATCAGAGAAACATACTGCAAGGGATTCTAGCTTCCATCTGAAAATATGTGAAATATTGTAAGTTTTGCCAGAAGAAAGATCATGGATGTGTGTTTGTTTGATCTGTTTTATTATTCTTTTTATTATTTTTTTTTGCAAGGATGATTGCATCAAACTAATATTCATATGAAACAAGGAGAGGGCTCGTTCAAACGGAAATTACAGTTATACCTCCCCATTCCGAGACCAAACCGATTGGAGGGCAACTAGATTGACCCTCCCCCCTCCCATGGTCCTTTTTACCAAAGTCATCAGATCAAAATTTTTAGATAGTCATTTTGATCAGCATAGTTGAAAGGTCAAGTATTATACCTCTGGAGATGACACGACCCTTCAAGTCCGTGGAGAAAAGGGTTGTAACCTGTTCAAACGAAGGTAGGCCAAAAATAATTTTCCTGACGGAATTGTTTGTAACAAGTTTTTTGGGGGAGTTTTCAGCAGAGATGGAATTGTCTTAGGGAGGGGGATCTTACTCGAGAGGTAATTTTCAAGGAGGGGAATTTTCCATGGACAGAAAAGGCGAATTTTCTGAAACTATTTGAAAAACAACCAGAAATAAAATAAAGAAACTAATTTTCCAACTAAATCTAAGGAGCAATATTAAAACTTAAAACGAATTTAAATGATCCTGTGTATGAGGGAAAATCTCGCTCTTTACGCTAATTTTTACTTTCAGTCCCAATTATTTAAAAAGAACTCCTGAAACATAAGAGCCGTCTAATTAGAGTAAGGAGATTGTTAAAATACAAAAAGAAACTTCGGCGTGAAGAGCAAGGTATTGATGAGGTTTTTACCCAACATATATAGAACAATATCTGTTCTTTTAAGTTTTAGTGTTACTCCTTACTTTCAGTTGAAAAAATTATTTATTTAATCACTGAAAGGTTGAACCAATTCCCACTAGAAAATATTAATATTTTGCTGCTTTGAATAGACAAAAATAGCCAGTGGCTTATTTTTTGTTATCCTAAGCCTGAGGAATTCCGGATCAGGGTTTTTGTAATATTCGTTCATGTGGTAGAAGTTCTTTCTGTGTTTCATTCAAATTTTGGGAAAAAATTGTGCAAAATGCTCTTTTTGTTATTGAGTTGCTTTGTCATTAAATTTTGCCAAACCCTAAAGTTAATCCGAGCAAAATAAAAAATTATAAGAAATATCGAAATTGATTTTCGAAAGTAAAAATGTAGATATATCGTTTAATCAAATTATCCCGCAGCAGTACGCGCTAGAGACCTATAAAATGCAATTAAATGATGTGTCTCACGTCAGGATATATGTTTTAATATTTTTTATGCGTTACAATAATCTAAATGCACTTAAATAAAGGCTGTGCACATGCAGCTTTCCAGTCAACGCTCCGATCAGCTCAAGATACATTTTTATTCTTTTAAGGGCTTGGCACATGTAGCTGATTTCGAGAACCGATTTCAGCATCAGTGGACAAACGATAGTGGTAAGAAAAATTTGTTGAAAGAAAAATTTATTGCGTGAGATTTTCAAAACAAAAAATCATGGACGTAAATAGTCAACTGGATTAATTAATAGTCGCATGATTGATCTCAGCTTAATTCTCAGTTTAGTTCTCAGCTCAGTAGCGGGGTCTTTCACCAAAGATATCTCTGGCTGACTATTCATTTGTATCCCTATTTTTTTGTGATGATCATAATAAAAATCGGCGCTGATTTTGTATATCGGCGCTGAAAACTAGAAAATTTTTCAAGCTCAAATCGACGCCTATTTCTTTTAAAATCGGCGCTGATCTGGAAATTAGTTCCCGAAATCAGCTACGTGTGCCCAGCCCTTTACATTGAAAAAGACAAAAAATTAACATAAAAACAAATCTAAGCATCCTTAAACGGACCTTGCAAGTGCCATGACGAAAACCAAGATACACCCGAAAATTGACCAGGGTTGGCATCCCTAGTGATTTATCACTATTTCTGGTGATTTTTTATATTGCCTATTGATTTTCTTCTAGCTAGTGATTTATAGTGATTTTTGTTCTAAAATTAGTCATTTTTTCCTAAATCTAGTGATTTTTCAAAATATAGCGCATAAATCATACAAGAAGCTAATTAATAAAAAAAAACGCAAAATAGTGATTCACAATACTTCCTAATATGTTCTAGATTAGCATTTATGCAAATACACCGCCTTTGAAACTTCCGATTTCCCACCATATATCGGTATCAGATATAGACCTCAGAGTCTTATCAACAAGGTAATAGAGGAACCTAATTAATCGCAAAATTGCAAAAATGTTCAATATTTCTGATTTCACAACGTTTGCTCAAGACAAATTTTTTGTCTTCATGTTTATGGGTTTTTTTTCTCAATAATCTATCAGTTCTAAATTAGATTTTCTTCTGTTAAAATCTTTGAAAATGTAGTTAAGGTTGGATATGAATACACCCTCTACATCTGCAAATAAAACAGAAATGGAGTCATTGAAAAATAAGAAGCTAGGTATAGATTAAGTACAATTTTCTAAATGAAAAAGAAATGATTGGAAAAGACATTAGGAATTAGAGCTTTTTATTAGGATTTGTAATATAACTAGATAGAATAAATCGATTGTAGTTTGATGATTGAAGTCGGTTGAGAGTAAGAGGGGAGGGGTATCATCAGCGGCGTCATTTCATTCTGAGCTAGGAGGGGGGGGCTAAGCAACGTCTGTGGGCCCCAAAGTGGCCGGCTCACAGTATTTTAAGAGCAACGTTACTTCACAGTTAGCACAGGCCTCTCCCAAATCAACTAATAATAGTAAGAAGCAATTTACAAGTTTTTAATAAATACAGAGAACTTAAATTGGAAAGTAATTGACAGTTTTATTGCAAAAATGGGAACCAACGAGGTCTCATTTTCCAAAAATACCAATCATTGCCTCGAAATCCAATAATTTCACACAATTTTGCTTTTCACTAAACGCCAACATCAGATCCCTGAGCCGTTTGTCACCCATCAGGCCTACTTTAGAAAAGATTCTCATTACAAGCCGTTGTGACAGACAGAGTAATGAAGATTTGTATAATTTTCAAAACCTCTGAATATACTATCAACATTGCCTTAACAAAATTGTGAAGTTCTGAGAGATCTTTTGGCCTATTGCCTAAAGAGTTGATACATCTTCTCACAAGATCTGTTTGCGAGGCAAACAGGGTTGTGTCAATGCAAACTTCCTTGTAATGCGCTGCCACGCTAGCTAGTTAGCTCATATTGAGAAAGTGCGGTGGATCAATATCTAATGCAGAGATTGACTCTAATAGTGAAAGAGCATTCGTGAAGCGGCTTTCAAACTCACAGCACAATATGTCTATCACAAAAAAATAATTCCTTCTGACAGCATCTTTAGTTGATTCTTTCACTTCACCATGGTCACTTTTTCCCAAAGTCCATACGGTTACAAAATCAGGTAAGCTGGAAGCTACTTACTGTGCACGCTTTGGTCTTTTTCAGAGGAGCCAGAATTCTGAAAATTTTGAAAAAACTCTTCAGTGAAGCCACACTCACGAGAAAATTTTTTGCTTTATAAAACTTTACATCAAAACCTTTTTCAGTTTGCATGTCAATAATTTTATCTCGCGTAGCTGCAGTAAGACCAGTAGCTCTAGATAAAACTAGGTCTACCACCTGCAGCTGCTAAACCATAGATATTATAGCAAAAACAAAATTTCCGCTAGATGTAGTGTAAATATAAATTCAAATGTCTGAAGACTGGATGTGAGTTGTGGGCCTGAGCCCACGTCTGAAGAATGTTTTGGTAATTGATGAAGCATTCAAGATACAGTTGTATCTATTCAGTACTTTGTTCACCGATATATATCAGTATACCAATCTTGTAGTAAATGATTTCTCCAACTGAGGAACAGTTATGCCAGCGGCTTTCTGAGCATTAACAAGCAGTTGGTTGTGTATATTGCTATTCGCAATAAAACATTACAGCTCTTGAAGAATGGAGGAGAAAGATGCCATTCGTCTAAAGTTCTAAATACAAGCACCCAACAAAAGGTTGAGTCTAGAGCAAGGCGGTGAATGTAAATTGCATGCGGTGCAACTTCCTTAATACCAGCTTGCATACCTGAATGTGGCTGCTCACGACACTGGCTTGATATTTTCCTAGAAAAATCGAAAAAAACAACAAATTTGCTCCCCCCCCCCGCTTCTGGTTGTCAAACAGTAAATTCACCCCCCCCCCCCCGTCCAAAATTTTCTTGAATTGACACCAATTGGTACGTCTCATATTTTTTTTCATGTTTATCTCGCCTTTTTTATAAATTGGTTCAAGCCAAATATCCCCTCCCCCCTCCCCATTGAAAAGGCCTTTCAATTATGCAGTAGAAATATTGGTCTTTGATTGTTGGTAAAGTTTCTTTTTAACTGCCCTAGTAACAAGCTTTGTGCTTTTTTCATGCTCTCATTTTGTTATAATCTTGGGTGTGTAAGATTAGGTACTATCCTTCAAGATTTTTATCGATTCTTTGAATTGTCGTTTTATATAATATATTTTATCTTATATGTTCTGAAATCATAAGAAAATAACTGGTCTGAAATTCTCACTTTGAGCTGTCTCAAAATTCAAGAAGCTAAATTTCAAAACAATTTAATACAATTCAGGACAGATTCAAGAACACACTCAAAGAAATAGAGAGTACATAATAAGCATATATAGAGGGGAACATTGCCCCAGAATCGCGTAACCGACATGTATAATTTTGTTACAGATCCTGGGTCGCTTTGTTTTATTGTAATGAAAGTCGGGACATCGTGTCTTTTACAACAAGACAGTAAAAATGTGTAATGAAATATGAAATAGGAATAATAAATAGATATGCTTGGGAATGAAACTCACAATAGATTGTTGTGAAGTACAGCTCTATTAGAAACTGATTTGTTTTTACTGAAAACACAATTTTTTTACACTGAAGATCAAATCAATATAATTGTGACTACTGATTTGGCACCCCCTCCAAAAATCAGAGGAGGACTAGCCAGCCCCTCCCAAATGATGCCCCTGGGTATCTTCTCTGGTAATTGTCTTATGGTTTTAATCTTTACTTCTAAAATACAATCAAAACTCCAATAATTCTCCAAATTCTCTTAGTTGTAATTGAAACACCTAATAAGCGCAACTAACATCCTATTCGTTAAGTTTTTGGATATATGAGCTAACATATTAAACAATTTGTGGTAAAGAACTATAAGAATGGAGCTACAATAGTAACCGAAAATCTAGACAAAGAATTCGGTGCTTATCTATTATATAAAACACACTCGAGAAGTGAAGTGTGGTGAATATTAATGAAATAAAACAAAATATGATGAAAATACAATGCTTTAGTAACAAAAATATGAAAACTACCACAAAGAATTATATAATGGGGCCGCCCAGAGCGCGTAACCTAAAAAATACCCTAACTTAAACTAGCCTAACAAAAATACCAACTAAATATCATAGGCAGTGCGATAGCGCTGCCAAAGTAAAGAACGATTTGGGCACAATGTATTTTTTTTTCTCCATACCCGGGCACTTCGTATCGAAGGACTTGTCGTAGAAACTTCAAAACGGGCACATCCGATTGGAAATTAGAGTAGCTAGAGCCCTTTTTAATAGCCGAAAGTGGTTAGAGGGCAATTAGCCCCCCCCCACGCCCATCATTCCCCCAAACACATCCAATCAAAATTTTGAGATAGCCATTTTGTTCAGCGTAATTGATTTCCAGATAGAAAATATATTTTTGAGGAGCACACTCCCCCACAACCCTTGGGACAAGGGTTTTAAGGTATGCCCGAAGTTATGCCCTGGGGGCATATAACGTTTTTATAGAAGGCAGTGTCGTAGAAATATTTCAAAAAAGGCTCATTCGATTTGAAATTCAAAGGGCTAGTGCTCTTTTTCATAGTCGAAAGTGATTGGAGGGCAACTAGCCCCCCTTCTACGCCCATCATTCCCCCAAACACATCCAATCAAAACTTTGAGAAAGCCATTTTGTTCAGTGTAGTTGATTTCCAGATAGAAAATATATTTTTGAGGAGGAGACTCCCCCACAACCTTCAGGGCAAGGGTTTTAAGTTATGCCCTGAGAGCATATAAGAACGATGTAGGCACAAGTTATCATTTATTATTTTTGTCCTTTAGACCGGGGCACTTCGTATCGAAGAAGTTGTCGTGGAAACTTCGAAAAGGGCTCATTCAATTGGTAATTGGAGTGGCTTGTGCCCTTTTCAATAGTCAAAAGTGATTGTAAGGCAACTAACACCCCTTCCACGCCCACCATTTCCCGAAACACACCCAATTAACATTTTGAGATAGCCATTTTGTTCAGAGTAGTTGATTTCCAGATAGAAATTATGTTTTTGAGGAGGACACTCCCCCACAGCCTTCAGGGCAAGGGTTGTAAGTTATGCCCAGGGGGCATATAAGGTTTTTATAGAAGGCGTTGTCGCAAAAAACTTCAAAAAAGGCTCATTCGGTTGGAAATTCAAAGGCCTAGTTCCCTTTTTAATAGTCGAAAGTGATTGGAGGGCAACTATCCCACCAACGCCCATCATTCCCTCAAACACATCCATTCAAAATTTTGCGATAGCCATTTCGTTCAGCATAGTTGATTTCCAGATAGAAAATATGTTTTTGAGGAGGAAACTCCCTCACAACCCTCAGTGCAAGGGTTTTAAGTTATGCCCTGAGGGCATATAAAAACGATATTGGCACAATGTATTATTTATTATTTTTTCCTTTAGAGCAGGGCACTTCGTATCGAAGAAGTTGTCGTTGAAACTTTGAAAAGGGCTCTTTCACTTGGAAATTGGAGTGGCTTTTGCCCTTTTTAATAGTTAAAAGAGATTGGAAGGCAACTAACACTCCTTCCACGCCCACCATTTCCCGAAACACATCCAATCAAAATTTTGAGATAGCCATTTTGTTCAGCGTAGTTGATTTCCAGATAGAAATTATGTTTTTGAGGAGGACACTCCCCCACAACCCTCGGTGCAAGGGTTTTAAGTTATGCCCTGAGGGCATATAAGAACGATGTTGGCAAAACGTATTATTTATTATTTTTTTCCTTTAGAGCAAGGCACTTCATATCGAAGAAGTTGTCGTGGGAACTTCGAAAAGGGATCTTTCAATTGGAAATTAGAGTGGCTTGTGCCCTTTTTAATAGTCGAAAGAGATTGGAGGGCAACTAACACTCCTTCCACGCCCACCATTTCCCGAAACACATCTAATCAAAATTTTGAGATAGCCATTTTGTTCAGCGTAGTTGATTTCCAGATAGAAATTATGTTTTTGAGAAGGACACTCTCCTACAGCCTTCAGGGCAAGGGTTGCAATTTATGCCCTGGGGGCATATAAGGTTTTTATAGAAGGCGCTGTCGTAGAAACTTCAAAAAAGGCTCATTCGATTGGAAATTCAAAGATCTAGTGCCCTTTTTAATAGTCGAAAGAGATTGGAGGGCAACTAACACTCCTTCCACGCCCATCATTCCCCCAAACACATCCAATCAAAATTTTGAGATAACCATTTTGTTCCAGGCAGTTTAAAGTTCAGGAAATTATACCTTTGATCAGGACACTCCCCCCACAGCCTTCAGGGCAAGGGTTATATGTTATTCCCTGGGGGAATATAAGTTTTTATTGAAATCGTTGTCGTAGAAACTTCAAGAAGGCTCATTCGATTGGAAATTCAAAGATCTAGTGCCCTTTTTAATAGTCGAAAGTGATTGGAGGGCAACTAACCCCCCTCTCTCGCCCACCTTTTCACCAAACACATCCAATTAAAATTTTTAGATAGCCATTTTGTTCAGCGTTGTTGATTTCTAGATAGAAATTATGTTTTTGAGGAGGACACTTCCCCACGACCCACAGGGCAAGGGTTGTAAGTTATACCCTGGGGGCATTTAAGTTTTTATAGAACGCGTTGTCGTAGAAACTTCAAAAAGGGTTCATTCGATGGGAAATTTAAACGGCTAGTGCCCTTTTTAATAGTCGAGATTTATTGGAAGGTACCTAACACCCCTTCCACGCCCACCATTTCCCCAAACATATCCAATCAAAATTTTGAGATAGCCATTTTGTTCCATGCAATTTGAAGTTCAGGAAATTACACCTTTGAGCAGGAGACTCCCCCCAAAGTCTTCAGGGCAAGGGTTATAATTTATGCCCTGGGGGCATATAAGGTTTTTATTGAAATCTTTGTCTAGAAACTTGGAAAAGGGCTAATTCGATTGGAAATGCAAAGGGCTAATGCCCTTTTAATAGTCGAAAGTGATTTGAGGGTAATTAACCCCCCTCCCACGCCCACCTTTTCCCCAAACACATCCAATCAAAATTTTTAGATAGCCATTTTATTCACCGTAGTTGAAAGTTTTGGAAAATAGGTCTTTAAGGATGACATGCCCTTTTAATAGTCGAAAGTGATTTGAGGGCAGCTAACCCCCTCTCACGCCCACATTTTCCCCAAACACACCCAATAAAAATTTTTAGATAGCCATTTTGTTCAGCGTAGTTGATTTCCAGATATAAATCACGTTTTTGAGGAGGACACTCCCCCACAGCCCTCAGGGCAAGGGTTGTAAATTATTTCCTGGGGGCATAGTTATTCCCTTTTTAAATAGTCAAAAGTGATTGGAGGGCAACTCACGCCCACCATTTCCCCAAACACATCCAATCAAAATTTTGAGATATCCATTTTTATCAACGTAGTCGAAGGTTCTGGAAATTAGGTCTTTTAGGATGATAACCCCATCAGAGCCCTCAGTTCAAGGGTTTAAGTTATGCCCTGGGGGCATATAAGGTTTATATAGAAAGTTGTTGCAGAATTTCAAAAAGGGCTCATTTGATTGGAAATTGAAATTGCCCTTTTTAATAGTCGAAAGTGAGCGTAAAGTAATTAACCTCTCTCTCACGCCCACCATTTCCCCAAACACATTCAATCTAGAGATAGCCATTTTGTTCAACGTAGTTGAAAGTTCTGGAAATTATGTATTTAAGGATGACAAAACCCCCAGAGCCCCCTGGGCAAAGGTTGTAATTTATGCCCTGGGGGCATATAAGGTGTTTTAGAGAAAGAGTTGTCGTAAAAACTTCAAAAGGGGCTTATTCAATTGAAAATTAAGAAGGCTAGTGGCCTTTTTAGTAGTTGAAAGTGATTGGAGGGTAACTAACCCCCCTCTCACGCTCACCATTCCCCCAAACACATCCAATCAAAATTTTAAGATATCCATTTTGTTCAACCTAGCAGAAAGTTCTGGAAATTAGGTCTTTGAGGATGACACCCCCCCCAGCCCTCAGGGCAAGGGTTGCAAGTTATGCTCTGGGGACATATAAGGTGTTTATTGAAAGCATTCTCGTAGAGACTACAAAAGGGCTCATTTGACTGGAAATTGAAAGGGCTAGCGCCTTTTTTAATAGTTGAAAGTGATTGGAGAGCGACTACCGCCCATCTCACGCCAACCATTTTCCCAAACACATCCAATAAAAATTTTGAGATAGCCATTTTGTTTAACGTAGTTGAAAGTTCTGAAAATTAGGTCTTAGAGGATGACAACCACCCTCACAGCCCTTAGGGTAAGGGTTGTAATTTATGCTCTTGGGGCTTACAAGGTGTTTATAGAAAGCGTTGTCGTAGAAACTTAAAAAGGGTTCATTCGATTGGAAATCGAAAGGCCTAGGGCCCTTTTTAATAGTCGAAAGTGATTGGAAGGCTTGAGGTTTTTGTAGTAAAGATCGATTTGGGTATAATGTATTATTTTTTGTTGTTGTTGTTGTTTAGACCAGGGCACTTTGTATCGAAGGAGTTGTCGTAGGAACTTTGAAAAGAGCTCATTCGATTGAAAATAGAAAGGGATGATGCCCTTTTTAATAGTCGAAAGTGGTTATTTATTGTAATTTCTGTTCGTTTTGGGTTTCATTTATTTATCGATGCAAATTTGTGGTAGTTTCACGCTTGGTAGATTATTTGATTTTATTTTTGCTCATTTTTGTTTAATGGAGTTCTTCACTTTTCTTTGAAAAAAAAAATATTGTGTAAAAAGTTTTTTTTAATTAATTTTATTAAAAATAGGCTATAATGTGGTTTTTCAACGAGCCGAAGGTTATTGTCTGGTATAGACAACGTGAAAAAGCGGGTATTTGTAATACAAAATCCTGAGTATGTTTTAATATTTTAGACAAGTACCCAGAATTTTGTAATCAATCAATATACCATCGGCTTATTATGTTGATTCCAAATATATAAGATTCATTAAGCTTAGTTTTACCCATAAAACGCTAAGAAACTTCTAAAATTTGCCTGAAAGAGAGAGAAAACACCTACTATAAGTCAAATGTCATGAACACCTACTATAAATAAGTCATGAACAGAGATAGATGGTGCTGCTAGCGCTATTACAGCTGCTTTTGCGCCACTCTAGTTTAGCTTGTTTTGTGTGGAGTTCTCAACTGTTTTTGATGGTGCATTTTTTCAAAGAATTGGCCTCCCCAGCTTTGCTAAGTGCAATCTTAATGACTTTTACCTATCAAAAAGAGTGTTTAAGAACACTTAATTCATTTCAACTGACTACAGCGCCATCTAATTTTGATTCATATAGATGGTGCTGCTAAACTCTAGTTTAGCTTGTTTGTGTGGAGTTCTCAACTGTTTTTGATGGTGCATTCTTTCAAAGAATTGGCCTCCCCAGCTTTGCTAAGTGCAATCTTAATGACTTTTACCTATCAAAAAGAGTGTTTAAGAACACTTAATTCATTTCAACTGACTACAACGCCATTTACATTTGTCAGTCTGTGGCTTTTTGGATTACTCAAACGGCCACCAGAGGACTCCCTGCTTGTGGTGCTTAAAAAAAGGGTAGACGGCGTGGAAAGAGAGGCGGGCGGCGAAACAGACAGGCGGTCATACCCGTTCATGTTTCTGAGGAACGTCTTTCTGACCGGAGGACGGCAGTATGTGAACCAAGGAGTTATTTTCAAATGTCTTGTGAAAATAAGATGTTTGCAAAGGTACGAAATTCCTCCTACTCTTTCCTCATCACAGCTGCAGCCGATATTACCGTGTTCCTCTGATGAACTTCCCCCGCTATTACGTCCTGAACAGTTATCAGCTCAGGCAAAGCTTCCGAATTTAAGTCTGTGTAATGCCCGATCCTTAACAAATAAAGTTGATGAGATGGAGATAGATGCTGAGAGAAATGAGTGTTCCTATTGCCGCAGTTACCGAATGCTGGGATATCACTGATGAAATGGGTAGAATAAAAGGCTACACTAGCTATTTCAACACTCGCCGTGATAGAGGCTTGAGTAGAAAAGGTGGTGGCGTTGGTATCTATATTCGTAATGACATTTCATCTAAGCTGTTAAATATACCAACCGATTCGTGTCACGAAGTTGTCTGGGTAGAGTGCAAGCCATCCAAACTATCAAAAAAGTTCTCATGTTTGATAATTGCATCTGTGTATTACCCAGAGAGTGCAAAAAATAGGAAAAAGCTTATCAGCTACTTACAGACCTACATCGATAAACTTCGTCGTGCCCATGCCTATCCTGGCTTCATAATAGCTGGCGATTTTAACCAGACGAACAGACAATGGGTATCTAGTGTCCTTGATCTGAAGCAGGTAGTTACCATTGCTACGCACCAGAGTGGCAGTACTCTAGACCTAATTTTTACAAACATGAGTGACAATTATTACTCCCCTCGGTCGTTAGGTCCTCTCCAGAGTTCAGATCATTATGTAATTCTCTGGCAAGCCAAAAATAACCAACCGAAGCCAAAGAGACTATTCGTCCGCTTAACTCTCAATCAATCTGCGATTTCGGTCGATGGATCGGGACTTACTGCTTCGACGACCTGTGTTCTATAGTAAACCTGAATAGCAAAGTTCAGCAGTTTAACTCTCTTCTGTTAGAGATGTTTCACAAGTTTTTTTCCCACTAAAATTGTAGTAGTAAGTGAGTCCGATAAGCCATGGATCACAAGCGATCTCAAACAAATGATTAAGATGAGGTGCAAGCTGCACAGTTCCGGACAAATAGCCGCGGTGGCGAAACTTAGAAATCGAATCGTGGCCGTCAATCGTTTCAAGCGAAGAAATTATGTTCGGGAAAAGGTAGTACCCCTTCTCCAAAGTAGCAGTCGGAAGTGGCATTCCACAGTGAAACAAATGACTGGCAAGTCAGTTAACAGTGAGCTAAAAATACCCAAGCCTGACGGATCTCAAATGAGCGCTTCAGACGCAAACGAGTTCTTTGCTGGCATTTGTACCATCTACCTCTCAATTACAGAGGCTGAACTGGTTGATCTCTTAGTCGATTGTGAAACTGACGAAATAAAACAGTTTACCGAATTTGCTGTTTTTAAAGAACTTAAAAAACTAAAACCGAATTGCTCTTCCTACCCTGGTGAGTTGCCGGTCAAACTTATTCGCGAATATGCCTTGTTTTTAGCCAAACCATTGGCATCGATCATCAATCAGTGCTTCAGTGAACAAACCTTTCCCGATGCTTGGAAGCGAGCCTATGTTCGCGTAATACCCAAAGTTAAAGGACCTAAGACATGTGATCAGTTAAGACCTATTTCGATCACACCGAACTTTGCTAAAGTTGCAGAATCTTTCATATATCGTGAACTTCTCACGGACATTTCACCGTCACTTGACCCTTTCCAGTATGGTTGCTTGAAGGGATGCAGCACGTCTGTTTATTTAGTACGGCTTTATCACCTAGTAGTTGAATGGTTGGAGTTTGGAAGCTCGTTTGTAGATTTACTTCTGGTAGATTACCGAGAGGCATTTCATTTGATTAAGCACCCTCTTGCCGCCCAGAATCTCAAGTCAATGGGTGCCCGTAAGCACATCCTCCAATTAGTAGTTGATTTCTTACGTCACAGGTATCAAAAAGTGTACGCCCTTTTTCCCGGTGATATTGAATCGGAATGGGTGGAAATTACATGTGGCGCCCCACAAGGTACCAAATTAGCAGCTCTTCTTTTCCTGGTTGTTATCAACTATGTAGTTTCTGACTTTGACGATCGTTTTAAATTCGTCGATGATTTGTCTGCGCTTCTTAAATACCACGTAAAGGATTCGCAAGCTGTAGCCCAGTTCGACCCAAATTTTTTCGATCAGTTTAAATCACAGTGTACTGCGAACAGTCTTCAAATTAATGAGAATAAATCTAAGGTTTTGAGGTTCAACCCACTTAAACACGATTTTACCTACCCCGTGACTTTGTTCCCTTCTGCTTCGTGTGCGACTATCTTGGGCGTCATCTTTAGTGTGGACTGTTCGTTCTCTATTCATGTACAAGAGCTGGTTAAAAAGGGACATTATGCTATGCGGACACTGGTGGCGATGCGCCGCCTAGGTTTTCCAGTGTATCAGCTGAAAACAGCGTACCTCACTTTTATTCGACCCATCCTTGAATATGCATGTCCCGTCTGGGGCCCACAAGCTCATCACATAGATTACTTAAGTGATGATTTGGAGGGGATCCAGAAACGAGCTGTAAAGATCATTCTTTGTGACAAATATGTAGATTACAGCTCCGCTCTGAAGTCACTTGAAATACCAAGCCTTCGCGATCGCCGTTTTCAGCTGATGATTCGTTTTGGCCAGTTTTTATTGTCTAGTCCTGTACATAGGACAATATTACCAACTAAAATGCCTGTCCGCGCAAATACCAGAAGCAAAAGCAAACTTATGCCCGTCTCGTGCCGCACAAACAGACATAGTAACTCCTTTGTTCCTTTTTTTACAAGTGCTTTTAATAAAATGTAGAGAAGTGTTTTCATGTAAAAAAGTTTTCATGTAAAAAACAGCGCCTTTTAGTGCATTTTTTTTAATGTGTCTATGACAGCTGTTTTCATTAAAATGATTCTGATTCTGATTCTGAAAGAATTTTAAATGAAATCAAACAATTAGATTCGGCATATGAGAGAAACCTACCGTAGAGGTTTCTATCCACTTCCTGCAAAAGACTATCTATCACGAACGTGTTTTAATTTGTTTGTTTGTTTTTGCAGGGGCGATCGTATCAAACCAACGGTCTTAAAACATCGGGAGAGGACACATTTGAACGGAAATTAATATTTTTGATGTCCCTTTCATTTGAACACTAAGATCTGACGGCTACTAGCCCCCCTACCACCTCCCTTTTTTCCCAAAAAATTGCTCGATCGAAAGTTTTAAGATAGCCATTTGTTTAGCATAGTTGAAAGGTTCCAAAACCATACCTTTAGATATATTTTGACCCACGCAGGCCCTGAGGATAGGTCTGGGGATGAAAGTATGCTAAGGATAATAAGGATACTATACGATATATGAAAACCAGTGTCTATGCCACAGAGACAAATAAGGGGTGACATAATGCATTGAACTAGTATAACTTGGGCTACATATTTGCACATTAGGGGGATAGGGGCAAGGTTAGGTTACTTTACCCTCAAACCCCCTAAGGTGCAAATATATCGCCCAAATTATATTATTATAATATAATAATAATATAAACTAAATCAATATATTTCCATCATATTTTGGCATATTTCATTAGGATTAACGTAACTTTACTTGTTGGGTGTGTTCCGAATAATTGACAAGTACCTCTTTTGTTATTGAAGAAGTAAGAAGACCAATGCTTATTGAACTTTGTGAAGTGTGGGATAATTTTTTTTCCGTGAAAATATAAAAAGGTCATTTTCAAAATTGTCGGTGGTGTCCAAGTAATTATAACAGCTCAACTAGAGTGAAAAGAAAATAGTTTCTATATTAAAAAAAAACGAGGTTTTGAATCGACAAGGAAAAAAATTAAAAGGAAAAGCAAACATTCCGACTAGATCACTGTAACCAATTTTCAGTGATTGGGGTATAAGCCAATGGTAGCAATTCCGGAAAATACAGGGAGGAAGCAAGAATTTTGTTATATTCTCTGCATAAACAAACAAAAAAGGCATTTTTCAAAATTACAAGGGTAATTTTCACTTGAGAAAAAATAAAACGTCATTCCTGTAGGTGCGCCTGTATAGAACATGGTAGAGAAGCAAAACAATTATTAATTACAATTCTAGTGAATTCTATTTAACAATCTAGTGATTTATGTGCTAATTTAGTGATTTATTTTCCAAGAATCTAGTGATTTTTTCATCAGACTGCAACCCTGTATTGGAGAAGAAACGGAGTTAAATCTAATAATTCTCTTAAAAATGATCAAAATCTGACAAGTTAGTATTAATCTGTTGCTTATAATAAATCATCTAGACTTTTGTGTGTACCAGCATACTATATATTGAACTTTTGGTCAATATATACCAAATCATATTATTGAGTTAGGACTAAAGTGAATACACCATTCAATGCCTTTTTTTATGCTGATTACGAATATAATAAGCATTTCTATCAGAAATGAATCTCAGTCCCCCCCTATATATGCCAATTCAGGGTTAGGTTAGGTTAGGTATAGCCTATATAGGGGGGGGGGGGCTGAAATTCATTTCTGATAGAAATGCTTATTATATTCGTAATCAGCATAAAAAAATGCATTGAATGGTGTATTCACTTTATTTGAAACTCAATAATATGATTTGGTATATATTGACCAAACTTTTTGTAAGCTTGAATTTTTCACACATTATTCAGAAAAAGATTGGACTAAATGTAGCCTAATTGTGACAGTCTTAGGTAGCCTATGGCCTAGCTTAGGAATTTTCTCTAGGCTATCTGAGAAAGCAGTTGACTATTAAAAGTAAATTAGTGAACAGAATTCAGAATGCTAAAGAAGTTATTAAATTCTCCATTCAAAGTTCTTTCCACTATTTTTTTTTTTTTCATTAGGCTTCTTAGGTAGTTAACCTTATCATTACTTAACTAGCAAAGGTAGAATCTGAACACAGCTCTTGATGTGTCTTTTTTGCTCTTTCCAAATATACAGTAGATTTGCTTTAGTTGAACAAATCTAAAGAAAACATGCTAGGCTAGCCTAATAAGATGAAATTAATAGCTTACCATTAGCCTATATGTCCTTCCCCTAATGGTCTCTCATATAATCCTAGGCAGGGGTATCATGAATAAATATTTAAACATCCATAAAACATAGAGAGAAGGTAAACACTAGGCTACTTGATTCTTATAATAGTAATAATCATATACCATATGCCTTATAATAATAACCAATTCACTTTCCAAATAACAATTACTTCTTTTCAGAAGGGAATACTATAAAATTCTGAAAACAACTTTAAAAAATTGTAGAATACTTATGCATATCACTCCTAAAGGTATTTGACTCTATTTTACCCTTCCCCTCCCCCTAGTATAAGACTAGGGTAAAGACACCAATGATTTGACCTGTGTTAGAACCACTGTCAAAATTTTCCTTCTAAACTGGATAACTCTGCTTAGCCATGACTTGGAACAGCATCTCTTAAAGCCATCATTATATTTTGACAGTGCAGAATATGGACACTAAATTCAATGCACCCAGTAAGAAAACCATGTTTAATTCAATCAGTTTCCTGTTTTCAACACAAAATGAGCTCTTGACAATTTTTTAGCCATGTAATGTTCAAACTGTCATTGCTTGTTTGTTTTTTTTTTCTTTTTTTTTGCAATAAAAAGTTGGGATCAACACCAATGTATCAAGATACATCTGATCTTCTCTAAATGTAGCCATATTGGCTTTTTATTGATAAAATTAAGTTAAAATGGCAGCTAATATTATATTGAAAAAACTATGTTCCAAGTGTTGAAAATCCCCCTACCCCCCCCCCCCCCCCCCAAAAAAAAAGTTTAAATGTAATAAATGCAATGACAAACCACAGTTTGCAGTCCAATTCTCTATTGAAAGAAACCTGTTTGACTAGTTTCTTAAGCATCTTCTGTATATATTGCATGGATTCCAGCTAATTGACAAGTACCAAATGCAGATATTAGCTTCTATTATGAGATTCACTTCCTTTGAGAATATCTTGTAGTAACCTTGTCAAAATTTTTGACAGACAACAGGCCCTGTCAAAATATATGTGACTCTGTCAAAACTTCACTGAACATGCAAAACAGATGAGAAACAATTGGTGTCAAAATTCAAGGGTCCTCTGACTAAAACTTAGTTGTCAAATTTATGGATACTTTCTCAGCAGCAAGAGATTTTATATTATTATTATTAGTAATAATATTTCACATTAATTTTTTTTTATTACAGTTTACTGCCTTGATGCTACATGCTAGATTTTTCATCATATGAGAAATTGATGCTTGATCTCATCCTATGTTCATAGTTTTAAGCATTTGACTTGGTTGATCACAACACCTTAATTCATTTATCACTGAACAAATTTGAAGTAGACTCTCTCTTAGTAAATTTTATATATGTTTTTTTTTTCAAACAGGTCCCAGGCATTAAAATACAAAGTATTCACTCTCAACCCCTCCCTAGTTAGCATGGAATTCCTCAAGGAACCTTGATAGGAACACTCTTATAGGTAGTATTCATTAATGAAATTGGTAAGATTTCCTCAAAGGTGTTAATATGTAGATGACCTGCTGATCCTTGAAATATGTCATAGAACTATCAAAAACATCCCCATCAAAATCCTACCCATGTTTTGGACAAAGCTGAGAATTTATAAACAAAAGTGAATTCCACTAAGTCAAGTGAATTACAGGCCATGGAGCCTTTGTGGGATTTGTAGATTGTTGTGTAATTATTTTACTGTTATATAGAAATAAATCTATCTATTTATCTAAATATAAGGACAATATACTTCTTAAAATTCTTGAAATCCACTCCCATTTTCTTAGACCCTATCCTGCACAAAATGTTAATGAAGCATGTTAAACTCCTTGGTGCCACAAACTTTGAATAATCTTAAGTAGGACATGCATATTTAAAAATTTCTGGACTTTCCAGACAAAGGATAATCAAAACTAAATTTTTTAAAGTGGATTAAAATGATAAATTAACTTTCAAATGGCCAAATGTTGACAACACTTTTACTGTGAATAGCAAAGAAATCTTTGCTGGACCATTAAAGCTGAGAGGAAGTGGGCCATTCCAGATGGCTTTTATAGAGAGACCTATATCACACATTGTTTTATAGAGACCTAGGTCACACAATTAGACTCCATATGATTTTCCAATTTTGTCCTTATACTTGAGGTAATTTTTTCAGTTTTTTTTTTTTGCTTCTAATATTTGAATAGTGTTTTATACATTTACACATTTAAGAAAAGTTCGAAAAGAAAAGAAATAAAGTAAAAAGGATAGGCATGTTGAATGCCCAAGGATCTGCCCCACAGGCATCCCCTAAGTATTTTGACACATGCCAAATTGGGTTCCAAATTGCGTTGAAAACAAGTAACATTTTTGTTGTGTTGAATTTGTAGGTGAAAACACTTCAATTTAAGAAAGTTGGAGTTGTGTACCCTTTTCTGATAAAAACTTCAAAGGTCTAATCAAACACTTAGATTTGTAGATGTTTTTCTTAGGCTACATACTGAAACCCTTTTCAAACCACAAGTCTTTAAATCAAGCCTTCTGGAGTAGAATTTTTTTTTTTTTTACAAAAACTGTTGAATCATTGGTACCTTTACCCTATACAGCTCAAAATATGTTATTGGTGTATAGTTGGTGTTTAGAATTAATAGTGTTTGGCAACACTATTAATTCTGAAAACAGGTTCAAAAAATCTTAAAGTACTTGTATCATTCCTAAAAGTGAATTGGTTTCATGAATGATATAGTGTAAGTAATTAATCTAGGGTTTTTTCAAGTTTGTTTTGATTTATATCACTGATACCCAAATAAAATATTTATGCATTTTTCCTTGTGTAACTCTTTTCTTCAAATAGATTTAGTGGCCCACATATAGTCCAATAGATATATAAAACCTTAAGCAAAACACTAAAACAAAGAAACTTACTTTATAGTATTTAGGATGTCTTTATTAATCAGATTATGCTGTTTCCTTCCATTATCATTCACTTTTTGAAATAATTTCAAAAGCTATTTTGGTAAATTACACACTCAGTAACACATGAAGATAAATTGAAGACTGAGAAAATAACCACTTTAATATTAAGGTCTATAATGTAAGACTAGATTGATGTAATGAAGAAATGCATCATTTGGGCTATATATAGAGCCATCAGGAATAGGGAGGGGTCATTTGTCAGTGACTTCATCAGTATGTTTAAAAATAGGGTTTTCATCTGGCACTTTCTAGTTATAATCACTGGCTAGATCCACCAGCGATTATGATTTTTTAAAATATTTAGGTTATTTAAGTTGGATCCAATTTCCACAATCAAGTGAAAATGACAGTAAAAACTAAAAAATAAGCCATTTGGTACCATAAAGGTGCTATTTAGTACTATAAAGGCACTTTATAGCACTATAAAGGTTAATATGTAGTAAAAAAAACAATCTGCTTCTGCTGATGAAAAAGGATTTGGATTGTGTTATCTTGCCCTGTGTCAGCTATGGAATATCATATATGTGTACCATGTTGTTTATAAACCCCACCCTATCCAGTGTTTTCAGCCAGTTGGTAAAATAGTGGTGTGATACTATTTAACTGACAAGGTTTTTTTTTATTAGGTAAATAGGTTGATGGAAATAGATGATGTAAAATCAATGAAAAAGACCAGTTCAATTGGCAAAAAAAATGAAGCAACTTTAACAGAAATATCACCCAAATCAGTCAGTAATAATGACCAGTCATTCAGTAAAATTCTTTGCATCCCCCCCCCCAATCTTTTGGCAAAATTCTGGAGGTTAGAATTCAACATTAAGAAATGCAGGACAATTGATTTTGATAGAAAAATGTGAGGGGTCAGTATCACACATGTGAAATAGGTGGTGTTGGGTAGATGATTGATTCCTCCCATGCTTAAAGAGACCTGGATATGCTTGTGGATGAAGAATTGAGGTTTGACAAACATGCTCAGTCAGTTACCTCCAAAGCGCTCCAGACCCTGGGAATTGTAAAAAGAACATTCCACACTTAGTCACCAAGGCTGATGTAAAAGCTATATAAAGGACTTAATTGACCAAAACTGGAATTTGGCATGTGTTTGGCAACCCCATTAAATAAAGGCAACAAGAAAAGACTAGAGAGTGTTCAAAGGCAAGCAACTAAATCAATAGAGGGTTGTAAAAGCCTGAGTTACCCATTCCGCCTGGAGAAGTTACAGATTCCTACCCTCTCCTATCAATGAAAGCGTGGGGCTGTCATTGTGGTGTACACAATCCTTCACACTCAGTCCTTGCAACAAAATATGTTAGAACCTGACCAGTCAACAAAAACTAGAGGACACACCATGAAGCTGTACTGCAAACAAGCCAACACCAGACTGCTGAACCACTTCCTCCCAAATAGAGTTGTGGGGCTCTGGAACTCCCTAAGTGAAGAAGCAGTCTCAGCCCCTAATATGGAGGCCTTCAAGGGAGCTGTGGACAAAGATTGATCATCCAAGCTATGACTTCAAGGATAGGATGCAGCCAACACATTGGCTCAACATCTTTGCTAATCAGCACCTACAGGATAATACCCTATTTGCTGGAATATGTGATTTAAGTAAATGCCCATGGGTCCAATTCTTGTTTTGTGTATTTTTGTTTATTGTCTGTTTATAACTAGTTAAGCCTAATGCTTAGTTTTTTTTTTTTATGTCCGAAGGCTTTTCTGTCTGAAGTATCTTTAACTGCTTGAAGAAGGAGTTTTTCTCTTAATTTAATTTCAATAGCTTGGAGTAAACTGCAAGTCCAAACCAAGAAAATTTAAAATGAATAGAACTCCCTATTTCAAATAAACAAGCCAATTAATTTCCTTAAATTGTATCTAATCATGCTATAATGACTCAGCCCCCCCCCCCCCAAAAAAAGAAGTAGAGCATAAAATGAAGAATCTAGTGCCATTACCTTTATTTTGTTAACTTGTTTCCTTTAATTTGCGTCAACTAGCAAATTTACCAAATATACTAATTGCCTCCTTCGCAAATTTTATTTTGAGCCCTTGAAGTTAAGCATTGTTCCTTATTATTTGCCCAGTAGAGAATAGTTACCTAAAATTCTGAAAAACTACTTAAAAATAACCATACTCTCTTACTTAGGCCTACAGCAATAATAAAAGTGTTTTTCACAAAAATTAAGTTTCATTTGATCCCCATTCCCTGTGGATGGATAATACATGTGAAAAATCTTCTCCATGGAAATTTTTTCGCAACAGCTTTCCCTGCCTCCCATGGAAAGTTTTTCCTGCGTAAAATTCCCCTTATTATTTGCCCAGTAGAGAATAGTTGCCATAAATTCCAAAAAACTACTTTAAAATAACCATTCACTCTTACTTAGGCGTACAGCAATAATAAAAGTGATTTTCACAAAAATAAGTTTTATTTAATCCCCATTCCATGTGGATGGATGGGGATTAAGATGGAGAAGAAAATCTTCTCCATGGAAATTTTTTCCCAACAATTTTCTCTGCCTCCCATGGAGAGTTTTTCCTGTATAGAATTCCCCCATGGAAAATCTCCCAGACACCTCCAACCCCTCAGAAAATTTCCTCTTGAACATGTAAAATTGAGTTACCAAAGAGAAAGTAAGACAAATAAAAAGAATTTTGGCTATGGGGTGGGGGATATATCATCCCCAGAGGAATAGTTATTGGACTTTTTAACTATACTGAACAAAAAGGCTATCTCAAAATTTTGTTCAAGGGACTTTGGGAAAAAAGGGGCATAGGAGGGGGCTAGTTGTACTCCAATCTTATTGGCAGCCCCTCCCCCTTTCCATTATTTGAGGATACTTTCTTTATCTGTACTTATCTCAAATATGCTTTTCCAGTTATGCATCCTGGCATTTCCAGGGAAGAGTCAGTTAAGATTGAATCTATCCAAAAAAAAAAGAGAGCCCATGTGAATGATTTTCAAAGAAGGTGAAGTCCCATACTCCCCCCTTCTGAAAACAAAGGTGGGTTACAAATGTTTGAGTAAATGGGGGGTATGTTTTGCCTCCATTTGAAAAAAAAAATGCAACAAGCCCTCACATAGAACACATTTGCTGAAAAGAAACTCCCCACTTAAATCCCACCCTCTTCATGGTATTTCAGCCAGTTCCTACCTTGACTCCTGTTTGCTGCTGTACTTCTAGATATGAAAAAACCTTTGTTCCCTAAAATCTGGAAACAAACAAAACATCCTGCTAGTTTCCCTCTTCATATTAATTGATACAGGCATTGCCCATGTTTCGAATTTGCTCTATAGTTGTTTTTTTCTTTCTTTTTTCAATCTCCCTTTTAATTTTTATGTATATATTTGTTTGTTATTTGTGTTATGGAGGTTTATCAGTTTTTTGCTTTTCAATGTGTTATGACTAATCTCAGTTTAATGCTTAATGAATAGATTTTCATTCTGATAATTTAATATTTGCCATTCTTTTGCCAGATTTTGTTTTTTTATGCTTTTCTGTTTGTGCCATTTTTTATTTATTGACCTAGAAGTCCAAATTTGGCCTTTTGGGGCTTGTAATAGAAATATTTTGAAACAAATATCTTATAGATCTAAGAACGAATTAATGGAATGAAAAACTTCTGTCAGACAAATCAAGGGCTTTTGAAACTATATTAGGGCTATGAAATTGGTCTCAATTAGTTCAGTAAGGAAACTAGCCTCAGAAAAGCAGAACTTGTTGTTGGTTTGTGATTTCTTTATAGCCTTGGTCAACATAACATAAACAATGAAACGAGGCAGTAGAAACTAGATTTGAAATACTGGTGCTTGATGATTCAGAAGTCTTACGGTGAGTTCATGGCACAGCTGTTCTAGATAGGGGAAAAGACAAAGTCCTTGTAAAAGAGAAAAGTGCCTGAAGTTGGCAATGACTACTGATGGTTGCTTGTCAATGAGGGGTGTGTCCAGTACTATCAGCTGTCTGAATTGTTTTTTTTGCAAAAAGAAAGAAAGACTGGATCTGTCAGTTATTTCAATCCCAATTTGTATAGGTCAGTGCGTTTTGAACAGGCAAGTAAATTAAAAAAAAATTTGTAGAGAAAAAGAGGTCAAAGGCAGAATTGTACTGACATTTTCCACAAGAATCAAAAAGAAAATAAAGCAAAATTGGTCATGGGTCTTACCAAGGAGTTGCTTTCCATTAGATCTGGATTGGACTGGTTGTTGGCAAAATTTTCCAGTGCTAAGCCTCTAGTAGAAGAGAGATCAAGGAAACCGATCCCATGATTGTGGCATGGCAGAACAGATGTCAGCACAGCAACTAGTGACTTAGTTTGTTTGGGGGAAGAGGGTTAAAAGAACCACTTCTTGCAAATACCCATCTAACAGTTGAATTACATCTAATTTGGAAGCTTTCTCCAGGCAAGATTTAAATAATGTGAAGCCCTGGTAAATGGCGAGGGGATACTATGCCTATGATTTGTTCTTGAGCACTCATGTAAAAACCAGCCATTTTATTATCTCTGTCAAAGCCAATTCAAATAATTTGTTCATGTCCATCCAAACCCTAATGAGAGTCTAATAATTTGCTTTGTTTGTCCTACGCCAGTCTGACGATTTGCAGTTTGAAGCACTTCTACCAATTCTTATTATAGAAAAGACTTGTAAAAATAAGCTGTTCTTTTGAAGGTTGCATCACTCATGTCAGTGGCTAATATTGAAAAAAAAACTTCGTTTTTTTACTACGTTTAAAATTGAGGCCTTAATGACGTTGCTGAGACTATTGATGATGTCTTTCTCCACTTGAGGAGAACTCTGCTTCCAGTTTTTTAGTTGTTGATTCAGAATGCTCCTGCATTTTTATGTTTATGCAATCTCACACCATCACTCTAAACCCATCAGTACTCCTTCATTTTCAATACTTTCTGTCAGGTCACTTTTTTTGCAATGACCATGCAGCGTTAGGTCATTAAAACCATAAAAATGTACAGCTTGGATGATAGGCTTTAGCATTTGTTGGTTCTTAATTCTTTCCTTGGTGTCTTGGAAGTTCAGCTACTGGTCAATTCGAATGCAAATTCCTTCTTGTACTGTTGAAAAATTCTATTGGATTTTGTGATGCAGATATAAGACACTGTCTTTCATCATTGTACTTGAAGTCAGCAAGAGCATCTTGATGTAAGTGTGTAGCTTTGAAACTAGGGCTGAAGTATTCAAGTCTTTCCCATTCCTGGATTCAGTAATTAAGCAACAATATTTAGGCTATGTGCCTTCTTTTGAAAGACTGAGCACTTTCGTTGCCACTCATTTTGGATACGATGGATACACTATAACCTCTAAATACCGCTTGACTATTTCATGATGCTCTTTGTCCTGTCTTTACACCCAGGACAGGACTCGACAGATTAACTTCATATGTTGGTTTGATAACCACATTTTTCAAAATAAAACATTAAAACTTTAAGACATTAAACTACTAATCAAAATACATTTCAATCCAATAACTAGCCTAGTACCTATTTTTCTTTTCATCCCTCTTCATTTCCACTCAGTGCTGTTATTATTACCTTCAAATTGGTGAAACAAAACCAATTACAGTACCTACTTTTTTATGTTCTTTAAAACTAAACAGTCTTTTCAATTGTTTGCTTCTTTAAAAAATTTTCTTCCAAACCTTTTCCTAGCATTGGAGTGCAGCTCTAAGAATCACCTTCACACCCAAAACCAGTTCAGCAACCCAGCCTGGCAACACTGCACATCTATCAAAATTTAGACAACTGTTAACACTGGTAACAAAGGCACGCCAGACACCAGCTTCGCGAACCAATGTTGCAACGCTGTGCAGTGACCAAAAATTTAAACACGCACTTTTAGGCTAGAAATAAACCTTCTCTATGGGAAAAAAAACAAAAAAAACTCACACATTCAACACTTAACTGGTCAACAAACTGAGCAGAAGGCTGACAACAAGCACTATCTTTGTCTCATGCTAAATTAGTATACAAAGATAAATTCAGACACTGGTACTGTGCAGGGTCACAACAATAAAAAAAAATGCAGGTTTTATCATAAGTGTTTAGATGGTCTAGAAAACTTTTAAGCTCATCTTCACCATAGCTCCAAACTGATATGACATCGTCCATGAAACGTCCCCAAAAGAAATGGAAAGAAAATATGAGTTTAAGTTCCAAATTTTTAAGATATTTGACGTGAATATTTGCAAGTTTCTCATAGCAAGACCCCTTATTTGTTGGTAATAGGAATCCAAGCCATAAAATGCATGGAATATTTGTACACAATTTAATCCAATGCATAAGAACGTGAACGTCTAGCCATATTACCAGTTCTTCTAATAGAGGATAATTGTTTAAAGGGAAATGATGCCAAAGTTGCTTAATATTGAATTTCCAGAAATATTGATGCTTTTTGGTTGTTGCTTTTACAAGTTTTAATGAATATTGTAGGAGTGAAGCAAAGGTTAAAATGCAGTAAATAACCATTTTCCAATTTTTGAAGAAGGTGCTTTTGTGCAGACTACAATAGGTCTTAAGGGATGCCTTTTTTGTGTAGATTTAGTAAGTCATAGAACTTACTGCAAGAGAGTAAAGTAAGGCAAAAAAAATACTGCAAGGGAAAATTTATTGTATAATTGTGGAGTAATCCTGGCATTTTGTCTAGATAACTTTGTTATCTATCTTTTGAGTAAAAAGTGAATTTTGTTATCATAATGTTTTATTCATGACTACCAATGAGTTGCTTTCATGGGCTTTAGTGACTATCAAATAGTAAATAAAGTTTTTTTTTCAACTGAAAGTAAGGAGCAACATTGAAACTTAAAACAAACAGAAATTAGTCTATATCTAAGGGTGGCTAACCCTTCCTCAACCCTCGCTCTTTACTCTAAAGTCTTAAAGTGCTTTAAAATAATCCTCATTCAAATTCGATAGCCCTTGTGTTTGTGCAGTCTTTCTTAAAAAACTGCAACAAAGAGTCAAGCTTTAGTGTAAAGTGTAAGGGTTGAGGAAGGGACAGTCCCACTCATATACGGAATTATTTCAGTTCATTTTAAGTTTTAATGTTGCTCCTTACTTTTCGTTCAAAAAGCTTGTTTTTTTTTTCTAACCGTTTTCCAAATCATGGCAAGAAATCTCTTCCCACCATGTAAAATTTTTTGCTGTAAGGCGGTTCAAATAGATCCCCAAATAATACAGCGCAAAAATGAGGTATCCCCCCCCGCCTAAGGTGCCACTGCTTGAGACCTGCATGCAATAGAAGGGAGGTATTTTACCTCCATAAGGATATCTCTTCTGAAGGCTCTTCTCCAGCATCAAGCTTCACAAAAAGTAAATAAATAAAATAAGCGAGAGAGAATAGAGACGGAATAAAAATATTTACCTGGCTCCCTACAACAGACACCTAAGCAACAAAATCAATCAATTACTTTCCGCATCTCACCCCTGCTGTACCATCAAAGCAAAGGTATGTTTCCTTCAACCCGAAACAAAAAAAATTATCTCCTAAGACAATGTTTTTCAAGGTTTTTTAGGAATTCTTGCATGAGACCGCTTTCCCTAAAAAAAAAAAAAAAAAAAAAAAAAAAAAAAAAAAAAAAAAAAAAAAAAAAAAAAAAAAAAAAAAAAAAAAAAAAAAAATTGGTGGCGTGAGGACCTTCTCCCAAAAATAATGAACGTAAATATTGTTATTTGGAAATTGAGACTGCCAAATATTCTGCACATGGCCATCTAGTTGGGTGTGGCTCTTCGTATATGTAGATTCTAACAAATGAGATATTTTTGGTAAATAATTATTTATCCACAATTTTTTTTTGATTTTATGAAATATAAATATCTGTCTTGCCTGAACAATTTCTTCCATGTTTTGTTTCGGAGTGGCCAATCAGTAATTTTTTTTAAATTGTTTTAGAGATTTTTTTTAAATAGATTAATTATTTGGCCTATGTGTAATTATTACTATTCATTTTCAAAATATTGTAAACATAATTGAAAGATGAAGTACAAAAGTTGCGTAATAATGTTACCGTTCTCACTGGAACCGTTTCAAGGTCCCTCTGTGGGGCCAGAATCCCAGTTTGAGAACCGGTGTCCTGGGGTATACGAGAGAGGGATTTCACTAGGTGAAGAAAATGGTGATTAAGACAAGGAATTTTTGTTTGGGTGGGATTTAAAAAAAAAACCTCCCGTGGACATGCATTACGTGTATTTTCGCTAATTTTATATGAGTCAGACAAAACAATAATGGGGGGGGGGGTCAAATTCGGATCCCCTTCCCCACGCCCATAGATACAGCCATGGTTACAATACATGAGTAAATTGTTCCCGCTTTTGAAAAAACTGTAAGTTATTACAGCTCACTGTGCCAGCTGTCTCACTGGAAAGCCTGTGGATTCTTATATTGTTGACATAATGAGCAAGAGAAGTGCATGCAAAATCTCCCAAGAGAACTAATAGTGAAAAGATTTTGGGGTCTGGATTATTGGTAGCAATCATATTTGAAGAAAACTATGGCATAAGTTCCCTACCAAAGAGTTGAGAAAACTGGGAAAATGGTTTTGGGAAAATCACGACCTGGTCTAGTGTTATTGAACAAAATCCTTAAATTGCCTATACTATAATAAGTTTACTTTTAGTCAGCACTGCAATTGAGAGTAGCAAAGCTCCTGCTTTGTTATAAATTCCTATTTGGGTATTTGTTAGACTTTTTACTTTAAAAATTCACACTGGTAATGCTATGTTCTTTGTTATTACTACTTCTTAATTCCTGTAAGGGTCATGCTGAAGCCTAAAGATTGTATTCTCTTCTGTTTTTTTAGTGGGGGGAGGAGATTGTAAATAGTATTATTATCACTCAGCTAGTACATAATGAGTATGAAACTTCGAGTTATATAGGCTATTTGTTTGGATTCAAAATTCGCCTAGTTCATCAAGCTACTCTGCTATGAAATATTCAAGCTGTGCTGGTGCCTTAAGGACACCCGAGACGGTTAATCATTTTGATCAAAAGATACCGTCAATCAATTGATTAAAGCATGATTGACCATTTAGGAGCCTGTTTGACGCTTGAGTCAAGCGTTGACGGTGATTGATAGAAAGTTTGAATGACTGAATCGGTTCCTAGACGGTCAATCATGCTTTAATCGATTGATTGACTGAAGCTTTTGATAGAAATTTTTGACCGTCTAGGGTGTCTTTTAGCACTGATTGTTGATGAATGGTGATTGAAAATTACATTTATATAAAAGTTTGTGTCGTTTGTATTTGACAACTTAATAGGACGCAGTTCTGAAATGAATCTTTTTCTTTAATGAAGTAGCTCTGAAATGTATTTCTTCTTTTAGGTTCGAATCTATGATAATGGCATCGATCCTCAGGACGACAAATGACAGTCCATCACCAAGAGACACTTCTGTTGCAAACGGTGTATTCTTTATGCAAAATGGTTATGCATCAGTAGGAGACTATGATTTAAAAGTCTTAGAATCGGTAAAGAAATTCATTGAAACTCGATCAAAAAATGAAAAAGAGCTCGTCTCCACTTTGACATCTATTGTGAAAAATAATTTGAATAGACTTAGCAAAAATGGCGATTCTACAAACAAATTCAGGACATTTATTGACGATGCAGAAAGTCTTATAGCTATAGTGAGGAATTCATTTGAGTTAATTGAGTCAACAATTCTTGATAAGCTAAATCAGTTGATAGTGTCTGTTCGTGATAATAAAAAAGCAATAAATGACGAGTGCAATAGAATAATGTCTCATTCATATCTACTTCAGTCTGCTCTTCAAAAAGTAAAAAACGAGTACTTGAAAGCTGTTGAAAATTATAATCAAAATCATGCAAAATATCAAGAAGTTTTATCAAAAGGTAAAGGGTCTAAACGCATTGATGATGCTAGAGACAAATTGCAGAAAGCAGCAAAAAAGTTGCATATTATTCACAATGATTATGTTTTGCTGGTATGTGAGGGTAATGCATTTAAGGAATGTGTTATTGCTTTAGCAGACAGTAAATTTCTTGATATACTTCAACCCACTGGTGAGGAACTTCTGAACCAATGGCGCCAAATAGTAAGGGATCTTGGTTATAATCTAGAGTCAAAAAGTAAGGAACTCAGCTTCAGAAACTCAATGTCAAATCTTTTCGAATCTCAAAGCCTATGGGATCTGAAGCGAAATGAAATACTCAAATCTTTGGATTTTTCTTTTGATTCCTCTGTTTTTGAAAACTTGGATTTAAGTTTTCCCAGTGATAAATTAATTATGAATGATCTAACTGCCCAACTTCTAAAAAACAAGATGGAAGAAAGTATTAATAAAGTATCTTCAATACGTAGTCAACTAAAAGAAAAAGAAGACTCTTTAAGCTTGTATAAAGGTGATGAATCTAATTTGACTATGAAATCTCGGAAGGTTGTAGACTCTCTGCGACGTGAAATTGGAGAATTAGTGTGTACTGAGAAAATGTGTCAGAGTCAAGTAGAGCTGATAACAACTTGTTTAGCAGAGTTTGAGTGTCGAGAAGCTCCTACAGTACCACAGATCTCTCCCCCAGTAAAGACTTTGCAAGAAGAAGAATGGTTTCATGGCGTACTTCCAAGGGAAGAGGTTGTGCGTCTTCTATGCAATGATGGTGATTTTCTTGTGCGAGAAACAATGAGAAATGAGGAAAGACAAATCGTCCTTTCTGTTAGCTGGGGAGGTCATAAACACTTCATTGTGCAAACTACGTCTGAAGGATTATTTCGCTTTGAAGGCCCTGCTTTTCCTACAATTCAAGAGTTGATAATCCACCAGTACCAATCCGGTAATCCTGTAACAACCAAATCGGGTGCTATACTTAAACGACCTGTTTATAGAGAACGCTGGGAACTAAATAATGATGACGTTGAGCTTTTAGAGAAAATCGGGAAAGGTAATTTTGGTGATGTGTTTAAAGCTAGATTGAAATCCTCTAATAGAGATGTAGCCGTAAAGACTTGCAGAGTAACATTGCCTGATGAACAGAAAAAGAAATTTCTCCAGGAAGGTAGGATACTAAAAGAATATGATCACCCTAATATAGTTAAATTTATAGGGATTTGTGTCCAAAAGCAGCCTATTATGATTGTTATGGAGTTGGTTTCAGGAGGATCATTGTTAAATTTTTTGAGACTACGCGCGCCTGAGCTAACAGTACCTCTGTTGGTAGGTATGTGTCGAGATACCGCTGCAGGAATGGAATATCTTGAAAATAAAAACTGTATTCATCGTGATTTAGCTGCAAGAAACTGCCTTATTGATTTGAATAAAAGTGTCAAAATATCTGATTTTGGAATGTCAAGAGAAGAAAAAGAATATATTGTCTCTGATGGTATGAAACAAATTCCAATCAAGTGGACAGCCCCAGAAGCTCTCAATTATGGAAAGTATACCTCGCAATGTGATGTTTGGAGCTATGGAGTTCTTTGTTGGGAAATATTCTCAAAAGGTGGTGTGCCATATAGTGGTCTCTCCAATGCAAAAGCAAGAGAGCTCATTGATGCTGGGTATAGAATGCCCCCTCCTGAAGCAACTCCTCATGAGATTCACCGTTTAATGGAAAAATGTTGGTGCTATGAGGCTGAAGGAAGGCCTCATTTTAACGAAATTTTAACGATTGTTACTTCAATTTATGAAAAGCTCACTAAAGACTGATATTTAATCTGCTTATGTGATATGCATGCTCGTATTCGTCCATTTACCCGGTTGTGTTTGTTTCCTTTAGTTCCCCTGTTGTTATATAATACTTATCTCGACATTTTTATGATTTTTCTGGTATCTATAATCGGCATTTACTGTTGTCAAGCTGTTAATTTATTGTGTAAAATCTAACACAAAAATAATTAAAGGTCATCTTTTCTGTGTACATTCATACACACTGAAAGACAAAAGTTTAATGAATAGTTGCATCATCACTTTTTGAGTTCTTGTTGGTTGCCTAAATAATTAATATATGGTTACTGGAGAAATCAATCTCTGGATTGCCTAAATATGATCCACTGGAACTTTGTCTTGGGTATATTTGATTATACTGAAATTTTAAATCTATAGCAATGCGTTTTTTTAAGGAGGGGGGGGGTGCGGATTTTTTTTATGGGGAAGGATCGAAAAAATCTGGAAAGGTTGCCTTTACCTGATCCTTGAAATTCCTGTTTCTCTGTATTTCGTCCCCTGTATGGAAGTATGTTTAAATTTTTTTTTGAAACGGTGATTTGAAAAAAAAGCTGAAAACGCACAAATTTAAAACAGGCGGAATCTTTGCTTCTCTGCGTCCTATTCTTCTCTGCTATTCTTTGTAAAATAAAAAATATTTAGTATTTTGACCAACAGGTAGCTAAAGTTTACTTCTGAATTGTCCTAATTATCCTAGCAAAATGATTAAATTTTATTGTAAACCACTAACTTCTGTTGTTAGTCTTTGAGAAATTAGTAGATTTGCAGTATTGCTTTTACGAAAATACTAAATTGCTGTGATAGACTAAAAAGTACTAATAATTTATAGTATTGATACAATAGTCTATTATGGATTTTATAATGTTGACATATTTGTACAAAATCTACAGTAATTTGTAACTGTTTTAACTTTTTTATATATTAATCAAAACCTTACAAAGATAATTTACCATAGTAAATTTATAAATCATGTTTTGTGTATTTTCTAATTTCGTGGTAAATATGTTTTGCTAAGAGTCTAATAAGATTAGATGATGTTAATAAAGTTACCAGAAGTTGAAGGGCAGTGGTGTAAAAGACTTGTTACTGCAGAGCTACTAAAAAAAAAGAAAGTTGACATGCCTACCTACTTTATGAAATGTTTTTAGGAAGTTACTAATAAGACAAATATGTGAAAACTTACGGTTTCGATTCGATTTTAGAACTACCTTGTTAAGGGACATTTCTTCTCTTGCCAAGTATGATTAAGTCTCAAAAAATGCTTTGGAATTCCCAATGTTCTTTCGTCAAAAGCGAGATATTCGAAAAAAGAATTCGCGTTAGCTGTGGTCATACTAGCAGCTCTTGTTTGGTACAGAGTTCTGTTTCTAAAAGATATAACA
Organism: Artemia sinica; assembly: GCA_027921565.1. Taxonomy (NCBI): domain Eukaryota; kingdom Metazoa; phylum Arthropoda; class Branchiopoda; order Anostraca; family Artemiidae; genus Artemia; species Artemia sinica. The sequence continues at coordinate 28,393,982 of CM051274.1, read as the reverse complement.
ATGGATCAAAAGTACGACTCTGTTTGGTTCTGCGTAAAAAAAATTAAGTACTTATTAACAAAGATGATAATGAAAACGTGCCCGAAAGTATATTATTTCTGGCTTTTGTTCTCTTTTCTGACGAGATTACCAAGTTTTGCCTTCTTTGTGCCTTTACTTTTAGCTTTAACCTTATTTGGTAATTATATACTTTTATTTTATGGTACTTTATTATTTGACTGTTTTTTCAAATATTTGGCGATAAAAATATTGCAAGTAACAATAGTATCAAAATTTTAAACAATATCTTCGAAATTGGACTTTTCTTCTAAATTCAGTACGAGATCAAATTGTTACTTAGAATCTTTTTTCAATTTGAATACTGTAAGGATGTAAAATAACTTAATCATATTAGATTGATTTAATCAAACTACTAACCTTAACTTAATTGAATATCTAATTTTATTCTATCAGTGTCGTTTAGATTTGGATTCAACGAGTTTGTCATGGGAGAAGAAAAAAGTGTAATTCGGAAACAAGTGTAACTTTCAGTTTACATATAGGAGAGGGGGAAATGTATAAAAAAGTCTATATTTCTTTCGTTGTATTTTTTTCCCCAGGGATGGCCTTGACCAATTTTTAGAAGGTAAACTCCTACAAATTTTCTTTGTTTATGCCTATGATTTTTCTCTTATATTTTTTTGATTGGACATGTTTCTAAGTCTTTTGTTTGATTTCACGAGCTATTGTGATTGAAGCGAGATACAGCATATTTGCGGTTGCTATCCTGTTGATATAAGTGACACAATTTTAGCTGTTAATCTTTTTTAAGATAGTATTAATGTATATTCAGAGTCTTCTGGGGTGTAAAAGTCATATAATTCCCTGCTAGTTCCAGTAGTCCCCACATATCAGCTAATGTCGTACCGCTTCCTTATGGAGATGTAATTTATGAAAGAAATGCAAAATGTATTTTCAAAATCTTGGGAGGGGGGCAATTGGTCTTTTTTTTCAATGTTTTCAATGCAAATACAAAATGGACATTCTCCAATGAAAATACCTCTAAAAATAGGTGTTTCTCAAAATTTAGGGAGAAACTTCGGGCACATGCGCCCTACCCCAACTCAGAAGAGAAAGAAAAGTAAAACCTGATATGGAGCTAATTTAAAGTATGGTGAAATTTATTAAATGAGAACAATTCTAGAAAATATAATTAAAATGAAAAATGATTAAACGGAACGAACTAAATTTCCTCAGTTAGCTATATTTAAGTAACTAATAAAGCTAGTATTTTTTATTCAATTAATTAACAGATATACAATCATTAAAAAACGTACTTTCACAATGTCTCCAGAATTTGTGAATAGAAATATATATACCTAATTATAGTTTAAGCATTTCGGCAAATTAAATTCTTTGTTTTTAGTCATATTGATCTTAAACTATTTAAGATATACAAACATGTAAAAAAAAATTATTTCGCTCTAACCTATAATGTCCTGTTTAAAAAAATGGCCACAATAATTTGGAGTGCTGGCTTTTTAGGTTATGTCTTCTCTGGCTTAGTTCGAGTTTGAAACGTGTCGTCCTTCGTCAATCAAAACTTGAAGTCGTGTTTTAGGTAAAGTAAACTAGGTTTACCCCGTCGCAACCTGATAGCTAGGGTGTGATGCTGCTTGACAACTCTCCGAGAAAAACGCGATTAAAGTTCTGAACCCTTCTCTTTGAATGCTCCATAGTTCAGCTAATAAATATATATCAGCTTAATTTTTTCTTCGATCCTTAATAATCGTGATTAGAAATAAGCGGGGTAGGATAATTTGGTTCGTAGGATAATTTCACTCTCAGGAAAGTGTTGACGTGTTGAGTAAAATAAAACTGAACTTTACACGAGTAAAACTGAATAGATCATTCGAAAGAGCGAAAAAATTCTGCTGCATTGCAAAATAAAATCGTTTTTTTCTTTCTTAAAGGATACGATAATTTTGCTCTCAAGTCAGGCTGTGCAACCTGATATCTACTTTTCCACACTTGGTAATTTTTAATAGTGTTACTTCATTTGTTTTTATCTTTCTTGTCCTATAAGCTATAACTTTTTTTGTTTATTGTGCCCTCGTATTTTCCTACTTTATTTGCTTGGGTTTTGGGAAAATTGGGTGGGAATCTGTGATATTAACAATGTGCCACTTTTTTACGCCGTATTTATTGCCCTTTTTTCAAGAGTATTCTTTTTAACTAACCGTTGAGATTTCATTATAGTTGTTGTTATTAGTTTTGTTTTTGGGCCGGTTTGCAATAAAATTGTTACTGTAGTTTGTTTTGTGCTTTTAGTTTCTGATGAGTGGAAAAAGTCTTGCTTGTAACTCTTAACTAGAATCTTGATCAATCCTACAATGACATGCTGAATGTAAAATTGGTACGTCCGTATAAATAAGTTTGTAAAGAACATTTTAGAAGTGTTCTTTGATCATATTAAAAAATTATTGAAGATAAACCAACCGTAATTGTTCCCAATGAAGTGGGATCCAAGTAAATGTAATTAAAACCGTCCCAAAAAGGTGATCCTGGGGGTGACAAGATTCGTGTAGATTCAGGGGTGAGATTGCCAAAGCATCCAAATGTTTGTTTAAAATGACGGTTTTCAGTGGTCCATATAAGTAGAAAGGTGGCTTGGGTACGTGCAAGAAGATTGGGAAAAGATGTTGATCAGCATAATTGCAGAGCCCTGAGGTCTGAACCATTGTCCTTCCCCCTCAAAATCCATTAGGATGCATATGCTGCTCTTCTTTCAACTCGCGATCGTTTAGGAACTGTAATTGGGGTTCCAAAAAGGCGCGCCGAAGAGCACGAGCCTTCTTATCCTCCCAACATCATAAATAAAGGTAGACATTGTTGTGCCAAGTTGAAATCCAGATTGTACAAAAAATGTTGCTTATGTAATTGCAGCTCTAGGCAAGACCTGCTGCACCCCTTTTGACTTGTAACTAATTAAAAAAAAAAAATTCCACAAAATAAGTTTTTCAAAGAAAAGTAAAGAACTCCATTAAACAAAAAATGAGCAAAAATCAAATCAAATAATCTACCAAGCGTGAAACTACCACATATCAGCATCGATAAATAAATGAAACCAAAAACGAACAGAAATTACAATATATAACCGAGTCAAACTCAAAACGAGCAGAAATTAACATGAATAGGACTCAAAACCCCTATGCTTTCCCAAGGCCAGAACATAATTTGCACTTTACTGAAAAAAATATAAATGTTTTTACTTTTATAACTTTAATACATCAAATAATATTAATATTTTGATTACTAAATATCAGTATATGTATAATAAACTGACAATGCACATTTATTTGTATTTTTTTCAGTAAAGTGTAAATTATGTTCTGGCCTTGGGAAGGCATAGGGGTTTTGAGCCCAACTTATATTAATTTCTGCTCGTTTTGATTTTGACTCGGTTATTTATTGTAATTTCTGTTCGTTTTGGGTTTCATTTATTTATCGATGCTGATTTGTGGTAGTTTCACGCTTGGTAGATTATTTTTATTTTATTTTTGCTCATTTTTTGTTTAATGGAGTTCTTTACTTTTCTTTGAAAAACTTATTTTGTAGAAAAAGTTTGTTTTAATTAATTTCTGTTCGTTTTATATTGACATAGTCTTTTCAGGGGAAAAGAAAATAATGCTTTAAATCTTTTCGTTTTTTAAGATTTTATGGTTTGGCCTGCTATTTGTATGCTGGAGAAAATTTTTCAGTAATTTTTAGCAACATACACCCTTTCAAAAATCTGGAGACAGTAGTGTTTAATTTAGTTTCGCAAAAAAATCTGTTTACTTTCTTTGATAGATTGGATACACTTACGCTATTTTGATTTTGTAAAATTTTAAGAGCAGAAGCAGTCCCGAAAGTTTGAGCATAATACCCTCAGTCGTTCTTGGGATACTGCTGAGATGCCTTATTGGGAATTAGCATTAACACAGTGCATTTTGATTTAATATTAAGGCAACATTCAGTTTTTAAGCATAATAGGGAAATGGGAGGGTGGGCGTGGGAGGGGGATTAGTTGCCTTCCAATCACTTTCGACTATTAAAAAGGGCATTAGCCCTTTCTATTTTCAATCGAATGAGCCCTTTTCGAAGTTCCTAAGACAACTCCTTCGATACGAAGTGCCCTGGTCTAAACAACAACAAAAATAATACATTATACCCACATCGATCTTTACTATAAAAATGCCAAGCCTTCCAATCACTTTCGACTATTAAAAAGGGCACTAGGCCTTTCGATTTCCAATCGAATGAGCCCTTTTTGACTTTCTACGACAACGCTTTCTATAAACACCTTATATGCCCCTGTAGCTGTGAAAGGAATTTATTTGCGGCTATAAAGGGGAATTGTTGGGATGAAAGAAAAAGACTGGGCTAATTGTGGTCATAAATATTGACCGCGTCAAATCTAATATCGTACCTTGAAGCTGTGAACTTACACCTAATAAGTTCTCCGATAGCGCCGCTTATAGCGCCAAAGATTGTGCCATCGAGCCCTGCGCTACAACAATGGGGAGTGAAGTAGATTTATAACCGCGCCACCCTCAATTAATGAGAGAAGATAACATGTGTAGTCATATAAATGTGACCTCTTTTCTTCGAGCGATCTGGAGATCGGATTCCCTGGGAACGTCCTTGGAGATTTGCGAACCAATTAGCTATCATTAGGCTAGATACGGAAATATAAAATGAAGTAAACACAGGTAAAAAGCAATGGATTTATTGAGACTTACATATTTAGGTGAACAGCAGTGAGTCACTTCAAACGACAATAATGGTGACTGAGATACAACAATCAAAGAATTGCCCAGATCGTACGTCGAGTAATTCTGTCTAAGCGGTCCTGATTCTCAAATACGAATATATTCAAAAAGCACTTTTTCCCCACTATCAAACATATTTTTTTTTTGTCCTGCGCTGTGAGAACTGGCTCACAATTGGCTCAGGTGGCCCAAGGATACGAACCCTTCGCCCAATGATCTGTCTTGATTTTTTCTGATGATTCAAACGTTCACACGGCTCCTATAGTTTAAACTTCCTTAGAAATATTGTGCGTAGCATCTTTTTTGTTGCTAATTATCTTAGCGAAATTCAAATTTTGGCGCTTATAGCGCCAAAGATTGTGCCATCGAGCCCTGCGCTACAACAATGGGGAGTGAAGTAGATTTATAACCGCGCCACCCTCAATTATTGAGAGAAGATAACATGTGTAGCCATATAAATGTGACCTCTTTTCTTCGAGCGATCTGGAGATCGGATTCCCCGGGAACGTCCTTGGAGATTTGCGAACTAATTAGCTATCATTAGGCTAGATACGGACATATAAAATGAAGTAAACGCAGGTAAAAAGCAATGGATTTATTGAGACTTACATATTTAGGTGAACAGCGGTGAGTCACTTCAAACGACAATAATGGTGACTGAGATACAACAATCAAAGAATTGCCCAGATCGTACGTCGACTAATTCTGTCTAAGCGGTCCTGATTCTCAAATACGAATATATTCAAAAAGCACTTTTTCCCCACTATCAAACATATTTTTTTTGTCCTGCGCTGTGAGAACTGGCTCACAATTGGCTCAGGTGGCCCAAGGATACGAACCCTTCGCCCAATGATCTGTCTTGATTTTTTCTGATGATTCAAACGTTCACACGGCTCTTATAGTTTAAACTTCCTTAGAAATATTGTGCGTAACATCTTTTTTGTTGCTAATTATCTTAGCGAAATTCAAACTGACTAGCGTCGCTGTTTGACCGAAGCTAGAATGCAACTTCTCTTTTTGCTGATTAAGAATTTAGACTCTTGGAAGCGGTATTTGAACTCAATTAGGGGACGTTTAATTTCTGTCAGAATCATCTTTAGAAGGAAATAATCTTTGTATTTTAAATATATCGCATTTTGCTCACGGTACATATCACCCGTCCCATTAATTAATGACGTCCCGTCATTATGACTTGCTTGCCTTTGGGCTTTTGAAATGTTCGCATTTTATTAACTATTTCTTCTACATAATTATTTTATATTTATGTTATGGCTTAATCAGGAGTGCTAAAAATTTTCTCTATTACTTTTCTTATTTTATTCTACATCCCTATCTAAAATTCGTCTACCGGACTAAGATTATTCATGGTTCTAGGCTAGCTACTATACTAAAGATATTTTTTTTCTACTTCTAACACTGATTACTTTTACATTCCAACAAGGTTGGGGCTATTCTAACTTTACATAAGTTTTTTTGGAATTCACTTTCTACAAGGTTTTTTTTTTATTTTGCAGTCTGTATGGCACACTACTTTCTATCTAAGCTACATTAAATGAATAGCTCGACAACGCTACACATAACTCTATCTGGACATCTAACACTACATACAAGAACGATTTAAAACACACAATATTGGGTTTACCATGTTCACTGGTAACATTAAAACACTTTCACTGGGGATGTTCGCTACGCAACGTTAATGATAGGATATTGGGATTTTTGAGTTATCAAAGTTGTTAAGAAGTAACATATATAAATTCACATCTATTTTATCACCATTCGAGTCTTTAGTGTACTCAATCCTTCTGTTGTAGATCATTGTCCTTCCTCTTTTTGTCTTGGCAAAATTTCTCAAAGCACTTACGTTATGGTTTCTTCATGGGACAGTTCAACACGATGAGCTTTCTCTAATTGTCAACTGGGAAATGATGCTTCCAATTACAGGTGTTGGAATATGCTATCAGGGTTCGTTCTCACCTGCTTTTTGATAGTTCATAGGGTGCCTTATCATTAAGGGGTCGAACACTGGGAGTGCGTTTATTTTCTTCTCAGCATATCATTTTTGGGATATTTTGAGGCACATAGAGAATGTATTCTCGCATAAAATTGTTCATTAGTGTCTCTTATAAAATTGTTAGCTCATGGCTTGCGTCTATTAACCTTTGCGGTAATTCCTAGGTTAATCATTGGGGAATTGAAGTTTGGGTTTTGAACAGGTCGACATCAAACTATAGTGACTCCTTCAACATATTGTCTTTAACTTGTGGGAGGAGGATATTGTCACTGAGGGGTTGGTCACTGGGGTTAATTTTGGTTTCCAGGTTCATTGTTCCGAAATTATCTCGTAACATTCATGGGATAACAGAGATATGAACTTTCCACACCGAGGATATAGGATGGATTCCGAGAGATGATCGATAGGGATTCGACGCGTAAGTCTGTGACACATAAATAGTTTTTGGGGTCATCGAATATCATCACTATACAGTCAAATGGTTCTTGGGTCCATAATGATTATCAAAGGCGATATTTATGTATTTATATCTTGTACTGATCGATGGGGTTCTCAGAATTTATGTGATTATATAGTTCGATAATGCGCTGGATACTGAGATTCAAATATAACGTTACCTGATACGTAATATAGTTCATGGTCGAGGAAACAACGATCAAAGGTAACTGTAATTTTCGTAGACGTAGCTGGGATGGAAATTGCCTGGAGTGTATGGTGAGTACTCTTCGTTGGTTGAGGTATGATGAAAATAGATGCTACTAGGTTGTATCTGCACTGGGCAACTCATTGTAATGCTCGATATCCAATGTGTCAATCTACTTCCTGTAATAAAAATAACGAGGCAGAATCACACGTTCTTTAAAGTAAATACTCATAGTACAAATAAGTAACGTATTGATTGGGTACATGAATTTTACGCTATGAGACAGGGTTAAATAAATACACTAATATTAGTACAGAAAACAAAATTTTTATCGTGTTGGTTATAATAAAACGACATAATTCCCATTGGGAAATTCAATACATAGAAGTTTCTTCTAAATTGTTATAGCCTAACGACGATATAAAAGATTAATTCTTTAGCTTTGAGCGTGGTCTGTTAATATGCTTTCTAATATACACTACTACATACACTTTATTTTAATTTCTTTCAACACTTAGCTAATTTTACATTAGATTTAAAATAATCATTTAAACAGAGTTTATGCTACGTGATTAAATTTGAGGTCTAATTTTACAACATATTTCATGCCTGCATTGTTCACGCACGTCCGTGCTGTTTAAGAAACGCATGTTGCAGCGTCTTAACCACACGGTTTCACGTAAACGGTACTACAATGAGGGAACAAGACATAGCAAGGACGAGTGGAGACCTCTATACCAACTCGTTTTCTAATGTCTTCCCTATTTCTTGGCTTAGACGTTCTCATGGGGTTCCGGGTTTAACCTCTGCATTTCAGCCGTTTCCCCGTGTTCTTCTCTTGGTTTTCGCCTTCTTAGTCTCAGGATTTTTCCGTAATTACAGGTCAATAGGGTTCTTATGGTCAGGGAAGTCGCGAATACGAAACATACGGCCAATAGTATGTTCCACCAGAAATTGGTCGATTCTTTGAGTTCATTCGTGTTTCTTTCTAGTCTTGTTACTTGTTGAAACAAGGTCTCGAAGGGTTTGGGGTCCAATTTCATAAAGATCTTCCTTGCGTCATGGCTAGATAGCAATGCATTTTCATGCTTGAATATTAGTCCATGTTTTACAATATCTTGGGCCACTGTGTGAACAACGAGGATTATAATGATATTCTTAAGCCTCATCTTATTATTTGTTTCTAGAATTAATTTATCATTAATTTTACCCGTTTTTTGCAAAATTCGTTTGTTCCCTACTTTGTTATTATTATATTTTTTGAAGAGCACTTTAATTTTTAACTTAGGTTATTGTTTTATTATATAATCATTTTGTGGCATTGGCCAAAGAAAACTGATTTGTAGGCAAAAAAAAGAATAAATATTTTAGGATTAGATAGGTTAGGAAAGTAAAGTTAGGACTTCCGAGCTTTATTCTGGTCGTGATATACCTCTATGACTGGTTGAGATATAACTTTAAAGCGTAGCTAGTAATCGCTATACAATTTAATTTTACATTATATTTCTCGAGTAAGACACACATGAATAAGCTAGCGTGCAACACATAATTACACTGGTATCCTATTTTATATGTAGGCTTAAAATAATTATAATCTGCACTAAGACAAAATATTTCATATATATGGGATTAGCTTCTTGTTTTGGATAATATCCATCTTGGTTAGGACATGGGTCGATTTTCTTATAGAAAATCCGAGGGGACCGCCAAAACCCAACAAATTAAAAGCTGCATGGGCTTTGATTTCCTCCCCAGGCTTCCCACGAAATGTGGTCCCTTTATTTATATTTGATTACACAACTTAATACTGAGTAGGGGATGATTTCCATAGTTCATTTGTAGAATATAAGTTGAATTCCATGGAGGAGTATGAATTCAAAGTATGAATATCATCGATTCACATATAGAATCGATGATATTGACTCTGAAAACACGACCTCCCCTCTCCGTGATATAAGTTCCGTTATTGATCTCAATAACTGGGTACAGTATAGTTTATCCAACTGATTTGTTCACATTTATAGGGGTATAGTTGATTTCCGTAAGGTAGTACCTAGTAGGCAGAATGTGCCACACAGGACCTAAAAACACTATTTGTCACCATCGGTCGACCACGAGCTTCCCACCTTGGGCCTTTCTCCCTGATCGCCGACGTTTTGACATCACTTGTATTATATATTTTTTTTTCATTAATATTTACTTGGTTAACTTTGTTTGCACACTGTTAAATTTATTATGGTGGATCATAAGTTGATTTTCATAAGGCATCTGAAATTTGTCTTTACATTAATTAGGGATATTTCCATCTGTCAGGTTTTTTAACCGTTCTGCCTGACTGTGTCGTTATTTTCTCCTCTGTTTCTTGCGGTTTTTTCTTTTTCGGTTTTTCTAGCGAAATAAGGTCAAACTTTTTGTATTGTTTTTTCAAAAATTCTTGCCCTTTTAATTTCGTTTGTTTCCCGTGTGCGGCTGCTGAGGTCGGTCTTGATTTCCCTATTTCTTTAACTACTGTATGGTCTGATTCGCCGCCAGACTCTTCGGAACTGGTTTCCGACGAATCCGGATTAGAACTTTTAGAGGTGGCACTTTTTGAGGTATCACCTGCCCTTCCTTCGTAAATTTCTACTCCTCTGGAAGTAGAAGGTTTATTCCCTAATTCCTCGTCTTGAGTCTTCAACTCGGGAGATTTGAAAGATTCTTGAGAGATTTGGGAGGAATCAAGAGTTTTTGCGGGGTTCCTCGACTGTTTGAATCCCATGTCCTCAGGGGGATGGGGCATTTTTTGCACTAGGGTTTTCCTCCATGAAGTCCACTGTTTAGGTTTGACCTTGGACACAGTTATATCATGATATTGACCTTGCTGGTCATCCTTGGGAGTTTAATTCTCGGGCAATGTACTTTGACTCGTTTTTATGGGAAAATTTATTAAATCCATAGCTTCTCGGAGGTTTGTTTTTGTTAAATCTTTGGGGGGATTTTTCTTACTGTAATACCGGGGGTTTCTACAGCTCTGTTTAATTCTTCCTGTAAAGACAGGGGCCTTTCTATTGGTGTTGCAGGGGAAACCATATCGTCTGGAAATCTTTTGGGGGGACAAGGGGTCGAAATTCTATCTGGGAAAAATTGGGTTTTTGGAGATATCGTATAATCTAAATCTCCTGCGCTCGCCGATGAATAACTTTTTGGATCTTTTGGTGATTTATTTCAGGAAAAAATCCTGGTATTAGGGATTTTTTCTTAGGAATAACTAGATTTTTCATTGCTAAAAATTCTTCAAAGTTTTTCTCATCACTGTCATTCTCGAAATAGTCTTGCTTGAAATTAAAGGGTTTTAGCTCTGCCAATCTTGATCTAGGGGGCTCATTTTCTGCATCTGACGAATCAGTGGAGGAGGTATGTGATACCCATCTCTCTGGAAATTTGGCTCTTTTTATTCGGCTAACATGCGCCTTGTAAGTTCTTCCACTATCGGGGTTTTCCATTTTAAAAGTATATTCGTTATCGTACTTTTTGACTATTCTGTACGGTTCAGAATATTTGTTGGAAAGTTTTTTCCTTCCGTTTTTGCCTCGTTCTTTAGGTAGATGCAGTCTCCTACTTTGAAATCTATATTCCCCTTTACTTTGGGTTGTTTTTTTAGCTCTTGGTTTCTTTTACATTTTTCCAACTCTTGCCTAACTATTTTATAAGTTTTCCTCATCCCATTTATGAATTCTTGCTTGTAATCCTCCGAGTTATTATAATACTGCCGACTCAATAATCTCATCATACGGGATTCTAAAATCACGACCAAAAATTAAATAACATGGATTATCTTTAGTTGTTTCTGAATAAGCAGTGTTGATTACGTTAGTTAAATAAGGTAAGAATTGATCCCAGTCGTTCCTATTGTCTTTTATATAAATACTTAATACGTTCGAGAATATTTTATGCCTATTTTCTATTTTACCATTAGCTTGTGGATGGTACGGAGCCGTCACCATTTTCTCTATATTAAGAAAACTCATTAAGTCTTTTGTTACTTTTGAAACAAAATTGCTCCCGTTGTCACTCAAAATTTTATTAGGAATGCCAAATTTTAAAAATAATTTTGCTAACGCCTTACTTGTGGTGTAAGCACCTTGGTTTTTCAATGCTTTTGCAAAAGTAAATCCTGAAAAATGGTCTATAACTGAAAGAATACAAGTATGGCCTCTGCTGGAAACAGGCAAGTCTCCGCTCGTCCCGTATAAGTCAAATGAGATAATATCGAAGGGGTACTTTGCTACTGGGACCCTTCCCATTGGAGGATTTGGATAAGCTGGGGGGATTTTTCTTAAGTTACATGCTTCGCATGTACTTACAAATTCTTTAAGTTGTGTCATTGCTGACAGCACGTAAAAATATTGTTTTAATTTAGGGAATGTTTTCTTTACTCCTAAATGTCCACCTATACCTGAATGAAAATATTCAAATGCAGGCACTATTAAGTTTTGTGGTAATACAGGTATTATTGAGGTTTGGTTTCTATTTGTCTCCGCAGTCACGATTCTACATAGTATTTCTTCATCAAGGTCATAGTAAAAATTATCTATCTCTTCTCTAAGATTTTTGAATTTATCCGGTAACACATCGTCATTCACAAAATAATTAATAAGCGCTGAAAAAGTTTCGTCCTTTTTTTGCTTTCTTTTTATATTTTCTAAAGACAAGGGACAATAGTTAACCTTATTTTCCTTTACCATGTCTTTGACTTTGTTTTTCTTACATTTATGTTTTCTCTTAGCATTGATAGCGTTGACTTCATTTTCCTCAGTTTCCGACGGAATATTTTTTGGGTATCTACTCAAAAAGTCACAAGCTGCATTTTGTTTGCCTTTTAAATGTTCAAATTCGTAATCTAGGTCTTGGATTTTCATAATCCATCTAGCTAGAATTCCCGTGGGGTTTTTAAATGTGCGCAGGTACTGCAAGCTTTTATGGTCTGATCGCAGTATAAATTTTCTACCAATCAAATAGTGTCTAAATTTGTCCAAGTGGTGGATTATAGATAATAATTCTAAGTTTGTGGCGGAATAACTACTTTCGCCTTTTGATAAAGTTCTACTCGAATAGCATATAACTTTTTCTATTTTTTTTATTTGAAGGTCCTTGTCAAGGATCAGGGTTTCCTATGGGAATTATTTGCGAAAGAATAACCCCAATGCCTTTTGAACTAGCATCGGTTGTGACCACAAATTTTCCGTTTTCGAAATCAGGAAGTGATAATATTGGTTCAGAAGTGAATGCCTTTTTGAGGAGGTCTAGGGAAGTTTGAGCTTCCTGGGACCAGGTAACATTTTGGGAGTTCCCTTTAGTTAATTCCGTGAGGGGTTTCGCAATTTGGGCGTAATTACGTACGAATTTTCTAAAGTAGCCAGCAAGACCTAATATTCCCCTTAATTCTTTCATGGTTCTAGGGGGTTTGAGGTTTTCAACACATTTTATTTTATCAGGGCCTGGGGACATTTCTCCTTGCGTCACTACTACTCCTAAAAATTTAATTTTAGGTTGAAATAAATCTACTTTTTCAGGCCGACATTTTAAATTGCCCTGTCTGAACTTCTCGAAGACTTTAGCTAATGTTGCCAAGTGTTGTTCAGTGTTTTCCCCCACGCATATGATATCATCAACAAAATGAATTATATTCTTTAATTCTCTTAACAGGTGTAGTAGGGGTCTACATAGCGCGCTTGAACTTGTTTTAAGTCCAAAGGGTACCCCTAAGTATTCATATGAACCACATTCACATGTTGAAAATGCAGTTTTATGGACATCTTTTTCGGCTATTTTCACTTGGTGGTAGCCTTGGGTAAGGTCTAAAGAAGTAAAAATTTTGTTTTTGCTTGAAATAGAGTCAAGAATTTCATCTATTCTTGGTAAAGGAAATTTGTCGGTAACTACTTGTTTGTTGAGGGCTTTGTAGTCTACTACAAGTCTAAGGTCACCATTCTTCTTTGGTACTAAGATCACTGGTGCACTATACGGACTTATACTTGGACGTATAATTTCATTTTTTTCTAATTCGTGGATTTTATTTTTTAACCATTCTTTGTGCTTATATGGCACACGATATGGCTGTTTTGCTACGAGATTACCAGTCGTTAAAATTGAGTGTTCATAAAACGGTATTAGCCCGATGTCATCTTCAGATGCAGAGAATACATCCTTAAAATTCCATAATAATTCTCATAATTTGTTCTTAAGTTCCTTGTCTGTAATATGATCCATATTAAATTTGTTTAAAAATTGCGATTTAGTTAGAGGGTACCTGTTATTTGTGGTTTTAATGCCGTTAACTAGGTTTCTTTTAGAATTTTCCCACGTATTTAAATCATTCTCTGATAAAACTTGAATTTGAACTAAACATGTCCCCTTTTTTATTGTAAATTGTATCGTTTTCGTGGTTATTAGTTACCCAAATAAAACCTTCTCCTTTGTCATAAGATATAATCTGTTCCTCACATAGCAGATTTTCAGGAATTTCGTTTGATGGTGTCGCAAGCCATATTTCGGATTTGCTAACCACTGGTTCAATCATTTGTGATATTTAAATTTTTTGCATCGTTTTGGGAGGGACTTCTGTTTTCCTTATCGCGAATCCGTAATATTTCTCTTTATTTTCATTGTTTATTAGATTCATACTGGCGCTATGCTGCGCCATTGCGGCATCTTGTGGCGTCACGTTTGGTTTAACTATGTTTTTCCATAATTCCGCTATTTTCTTGATTTCGTTCGACCTGTACTGTCGCATATCTCTTATTTTTATTTTTGCGGATTCAATACTTTTGTTATTTAAATTTGCTTCATCTCTGCACTGTCTTTCAGAATAATTGAACAATTTTCTGATTATTCCTTTTCCTCCTTTAAAGACATGAGGTTCAAAAGATTGCGACATTATGCCGTCAGAAATTTTGTTTACCGTTACGTTGTCTTCGTAACCTCTGTTACGATTTCTTACGGTAGAAATTTCTTCCCCTATCTTAGCTGGGTAGACAAACCTCTCGTTTGCTACGTCTAATAGTACTCTATTGGACCTTAGGAAGTTTGCGCCTATAATTGCTTCGTACGGAAAGTTATCGCATATTATAAAATTTGTCTGGAAGATCCTATTGTCCCTTTTTACGTTTAGGCAGATTGAACCTCTTGCATCCAATTTATGTCCTGTCACACTAGTTAAATTGGGATTATTAAAATTTCTTTGTTGTCTAATATGGGGAGGCAACATATTAACTACGCAGGAGCTTATAATGTTGACTGTAGTTCCGCTGTCAACTAAGGCTTTAAAGTAAATGTTTTCTATACAAAAATCTTTAAATATGGGCAACCTATTATTGTTATCACTACAAGATGGCACTACCATTGTTTTGGACCTATTAAATATTCCGGGCACCCTCTGGGTCCAATTTATATTTCTGAGGGGCCTGAAACGTTTCCCTGAGGATTTATTTCATGTTTCGGTGCCTGTAATAGATATTCAGGCATATGAGGTTCCGTGGGCATATCTAATTGATTTACATCTGTCTGTCTTCGCCATATATTATTATGGTAACTTGGATGTCTTGTGTCAGTGCCGCTTGCTGGCGCTGACTGCCAATGCCGTTGGCTTGCAAAATTTTCATGTCCCGTCGGCAAGTTTTCGTGATTTCTATATAGCATTCTCGCATTATATTGGCTTTGGCGATTATATGGGTTTTCAAATCGGTAATTAATTTGTCTATTGGGGGGAGGGGTATAAAAATTTGGTTTGTACATGTTGTAAGGTACTGATTGGCGCAATCTTCCCTGGCTATAGCCTAGCGCCCCACCGGCGCTAAAATTTGTTCTTCCGAACAAATGGTTGCCATAATTTTGCGTACTACCGTCAGCAATTCTTGGTATGCGATTGGGGACATAACGGCACTCTCTCGCGATATGTCCAGGTCTATTACAAATATAGCACCTTATTTTTGTAGGGTTATTCTCGTAATTAGATTGTTTGACAGGCTGAAAACGTACTGTTTTTTCCCTAGCGGGTTCTTGCATTTTATTTCTTTGTGGCACTGGGGAGTTATCCCTTGAAAAGAAATTGGGAGACGCCTGATCGCCCTTGACGATTGGGTTCGCGTTTGAATCATCTAGGCTATTTATTTTTGCCTTACTGTGATTAGCGACCATCATATCAACTTCGATCAATCGCTCTACCTCCTGAACTGCAAGATCCAACGTCTGAATATTCTTGGATATTACCACTCTATATAGTTTTGGGGGTAGCCCTTGCAAAAAGGTATTTAGTATGAATTTTTCATACAGTTGCCCGAACCACTTCCGTATTTTGCCTCTACAGAAATGCGTATATTATCAAGGTATTCTCTTATATTTTGTGAAAAGTCAAAGCTCACTGTTCCGTATTTTAATTTATTTATGGAACTGGTTTCTATAAACCTATCTTTAAATGCTTTTAATAATTCGTCCACCGCATTTATTGGCAAGTTGGCGTCATTGCCTATGGTATGTTCAATTTGTTTTAGAAAGGTTAAGGTCTGGCCTGTTAGTCGTAATAGGAGCATGTCGACTAACGCTTCTAGCTCTGTTTTTGTTAGTTGTACAAACTGGGTCAATTGGATATTAAATTCGTCAATATCTGTTTGGCCATTGTATTCCGGGATAGATTTTGCTATTTCTAGATTTTTCGCGACTAACTTTTGCACTATTAATAAGTCATTGAGATCTTCCGCCATATTT
Source organism: Artemia sinica (assembly GCA_027921565.1). NCBI lineage: Eukaryota > Metazoa > Arthropoda > Branchiopoda > Anostraca > Artemiidae > Artemia > Artemia sinica. The sequence continues at coordinate 28,377,790 of CM051274.1, read as the reverse complement.
TTTTTGAATCAATTCAAAATAATTTTTTTTTCACTTAACCTATTTTGGGGGAGGCTATTATCTCCTATGAGATATCTAAAGGGGTTCCCTGTCGTAGCTTAGCGGCAATAGACCTAATCGCTTTACTTATATGTCTATATCTCTCCGATAATTAAATTTACATTACAAAGTTTTATAGCCTAACTAGTTCGCAAGTTTTTCTCCAATTTCGGACTCGCTTCATTTGTAGCGGTGAAAGGAATTTATTTGCGGCTATAAAGGGGAATTGTTGGGGTGAAAGAAAAAGACTGGGCTAATTGTGGTCATAAATATTGACCGCGTCAAATCTAATATCGTACCTTGAAGCTGTGAACTTACACCTAATAAGTTCACCGATAGCGCCGCTTATAGTGCCAAAGATTGTGCCATCGAGCCCTGCGCTACAACAATGGGGAGTGAAGTAGATTTATAACCGCGCCACCCTCAACTATTGAGAGAAGATAACATGTGTAGCCATATAAATGTGACCTCTTTTCTTCGAGCGATCTGGAGATCGGATTCCCTGGGAACGTTCCTTGGAGATTTGCGAACTAATTAGCTATCATTAGGCTAGATACGGACATATAAAATGAAGTAAACACAGGTAAAAGGCAATGGATTTATTGAGACTTACATATTTAGGTGAACAGCAGTGAGTCACTTCAAACGACAATAATGGTGACTGAGATACAACAATCAAAGAATTGTCCAGATCGTACGTCGAGTAATTCTGTCTAAGCGGTCCTGATTCTCAAATACGAATATATTCAAAAAGCACTTTTTCCCCACTATCAAACATATTTTTTTTGTCCTGCGCTGTGAGAACTGGCTCACAATTGGCTCAGGTGGCCCAAGGATACGAACCCTTCGCTCAATGATCTGTCTTGATTTTTTCTGATGATTCAAACGTTCAAACGGCTCTTATAGTTTAAACTTCCTTAGAAATATTGTGCGTAGCATCTTTTTTGTTGCTAATTATCTTAGCGAATTTCAAACCGACTAGCGTCGCTGTTTGACCGAAGCTAGAATGCAACTTCTCTTTTTGCTGATTAAGAATTTAGACTTTTGGAAGCGGTATTTGAACTCAATTAGGGGACGTTTAATTTCTGTCAGAATAATCTTTAGAAGGAAAGAATCTTTGTATTTTAAATATATCGCATTTTGCTCACGGTACACCCCCAGGGCATAAATTACAACCTTTACCCTATGAGCTGTGAGGGGTGTTGTCATCCTCAAAGACCTAATTTCCATAACTTTCAACTACGTTGAACAAAAGGGCTATCTCAAAATTTTGATTGGATGTGTTCGGGGAAATGGTGGCGTGAGAGGGGCGCTAATCGCTCTCCAATCACTTTCAACTATTAAAAAAGGCAACTAGCCCTTTCAATTTCCAATCAAATGAACCTTTTTGAAGTTTTTACAACAATGCTTTCAATAAAAACCATATATGTCCCCAGGGCATAACACAACCCTTGCCCTGAGGGCTGGGGGGGGGGGGTTGTCATCCTCAAAGTCCTAACTTTCAGAACTTTCTACAACGTTGAACAAAATGGCGATCTGAAAATTTTGATTGGATGTGTTTGGGGGAATGGTGGGCGTGAGAGGGGGTTAGTTACCCTCCAATCACCTTTGACTATTAAAAAGGGCACCAGCTCTTTCAATTTCCAATTGAACCTTTTGAAGTTTTTACGACAACTCTATCTATAAAAACCTTATATGCCCCCAGGACATAACTTACAACCTTTGCTCTGGGGGATTTGTCATCCTCAAATACATACAGAACTTTCAACTACGTTGAACAAAATGGCTATCTCTAAACTTTGATTGAATGTTTTTGGGGAAATGGTGGGCGTGAGAGGGGGGTTAATTACTCTCCACTCACTTTTCACTATTAAAAATTGCAATTTCAATTTCCAATCAAAGGATCCCTTTTTGAAATTTCTACAACTTTCTGTATAAACCTTATATGCCCCATGGCATAACTTACAACCCTTGCACTGAGGGCTCTGAGGTTATCAAGCCTTAGGATTATCATCCTAAAAGACCTAATTTCCAGAACTTTCAACTACGTTGAACAAAATGGATATCACAAAATTTTGATTGGATGTGTTTGAGGAAATGGTGGGCGTGAGAGGGGGGTTAGTTGCCCTTCAATCACTTTCGACTATTAAAAAGGGCACTAGCCCTTTCAATTTTCCAATTGAATGAGCCTTTTTTGAAGTTTCTACAGCATCGCTTTCTACAAAAACCTTATGTGCCTCCAGGGCATAACTTACGACCCTTTCCCAGAGGGCTGTGGGGGGGGGGGTGGAGGGGTTGTCATCTTGAAAGACCTACCTAATTTCCAATACTTTCAACTACGTTGAATAAAATGGCTATCTAAAAATTTTGATTGGATGTGTTTGAGGAAAAGGTGGGCGTGAGAGGGGGTTAATTGCCCTCAAATCACTTTCGACTATAAAAAACGGCACTGGCCCTTTGAATTTCCAATCGAATGAGCCTTTTTTCAAGTTTCTCCGACAAAGATTTCAATAAAAACCTTATATGCCCCCAGGGCATAACTTATAACTCTTGCCCTGAAGACTGTGGGGGGAGTTTCTTGCTCAAAGATATCATTTCCAGATGTTTCAACTGCGTGGAACAAAATGGCTATCTCAAAATTTTGATTGGATGTGTTTGGGGAAATGGTGGGTGTGGAAAGAGTGTCAGTTGCCTTCCAATCATTTTCGACTATTAAAAAGGGCACTAGCCATTTCAATTTCTAATCGAATGAGCCCTTTTTGAGGTTTCTACGACAACGCTTTCTATAAAGACCTAATATGCCCCCAGGGCATAACCTACAACCCTTGCCCTGAGGGCTGTGGGGGTTGTCATCCTCAAAGACCTAATTTCCAGTACTTTCAACTATGTTGAACAAAATGGCTATCTAAAAATTTTGATTGGATGTGTTTGAGGAAAAGGTGGGCGTGAGAGGGGGTTAATTGCCCTCAAATCACTTTCGACAATTAAAAACGGCACTAGCCATTTCAATTTCCAATCGAATGAGCCCTTTTTGAAGTTTCTACGACAACACGTTCTAAAAAAAAACCTTATATATAACCATAACTTACAAACCATAACTAACCATTACAAACCATAACCATAGAAACCATAACTTACAACCCTTGTCCTGAGGGCTGTGGGGGGGGGGGGGGGGGTTGTCATCCTCAAAGACCTAATTTCCAGAACTTAAAACTACGTTGAATAAAATGGCTATCTCAAAATTTTGATTGGATGTGTTTGGGGAAAAGGTGGCCTTGAGGGGGGGGGGAATTGCCCTCCAATCACTTTCGACTATTAAAAAGCCACTAGCCCTTTGAATTTCCAATCGAATGAGCCTTTTTTGAATTTTCTACGATAAAACCTTCTATAAAAACCTTCTATGCCCCCACGGCATAACTTAAAACCCTTGCCCTAAGGGTTTGGGGGAGTGTCCTCCTCAAAAACATAATTTCTATCTGGAAATCAACTACGCTGTACAAAATGGGTATATCAAAATTTTGATTGGATGTGTTTCAGAAAATGGTGGGCGTGGAAGGGGTGTTTATTGCCTTCCAGTCCTTTTTCGACTATTAAAAAATGCACAAGCCACTCCAATTTCCAATTGAATGAGCTCTTTTCAAAATTTCTACGACAACCTCTTCGATACGAAGTGCCCTGATCTAAAGGAAAAAAAATAATAAAACATACATTGTGCCAACATCGTTCTTATATGCCCGCAGGGCATAACTTAAAACCCTGGCCCTGAGGGTTGTGGGGTAGTGTCCTCCTCAAAAACTTATTTTCTATCTGGAAATCAACTACGCTGAACAAAACGGCTGTCTCAAAATTGTGATTGGATGTGCTTGGGGAAATGGTGGGCGTGGAAGAGGTGTTAGCCGCCTTCCAATCACTTTCGACTATTAAAAAGGGCACTAGCCATTCCAATTTCCAATCGAATTAGCCCTTTTCGAAGTTTCTACGACAACTCCTTCTTTACGAAATGCCCTGGTATGGAAGAAAACAAAAATAAATAATGTATTGTGCCAACATCGTTCTTTACTTAGGCAGCGCGATTGCGCTGCCTGTGATTGTTCATGGAGGATTTAGAAAGTGGCCTTAATGATCATCTGGTCAAAACATGGTAAGTACATACCTTATAAATTTTATCTGATTTAATTCGAAGTTGGTATTTAAAACTTCAATAAGTTACTAATTACTGAAATTTAGCTAAAATTGGAATTTCACTCAAATACCTGTACATTCTAATTAAATGAACAGATGACACAAATTATGCAAACATCCCATTTTGATGGTCTTCATTTGATGAATTTTAGCAGATCAGCGGAAATGCTATATGCTGTCAAAATTGGGTTATGCTCATGATCTGTTTTGCACAATTGCAGGCCCTGAGCAGTGCGCTAAATTGCCTTTTAGTAATGTTGTAGGTTTCCAAAATTAGTCCTACTTTTTTATTCAACTCCCTGACTTTCATAGCACAGTCATATTGCATTTCGTGCGGTCAGAGATATTTTAGGAAGTAGTGTTAGATTATGAGATAATTGCCCGAATCAAAACACTGTAGATTCAGATATCAGTGGTAGCGGTCTTAAGTAATCAAAAATCGTTCTAATCTAAAAGGGGATAAGTACGCCTTTCCCATATCGTGGTGGAGTTTCACTGAACATGGTGTTTTGAGTTCTGAATTCTATAAATTGGATTACACGACTCAAAATTCCATTCACCACATCGGTCAAATTGGACTTCAGCCTCTTGACTGCCTCTCATGCTGTATGGAGGCTGTGTTTGAATCAGTTAAAAGTTGTCACTCGTTTGGTGCCTTTAGAGAAACTACAAATTGTTCTTTATTTCTGGACTTTTTCTAATCATGCCGTGTGATGGGTGTCTCGGGACCAATTTGGAAATGTATGTTGGTATTATTTATTGCACATCACACTTAGCTCAGGCTTGTATGGATAAGACTGTTCCTTGTCTTATTTATGACATACTGAAAATATGGCCCAGGTGCTTTATGATCGAGATACGTTGCTTTAAAATAAGCAGGAGTCAAATAGAAACTGTCAATATTGGTGTGGACTCTCAGACATCTTAGTAAAAATTCATTAGCTTTTGAAATTTGAATATTATTGGAAAGGGGTGTTGGATCAATATAAAGGTTAATTACGGAGAACCTATTTTTCTGGGTAGTGTGTCTAGTTTGTACACTATAAGGGGTAAGTAGCATGATAGGGGGTTTCTTGATTATGACTCTTTCCAAGGCGTTTCCTTTTCTGCTATAACGTTGATTAGTCTCACAAAATGGGCTAGAGCATCAAAATATCCAAAAATAAACCAATACTATCTCTAGACCACGGCGCCGCACCAATGAGGGAAGACCGGTGGTGGCGGGGCCAAAAACAGCGCGCCGCGCCGCCGGTAAGATATTGGCGGCGCACCGCCAGTAACATGTTGGCGTCGCGCCGTCGGCGCGATCAATGTTGACCGCAAACATTAATGTTTTCATCAGTCTTTCTCAAATCACAGCTTAAATTTACAACAGATTCGAGCCTATTCATGAGTTCAAAACTTCACAAGTCGCTGGCTGGAAACTGGTCTTTTTCGTTATTCAGCAAGAGAAGTAGAAATCTGGTAGAAACGAAATGACTAAGAAGTTTCAGAACCCTTGCATAATACACGTAGTTGAAGTATCTATTAGCTATGTATTCTTAACATAAATAATTATCAAAATTAGTAGTTTTTTTCATCGAGCATTACTGCATACAAAACTTCAAATACCCTATCACAAAATTCGTCAGTTATCTGGGTAAAAACTTTGAATATAACTTTGAACTTAGAAGCTTAATTTTTTCATAATGCCCTTTGCCTATATCTGTGTTGTCACCTTTAAAACAGTTAAAATGGGCGACTTTGATATTGATTGTTTTTCTTTTTGCTCTTTTGGATTCCTAAAAAGCCTTCTTGTATTAAAATGGTTTTTAATAGCAATTTTTAAAAAAAATGCATTTAAAAATTTTTTGGCTTCTTTATAGAATATATGCCATGTATGCTAAGGCTGAGCTGCTGCTTTTTTATTACTTTTGGCTGCTCTTTTGGATATTGTTCATTTTTCTTTTGGGGATTCATTCCAAATTATAAACTGATAAATACCTAATATCAGTCAAATTATAAAGTGCATCTGAAAGGAGTAAATTTATCAAATTGAAAAATACATAATGAACACTTCGCATGAGAACACTTCAATTACAATGAAACAAAAAACACTTAATGGTTTATTCGGTATGAAGAAAAATGAATTGCCAGCTATTTTCTTAGGTAAAAAATGAAAAGCTCTCCGTTTTAAATGTAATTAAATGAAATAATATGCAGACTGAGGTAGCTCCAGGAAGATGTTGAGATTTTCATCCTAGTTCGTCACTTTTAATCCCGGCAAAAAGGTTAGGACACTTAGCATCAGTTATTGAGTTTAAGCTTTGATTTCCAAATGCTCACAAAAATTACCAAATTTAAGACAGTCGCAACAATAAGTCACCTGTGGTCAAAATACTCAAAGACTCCTCTTTGATCCCCACCTAGGCTCAAAGCTTCTGCTATGGTCATTTCCATGGAAATCTCCAAAGAGTTTCTTTTTAAAATAGCTTTCAAGCGTAGTTAGGGGTATTTAGCCTTTTTCCTTTTCTTCAAAGCTTTGAAAAAAGTGTTGTAATATTTCAAATGTTACATTTGTTTATTTGTGCATATTTTTGGTAATTATTTGTGAGGTGATCAAATTTTTTAAACCACTGTAGATACGTAGGAACGTTGCAACATCTAGTACCCTGAGGTCATAAGACTGTCAAAGACTCCTCCTTGAACCTCCCAAATTGAAAGCTTTTATTATGACCTGGCCTTTTAATGTAACTTGGGCACTGGACCAAGGGCGCCATTGTCACTCGAGCGCTACGTTAGGTGGGGATGTCGATATCGCTTTCGTCAAACCAATTCGTTTTAGGGTGAATCTGCCTGGTACTTATGAATGAATGTTTTCAAAGTAAACCCGTTTCATCAATAAGAAAAAAAAACAGGTTGGACACATATGGTCCTTTCCCTTTGGAGGATAAAACCATGCAAGTGCTGTATCAAGTATAACTCACGAAAGTCTTGTTAATTTTTGTCAACTTTTCAACTTTTTGGCATCCCCGCTTTCAATAAAAAAAATGAAGGTACTATCACTTAAATATAATAACTCCCTATGCCCCCCCCCTCTGGATACTATCTTGATAGTATACCGTATACCGTCTCTGCTTTAAATAAAAAAAAATAACTTATTGGCACCCCTTCTTTAAAAAAAAACGAGGTACTATCATTTAAATATAATAGCTCACTACCCCCCCCCCCCCCCCTTTTCTGGATACCACCATGATAGGATGCTGTCTCTGCTTTAAATTAAAAAAAAGAAGTTTTTGGGATCCCTGCTTTCAATAAAAAAATTTCGAGATATTATCATTTGAATGTAATACCCCCCTAACCCCCCTCTGGATACCACCTTGATAGGATACCGTCTCAGCTTTCATTAGAAAAATAAGATAGAAGGGTTTTTTTCTTTTTTTTTGGGGGGGGGGGTAAAAATGTTTCAGAAAGAAGATTGTATTTTCTATCAGGCATTCAACAATTGACTATTAAACATTAAGAAAATCTTATCTGAAAACAGCCAAAAAAAAATCTGCAAACTTACAATTCAGCTGTAAAAACAATCTGTCGGCTGTCAATTTCAAAATCCAAGTGAAGGCTGAAGCTGTATAGTAGTGAATACGTTCTATAATTCTATTCAACTTGAAATTAAAATTCTTGACTACGAATGATATAAGAAATAGCGATATGGAAACTGAATTCGAAATTATTTAAACTCATTTCATAAAGACGATACTTTTTTTTTTGTCAACATATGAAGAGCTGTGTATATTGAAATATCTGCAACTGCATATTGCATCTGTCTGGTTTTTATTCAAAGTAACAAAAGAGACGAAAATTAATGAATAAGAGAGTAGTGAAGAATTATAGCATGCAAAGTAATATTTGGCAGGGAAAGTCACTGGTGATAAATCACTAGGGTGGCACCGTGATTGCGTGATTTTCGAGAATTGGAGGAACCAAATTTTTTTTTCGGGGTGACGCATAGATTTTTGGCGAAATACCCGAAAATTCAGGGAACTTGCAATTCCTGCTTAATTTCTAATGAGGAAAATCGAAATACTAAACCACACGAGAAGGAAAAGCTTCGACTTTACGGTTGACGCAATAAAGAATTGCCGCAAAATTAATTTAAAGTCGACCGAACTTCGCCGCCTCTGCTGGCGGTGGCGCATCTACGTCGCGCCGGTGGCGTCACGACACGTCAGCGGTGTTTAACTTGACCTCTCGTCGGCGGCGTTCAGTCGATCCGCCGGTACAGTGCCGGGGTCTAACTATCTCTTGTCTCAATGCGTGAACAATTATAAGTCACCTCTTCGGTTATAGATAGAATTAAGGTAAATTTTCTTGCTGTTGGAAATGAAAACACAAATATCTATTATGGCTAAGTGATTTTCATAATCTTTTACTGAAAGATATATAATCTTTAGAGATACATGTTTTATTACTTAGATACATAAGATACATAACCTAGATACATAAGATATAAAGATACATAATCTTTTACTTTTCTATTGGAAGTCCTGTACTTTTTATAAAACCTGAAGCCTGGCAAACAAACACTTTTGAAAAATTGAAGTTAGTTCACTGAAAGTAAACAACATTTATATTATATCAATAAACACACTCCGATAGTTTCAGTAGTTTACCGGCACCGATGGATATGTAGTTTCATTCTAAAACATTACTATAATTAGTTGAAATGAATGAAACGCCAATATTCAGTTGTTAGACAATGATCAAGAATCTTAAGATTTTCATTTCTGCTACTATGACAGACGGCTCTACAAAACATGGTCTAATAAGGTCCTAACATAAGGTTAGGGTTACATCTGGGGAGATATTGCATTGGGAAAGAAGAAGTATTGAAAATAAATAGCTTTTCAGTAGCTCAATTGAGGGTTTCAAATTGATGACTGAATTAGCGGAGTCCGAAGTATTAGGGTTACTTGGTAAACATATTGTGTAACTAAATGAGTTTCTATCGCTTCTAGAGTAGGGCAGACTTGTTAGTCTTAGTATAGAAGACTGTTTTGGAAATCTAGCATTTCTTTTCTTGATCCTGGAGTGGCCAGGTGAGTACTTCGGTCGAGGAGACAAGTGGTCTAGAAACAAGTAAAGAGCCACAGGCTTACGGAGCATTTCAGCAGTAAGTTTAAACTTTTATATGTGTTTAGCATTTGTAAGCATTTTATGTGTTCCCGTGCTGTTGAACCCTGGTTTAACTGAACCCCTGTTTAACACAATTCCGAGCTACTCATATCCGTTTAAGTCAACCCATATACAACTTAATCCCCTGTAACTCAACCCTGCGGAATTTGACCCCCTTTCAACTCAATTCTCATTCAACTCAAACTCTGTTTAATTCAACTTTCATGTAACTCAACCCTAGTGCAACTCAACCCCCGTTTACTCTACCTCCATTCAACTCAACATTAATGCAATTCAAACCATTATTTAAATCAAAAGTCATGCAACCTAACCCTCGTTTAACGAGCCCAATTTGACTCAACCTCAATTCAAATCAACCCCATTCAGCTCAATCCTTCTGGAGTCAACAATATACCTCAAAAATGTAATTTAGCCCGTTTCGTCGAAAGTTATAAAGTTGAACCGAACGAAATGGTCTTTATTCATTGCCAATTCTTATGTCAGTGTTTTTATGATGAAAGGCAAAATTATCCTATTCCTTCCCTCCAAAAAATAATTTATCCTTCTGTGTTATATATTTCAACTCAACAAAAATTTTCCCAGGACCCGAACGCATTTGAATTTTATGGTAGCAGCAATGGGGTTGGATGGTGTTCATTCAAAGAGGGCTAGGCTAAACGGGATCGAGTTACATGAAGGTTGAGTTAAACGTGGGTTGAATTACAGGAAGTTGACTTAGACGGGAGTTGAACTGCAAGGAGATTGAGTTGAACAGAGGTTGAGTTAAATGGGCTTTGAGTAGCATGGGAGTTGAGTTAACTAGGGTTGTCTTCAGTGAGGTTGAGCAAAATGCGGACTAAGTTAAACGGGAATTCAGGTGAACGAGGGTTCAGTTAAGTGGACTGAGTTGAACAGGGTCACTTAAAGACACAATATTTTATTATTGGAATGGTTTAACTTGGCAAGACTTTCATTTGTCCAAAAAGAAATATTTAGTGCGAAAATGATATCTCTGGAGTAATAAATGGGACAAATTTACATGACGAAAATCCAGGATTATAAATTTTGCCTAATATGTGAGCTTTGATGACATAGTTAAGACAATCTTTATTGCTCATTATGCTCTCATCTAGCTCTTCAAGTATTAGAATAGCAGTTTCTACCTTTAAGCTTTAACCAATGTGCCTCTAATTGATCTTATTTCTATATGTTGAAACAAGATCTATTTTGAACCAAATCTATTTTGCTCACCCAAAATCTATTAAAATCTATATATTAAACAAAATCTATTTATTAATGCCTTTAGTATAGTTGCATTTTAAAAACTTGTGGATGCTTTTTTGATGCTAACACTGTCTTTTGCGAGAAAAAATGGATTTTTAATCTTGAGTTAAGGAAACAACGGGTTTTATTTTGTCCATCGGTTTATCATGAGCATCACTAGAGCTATGCGAAATGTTTGGAGGTTTAGCTGAGAGTTTCTGTTTTTCACTTTAAGTTCAACCATTTGAAAGCTGGGTTGGTCATTTAGGTTAAGATCGGGGCCATGGCATAATCTGCAGTATCATCAAGAAATCAATCTGCAGAAGAATTGGAAGCGGATTAATCCTATGTTGATAATTGCCCACATCTCTCAAATGAGCTATTGCGCTAGTCTACTAGCACTCAGGTAAAGGAAGAGAAATTTCAACTTTAGGCTTAGCATACTTAAACTGGAGCTAAAACTATTCAAATACAGAAAATCAGAAAAGAGGAATGTACTCAGAATCAAATACGATGTATGCTATATCTTTGTCTTCTTCATTTTATTTAATAGTGTCATGCTCTACTTCCAACGCTCGGTATTGAACCAAAGAACCTTCGGTCATTAGGTAAGGCCCTATACACTACGCTGTCGGAAGTTCATTTACTAGTTCGTTCAATATTTAAATACCTTGCTTTTTCAGTCGATAATTACGATATATTTCACTATTCAGTCTTCTAAATTTCACTTTCGATATATTTCGATATTTCAGTCTTCGATATATTTCACTATTCATTTTCCGTAGAACGTTCGCGACCGGCATTTTTTTCCATTATAGCCCTTTCCATTTTCTTACATTGAGTTATTATTCAGCTCATGTAACAACTTTATGTAATATAATAACTTTATGTAAAATAACTTAATTATATTAGATTGATTTAATTATTCATCTAACCTTAACTTTATTAAATAACTAATTTTTGTCTGTCAGCATCTTTTAGATTTGGATTCAAAGAGTTTGTCATGGAAGAAGAAAAAAAATTGCGATTCGAGATCAAGTCAAATAAATTACATTCAAAAGGAAAGTGGTCATTTTCTATTGGTGTTATAGGCCTTCTCGGGCAATTTACTGCAATTTAAAGTGGGATAACTTTCAATGTTCTCCTCTAGGAAGGGGAGGATGAAATGAATAAAAAACTGTTTATTTGTTTCATTGTGTTTTTTCCCAGGGAAGGCCTGCAGCATATGGTTATTGTTCAGCTGCGTTCTTTTTCGCCATCCGTTGTTCTTAGTTCTACTAAGATATCGTAAGTTTTACTCTTAGATTGCGTTTCATTTCTCTGTTCTAAAAACGTCGTTTTAACTGAAAAAAACGTCTTATAAGCCTTTAGCAAGATGGAATTGCTACTAAAGATAGGATTTCAATCAGCCATATAGAATTTCAACCACAACGAAAATGCAAAGGATAAATATGGATACGGCAAGAAAAGCATTAGAGTTGCTAGATCAAGGATCCCATCCACGAAATATACTAAGCTAAACAAATCAATGCACTGGCTGGTAATTGGTTCTTTTATGGGTTTCAATTTTAAAATTTGGCGCTCAAAAGTAAAACTAAAGTAGTGAAGTGGAGTATGAGGCTCAGTTCATCGTTCTAAAGAACCAAGTACAAAGAACCAAGAACGGCTTATAAGCGCAAAACCAAAGAGCATGGGAAACAATAATTTCCCATACTCTTTGCGCAAAACTGAAACCGAACGGCTCATTAATCTTGGATTTTGATTAAAACGGCGAAAACGAACGCAGCAATTATAGGAATTATTGAATAAAACGCAAAACTTTTAATTCACAAACTCGTGTGATGCGAAGCAAACTTCAGAAGCAAATCTTGTCCCTCTATAAGTTGTGTCTTCGGGCTTCAGAGACAAAACCTGGCTTCAAAGACATAGTAAGGTGTGAGTTCAAGAAAAATGCAAACATTAGCAGGACACAGATCCCCAGGATTGAGTTCCTTTTAAGACAAGGCTGGAGGAAGCTAGAAATGATCAAAGATCCCAATGTAACAAGCAGTGAAAAAAAATGATTAGTGCTGTTTTGAGAGTTTTGCGTTTAGGAACATTACCTTATAATAAAGCCTTGATCCTTCAGAACTTCTATTGTGAGCAGCTTGTTGTCAAAGAACCCTCTGCATTGAATACATTACTTGTTCTGCAGCATCCACCAGGTAAGCTTAGTCTAGCATGGGCACCCGTAAGGGGGGGGGGGGTGACTGAATGACCCCCCTGGCTGAATGATGCTGCCTTATTTTTATATTTTTGTTCTGAGATTTCTATTATATAGCATTAAAAGTGCCAATTAGACAAGGTTTGCCCCCCCCCCCTGGAATTCAGCTTATGGGCACCTATGTAGCCTAGTCCTAGTAGGGTTTTGGGTAAACTTATGCTATGAGAAAAAAATCAGTAAATTTGCTATGGTTGACCACATCTAAAGTAAATGTGCTAATAAAATAAAGGTAGGATAGTAGGCCTATCATTAGAGTTTTCCAAATATCATTGTAGTTTTTCTGACAATAGAATCCATCCCTTTCATGGTCACATTTAAAGATGTGTTATAGTTAAAAGTAAGGAAAAATTGCCAATTGTTGATGAATCAGGAATGGTAATTACTATTTCAAATAGTCTTAAAAGTAAAAGTTTCTTGCAAATAATAAATTTATCAGAACTTCAGAAAATTAGCCTGAAATTCCTTAGGAATGGTGTCAGATTAAAATAAAAAAATTGAACATTAGAATTGCCATTGTTGAAAGCCTCATACAGAACACTTATCAGTCCTTTTTTAAATAGATAGCATTGATGTGCCCTGTTTTTGTTGCTTCTTCTTTTTTTGCATCTGCTAGCAGAGAACACACAATAGAAATCTGTTTAGGGGCTCATTTGAAAGGAAATTAGAATATTGTTGGAATCACCATGGCTAAAAACCCTATGTGTGAAACTTGAACTACAAGGAAACTCATTTTTTTTTTTTCATAGGAAGCACTGATGTGTCCTCTTTTATTTCTATTTTTTTTCTTTTTTTTAACTGCTAGCAGGTCATTAGAACATCATAGAGATATATTTAAGGGTTCTTTTTAAAAGAAAATTGTTATATATGGAGCCTTTTATAATTAACAAAACACAATATTCAAAATAAGATCCATTTTTTGACAAAACTTCATTTTTATATATAAGATGAAAGTTGCCATCATAATTGCAGGTTACAAACATAAGTCACATCATAGTAAAATACCTTAAAGGGTGGCCTGGGTAACAATAACAAGATAGTTTGTTCTTTACTAGTCCTGTTAAGAAAAAGCCAAAGGCATTTTCTATGTGTAATATATATTACAGGCCCTTCTCAATTTCAAGTATAGTAAAGAACAAACTCCAGTTGCAACCCTGTATAGACAGGATCAGAATAATAATAATAGTTACATAACAGTTGGATTCACTACAAGTTTTTTTTCTGCTGATAATACCTGAATAAAAAAAAAATAGTCTGAAAGGGTGTTCTAGATGAAACTTTTCCCTGCAGTAATTTCCTAGGCAAAAGTTAATCAGTTTTTTTTCTTTATTTGTTCTTTTTTCTGACCCTTTCATTTTGTGTTGCTGCATTAGATCCTCTTTGATTGTTGGAAAGTTCCCAATAAGTGAAAGTAACAATATATAAATGATCAAATCAAACTGAAGCTAAAAAAAAACAAATGACCTTGGATATTTATTCCTTAGACTTTCAATAATATTTTATTTATTAAAGTTAAAAAAGTGAAAACATTTAAAATGTATTTTGTTTTAAGTAAAGCACAAATTATCTTCTGGCCTTGAGAAGGTATGGGGGTTATCAACCCTACTCATGTTAATTTTTGCTTGTTTTAGTTTGACTTGGTTATTTATTTTGAGTTCCATTTATTTATTGATAGTGATTTGTGGTAATCTCACACTTGCAAGATTATTTGACTTTATTTCTGCTCATTTTTGGCTTAATAGAGCTGTTGAAGTTTCTTTGAAAAGCTTGTTTGTGAGAAAAGTTTTTTAAATTTATTTCTGTTTGTTTTTTATTGACATAGCCTTTTTCATTGAATAAAAAATATTCCATATCCTTTTTTTCTATAAGAATCCATAGTTTGGGTTGATATTTGCATGTTGGAGAAACTTTTTCAACAATTTTTAATCCTGACACAAATAGTATTTTTTAATTTAATTCTATACTTCCTCAAGTTGACCTGAAAAATGAAACTTAATATCATTCCCAAAGATTCTGCCTATGCTCTTTGACTACCTGGATACACTTAGTCTACACTCTTTTTATTCACTTAAATTGTAAGAGCACAAGTAGTAATAGTAGTAGCCCCAAAAGTTTCAACTTAATACCCCCAGTTGTTCTTGATATATTGCTGAGGCATCTCATTGGCAACCATAAACACAATGCTTTTTTATTTAATTTTAAAACAACATTTAGTTTTAAAGCATAATAGGCCAATTGCATAATTGTGGGGTTTGACATGCCCAATATCCCTAGAGACATAGTTGCTAGACAAATCTACTATGCTGAACAAAATGGCTGTCTCAAAATTTTGATGGGATGTGTTTGGAAAACGAATGGGCTTGAAAGAAGGAATGATTGCCCTCCAATATCTTTTTACTCTTAAAAAGGGCACTAGAACTTTTAATTTGAATCAAATTAGCTCCTTTAAAAGTTGAAAATTAAAAAATGATGTTTCTAGCTAATTACAGTAACTGTAGTGGTAGTATTAATAGTATACTACATAGTGCCTTCTGGCTAGTTCAAAAAACCCCCACAACTTGCCCTTACATGTCTAACTTAATAATGTAAGTTATTCTTGAGATATTGCTTTGTCATCTTTTTGAATCTCCACATGCTCATAGTTTGTTTTGATTTAGTTCAACATCTACCTAAATATTCCTTAAAAGCTTCACCTTAATACCCTTAGCTTGCATAGTAGCAATAGTAGTAGTAGTATTAGTAGCATGTGCAGAGCACTTTTGGTTTCTTCAACATCCCCTTCAACACATGCTGAAAGTTACAGCTCAATACCATCAACCATTCCTGAAGCATTTCTGATATGTTTGCTTGACAACATGTGTGGGCATAATGTGTTTCAATTTAGTTTCATTAAGTTTCTATATATCCCAAATGTTTTGCCTTAATAACCTTAGTTTTGATAGCAGTAGTAGCAGTAGAATTAATAGTAGTGGCCTTAGCTTTAGTGGTAGTAGTAGTAGTAACAGAAGTAGTAATAATAGTAACAGTAGTAGTAGTAGTATGAGTAGAAGCAGTAGCATCAGGATGCTACTACTAAAATATTTTCTTTTGATTAGTTGAACATCCCTGTTAGTTTCAACTTCACAAACCAAACTGTTCCTAAGATATTGTTGCTATGCCCTTTTGAAAACCCTGCATACAGACAGCATGTTATGATTCAGATCACTCAAAATCTCTTTATAATTTCACCTTCATACCCTTAGGCATAGTTGTAATAGTAGTCAGAGTTGTAGTATTGATATTACTAGTAATTATATTAATAGTAATAGCAGTAGTACTTGTAGCAGCAGTAGTGTTTACATATTGCCTTTTGGTAATTAGAACATCCCTCTTTTCAGGTCCTGGAAGGTTCAAGTTAATACAATTAGCCATTGCTATGACATTGCTGATGTGTACTTTTGATAACCTATATGTTCATATACTTCTTAAAATTTTCTCTCAATGCTCTTAGCTTTGCAAGTAGTTGCAATAGAAACAGTAGTTGAAGTAGTTGTAGTAAATGTAGCAGTAATAGTAGTATTAGCAGTAGTGTGCACATATTGCCTTTTGGTCAGATGATCTCCCCCTTTAAGCATTCTCTGAAAGTTCCAACTTAATACCCAAATAAATTCTTAAGATGATGCTTTTTTGACAATGTGCATGGACATAGCATCTTTTGATTAGCTCGTTTTTCGTCTCAATATTGTATATGGAGTAGTGTGGTAGTAGTAGTGGTAATAGCTGTAGTAGTATTGGTAGCATGCAAATCACTTCCTGAATTTTGCAATTAATATACTCAGTTATTGTTGAGTTACACTCTTTTGACATTCTGCATACACATAACCTATTTTGATTTAGCTCAACACTCCCTTCAACATTCTCTGAAAGGCTCACCTGTATGCCCTTTGTCTTGTTGGAATGTCAAGTTCAAACCTGCATACCTTTCTCAATAACATATTACCTTAGACCTTAGATCCATCTGTGCCTCCTGAGGCACCCAGGGCATCAAGGAGAAGCCACCAACCTTCCCTCATGTCTGCTGCTGCAGTGATGTCTTCCCATTCTGGTAGAACGGAGGTGTGCAGGTTTTGTAGATCTCTTTGGTAGGTCCAGTGCAGTGTTTTTCTGGGTCTTCCCTGGCTGCGAGTTCCTGGTGGTTGCCAATGTAAAGTGGCTTTTGGAGTCTATGGTCATCCATACATAGGACATGACCCAAATATCTCCACCTTCTGACTCTGATGATGTCGGTTATTAGAGGTTGTTGCGTCATTTCATGGATGGACTGGTTTGTCACCTTCTGTGACCAATGGATGTTCAATATTCTATGAAGACACGATTTTTTAAAAGCCAGGACTCTTCTCTCTTGTTCTTGATTCAGGTGCCATGTTTCTGTTGCGTAGAGTAGTATTGGCATAACATTGCTGTTGAAAAGGCGTAGCTTTAGGCACAGAGATAATCTCTAGATCTCCAAACTTGACATAGTTTGTTGAAGGTGCTGTTTGCCTGTCCTATTCTGGTGAGTATTTCTTCACTATTAAGCCAGTGTTCTCAATGATAATTCCCAATATTTGAACTGGACAACTTGCTCAACATTTTGGTTGCCACATTTAATAGACAGAGGAGAGTCACTAGTCGCCATGCATTTGGTTTTCTCAGCATTCACATGTAGGCCAAGATGGTTTGCCTGTACCATGACCTCGTCAAGTAATTCTTGAAGCTGCTTTTTTCTTGACTCAAGCACTATTAAGTCGTCTGCGAAGTCAATATCATTGACCTGGACTTCAGGGCTTAATGTGATGCCTTTTGTCCCTGTGTTCTGCAGGATGTAATCAACTATCATCACAAAAAGTAATGGTGATAGAACACATCCCTGTTTTACTCCTGACAAAATCTGGAAGACACGAGTTTGGGCCTCTGGTGTCTTGACGCAACATTCACCATCCTCATACATGGCGGTAATAATCATCACTATTTTTTAGGGATTCCATAGTGGACAAGAATCTTCCATAGCTTTCAAGATCTACGGAGTCAAAGGCTTGCTCGAAATCCACAAAGATCATCTTCTTCTATTTAACAGCAGGCGGGCTTTTCAGTAATACTATTTAGCCGTTTTCCTTTTGCTTCACTCTGTGGGCTACAGAGCTACTGGCTTGATTGCCTCATATTTATTAGATATTTTTAGATATCTTTCAGTAGATCTTTCGACTCTAGGAGTTCAATTATGAGATGATAGATGTCGATTTCTATGCTCTGTGTGCAGGTATAGTTGGCTAGGCTCTTGACTGATAGTGAGATTTTGTCGTGTTTGAAGCATTTTAACACTTTACAAAGCAAAGTATGTTGTGCAGACGTCAGCATATTACATTCAAATAGGCAATGGTCAATTGTTTCATTATTCATATTACAATGCCTGCAAAGAGGGGACAGGGGAATTGAACCACTTGAATTAGAAAACTTATACGAGAATGCAAGAAAATTTAGTCCATTTGTTCCAGAACGAATTCTATGGTAAATTTTATAAAAATACTTATTGGGAAAGGGGGAAAGGATAGGATTATTCTTATTAAAATTAATATCTGATAGTCTCCATTGGTAAATATCTCTAATCGGGATTGGTCTCCCACTTGGCTGGTCAATATTTATAGCGTTTTTTGCTATTTCATCAACCTGATGATTACCACTTATGCCAGAGTGGCTAGGAATATACTGAAAATAAGTTCTTATGCCACTTGAAGCAAGTTTATCTATGATACTGAGACAATGATAAGTGTCATTGTCCAACTTATACTGAGGAGCTGAGGCCAGCAACTCAAGGCTTGATAAAGAGTCGGAACATACTATAATATTATTTGAATTTGCAATCAAAGGTTGGTTTTCCTTAAGGTGTTCTAATGCCATGATTATGGCATTTAACTCAGCAGACATTATAGATACATTATTATATAATCTCTCGCCCATTGCAATTTTCAGGTGAGGAAGGAAAGCACCACTTGCTACCTTCTCATTCATTTTTGACCCATCAACAAATATTTAGAAGTGGTTTTTATAAGTAATCGTATTAAGTTCAGCAAATTTTTTCTGGACAAAAGCAATGGGGGTTAAGATCATATAAATCTTTGAACGCCACTCTCCACTTTCTTCAGTAAGAAGTCCAGCGTGAATATAAGGTCCGCACATGAGCGATTTGGCCGGAATCCATACTGTTCGTGTCGAAGGTGATGATCAAGTTGTGTTTGGATCCTCTGTAGGATAATATGTGATTTTATCTTCCCAGGTATTGACAGTAAACCTATACCCCGCCAGTTTCCCGGCTCGGTAGCATCTACTCTTTTGAATATCCTGATGAGTGTGCTGTGCTTCCATTCTGATGGTACTTTGGCCGTTGTCCAAATCCGAGTGAAGAGTTAAGACCAAAGGGAGATGCATGAGGATATTGATGCCTTTATCATCTCTGCAGATATGCAATCCAGTCCTGGAGATTCTCCATTTTTCAGTTTCTTTGCTGCTTCTAGTATCTCACTGGCAGATGGCGGATCCGTGCTGATATTCAGGAAGAAGATGGGAATCTCTGGAATGTCAGGGGGTTCTTTTGGGGCGGGTATATTTAGTAAAATTTCGGAATGATTAGCCCATAGTTTCATTGACTGCACTCTGTTCTGTCACCAACACCGCCGATGGATCTCTGACAGGGCCGTATCTATTTGTCGGACGTTTCAATATCATATGTTTGGTGATTCTGTAAACAGTTCTTGAGTCTCCTCTTTTTGCTGCTTCTTCTGCCTCCATTGCTTTATGCTCTAGAAAGTTTCGCTTATCAGTACGGGCACTTTTCTTGACAGGTTTGTCAAGAGCTCTATACTGCTCGTTTTGGAAAACAAGACGATCAGGGACTTGTTGTTGAAGGACAGACATTCTCATCTTTTTTCTTTCATCTATTAGTTGATAAGTTTGCTTTGGACAGCCACTGGTATTTAGATAACCTACGGAAGCCCAGGGTTGATTTAGACATTTTGTGGTAGCATTCCTTCATGGCTTCACATACTATTTCGCATTCAGTTTTCTCTGGTATTGATAGAGCTTCAAATCTATTGTGTAGCTCCATTATAAAAGCCTGTTTTAATGTCTTGTCCTGGAGTTTCTCAGAGTCAAAAACAGGTTTTGGGACTGTCCTTTTGTTGCATATCTTCTTTAATTTTAGACATATTTTGGCTATCATAAGTTTATGATCTGATCCGTCAGCTCCTCTATAGGCCCGAACATCTTGTAGACTCGATCGCCATTTTCTGCTTATAAGGCAGTGATCAATGTGATTTTTGGTCATTCCATCTGGCGATGTCCAAGAGTACTTGTGCACATCTCTCTGAGGAAACAGAGAACCACCAACTACAAGGTCATTCATTTGGGTAAAATCAATTAGAAGGTCTCCATATTCATTTTGTTGACCCAGACCACGTTGGCCAAGAACTTGTGGGTTGAAGGATCGGTCCCTTCCTACTTTAGCGTTAAAGTCTCCAAGGAAGCAAACAACGTCATGTCTTGGTATAACCTTGGCTACGGCTTCAGTCTTTTTCTTCATCAGTGGCTTCGTTTGTAGGGGCGTAGCATGCAATGACTGACTGTTTAGCACGTGTTCCCAAAAACCTTGCAGTTATATTCTCAGTGATGCAGAAGTCCATTATTGGGGTGATTTGTGGGTCAGCTTTGGCATCATCACTGTAACTTTGTCTTCGTGTTTATCTGCAAGACCGCTATATATGATGGTATGGTCAGCATCAAGCTTTTTTATTCCTGAGCCAGTCCACCGCACTTCTGACAATGCTAGTAGGTCTAGGTGGTATTCGGTCATCACTTTTTGTACTTGCTCTGTTTTGGGTGGTTACTTCAAGCTATTATTTGCTTTCATTAATCGTGTCCTTGGGCGCGCTGGTGTTGTCATCATTAAGGGGTTCAATCCAAGGCTCAATCTTGATATTTCAGTTGCTATTTCAGTTTCCCCCAAGGAATAACTTCAAGGTCCCGGGTGTGGGCTGCAGGCCCACAGCCCAACCCTCCTCCTTTTCTAGGCTTGGGACTGGCTGCCTGATACCTAAGGCACTTTGGCAGGCGGAGTTTAACATATACTATAACATATTCTATTCTATACAATAACATGTACTATATATACTATATATACTATATATATATATATATATATATATATATATATATATATATATATATATATATATATATATATATATATATATATATATATATATATATATATATATATATATATATATATATATATATATATATATATATATATATACAATAACATATACTATATGTTAACAATGAATGAATAGCCTAACCTACAGCTCTTGCCCTGAGGACTGAGTGGAGGTTGTCATCCCCAAACACTAATTACTAGACCTTCCAACAATACTGGACCTCCCAACAATACTGAACAAAATAGCTCTCTTAAAATTTTGATTGAATATGTTTTGGGAAAGATAGGCTTGAGGGTGGTGGGGGCTGATATCCCTCCATTCACTTTTGAGTCTTAAAAAGGGCACTAATACTTCCGACTTCCAATCAAATGAGCTCCATTCGATACAATGTTAATATTACAGCCCTTACCCCCTGACTCTGTGGAGCTGTGTCAACCTCAGAGGCCTTGTTATGTGATCTTTGGACTATTTTTGAACAAATGGCTATCTCAAAATTTCTATCTGATGCATGTGGGGAAAATACGACGGGGAGGGGGGTTGGCTGCCCTCCATTCACTTTGACTCTTAAAAAGGGCACTAGAACTTCTTATTTCCAATCCAATAAGCCCCCTCCAAAGTCTATACAACCACCCCCTCTATAAAGAACCTAACATGTCCCCAGGGTATAACTTACAACCCTGCATTGTGGGCTGTGGGGGTACTGTCATCCTCAAAGACTTAATTTCCAGACCTTTCAACTACGCTGAACAAAATGCCTATCTCAAAATTTTTATTGGATGTGTTTGGGGAAATGGTGGACGTGGGGGGGGGCTGGTTGCCCTCCAATCACTTTTGAATATTAAAAAGGGCACTAATCCTTTCAATTTCCAATCGAATGGACCATTTTCGAAGTGTTTCTACAACAACAAATGGCCATCTCAAAATTTCTATCAGATGTTTTTTTTGAAATATGGCGTGTGAGGGGGGGGGGGGGTATCTGCCCTCTTTTCAAAGGGATGTTTGCACTCTTAAAAAGGGAACTATAACTTCGCATTACCAATCCAACGAGCCCCCTCAAATTTTGTACGACCACCCCTTCTATTAAAACATTATATGCCCCCAGTGCATAGCTTACAACCCCTGCCAGGAGGGCTTTGGGGGTTGTCATCCTCAAAGACATAATTTCCAGACCTTTCAACTATGCTGAATAAAATGGCTATCTCAAAATTTTGATTGAATGTGTTTGAGGAAGTGATGGGCGAGGAAGGGGGGTTGTTTGCCCTCCAGTCACTTTTGGCTATTAAAAAAAGGCACTAGCCGTTTCAATTTTCATCCGAATGAGCCCTTTTCATAGCTTCTACGACAACTTCTTCTATACGAAGCTCCCTGGTCTAAAAAAATTAATTAATAAATAAATAATACATTTTGCCTAGATTGCTCTTTACTTAGGCTGCGCTATTGTGCTGCCTATGATCTCAATGGATGACATAAATATTATTCTAGCAGGATGAAGAGGGAGGCAATCATTCAAAATTGTATCTTAATAATCAGGTATTTTAGCAATGGGGTACATTCGCTTGAGGACAATGGTTTCCTCATAATGTGACTAGCTTCAGCAAGGGCAGCGGGGGGGGGGGGGCAAACGCCAAAATATCTGTGATGGTTGGGCGACAGGGAATATTTTTCGTCAATTTTTATTCGTAGGAATAAGTTTATTTTTATATGCTTTTAGGAAAAAACTCACATCAAAGAGCAAATAAATTGCATGCAAAATGAAACAAAATACACTAAATTTTAAACCGCAAGAATTCCTGGCAAAGGGATCAATTTGTTTAATATATAGTATATTTAATTACTATGCATTTAATCTTAAAAGAAAATCAAACTCAAACCAAAATTACAAAAAGATTGCTTTCGTAGATTATAACAGATGTAGACTTGTTTTTACGCAATTTCCTACGTCTTAGGATAGTTTACAGAAGGAGTAGAAATACGCAAAAATCATCCTGCCTGCATGCATACCATGTTTTGATTTTATAACGGCCATGTAAAATGTACCTTTTTCATAACAGGACAATTCTCTTCCTCAAACTTAAATCCCTTATATATTCAGACATTAAAAAAAAAAAAAAAAACAAAAAAAAAAAAAAATAGAATAGAATAGCGAAAGAAAAACAAAATTTAAACTTACTATCTAGCTGTCAAATTGACCCTCTTTCTTTTTACTGTCCTATTCAACTAGATAAAATGAACAGATTCAAAAAATTTTCGTCACAAAATAATCTTATCAAACAGTTTGTGATGAAAAAACTCGAAGTAAAAAGTGACTTGGACCAATATTATTCAAAACTAAAAATGAAATTCTCATGACAATTACTACACCGGGAGTATTGGCTTTTATGCTGATTCTAAATATATAATTATTTGAAAAAAACTACGTTTTCTAAAGAGTTAAAGAGGCTGAGTTACAAGGTCGAACCTTAAAACGTACAGGGATTAGGAGGCACAGTTGGGGGGCTGCCGCCCCCCAAACCTCCCTCTTTCGCAGCCTTTAAATAAAATAAAAAATGTTTTTTAAACTGAAAGTAAGGAGCGACATTAAATCTTAAAACGAACAGAAATTATTCCGTATATGAAAGGGGCTGTGCCCTCCTCAACGCCTCGCTCTTTACGCTAAAGTTTTTATTGTTTAAAAAAAGAGTTGTGAGAAAAAGAGTTTTAGGGCACAAAACTACGAATTTACCCCGAAGATGATTGAACTTGCCATGAATTTAAAATTCTCTATATGGATATAATGTTACATTCCCATTTCTACCAGCTCAGAGGTGAAAAAGGCAAGGTAGGTCATGAATGACGCAGTAGGCTTTTGGTTTTTATTTACAGTTAGGAAAGGAGGCTGTATCCAAACACTTGTTTCTAGTGAAATATATTCGTCTTTAACAACTTTAAAAAGAGCTAATAAATTCATCAAATGAATATTTGATGTATGATGATATCAATTGCTGAAAGCTCATCAGTTCAAAATGTTACTATAATTTTAATGTTTAATTTCAATATTAAGTACAAAAGAAAATATTTGTCATAAAATTGGTTTTCAGCAAAGCGCCAATGACGCAGTAGGTTTTAGAATTTTACAGTGAGAGAAGGAGGTCATACCCAAACTCTTGTTTGTAGTGATTTTTGTTCGTTTCAAGCTTGATTTGCATATTCAATTTAAGTTTCACTCGTTTTAAGATTTATCTATTAATTTACATTAATATCTGTTGTATGTTTGTTTGCGTTGATTGTTTATTTAATTTCTGTTCGTTTTAAGTTTCATTTATACTTCAATAGGAAAATATTTTTTTTCGTTTTAAGCTTGATTTTCATATTCAATCTAAGTATTATTCGCTTTAAGATCTATTTATTCATTTATATTATTACTTGTTGTATGTTTTTGCTATGATTGTTTATCTAATTTCTGTTCGTTTTGGGTGTCATTTATTCTTTAATAGTAATTCCTGGTCGTTTTGAGTTTGAATTTCAAGGCATTAAAATGGCCTTTACTTTTCTTTGAAAAACTAACTTTTCGGAAAGTTTTTTTAATTAATCAGAGGCAACGCTGTAGCGTTGCCTATAGTAAAGGCCATACGGCTCCAATGTTTTATTATTATTTATTTATTTATTTTTTTCCCAGAGGTACTTCATATGGAAGGGGTCGTCGTAGAAACTTCAGAGGGGATCATTCGATTGGAAATCGAGAGTTCTAGTGCCCTTTTTAATAGTCGAAAATGATTGGAGGGCAACTAGCCCCCCCCCCACGCCCATCATTCCCCCGAACACATCCAATCAAAATTTTGGGATAGCCATTTTGTTCGGCGTAGTTGATTTCCAGATAGAAAATATATTTTTGAGGAGGAAACTCCCCCACAACCCACAGGGCAAGGGTTTTAAGTTATGCCCTGGGGGCATATAAGGTTTTTATAGAAGGCGTTGTCGTAGAAACTTCAAAACAGGCTCAATCGATTGGAAATTAAAGGGCTAGTGCCCTTTTTAATAATCGAAAGTGATTGGAGTGTAACTAGCCCCCCTCCCCCGCCCACGCCCATCAGTTCCCCAAACACATCCAATCAAAATTTTTAGATAGCCATTTTGTTCAGTGTAGTTGATTTCCAGATAGAAAATATATTTTTGAGGAGGACAATCCCCCACAACCCTCAGAGCAAGGGTTTTAAGTTATGCCGTGGGGGCATATAAGGTTTTTATAGAAGGCGTTGTCGTAGAAACTTCAAAACAGGCTCATTCGATTGGAAATTAAAGAGCTAGTGCCCTTTTTAATAGTCGAAATTGATTGGAGTGTAACTAGCCCCCTCCCCCCACGCCCATCATTTCCCCAAACACATCCAATCAAAATTTTGAGATAGCCATTTCGTTCAGCATAGTTGATTTCCAGATAGAAAATATATTTTTGAGGAGGACAATCCCCCACAACCCTCAGAGCAAGGGTTTTAAGTTATGCCGTGGGGGCATATAAGGTTATTATAGAAGGTGGTGTCGTAGAAACTTCAAAAAAAGCTCATTCGATTGGAAATTTAAAGGGCTAGTGCCCTTTTTCATAGTCGAAAGTGATTTGAGGGCAACTAACCCCCCTCTCACGCCCACCTTTCCCCCAAACGCATCCAATCAAAATTTTGAGACAGCCATTTTATTTAACGTAGTTTTAAGTTCTGGAAATTAGGTCTTTGAGGATGACAACTCCCCCAAACTCCTCAGGGCAAGAGTTGTAATTTAAGGATTCTCCGAATCCTTCCCATTATTTCTTATGGAAGGGATGCTTGTATACACTTTGGAGAGGTCTCATTTGACTGAAAATTGAAAGTTCTTGTTCACTTTTTAAGAGTCAAAAGAGTTTGGAGGGTGACTATCCCCCCCCCCTCCTCCACGCCCTAAATGCATCAGGTAAAAATTTTGAGATAGAAATTTTGTTAAAATAGTTTAAAGTTCTGATAACAAAAAACTCCGGTGTCGACACAGCCCACCAGGGCCCGGGGGTAGGCGTTGTAAGTTATGCCCCGGGGCATAACTTTTTAAAGGGGGTTTTTAACTTATGGGAAGGGGTTTTGTATGGGAAAAACACATAGGAAATCTATTATAATTATCCAATTATAAGGTTAAAATACATACTCTGAGATAGATGTAAAATTGCTTTGGCACACAAAATCCTATTAAGGTCAATTCTAAACAGTCGTGATCCCTTTGTGTCAGCAAGTGAAATGGTCTAAACCCCCTTATTGGAGCTATTTTTTCATTCCATTCATTGTTGTCAATCGCTGTCCACAAGTTATGCAAGCTGTCTATTGTTCATATATAAGGTTTTTATCAAAGAGGTAATCGTATAGACTTTGAAAAAAGCCTCATTCGATTTAAATTGAAAGTTCTAGATCCGTTTTTTAAAGTCAAGAATAATCGGACAGTAAGCACCCCCCCCCCCCATGCCATAAAAACTTGAAACTTTTTGAGATCAAAAACGAACAAAAATTAATTAAAAAAAACTGTCCGAAAAATAAGTTTTTCAAAGAAAAGTAAAGGCCATTTTAAACTTAAGCTCAGGAGATACAAATACCTGTTAAAATTCAAACTCAAAACGACCAGAAATTACTATTAAAGAATAAATGAAACCCAAAACGAACAGAAATTAAATAAACAATCATAGCAAAAAACATACAACAAGTAATAATATAAATGAATAAATAGATCTTAAAGCGAGTAATGTTTAGATTGAATATGAAAATCAAGCTTAAAACGAAAACAAATATTTTGCTATTAAAGTATAAATGAAACTTAAAACGAACAGAAATTAAATAACAATCAATGCGAACAAACATACAATATATATTAATGTAAGTGAATAAATAAATCTTAAAACGAGTGAAGCTTAAATTGAATATGCAAATCAAGTTTGAATCGAATAAAAATAACTACAAACAAGAGTTTGGGTATCGCCTCACTGCAGAAGCCTAAAACCTACTGCGTCATTGGCGCTTTACTGAAAACGAATTATATTACAAATGTTTTCTTTTGTACTTAATATTGAAAATAAATATTAAAATTACAGCAAAATTTTGAACTGATGAGCTTTTAGCAATTAATATCATTATGCATCAAATATTCAGTTTAACTTATTAGTTCTTTTCAAGATTAGTCAAGACAAATATAGTTTCACTACAAACAAAATTTGGGTACTGCCACCTTCTTTAACTGTAAAAACCTAAAGCCTTCTTCGTTATTGGTGCTTCACTAAAAACGAATTACTCGTATATTACAAATTTATTATTTTCCAGTTCTTACAGCATTGAAAATGAAAATAAAATTACAGTGAAAAAAAAATCTTGAACTGATGGATCTTTCAACAATTAATATCATTATATATCTTATATTCAATTTGATTTTGTTTATACTTTCCAAGACTGTTCAAGACTCATATAGTTTTGCCATTTTTTTTAACTCTGCCATTTTTTCTTACTAATCGTGTTGGTTTGTTATGAAAACATTCTATGGCTTCTAGGCATTTCTATTTGAGCGGAAAACTGCACCTCAAACTTTGTGGAACATGCATTTTCTTGCATGAAACACCAAAATATAATAAAATGTCTAGTTTCGGAGCGTTCCACTACTCGCAAGCAAGTGCCATTGGTATTTTTGAATCCGCATGGCCAATTTAGGGGGGTGGAGGGTAGGCTAATTCTCGTAGCAGCCCCTTTCCGTCGCGGTATGATTCACACTTTCAACACCTGGCGTCCGGACTATCATATAATCTACCAAGCATACAACTATCCCAAATCAGTATCAATAAATAAATGAAACCCAAAACGAACAAATATTAAAATAAATATTACAGTCAAACTCAAAACGAGCATAAACTAATATGAGTAGGGTTCAAAACCCCTATGCTTCCTAAAAACCAGAATATAATTTGTACTTTACTGAAAAAAAATTCAAATGAGTTTACTGAAAAAAAATGTGCATTGTCAATTTAATATACATATGCTGATATTTATTCCCTAAAATCTTAATTAATGAAAGAATTGTTTTCAGTAAAGCGCCAATGACGCAGTAGGTTTTAGGCTTCTGCAGTGAGGCGATACCCAAACTCTTGTTTGTAGTTATTTTTATTCGATTCAAACTTGATTTGCATATTCAATTTAAGTTTCACTCGTTTTAAGATTTATTTATTCATTTACATTAATATATATTGTATGTTTGTTCGCATTGATTGTGTACCGTGAGTAAAATGCGATATATTTAAAATACAAAGATTCTTTCCTTCTAAAGATGATTCTGACAGAAATTAAACGTCCCCTAATTGAGTTCAAATACCGCTTCCAAGAGTCTAAATTCTTAATCAGCAAAAAGAGAAGTTGCATTCTAGCTTCGGTCAAACAGCGACGCTAGTCGGTTTGAATTTCGCTAAGATAATTAGCAACAAAAAAAAATGCTACGCACAATATTTCTAAGGAAGTTTAAACTACAA
The DNA here is from genome assembly GCA_027921565.1 of Artemia sinica. Lineage (NCBI taxonomy): Eukaryota > Metazoa > Arthropoda > Branchiopoda > Anostraca > Artemiidae > Artemia > Artemia sinica. The sequence goes on along the minus strand of CM051274.1, from coordinate 28,349,172 downwards.
GAGCCGTGTGAACGTTTGAATCATCAGAAAAAAATTAAGACAGATCATTGGGCGAAGGGTTCATATCCTTGGGCCACCTGAGCCAATTGTGAGCCAGTTCTCACAGTGCAGGACAAAAAAAAATATGTTTGATAGTGGAGAAAAAGTGCTTTTTGAATATATTCGTATTTGAGAGTCAGGACCGCTTAGACAGAATTACTCGGCGTACGATCTGGGCAATTCTTTGATTGTTGTATCTCAGTCACCATTATTGTCGTTTGAAGTGACTCACTGCTGTTCACCTAAATATGTAAGTCTCAATAAATCCATTGCTTTTTACTTGTGTTTACTTCGTTTTAAATATCCGTATCTAGCCTAATGATAGCTAATTAGTTCGCAAATCTCCAAGGACGTTCCCAGGGAATCCGATCTCCAGATCGCTCGAAGAAAAGAGGTCACATTTATATGGCTACACATGTTATCTTCTCTCAATAAGTGAGGGTGGCGCGGTTATAAATCTACTTCACTCCCCATTGTTGTAGTGCAGGGCTCGATGGCACAATCTTTGGCGCTATAAGCGGCGCTATCGGAGAACTTATTAGGTGTAAGTTCATAGTTTTAAGGTATAATTTCAGACTTGATGCGATCAATCTTCATTACCGCTATTAGGACGGCCAGAAAACTTTTATTGCTACAAGAAAATCTTTATTGCTACAAATGGCGCGAGTCGGAAATTGGAGAAAAACTTGCGAACTAATTAGGCTGTAAAACTTTGTAATTTAAATTTAATTATCGGAGAGATATAGACATATAAGTAAAGCGATTAGGCCTATTGCCGCTAAGCTACGACAGGGAAACCCTTTAGATATCTCATAGGAGATAATAGCCTCCCCCAAAATAGGTTAAGTGAAAAAATAAATTTATTTTGAGTTGATTCAGTGCTTGTATACATATATACTATATTTTTATTTTCTTTAAGTTTTAACTGGTGGAAGTTGGGAAAACTGGGTCGAGTTGACTAAATAAAAATTGTATATTGAAACAGAAATGGCTTTGTCAAAAGAGGAAGGTAAATGGACTTCGCTTTTAGCGGCGCTCGAATTAGCAAAACTTCGAGCAGCTTTGCTTGAACTTTGGCTATTAGAAATAAATTTGTATCCCCTCAAAGAGTTGGGTACAATAGAAAAAATGGAGAAAAGGCTCAATGAAGAATTGAAAAAAAAAATAGTATTCAATTTTTAACAAGTAGAAGCAAGTGTCTAATTAGTAGTTTTTTTAGTGTTAGTAATAAATGCAATGTAGTAGTGCCGTATATTACTAAATAATAAAGTATTGGTACCGTGAATTGAAAGAATAAAATAAAAGATAATACGTAAAGAAAAACAAAATCTAGCTGGACCGATGAAACGTTGGTAGAATCAGAAGAATTTTAGGCATAATAGTAGCAAATGGGGTCCTAATTCAGCCTTACTACAGGCACAGGCTATAAACTTATTGTTCTAGGATAACACTGCTACAATTTAGCAAAGGAAGCACATAAATTGTGGTCCGAACAATTATAGGTTAGAAGCTGCCATTTCCGAGTGTTTTAGGAGTAGAGATGCTTCGAAAATATGGCATTTTACGACGTAATAAGCAATAGAATTACCTTTGTTAAAGCTAACAAATACTAGGTTAGTTATGTAGTTTCACAAGCAAAGGGAAGGAAAAGATATATAAATATATAATTAAATTACTTGAGGAAAGGGATGAAAAAAAACGAGAAAAGTAACCTTGTAAGTAAAAAAACAAAAGTGGAAGCTTAGCAAAAGTCGCCGAAGGAAGCAAAAAAAAAGAGTTGTTACCCAGCTGTGACTGGAACTCTGCATAAGGCGAGAAATTCGGCGAAAGAAACCGTTAATCACAGAAAATGGAGGCATGGGGATAGGTCTTAAAAGAATCTCCTTTACCTACACAGATGACCTTCATCTGAATAATGGTGTTAGAAAAAATTCAAATTCTGAATTAGCTCCGCAAAATGAGTCACAAGAAAGTTCAAATTTGAATTTTAAACCATGGCTGCTTTAGAGCCATGTAGATGTAAAACAAGCCAGCGTTCATGCTTGTTTACAAAGAATATAAGCCCACATTAGGACAAACAGAGAAGGCAATGCATCCTTTTGGGATAGCTGATATTGTTAATTCTGGTCCGCTCTTACGGTTACTCAAAGACGAATCATCTTCAAGTCTAGTCTGATTATAAATCAGTAGAGTTTAGTCGAATATCAGATAGATTTTATATCAGATAAATACGATATGATAGTAGAAATCAAATAGAGTGAAGCCAATAGTCCCTTATATCCCAATTAGTCGACAAATAGATTGTGCCTAGAAAGCCAACAGAAACCTTATCACGGAAACAATTACACAGGGCGTTTATAGGTGACACGTAACTTTTAAATAGGTGCAGTGAAACTAATTAAATTACACATATTTAGAATCAGCATTAAAAGGCGATTCTTTTGATATGTATATTGAAAAAAAATATAATTTGGGGGAATAAGTAAAAAAAAAAAAAAAAAAAAAAAAAAAAAAAAAAAAAAAAATAGGATAACAGTATAATTATGTGCTGATAGCTTACTTATTTATGTGCTGCTTACTCGAAAAATGCAATGCAAAATTAGATTGTATAACGATTACTAGCTACGCTTTAAAGTTATATCTCAACCAGTCATAGAGGTATATCACGACCAGAATAAAGCTCGGGAGTCCTAACTTTACTTTCCTAACCTATCTAATCATAAAATATTTATTCTGTTTTACGCCTACAAGTCAGTTTTCTTTGGCCAATACCACAAAATGATTACATAATAAGAAATAACCTAAGTAAAAATTAAAGTGCCTTTGAAAAAAAATATAATAATAACAAAGCAGTAAACAAACGAATTTTGCAAAAAACGGGTGAAATTAATGATAAATTAATTCTAGAAACAAACAATAAGATGAGGCTTAAGAATATCATTATAATCCTCGTTGTTCACGCAGTGGCCCAAGATATTGTAAAACATGGAGTAATATTCAAGCATGAAAATTCATTGCTAGCTAGCCATGACGCAAGGAAGATCTTTATGAAATTGGACCCCAAACCCTTCGAGACCTTGTTTCAACAAGTAACAAGACTAGAAAGAAACACGAATGAACTCAAAGAATCGACCAATTTCTGGTGGAACATACTATTGGCCGTATGTTTCGTATTCGCGACTTCCCTGACCATAAGAACCCTATTGACCTGTAATTACGGAAAAATCCTGAGACTAAGAAGACAAAAACCAAGAGAAGAACACGGGGAAACAGCTGAAATGCAAAGGTTAAATCCGGAACCCCATGAGAACGTCTAAGCCAAGAAATAGTGAAGACATTAGAAAACGAGTGGGTATAGAGGTCTCCACTCGTCCTTGTTATGTCTTGTTCCCTCATTGTAGTATCGTTTACGTAAAACCGTGTGGTTATGACGCTGCAACATGCGTTTCTTAAACAGCACGGACGTGCGTGAACAATGCAGGCATGAAATATGTTGCAAAATGAGACCTCAAAATTAATCATGTAGCATAAACTTGTTTAAATGATTATTTTAAATCTAATGTAAAATTAGCTAAATGTTGAAAGAAGTTAAAATAAAGTGTATGTAGTAGTGTATATTAGAAAGCATAATAACAGACCACACTCAAAGTTAAAGAATTAATCTTTTATATCGTCGTTAGGCTATAACAATTTAGAAGAAACTTCTATGTATTGAATTTCCCAATGGGAATTATGTCGTTTTATTATAACCAACACGATAAAAATTTTGTTTTCTGTACTAATATTAGTGTATTTATTTAACCCTGTCTCATAGCGTAAGATTCATGTACCCAATCAATACGTGACTTATTTGTACTATGAGTATTTACTTTAAAGAACGTGCGATTCTGCCTCGTTATTTTTATTACAGGAAGTGGATTGACACATTGGATATCGAGCATTACAATGAGTTGCCCAGTGCAGATACAACCTAGTAGCATCTATTTTCATCATACCTCAACCAACGAAGAGTACTCACCATACACTCCAGGCAATTTCCATCCCAGCTACGTCTACGAAAATTACAGTTACCTTTTGATCGTTGTTTCCTCGACCATGAACCATATTACGTATCAGGTAACATTATATTTGAATCTCAGTATCCAGCGCATTATCGAACTATATAATCACATAAATTCTGAGAATCCCATCGATCAGTACAAGATATAAATACATAAATATCGCCGTTGATAATCATTGTGGACCCAAGAACCATTTGACTGTATAGTGATGATATTTGATGACCCCAACAACTATTTATGTGTCACAGACTTACGCGTCGAATCCCTTTCGACCATCTCTCGGAATCCATCCTATCTCCTCGGTGTGGAAAGTTCATATCTCTGTTATCCCATAAATGTTACGAGATAATTTCTGAACAATGAACCTGGAAACCAAAATTAACCCCAGTGACCAACCCCTCAGTGACAATATACTCCTCCCACAAGTTAAAGACAATATGTTGAAGGAGTCACTATAGTTTGATGTCGACCTGTTCAAAACCCAAACTTCAATTCCCCCATGATTAACCTAGGAATTATCGCAAAGGTTAATAGACGCAAGCCATGAGCTAACAATTTTATAAGAGACACTAATGAACAATTTTATGCGAGAATACATTCTCTATGTGCCCCAAAATATCCCAAAAATGATATGCTGAGAAAAAAATAAACGCACTCCTAGTGTTCGACCCCTTAATGATAAGGCACCCTATGAACTATCAAAAAGCAGGTGAGAACGAACCCTGATAGCATATTCCAACACCTGTAGTTGGAAGCATCATTTCCCAGTTGACAATTAGAGAAAGCTCATCGTGTTGAACTGTCCCATGAAGAAACCATAACGTAAGTGCTTTGAGAAATTTCGCCAAGACGAAAAGAGGAAGGACAATGATCTACAACAGAAGGATTGAGTACACTAAAGACTCGAGTGGTGATAAAATAGATGTGAATTTATATATGTTACTTCTTAACAACTTTGATAACTCAAAAATCCCAATATCCTATCATTAACGTTGCGTAGCGAACATCTCCAGTGAAAGTGTTTTAATGTTACCAGTGAACATGGTAAACCAAATATTGTGTGTTTTAAATCGTTCTTGTATGTAGTGTTAGATGTCCAGATAGAGTTATGTGTAGCGTTGTCGAGCTATTCATTTAAATACATTCTTAGACCACACTGGCTATACATGACAAACGAAACTCAGAGAGGAGAGAAAGTAACAAAATGAAAAATAAAATCAAAAAAGGGTGAAAAACGAGGATTTTGTCAGCCAGTGAACCATGAAGATGACAAAATATAAGCAAATATTTCGACAAGGACCTCCGCCAAGTCGTCCTCAGTGCTAAACAAAAAAGAAAAAAAAACGAAAATCTAACCTTTCGAAGTTTACTGTACAAAGACAGAACAGAGTGTCTATTATTTTCATTTTGTTACTTTCTCTCCTCTCTGAGTTTCGTTTGCTATTCATTTAATTTAGCATAGATAGAAAGTAGTGAGCCATATTGACAGCAAAATAAAAAAAAGCCTTGTAAAAAGTAAATTCAAAAAAATCATATTTGAAGGTAGAATAGCCCCAACCTTGTTGGAAATGTAAAGGTAATCAGTGTTAGATGTAGAAAAAAAAATATCTTTAGTATAGTAGATAGCCTAGAACCATGAATAATCTTAGTCCGGTAGACGAATTTTAGATAGGGATGTAGAATAAAATAAGAAAAGTAATAGAGAAAATTTTTAGCACTCCTGATTAAGCCATAACATAAATATAAAATAATTATGTAGAAGAAATAGTTAATAAAATGCGAACATTTCAAAAGCCCAAAGGCAAGCAAGTCATAATGACGGGACGTCATTAATTAATGGGACGGGTGATATGTACCGTGAGCAAAATGCGATATATTTAAAATACAAAGATTCTTTCCTTCTAAAGATGATTCTGACAGAAATTAAACGTCCCCTAATTGAGTTCAAATACCGCTTCCAAGAGTCTAAATTCTTAATCAGCAAAAAGAGAAGTTGCATTCTAGCTTCGGTCAAACACGTTTGAATCATCAGAAAAAATTAAGACAGATCATTGGGCGAAGGGTTCGTATCCTTGGGCCACCTGAGCCAATTGTGAGCCAGTTCTCACAGCGCAGGACAAAAAAAATATGTTTGATAGTGGGGAAAAAGTGCTTTTTGAATATATTCGTATTTGAGAATCAGGACCGCTTAGACAGAATTACTCGGCGTACGATCTGGGCAATTCTTTGATTGTTGTATCTCAGTCACCATTATTGTCGTTTGAAGTGACTCACTGCTGTTCACCTAAATATGTAAGTCTCAATAAATCCATTGCTTTTTACCTGTGTTTACTTCATTTTATATGTCCGTATCTAGCCTAATGATAGCTAATTAGTTCGCAAATCTCCAAGGACGTTCCCAGGGAATCCGATCTCCAGATCGCTCGAAGAAAAGAGGTCACATTTATATGGCTACACATGTTATCTTCTCTCAATAATTGAGGGTGGCGCGGTTATAAATCTACTTCACTCCCCATTGTTGTAGCGCAGGGCTCGATGGCACAATCTTTGGCGCTATAAGCGGCGCTATCGGAGAACTTATTAGGTGTAAGTTCACAGCTTCAAGGTACGATATTAGATTTTACGCGGTCAATATTTATGACCACAATTAGCCCAGTCGTTTTCTTTCACCCCAACAATTCCCCTTTATAACCACAAATATCTTTTTTTCACCGCTACAATTGTTATTTAACTTCTGTTCGTTTTAAGTTTCATTTATATTTTAATAGCAAAATATTTGTTTTCGTTTTAAGCTTGATTTTCATATTCAATCTAAACATTACTCGCTTTAAGATCTATTTATTCATTTATATTATTACTTGTTGTATGTTTTTGCTATGATTGTTTATTTAATTTCTGTTCGTTTTGGGTTTCATTTATTCTTTAATAGTAATTTCTGGTCGTTTTGAGTTTGAATTTTAACAGGTATTTCTATCTCATGAGCTTAAGTTTAAAATGGCCTTTACTTTTCTTTGAAAAACTTATTTTCGGACAGTTTTTTTTAATTAATCACCATAAAAAGCTGATTCTCTGATTGAATGTTATTAACAGTTAGGCTCTTGCACTTTCGTTGTAGGGTCAAAATCTATTGGCAGGCAGTCAACAATGGTCCAACACACATTTTTTCCATGGTTTTTCCCTATTCTGCTTTGTTTCTTTTGGTTTCCTTATAATTACTTTGTAGTCCTAAATTCCAAGGGGGCATGGCCCCCCTGCCCCCCCCCTGCCGGTGCCCATGGGCTTCAGGTAGGACCTGCTGGACTGTTTCATCAGCTGAGAAGCGAATTTGACATAGTGGAGAATGACATAACTGCATCTATTTGCTCGACTTGTTTGAATTTTTGGCCCAATTTTATCACTTGTGTTTAGGTTGGTGGATGAACTTGGGGTTAAGGAGGTGCCCTTGGCAGCTTGTACATCTGCTGTTTTGTTATATTGGGTGCCTTTATGGTTTGGGACATGCTTCAAATATGTCAGATTGTCTTTTGCCTGAAGGTTCAGCAGCTACCTTCTGATATTATTTAGATTCTTATCATTAGCAATTCGATCGATATTTCGGAGTAAATGTATTGCACATTAGGCATCCGTTAAACAGAGGCTATGTTCAGTCACCATGGAATAATTTACAAGCACATCAAAGGCAAGGCAGATGGCCCACAATTCAGCCAAAAAAAAGTGGTATTCGTTACCACGAACTGTTTGATTTCAATCAGAGGTCCCAAACTGGTGTCAATAAACCCCTTCTGCTTATCCCTTTACTAAAAACTCTCCATTTGGAAAGCACCCACCATATTGTCAATCTGATCGCATTTCTACAAATAAAAATCTGGTACCCAATCTGTAGGTGTAAAGTATTTTTGCTAAACAGATTTCTAGACATAACCCTTATCATACATAAATTTATACAGATGGATCTGTATGTGGTGATATGGCAGGTGCAGATGCATTGTATCCCCTCTCTGCACCTCAGTCTTTACTATCCCCTCCTGCTTGGATTCTCAATTTTTTTGCTGAGGGCCATCTGCCTTGCCTTTGATGTGCTTGTTCGTTACCGCGAACTGTAAGTAAGGAGTGACCCGGCTCAATAGTAACCGAAACTCTATAAAACAAAATTTTGATTCAAATATATAGTCTTACCGTTTCATCAAGTTTAGTCTTACCGATCAAAAGTTACGCGCCTGAGAAAATTTGCCTCATTTTCGAAAAAAATGGGGAAACAACCTCTAAAAGCCATAGCACTTTAATGAAACCCACACCATCAAATTCAGCGTATCCGAGATCCATACAATAGAACTTTCAAGCTCATATCTGCAAAAATGTGGAATTTTGTATTTTTTGCCAGAATAAAGATCACGGATGCGTGTTTATTTGTTTGTGTTTTGTTTTGTTTTTTTGTTGTTTTTTTTCCAGGGGTGATCGTATCGATCCAGTAGTTCAAGAATATCGCGAGAGGACTCATTTGAACGGAAATTAAAAGTTCTAGTGTCCTTTTTAAGTGACCAAAAAATTGGAGGGCAACTTGGCCCCCTCTCACGCTCATTTTTTCCCGAAGTCACCCAATCAAAATTTTGAGATAGCCATTTTGTTCAGTATAGTCGAAAATCTAATAAATATGTCTTTGAGGATGACTTAATACCCCCAGTTCCCGGGGGAATGGCTGCAAGTCATGAACTTTGCCCATTGTTTACATATAGTATTAGTTATTGGGAAGTATACATACTTTTATAGTTTTTCAGGAGGGGTTTTTGTCTGGGGGGGGGAGTCAGAGTAGGGGGTTACGGGGGAGGTTTTTCCACGGAGGATGTTTCGTTGGGGGAAATGACTTTTCTATGAAGGGGGCGCCGGATTTCCCAGCATTACTTAAAAAAAAGATCAGAAATTAAATAAAAAACAAGTTTTTTCAACTGAAAGTAAGGAGCAACATTAAAACTTAACCGGCCTTTGTGATTCAGGGGTTTGTGATTCGAACTTTAGCGTAAAAGGCGAGGTATTGACTTAGGGGCGAACTCCCTAATATACGTAATAAAAACATACGAATATAGAAGTTCGATACGTAAGTTACGTCAGAGCAAAATTTCGAGAAAGCCATTTAGCAAAAAAAAGTAAACTTAATATGCGAATTTCGTTTTAATTATGTACGGCGATCAAAAATCAAAGCTGCATTAATTCAAAAACGTTCAGAAATTAAATTAAAAAACTAAGTTTTTTTTAACTGAAAGTAAGGAGCGACATTAAAACTTAAAACGAACAGAAATTATTCCGTATATGAAAGGGGCTGTCCCCTCCTCAACGCCTCGCTCTTTACGCTAAAGTTTGGCTCTCTCTCACAACTTTATTTTTTAAAACAATAAAAAACTTTAGCGTAAAGAGCGAGGCGTTGAGGAGAGGACAGCCCCTTACATATACGGAATAATTTCTGTTCGTTTTAAGTTTTAATGTCGCTCCTTACTTTCAGTTTAAAAAAAGACTTGTTTTTTTGTTACTTAATAGATTCCGAGATGAATGGGCGTTGAACTGACTTCATTGCGAAAGTATGTCCATATGCTACATGGTAGCAGCTAGATGCCTGATTTTTTTTTTTTAAGAAATCTATTTCTTTTACAGGAGGCTCTTTCTCTTAGAGACGTAAACTCGGACATTTATCTTAATTTAAACATTGTAATGTGCTTGTGCAGGCCCATGTGTAGTTTTAGATGCATAATTAGTTTTAAGTTCTGAAGAACTAGAATACTGGACTTCATCTTATAAAGGATTAAAGGACACGCAAAATTACTGCTAGATGCCTACTATACAAGCAAACTACTCGTACTTGCTCTCGAACAAATAAATTATGTGTAGGTTGTGTCTTTAATTCAACGGACCAAATTTTCACTTTAGTTTTCCAATTCCCAGCATTAGTTTTAAAAAAGGCTATTATTTGAGGAATATAACAAATAGCCAAAATATTTTTCTCCCTTGTCTTTTCCTAGTTTCTGCAAGACCTTAAGAGTTAGAGAGCCGTAAGACAGGATGCAATTTATTATTAATTACTAACCAAAGAGCATGCCAGATAACAGGTATAAAAACAAGAACAAACCGTAGTCAATACTTTTTTGGGAGGAACGCCGAAAAACTATTTTGCCCCTCCTCTCTAAAAAACAAAGTTCCTGAAAGTTTCAACCTGATCCCCCTGCCATTTGACAAAACAGAGTATACTTACCGAACTGCAAATAAAATTCCTCACACTAATGAAAGCTACCAAATGCATACAGTTTCTTTAAACCGTATTTACAGTTGATTGCCTTCAGGCATAATAAGGAAGAAAAAAGAAAGACGTGTACAGTGTTTCCACTTATCTTTTCAAACAATCTGTAGAATCTTTCTAATTTTCGGGAGAAAATCGGGAGATGGCTCTCAAGATTCGGAAGAAAATCGGGAGATGGATCTCAGGATTTGGTAGAATTTTCAGTTTTTTGTATTTTGCATTGAGTTTTTGGAGGTGTTCGAGCGATTTGAGTATAAAGTACCAGATTCTAAATGTTTGGAGTGCAGATTTACTGGAGCCAGCTGCAATTCGGGAAAGAAAATTCGTCAATCAACGTTGTCAAACATGACAAAAGGAAGCAGCTAGAAGCTTGAAATGTATTTAATTTTGAAACTAAGTGCAGTTATATTTTATTCAGACTCTAAAGCTGTTTAATTAAGACATTTTTCTTTATCGACCCTTACTTTTTGTGGCCCTTTCATATTCCACACAACAGTCCACTAAGTTCAGGACTGGGACAGAAAATCTGGACGAATTACGGACACTAGGCCTTTGACCATTGAGTCTGAGTTAAGTGGATAATTTTTATTTACCACCGTCCCCAGAGGTATTCACAAATGATAAAGAGAAAACGCAAAGTCGTAGTTTATTAGTATTAATATAACTGAAAAAAAAGTATAAGAAATAGTAAACTTTCAGATACATATACCAAATTACATTTATAATCTGTGTCTATCGCATGGCTTTTTATGTGAGCAGCCTCCTCTGATCATGCCGTAACTCAGCTGTGCTGGCATACGCTACTACTCCTTTTAGCCTCTTTCTGAGGGGCTGGTCAACCGTCAGTGTGTCTGCTGTAACTCAGTCTCGTTTCATTTCAAGTTTCGTCTGAATTGTGGAAGCCAAAGTTACTGTTACCAAATGATTCCTTCTGTCTGCCTTTACTTCTTGAGTAAGCTGAACAGTCTTTCTGAAGCTACGTTCGAAAATGGCAAGGAAAACAAGTATTGTACAAACTTGGCTAAGTTTGGTTTCCACGATGTTCCCTCGCACTCAAAGCCGATTTCCAGTAATCCACGGCTGTCAGAGTCACTGTTTTATCATCGTTGGCACTATCGGAATGTTCCCGCCATTCTTTGTCAATGGCACTTTTCGATTTTTTGTACTCGTTTTCATCCTTTTTTCGCAATTTTATGTTTTATAATACACTGACAGGTCCTGGCGGACTATATTTGTCACTTTCTGCTTACCCAGTCTTTCTTTATCAGTAACATTCTTACGAGTATGTGGCATATTTTTCAGGAATGGGACTAACTTTTCAACCAGAAAAAATCGTAAATTGTTTTCAAAATGCTGCAATTTTCGTCTCTGTTTCTTTTATTGGATCATTTGAAGCAGACCGCTTCAGTTCTATAGAGCAACTGCAGACAAAGTCTAATTTTTGTCATATTTCTTTAAATTTGTCGTAACTCTGGATACTTTTGAACCTAATGAATCAGCTGGACCCACATAGTGCTAGTTCCCATCTTCTTGGTGCAAGCCAACACCTGTGGTTAGTTTATGAATTGAAAATAATTAGTTAATTACAAACCTTGAAGGTGTTTATATGATCAAAAACAGAAAATCAATGCAACCACTGTGGAATGGATAATGGGCATTGTTCATACCTATCCCAATAAATTCAAATCGCAGCGCCTCAATTGCCTGGGACGTTAGGAAAAATCCCTAAAAGACCACAGGCAACGGCCAGGTAAAAAAAAGAAAAACAAAGAATGACCACAAAGTAAAATGTTTCGGGGATTAAGTTTTCTGGATTAAGAGATTCGGTATCTTCTTTTTTTGTCGGGAGATTGATTAGAAATTCGGTAGATCTCCCGAAAAATCGGGAGAAGTGGAAACACTGGACGTGTACTCACAGTGAGTATTGGAAACCCAACTGAAAACTGACGGTAAAGTGTAAAAAATCTCTGGAGAATGCGCTAGCATTTAGGCCTCAGCTACCCGTTATAATTCGCAGGCGCCAGATCAGTAACCGACAACAACCAATTATTTAGAATGCTTTTTCTTTTTTTTTTTAGTCTACACAACTGGGATCAGAAGTAAGGAATATTCTACTGATGATGAATCTCGATTGAAGTCTTTTGGCGCTGATTTTTATAGAACCAATAGAGGAGGTTTGATAACATTTCATGGGCCTGGTCAACTGGTTGTATATCCAATATTGAATTTAACTTGCTATAACAAAAATATTCGGCAATTTGTTTCTGCTATTGAACAATCTATTATTTCTGTCTGTGATGAGTTAGGCATACTTGCATCAACATCTCCACATACTGGTGTGTGGGTTGGAAATAATAAAGTATGCGCAATAGGTAATTTTTTTCTCTCTCTTTGCTAAACCATAAAATACTAAACCGAAAATAAAATCATGATGGAAAAAGGATAAACTTAAAACCAAATTATGGGTGTACAGTATAATAAATATAATTAAGAAGTTGCCAAAAAAAAGTTAGAAGGAAGAAAATGATGAGAATAAAGTTAGATTCGCTGTTATGGTATAAGAAAAAAAGATCTTGAGAAACATAACCTTACGAAATGAAGGGAAATTACTTGAATTTGAGGAAATTCAAATTGATTCTCTTAACAATGAAGTATCTCAATTTTAAAAAGGCTACTGAAACAATAAAGTGCACTTTTCCCTCGGTTTAAAAAAAGCTGATAATAAAAAGCTATTTTAATAATGATAACTGTGCACAGTGGTTGGAAGAAAGCCTTTCCAATATATGTCACAACTGTCCCTCTCTTAGAAAAAATGCTGGCGAATGTACCTTTCGTGTTTCTCCCCCGTCCTTGTTCCTAAGGGGAAAATATCCTATATTACCTCCTGCCCTAGAGAAATATCTCGAATATTACAATCCCCTCCCTCAGAGAGGGGACAGGGAACATTTTAAACATTATAAATGGCTGGCTAGATTTGTTTCTGAACAGTCTATCAGATATGTTCAGTATAGAAGGAGGGGGTAGGATGAAAGAAAAAAAAATGTCTCATAGCGATTTTTGAATTTTTGTAGCCATACCGTCTGTCTTCACCTTTGATTTTGATATTATTAGAGTACAAAACTTAAGCTATTATACAGTAAATATAACTTTTATAGCTACGGCTATACCAGAAGTAACATTTGAAGATTGAAACTAAAGACTATGGGTAATTTAGGAGAGTGGAAACTTGCGCTAGCGTTGTAAAAAAAATATCAACAGTGTCATCCAGTGTTTTGCGTTTTGTAATGTAATCATAAAGTGAAGTTAATGTTGTGACTGAAGTGATTTAAGTGACACCCATCTAAAGTGACTGATTCCAGTTTCTGAAATAAGCACGGTTGCGAAGATTGAAAAAAAATGGTAAGAACAGACTGTTTATGAATATAATAGCTGGCTTTACTGAAAATTAGAAAATTAAAGTAAAATGTTGATGTTCTGGTAAACATTTTAAAGCTTAAAGTATCTCTACCCAAAAATAGATAGCCAGGAATTTTTTTCTTAAAATGTCTTTTACCTACTTTTTCGTGTTTCGACCCCCCTCCCCCCTCCCGAGGCTCAAACATGTGTGCAAATATGCATTTAAACTAGAGATTCAAGACCTAAACCCATTCATCCTAAATATTTTCTTTATGTCTAATTCTGGATTCTACCCCTCTTTTGTTCTGTAGTCGGTATTCATTAGTTTCTGGTGATACATAAAAGTAATAGAAATGCCTCTTTTTTTTGCAATTCTCGTAACCGATGTAGTATATGTCTGACATATTATTTCTAAAATTGCAAACTAGATATTTTGGTTTACAGGAATTTTTCTGAAGTAAGTTTGTATTAAGTTTTTCTTAATTTTGCAGTCCTAAACTTTTAGTGTACCTTTATATGGATACAGTTTTTTGAAATTTATCTTTTGTAGGTCTGCATCGAAAACGAAATGTAACCACACATGGCTTAGCATTAAACTGCAATTTAGATCTTAAATGGTTTGATCATATAGTGCCATGTGGTATTCTAGACAAAGGTGTCACTTCATTATCAAAAGAACTGGGAAGAAATTTTAGTGTTGAAGAAGGTACTGGATTGTTCCTCAGCCAGTTTTCCAAAACAATGAATTCCCCATTACTTATTGTTGATGAACAAGAAACTAAGGAAGAAGTTAGTACGATATTGAAAAGTGCTTTTTAAGAGAGTTGCTAATAGGTAAATATGATAGACAAATAAATAGTAATAATTTTTATTTTTATAAATTTATGATGATCTCAGTTAAAAGGAGGAAGGATGCCTCCCTAAGATTGGTTGAAAGGACCTTACCCAATCAGACATTGGGATAAAATATATAAGACCTTAGTATTCATGATGAAAGTGTACTTTTTCGGGGCAATTAGTACAACAAAGATTCTTTTTTCATGGTTGCATGACGTGGAAAAAATAATTTTGGAAAACTAAATTATGTCAATGTCTCGAAAACCAAAGGAAATACTAGATTTTTTTGAACAGTCTATCAAATATGTTCAGTTTAGAAGGAGGGGGTAAAATGAAAGAAAAAAAATGTGTCATTGCGATTTTTGAATTTTTGCAGCCATACCGTCTGTGTACAACTTTGATTTTGATATTATTAGAGTACAAAACTTAAGCTACTATACAGTAAATATAACTTTTATAGCTACGGCTACACCAGAAGTAACATTTGAAGATCGAAACTAAAGACTATGGGTAACTTAGGAGAGTGGAAACTTGCGCAAGCGTTGTAAAAAAAAATCACCAATGTCACCCAGTGTTTTGCGTTTTGTAATGTAATCATAAAGTAAAGTTAATGTTGTGACTGAAGTGATTTAAGTGACACCCATCTAAAGTGACTGATTCCAGTTTCTGAAATAAGCACGGTTGCGAAGATTGAAAAAAATGATAAGAAATGCCAAACATTATATGGTATTGGCGATTTTATTTATACTAACGTCAGTGTCCACCCTTATAAATTGCCCATACTCTTTGATCGGTGAACATCGTTTTGTTTTATAGTTTCTTTCATTATCATAAGTGCTATTATCTACTGCTTATATAACTAACAACTAACGCAGCGCCAAGTCACCTGAGACCAACACAGCTAAGCACGTTCCTCTTCCATCCCAATCTATTCCTGCCTCTTTACACCCTCCCAAGAAGTTTCAATTCCCATTAAATCGTTCCTTGCGACCTCTTCCTACCCCATTCGGGGACAACAAATGCTTCTCATTTGGATCTAAATGGTCAGCCGAAAACGACGGTCTTTGGCAATATATCACCATTCATCCTTAGAACTTGTCCTAGCCATCTCAGCCTTTCTCTTATTATAGCCGTAGAAAACGAGATACCATCGCATTTCTTGTACAGCTTCCTATATGAAATCCGTAAACAATTCAACTGGAAAACATCTAGCGAATCCTCTTCAGTCTTTCGGAGTGCCTTCGTTTCAGAACCATACTGGATCACTGTCATCTCTGTAGCTTCTATTATTATAATCTTGCTTCGCAGACTTGTCTTCCTATTCTTCCAAACTTTTTTCCAACTGTGAAAAAGCACTCTACCTAGGTAAGTGAAGTTATCCACTTGATCAATTTTATCGTTACCCAACATTGCCTCTTTATCTTCACTAATTCCCAATCTAAGCGACTTAATCTTCTTAAAATTCATTTTCAAACCTAGCAGTCTGAACTCTCAAAATCTCCAAAACATCATTCATTTTACTAAGAATTTTATCTAGAATCAATTAATCAGAATAATCTACGTCTAGGACTGTTTTACTTTTTCATTTGTTCCATGCTATCCCATAGCTTTTGTCGAGCTTCTTAGGATAAAGTCTATCAAAACAATCCATATAAACGGGAATAAAACACAACCCTACTTAACTCCTGATTCAACACGGAACTAGCCACTAACCTCATTTCCTACCTTAACCGTAGCAACGTTCAGTGGCGTCATTTGGGGGTAGCAAGAAGGAGCAGTTGCCCCCCCCCCACAAAAACAAAATGTAAAAAAGCTTTTATATAGCCTATGCCCCTTGACTCTCTGGATATGGAACTTTTTTGCCCCCTCAATAAAAATGCTGGAGCTACGCCCCTGGCAATGTTATTCTCGTACGTAGCACTAATCACTTTAATGAATTTATCTGGTACACCATAAAGGATAGGACCTTCGTTAAAGCTCATCTGTCGGCTGAATCAAACGCTCGCTCATAATCTCTAAAACTGAGGACTTTGGGGTCTGATAACTCAGGCACTTCTCAATTATTAATCTGAGAGTGAAAATTTAGTCGATGCACGCTCCCTATCCAAAAACCACTTTACTTTTCCTAAAAATTTATCTACAGCATCTCAAAGTCTATAAAGTATTAAATCAGGAGTTTTGTATTAAATCAGGAGTTAAGCAGGGTTGTGTTCTATCCCCCTTTATATGGATTATTTTGATGGACTTTGTTTTAAGGAGCACAGGAAAGGCAATGGGAGACCACGGAATCAAATGGGGAGGAAAAAGTCTCCTGGACTTGGATTATGCTGATGATTTAAGCATCCTAGATGAAAGTGTGAGCAAAATGAATGAAGTTTTAGAGGTTTTGCGAGTTCAGGGTGCTAGTATTGGTTTGAAAATTAATGTTAGGAAGACCAAGTCACTAAGGCTAGGAATAAGTGAAGATGAAAAGGTGACGTTGGGTAATGAAAAGATTGATCAGGTGGGCAGTTTCACTTACCTTGGTAGTATTATTAGTAAAGATGGTGGGAGCAGTGAAGATGTTAAAAATAGAATAGCCAAGGCTCAGGGTGTTTTTTCACAGTTAAAAAAAGTCTGGAAGAATAGGAAGATAAGTCTGCAAACCAAGATTAGAATCTTAGAAGCTACAGTGATGACAGTGGTCAAATATGGCTCTGAAGCATGGACGCTCCGAAAAGCGGATGAAGATTTGCTAGATGTTTTCCAGAGAAATTGCTTAAGGATTGTTCTGGGTACCCGGCTGACTGACCGTATTTCAAACAATAGGCTATACGAAAAATGTGGTTCAATACCACTTTCTAGGTCTATAATGAAAGAAAGGTTGAGGTGGTTAGGGCATGTTGTTCGGATGAAGGATGACAGATTGCCGAAGATTGTTCTTTTCGGCCAACCATCTAGGGCTAAACGGAAAGCAGGTCGTCCCCGTCTGGGTTGGGAGGACGTCATAAAGAAAGATTTAAAGGAAATGGGAACTTCGTGGGCGGGTGTAAAAAGGGAGGCTTTGAATAGATTGGGGTGGAGGAGGAGCGTGCGTAGCTGTGTTGGCCTCAGGCGGCTTGGTGCTGCGATGAGTTATTAGTAGTAGTAGTAAAGAAACCAAGTGAATGCCTCTATAATTATCACACGCACTCCTATCACCTTTCTTATAGAGGTGTTCAATTAACATTTCTCTAAACTCGCTAGGCACTTTCCCTTTTTCAAAAATCATATTCACAACCGTCATATTTATGAAACTCATTTACCCCACTACCAGCACCTGGGGCTTTATTATTATTTTTTTTTTTTTTTTTACCTTTTTGTATTGTCTCTAATTTTTCTTCGCAAAATTAATCTTCATTTACTTCCAAAGCGTTACAAAATTTTCTGTTTTTTCTGTATCATTTCCTTTAACTCTGTCACAGTTTAGCAAATTCTCAAAATGTTTTGCCCATCCCTCTTTAAATCATTAATTGTAGTCCAGTTCCTGTCTTTGACTGAACAAGTCCAGATTGACTATTCCGTCTTTATTTTTTTTAACAATCCAATACAACCTTTTACTATTTTGCCGTCTGGCTGCATCTTCTAGATCTTCAACAATTTTATCCATGGCCTTAACTTCACATCTCCTTAATCCATAGGGCTAAAAGCACAGTACTACGGGTATAAGCATAAGATAACATGCCCCTAAACAAGTCATTAAGTTGTTACGCCCTTAGGGATCTAAAATTGAAGAAGTACTTGCTCTTTGCGGTACTCAAGAAATTCGAAGTATCTAGTTACAACTTGCTAAATCTGGTACCGAAGCAAAGCGCATGAAATTATAAAGATTGCATGATAAGTACCTCCAGGTGTATTCGGTAAGAGCTGCCGTAGGCACGTGTAGAGGTGGAGTAGGCTTTTGGGCCCATCTTTTTGATTTTCACGACTTCAGCTAAAGTTTCTTATGTCCTCCATATAATTCATATTATTTTTCAATAGTTTTTTACAAAGTTTACCACCTCCCCTCCCTCCCTCTGCCCTAGGAAAAACAACACCCAACATAATTATAATCCTACGTAAGTGCCAATAGGTGGTATCATCACTTGCTAGAACCGGTACGCTAGGAAAACTGTTGAATAACATAGACAGTAGAAAACTAGACACGAATCTTCTTGGGAGCATCAATCCCACCACCTCGACTCTCCTTCACTCAACCAACGAATTAAAAAGTCATAGAATAGAATAGATTGGAGAATTTGAAAGTTGTATCCCCGTATTTAACCTGGGGACAAAGCCAAAAAAACTAAAATTCTAGATTTGACTAGTAGTTTTCACGGAAGCACGCCCCCCCCCCAACCTTAGGATTCTTATAACTTTCTAGCAATTTGGTGTATCTTCCATATAATTCGCCGTTTACATGATTTTTTTTTCTTTCAATTCTGTGTCCCATCCCCAAAAGACGTCACCTTTTCTCCCAAAATACATTATGGTACGCATACCTATACAGGGACTTGGTTCTCTCTCCTTTTGAAGCTAAGGAATATGTAAGATCTGAGTAAAACCGGAAGAATTTCCTGTAAATGAGTAATAAAAGGTTTCTGTATTCAGACTACCCTCAAAATAATTCTGGATCCTGCCCTCACTCCTAACTAAAATCGTGGATACTACCTTGCAATTATTTATCCTCTTGCCATGCAAGCTCGTGCCATGATTCTCAGCATCATGCGATTTTACTACAATGCAAAATAGACCCAATCTAAGTCTAAAACACTAATTCATTTAGAATTGTTTCTCTTGCGATACTATAAAGGTTAAAGAAACCAATTTATATACGTAATGCTTTGCTTTAATAAAACTGACTTTAGGAACTGCACAAGAAATAATCCAGTGTCCACAGTGAGGAAAATCAATTGATGGTAAATTTATCGCTGAACTACTAACGTTAAGAAAAACTGTTTGGCAACGAGCCAAATTAAGGTCCTTTCTTGACGCCGACTAATATCTTCAACAGTTCAAACTTCAGGTGAAAACGCAACATGTATTGAAAAATGAAGTTTACAAAACACTTAAGCTAACTACACCAAATCGTATTGAATATACCAGACACATTACATTAAAATTTACCAAAGAGATACATCTTAAAAGATCATAGTGCTGAGTCAGACTCGCTCAGCAAAAACTCCCGTTGTTCACTCTCGTATTTGACGTCATCCCTAAAAAAAAGCCCTGTAAAGAATATACTAGAGACTGTTCCACTCCTTCAAAATCACCCAGAAGTTCGAAGCTAACCTAAAAACTAAAGTTTTAATGTAAACACTAAAACAAAATAGAATTGATTATGCAATGAAAACATAAAGCGCTTTAGGATATTAATGTTTTATATAAATAAGGCATTAGCGTTTCTTAGTCCTGGGTTTTATGTTTTAGAATGGAAAATATTTGTCACAAGGCAGTTGCTTAGAGAACACGTCTTTGAACATTATAGACCGTGGTTGGATATTCACTGGATTGCAGCTATTGCTGCAACCATACCCCCTTCTTTTTTCTCACGAACAATAAACAAGGCTACTACAGATTTAGGCCCTGTAACAAAGGCGAATTCTAACATGCAATTATAATCATATAATCTCCTGAATTCTTGTGCATTAGACACAGAAAGCTTTATTATGCAGCTTTGTAAGGTTAATCCACAAATGTGTTTTTTGTTTTTCTTTAATGATTTTTGGTGCTTTTTGTACGAACTTTCGGTGTTTCCGAGTTTACAAAGGGCTCATTACTTCAATAAATTGTCAAAAATTCACTTAAGTACTTTATTCTTAGATAAAAAACAATAGAATAAGATAAAGCAGAATAGAAATTAGTTTTTAAATTTAAGATCTGTTTTTCCTTTAGTAGTCATACTTATCCGCTCCAGGCGCTGAACATTGAACAGATCTCTTTTCTTCACGTGATTTTAAATCAGTAAGGCTGAATCGTTTGACACTTCATTTGTTTGTTTACGTACAGTGTTTTCTAGGGGCACAAAAAGTTACTTAGGGGGCAGTCATTTTTTTTTCTGTGTGTGTGTGGGAGGAGGCTGAAGCCTAAAAATGGGCTTTCCTAGGTCTCAGCATAGGCAGACCGTCTCAAAGACAAAGGGTTCATTTGCAAATTATCCCAGGGGGACTAGTTATCATTGAAAACTATTGAGAATTTGTGGTTTGACTATGAAATATGACTGAAAAGACTGTGAAACTTAGTCGGCCAGTCTGTTAATCAAAGCGGGTGGCACCAAAGGGACTCCCAGAGCGGCCAGGTTAATCAAATGACATTTATTTTAAACACATTTTCAGCGTTTTTCGAGCAGGTATGTTATAGCATTTTTAAGGACTGCCCTTTCCTGAATTTTATAAAAGAAAAATCTCCTCTGTTTAATCGAAAAAACAAAATTCACACTTTCTGATGATGTGATTTTCAATAAAACTGAATATCTCTCTATCCGGCACAAAATGAAAGAAATTTAAGGGTTTCTTGAAGATTCCTGGGAAATCAAGTGTCGACTTCTAGTTTTCTGTCGTTTATTCGGACAAGCTCTACAAGTTATGGTATGACCGTCCAATCAATTCTAAATAGTTTTGCCACACAAACTAAAAAATTTTATGATGAACAGGATAAAGTGACTCTTTGAAGTATCGAATACCCTTCAGTGTTGGGAATGGATGTTGAGAGAGCAGCAGTTCCTCTGTTATTGCAGAAAGATTTTGAGCTTAGAATGGAAGTTGTATTCGTATGGTTACCTGGTCAGCGGGTAGGTTGGTAGATAGAGTATCCTCCAAAGATTAAGATTTGTCTGCAGGAACCTCTATGACGAATATCTAATAAGTCATCCCTGGCAAACCTACTTGAACATTTGAAGTTTAGATGAATGCAAATCTGAGACTCTAGAGCCCAAAATTCTAAGTTAGGTATTCTGGACTACTACCCATTTCTACTACGTTTTTTTTTTTTTTTTTTTTTTTTTTTTTTTTTTTTTTTTTTTTTTTTTTTTTTTTTTTTTTTTTTTTTTTTTTGCAGTATATTGGATTTTAGAAGACACTTTCGATTCCTGATGGATACGAATTTCTATAAAAAAAAAAGTACGATTTTAGGGATTTTTATAAACTGGAATGAAATATTAAATAAGAATATGCGATTGAAACGACAAGTCAAACACAAGTTAAAAAAAGACAAGTTATCGTTCTTTTGTTAGTCCGCTTACTAATGAGGTTAGAGAGCAATTGGAGTTACTTTATAGCTTATAAAGTATCTATATGCCTTTCTGATATTGTTGTTTTTGGCATTGTTTAGCCAGTTTTTTAGTTGTTGTGCTATTTTTATGATTTTTTTTTTTTTTTTTGTTACTCCGAAATGCGAATTCGGCCCTTCGGGGCTTGTGATAGTCATTTTTTGAAATAAATATCTTATCTTATAAGCCTGAACACAAGTATAATTTATACCCCTTGGCACATTTGTGTCAGGGGCGTCATTTAGGGGGGGGGCTGGCTGAAGCTATAGCCCCACACTGATTTTAGGAGGGGTTCCAAATTAGCTGTGAGAATTTCTGTCAATTTGATTTGAACTGTGAAAAAAACAAATTGTGTAAAAAAGTGTTGTCAATTAAAACAAATCCGTTTCTAATATAGTTATACTTCACAACAATATACAGTGGGCGTCATTCCCAAACATATTTATTTATTATTCCTATTTCGGATATTGCAACACATTTTTATTGCCTTATTGCTACAGCTACGGAGACCAACTTTCATTTCAATCAAGTAATTAACCCAGGATCCGTAATAAAATAATACATGTCGGTTACGTGATTCTTGGGTAGTGGTCCCCTATACAAGGCCGTATACAGGAGGGGGTGGGGGGTGGTAGGCGTTTTGTACCCCCCCCCCCCCCGAAATGTTCGTATCAACCGTAAAAACGTAATAAAAATGAATAAACAAATTTTTTGTGTGTTTTTTAAGTTTTTTTTTAACCACTCCCCCCGAAAAGAAATCCTTGTTTAAAACACCCTTCGAAAAAAAGTCCTGGATACAACCCTGCCCCTCTATATGTACGTATTATGTACTTTATATTTCTTTGAGTCTGATTGTGAATATGTTTTGACTCATTTCTGAGTCGTGTGTGACTCAGGTCTTCTCTGTTCCTGGACTTTGTAAATAAAACATTATTTTTTACAACGGCGGACTTTTTGCGCTCCTAGCAGCCATAGACGTATTATTGTTAATAGGTACTAGACCATATGGGATTTTGAAAGTTCTTTGTGCTTTTTCTTCTTTGCCTCCAGTCAACACGTTAAATTTGAAATTTCGTTTCATTCAAAATGGTTATTTCATGAATTTTGTTTCTGGAATTGTCTGGAAATTTAGCGTCTGGAATTTAAAAAAAAATCAAAGTGGGAATTTCCTACCATTAATTTTTTTTAGATTTGAGGAAATACAAGAAAAATATATTATATAAAAGGGCAATTCAAAGAATCATTACAAATCTTGAAGGACGGTACTTAATCTCATACACCAAAGATCATAACGAAACGAGAATATGAAAATGGACAGGATTTGTTAATAAGAGAGCTAAAAAGAAATTTTTCCAACAATCAAAGAACAAATATTTCGATTTCACAAATGAAAGGCCTTATCATCAGGAGGAGGGGGCGGGGTTTTGCTTGAACTAACTTATAAAAATGGTGAAAAACATAACAAATGAGAGCCATACCAGAAAAACCTGAGCAATAAAAAAACTCAGACCTATCAATTGATGTTAATTAAAAAAAAATCTATGATGGGGGAGGGGAATTTACTGTTCAACATCCAGAAGGAGGTGAAACTTTGTTGTTTTTTAATTTTTCTTTGAAAATACCAAACCAGTGTCATTATCGGCCACTTTTCAGGTGGGCAAGCCTATATTATAGAAATTGCACCACATGCAATTTACATTAACTGCCATGCTCATAGACTCAATCTTGTGTTGGGTGATTCCATTCAGAACTTGAGATGAATGGCATTTTTCTTCTCCACTCTTCAAGAGATATACTGTTTTATTGTGAATAGCAATAAACGCTACCAACTATTTGTTAATGCTCAAAAAGCCACCGGCATAACTGTACTTCAGCTGGAGAAACCATCTACTACAGATGGCCATACCAAAATTGATTGGTGAGCAAATTACTGAATAGACACAACTGTATTTTGGCTTTTTTATCAATTACCAGAACATCTAGTGACGGAGAATTGGCAGCTCAGGCCCACGAACTTGCAACCAGACTTCATACATTTGAATTTATATTTATACTCCATCTAGCGGAAAAAAATTTTGTGCCACAAACTTTTTCTGAGCAGCTGCGGGAGATAGACCTAGTTTTCTCTAGAGCTACTGGTCTTATTGCAGGTACGCGAGATAAAATTATAGACATGCAAATTGACGACGGTTTTGATAGAATCTTTCATAAAGCAAAAGAATTTTCTTGTGAGTGCAGTCTAAGTGAAGACATTTTGCAAAATTCTCCGAATTTTGATTTTTCATGTAAAAGACCAAAGCATTGCACAGCAAGTAGCTTCCTGCTTATGTGATTTTGTAACAATGCGGACTTTGGGAAAAAGCAATCTTGCTGAAGTGAAAGAATCAACTAAAAATGTTTTGAGAAGGGATAATTTTCTCGTGATAGATAGATTGTGCTTCAAGTTTGAAAGCTGCTTCATGAATGCTGTTCCACCGTTAGAGTCAATCTCTGCGATAGATGTTGATTCGCCGCACTTTATCAATACTAGCCGACTAGCTAGTGTAGTAGCATATTAAAAACAATTTTTTATTATCACAACTCTGCTGGCCTTGCAAATGGATCTCGTGAGAAGACATATAGACTCATTAGCCAATAAGCCAAAAGATTTCTTTGAACTCCGCAATTGTCTGAAGGCAATAGTCAAATCTTCATTACTCTGTCTATCACAATGGCTAGTAATAAGAGATTCTTTTCTACACTAGGCCTGATTAAAACCTATCAGAGGCAATGCTATAGAGTTGCCTATAGTAAAAACAAAAAAAATTTTTTTAAACACGAAAAACGGGTTTTAATTTTCTAACAAGCAGTGAACTACAAAACAATTAATTATGCACAAAAGCTCCGAATATTTCGGCCCCACATCCGGGAGCCTTTCTCAACGGAAAAAAAAAAAAAAAAAAAAGCAAAAAAAAAAAAAAAAACAACTTAAATTACATTACAATAAAACATACTAAACACATAAAGAGAACAAAAAGCAACTTAATGTAATTTAAGTTGTTTTTTTTTTTTTTTTTTTTTTGCTTTATTTATTTATTTTTTTTCCGTTGAGAAAGGCTCCCGGATGTGGGGCCGAAATATTCGGAGCTTTTGTGCATAATTAATTGTTTTGTAGTTCACTGCTTGTTAGAAAATTAAAACCCGTTTTTCGTGTTTAAAAAAATTTTTTTTGTTTTTAATGGAAAAGCAGTGTGGTCTAAGAAATTATTGTTGCCTATAGTAAAGGCCATGCGGCTCGAATGTTTTATTATTATTTTTGTTTTTCCCAGAGACACTTCATATGGAAGGGGTCGTCGTAAAAACTTTAAAGGGGCTCATTTGATTTGAAATCGAGAGTTCTAGTGCCCTTTTTAAGGGTCAAAAGTGATTGGAAGGCAACGAACACCCTTTCCACGCCCACCATTTCCCCAATTAAAGAAAGCGCAACAAAAAGTGATTTTTTTTTATCTAAATTCTCAAGGTTCCGATATTTTCAGCACAGATTTTTATTACTCATCGTTCAGGAAAGGTCTGATTCATCTACGTAAGAAAAAAAAAAAAATCAAACCAAAAGTTTCCAAACACAAAGAGAAAGTAGCTTTTGTGTCGGCTCCACCGAAGCAGGTAATTAACCTTTTTCAAACCAAACGATAAACAACTACGAGCGTAGAAAATACCACAAAATGAAAACAACAAAATAAGCGAAGTGGTAAAAAAAATTACAGTATGTAGACGGTGAGAGCCGCCGTTTACCCCCCCCCCCTCCCTCCGCCAAAAACATCCCTTAAGGAAAATATCCCGCGGAAAATAACACCTCACGGAAAAAAAACCCCTTTCAGAAAATACCTACCCGTGTAAAATCCCCCCCCCCCAAAAAAAAATACCTCTTGCCGTTGGTTAGTCTCCAATCACTGTCGGCTTATAAAAAAAGACTAGAAATGCCTGAGGATTATCAAACAATTTCTACCTCCATCCTCCTGTCGTCTCTCCCTTAGAGCTAATTCCGTATTTATTTGAAGGCTCAATGAGAGCTGAGATGTTTTGGCATCAAAATGCACCCTTTGAGGTGTCTCCCTCTCTTCCTAGCTACAAAACAATCAGATAACCCCATTGCAGAAGTTTCAGTTCCTTTTCAAGTTTTTTTTTATTTGTCTATTGCTTACAGATAGATTTGTCATTCGGAAACATACAGAACTTTTTTGTGTGGGGGTTTTCTGGAGGATCTTTCATGAGAAGAAAGTATTTGCACCGAGGGGGGGGGCAAGATTTACACATAAATTCCTCTTTTCCACTTCCCTTAGAACTTCTCAGTTAAACTAAAAAATAACACGACTCAAAGAAGATTTTTAAATTTTGAAAACCATAATTTCCGTCAGGGGGGTATTTTCCAGGTGATGGGGTTTCCGTGGGTGGAGGAGGGGAAATTTTCCGGGGGAAGGGGGTAAACGCTTAGACCCGTAGAAAGTGACAAGGTGAAGAGAACCCCATTAACAGACATAAAAAAGAGAAATAAATCTGGATTTAAGAGTTTATGACGTCCGATTTTCTTTGTTTTTGTGACAACAAAACAGAGCATTTTTATAAATCATCTTGACAGTAATTTATATAAAGACTTTAAAAAGCAAACAATTCCAACGAGGTTGAACCTGTAAAGATTCTTACTTGTGTTTTACCCAATGGAAGTACGGTGGTTGAGTTGCACGAGGGTTCAGTTGCACGGTCGTTCAGGTGCACGGTGGTTCAGTTGCACGGCGGTTCAGTTGCACGGTGGTTCACTTGCCCAGGGGTTCAGTTACATGGTGGTTAAGTTACACGGGGGTTTAGTTAAATGGGTTGAGTTGCACGGGGGTTGAGTTGCACGAGGATTCAGTTAAAGAGGGTTCAGTTGCATGAGGGTTCAGTTGCACGGTGGTTCAGTTGCACGGTAGTTCAGTTACAGGGGTTCAGTTACACGGTGGTTCATTTACAATGGATTCAATTTTAACAGGTATTTGTATCTGCTGAGCTTAAGTTTAAAATGGTCTTTACTTTTCTTTGAAAAACTTAATTTTCGGAAAGTTTTTTTTTTAATTAATTTGAGATCATCAACGACAGAAGGCTCAGTATCTGATGTGGATATTTAGTGAAATGGCTCTTGTGAAATTGTTGGATTTCAATGCTATGGTTGATATTTTTGGAAAAATGAGACCTTGACCGCTCCCAGTGTTGCAGTAAAACTGTAAATTACTTTCCAACTTAGATTATCTATGCATTCAATAAACACTTTTAAATGCTTCTTACTATTATTAGTCGATTTTTAGAGAGACCTGTGCTAACCACTGTGAAGAAATATTGATCTTCAACAACTGTGAGACATTATCCAGACGGTTTAGGGGCCCACAGAGGTTACTTAGCCCCCCCCCCCCCTTAGCTCAAAATTAAATGACGCCACTGATTTGTGTTAGAATGATCATGAATAAAGTTGATAATAGCCTACAATTAAAATGAAATGAAAATATTTCACTTAGAAGGATAAAACTTCTAATAATTCAGCGAACGTCGAAAAAAAAAAATGATGAACTTTTTACACAAGTGAGAAGCCCAAATACTTTGACTTCGTATCCAGGAGCTTTAATTAGCAGGTAAAGAAAAAGAAAGGGGAATAAGAAAAAACATAGCTTAAACAAATTAATAGTTTTACATTCAAAGTTTAGTCATATAAGTGGAAAACTCAGATATACACAATAGTATGTAGCAATCACCCGGCCTTGTATTTGTGCTGGAATTATCACACTGGACTTCCTTAAAACCAACAACAATAGTTCAGTAGATGTGAGCTCCTTTCTTCTTTTTTTTGTATTGAATTTGTATTTTTTCTAACTTTTAAATTTTCGGTTAGTATGGGCTAGAATCATTTCTTTGATAGGCTGTACTTGACACTGCAACCATATTCACCAGAAGCAAACACCATGTTTAGGTCTAATTATCTAAACCGATTGACTGATAGCTACTATTGTTGCCACCATCCTCATGAGATAGTTGTTAGTTAGTCTTGTTAGTTGTGATTGTTAGTTCTATTCAGGCAATAAGTATATGATCTTACCTATCAGTGTTTTCCAGCTTTCTACGGCATATCTTTTTAATGAAATCACCAACGGGATCAGCATTGTCACACTTAGACAAAACTGTTACAGCAACAAATGCAAAGAGCAAAGGAATAGAGCCAATGTAAAAAAGAAAGGAGTAGTCTATCCCTTTCACTATACCATCAGCAAGCATTGACAGGGGAATGGTTAGCGACATTGCCAGAGTACCAACAAGTGATGAAGTTAGGAAGCAACCCCTGTAATGACGTAATATATTGTTAAGTGTCAAGGTCTTATATAGTGTCAAGGGCTGGGCATCAAAATATATTAAACCTATTTTTCGACAATAGTATCTATATACAAACAGTTGAATTTCAGAAAAACGACTGAAAAACAGAAGTTAATGAAAACTACAAAAAAAACAGTAACAAAACAAAACCATCAAAATGTTAAAGAAACAAGGAAGAAGAATATCAAAAGTAAAAAGCTACAGGCAATTAGAAAAGAACAAACATACTGTTAAGAGATAGAAAAAAATTTATTAATGCTTACAAGTTGTCACTTTGACTCGTTGAACTGTACGGGAGGTAAGTAGTTAGTTAGTAAGTATGACAGCACTAGACCCTCAAGGCCCAAACTGGCTGCGCTGATCTCCATTTCGTGGTCCTTCAGCCAGGAAGTGTAATGGGGCGCTAGATTAAAAAAGGCACTAGATATGTGTGAAAAATTACTGTTCGATTTAGTTTCAGTGATGATATCCTTCATAATCAAACTATCTTAGTTTTTAATGCTGAGCCAGAGAGCCATAACTCAAATCTGCATCTACATGATGAACCTTTTCCTTCTTCCTGGAAGTTATGTTTGGGTTTCATCACTTCAGAAGATAAGTACAATACATCTGAACGATTTTAGAAATGTATAAACGAAGGTTCCCATCCAGAGATGCGAGAAATGATTCCTGGGAGGAGAATTTCTAAGGAATTTCAATGCATTAAACAGTTCGCGCTAAAGTAACCGAAACTCTAAAAACGGAATTTTGATATGAGTTAGATATATCAAAAGAAGTGGCTTATTATGCTGATTCCAAATATATAATGTTCATCAAGTTTTGTGTTGCCCATCAAAAGCTACGAGTTGCCCATCTCCTCCTAGCGAAAAGAATGTACCAGCTGCCGAAACGAAGGAAAAGGAGGAGATAACTTCAGAAGGAGCAGCTATTCAAGAATCCAAAATGGATCCAACCTCTAGCGAGAATAAAGATGAGCTGAAATCTCCTCTGAGCGAAAAGAATGTACCAGCTGCCGAAACGAAGGAAGAGGAGAAGATAACTTCAGAAGGAGCAGCTATTCAAGAATCCAAAATGGATCCAACCTCTAGCGAGAATAAAGATGAGCTGAAATCTCCTCTGAGCGAAAAGAATGTACCAGCTGCCGAAACGAAGGAAGAGGAGAAGATAACTTCAGAAGGAGCAGCTATTCAAGAATCCAAAATGGATCCAACCTCTAGCGAGAATAAAGATGAGCTGAAATCTCCTCTGAGCGAAAAGAATGTACCAGCTGCCGAAACGAAGGAAGAGGAGAAGATAACTTCAGAAGGAGCAGCTATTCAAGAATCCAAAATGGATCCAACCTCTAGCGAGAATAAAGATGAGCTGAAATCTCCTCTGAGCGAAAAGAATGTACCAGCTGCCGAAACGAAGGAAGAGGAGAAGATAACTTCAGAAGGAGCAGCTATTCAAGAATCCAAAATGGATCCAACCTCTAGCGAGAATAAAGATGAGCTGAAATCTCCTCTGAGCGAAAAGAATGTACCAGCTGCCGAAACGAAGGAAGAGGAGAAGATAACTTCAGAAGGAGCAGCTATTCAAGAATCCAAAATGGATCTAACTTCTAGCGAAAATAAAAAGGAGCTGAAATCTCATCCTAGAAAAAAGAATGACAGGGAGTCTGAGCAATTCAGAAAGCTTTTTATTGGAGGTCTTGACTACAAAACTACAGAAGATATACTAAAATCCCATTTTTAGCAATGCGGTGAGATTGTAGATGTTGATGTTATGAGAGATCCAAAAACGAAAAGATCTCGCGGTTTTGGATTTATAACATATTCAAAAGCTGCAATGGTTGATGCTGCACTAGAGTCTAGACCTCACAAAGTTAACAGCAGAGAAGTAGAAACCAAGAGCTCAATGTCAAGCGATATATTCTACAGCGAAGATGCTAAAGAAACTAGTCAAACAGGTTTTTTCAACGGAGATTTCCTATGCTGAGGACCGCAAACAGTGATTTATCACTGCGTTTACAATTTTGAAACTTTAGTTTTTTGGGGTTTAAGGGGGGAAATGGTAGCTAGGTTAGGTTACGTATTTGAATATCTGCTATGCTTATAAGGAAAACACATGAGAAATATACAACTTTGACTATATATTTGCACATTAGGGTTGGGGGTTGGTATTCAGTTTAATTTTTAAGGTTTATTTTTTTTATCGGAAATATAATAAAAGATATTATTTAACGATATTCTAATTCTTAAGAAATGCTTAGAAGCTAAGGTAGTTTACGTAGAAAAACGAACAAAACTCGCAACTCAACTCCTTTTAAACAAACAATTGTGTTCCTAGAGAGCTCATTGGAAAACCTGAAGCACAAAGTTAACAGCAGAGAAGTGGAACCCAAGAGAGCTGTTCCTAGAGAGCTCATTGGAAAACCTGAAGCGGGTGCCACTGTGAAAAATATATTCATGGGTGGATTGAAGGAAGACGTAGAAGACAAGGATCTTCGAGATTATTTCGGAAAATATGGCACAATCACTGATGCTGCTGTTGTTTCAGATAATAACAAGTTAAAAGCGGATCTATACTTTCCTTGCAACAGCCGGGATTGAACCTCAATCCCGAAAGTTTTTAGACCCGATTATATCCACTGTATTTTTTTTTGAATATTCAAAGTACATATGATAGAAAATGTAAGAGAAAATGACATCATAGCCCAGGTAAGAAAATCTCACTCAAATATTATGTTGCTCTTTACTTTCACTAAATATTTTTAAATTAAATATTTAAAAGCCTAAATTAAATATTTTTAAAAGATTTTGCCATGCTAAATTGAAAATTGAAAAATACCCGTAAATTGAATCAATGCTGACGAAATCAACATAAGGAAAACACATGAGAAATATATAACTTCGACTATATATTTGCACATTAGGGTCGGGGGTTGGTAATCAGTTTAATTTTTAAGGTTTATTTTTTTTATCAGAAATATAATAAAAGATATGTATTTAACGATATTCAATTTCTTAAGAAATGCTTAGAAGCTAAGGTTTTTTACGTAGAAAAACGAACAAAACTCGCAAATCAACTCCTTTTAAATAAACAATTGTGTTCCGAGAGAGTTCATTGGAAAACCTGAAGCACAAAGTTAACAGCAGAGAAGTGGAACCCAAGAGAGCTGTTCCTAGAGAGCTCATTGGAAAAACTGAAGCGGGTGCCACTGTGAAAAAGATATTCATTGGTGGATTGAAGGAAGACGTTGAAGACGAGGATCTTCGAGATTATTTTGGAATATATGGCATAGTCACTGATGCTGCTGTTGTTTTAGATAATAACGGCTCTATACTTTCCTTGCAACAGCCAGGATCGAACCTTAATCTCGAAACTTTCTAGACGCGGTTGTATCCACTGTGCTATTACAAGGTATTTTTTTAAATATTCAAAGTACATATGATAGAAAATGTAAGAGAAAATGACATCATAGCCCAGGTAAGAAAATCTCACTCAAATATTATGTTGCTCTTTACTTTCACATTTAAAATAACGAAATTCAGAACACGCCTAGAGTTGGGGCTATTGAGAAGGAAGCTTGTTAAGAAAACAATTCCAATTCAGAATATGCAGAGAAATTGTAGTTGATACATTTTGAAGGTGCTTCCTCAGTACTTCAACCCCTCACCCCGAATGGGCGAGATAAGGCCCAAATTAAATTTTTTTTCAAAAATTTTGCCATGCTTCAATCTTGTTTCAACCCGTTTACCCGTAAATTGAATCAATGCTGACGAAATCAAAATAAGGAAAACACATGAGAAATATATAACTTCGACTATATATTTGCACATTAGGGTCGGGGGTTGGTAATCAGTTTAATTTTTAAGGTTTATTTTTTTTATCAGAAATATAATAAAAGATATGTATTTAACGATATTCAATTTCTTAAGAAATGCTTAGAAGCTAAGGTTTTTTACGTAGAAAAACGAACAAAACTCGCAAATCAACTCCTTTTAAATAAACAATTGTGTTCCGAGAGAGCTCATTGGAAAACCTGAAGCACAAAGTTAACAGCAGAGAAGTGGAACCCAAGAGAGCTGTTCCTAGAGAGCTCATTGGAAAAACTGAAGCGGGTGCCACTGTGAAAAAGATATTCATTGGTGGATTGAAGGAAGACGTTGAAGACGAGGACCTTCGAGATTATTTTGGAATATATGGCATAATCACTGATGCTGCTGTTGTTTTAGAAAATAACGGCTCTATACTTTCCTTGCAACAGCCAGGATCGAACCTCAATCTCGAAACTTTCTAGACGCGGTTGTATCCACTGTACTATTACAAGGTATTTTTTTTTAATATTTAAAGTACATATGATAGAAAATGTAAGAGAAAATGACATTATAGGGAGTAAGAAAATCTCACTCAAATATTATGCTGCTCTTTACTTTCACATTTAAAATAACGAAATTCAGAACACGCCTAGAGTTGGGGCTATTGAGAAGGAAGCTTGTTAAGAAAACAATTCCAATTCAGAATATGCAGAGAAATTGTAGTTGATACATTTTGAAGGTGCTTCCTCAGTACTTCAACCCCTCACCCAGAAAGTGCGAGATCATGGCCCAAATTAAATTTTTTTTCAAAAATTTTGCCATGCTTCAATCTTGTTTCAACCCGTTTACCCGTAAATTGAATCAATGCTGACGAAATCAAAATAAGGAAAACACATGAGAAATATATAACTTCGACTATATATTTGCACATGAAGCGGGTGCCACTGTGAAAAAAATATTCATTGGTGGATTGAAGGAAGACGTTGAAGACGAGGACCTTCGAGATTATTTTGGAATATATGGCATAATCACTGATGCTGCTGTTGTTTTAGATAACAACAAGATAATAGCGACTCGACACTTTCCTTGCAACAGCCGGGATCGAACCTCAATCCCGAAACTTTCTAGACGCGGTTGCATCCACTGTGCTATTACAAGGTACTTCCTTTGAATATTCAAAGTACATATGATAGAAAATGTAAGAGAAAATGACATCATAGCCCAGGTAAAAAAAAATCTCACTCAAATATTATGTTGCTCTTTACTTTCACATTTAAAATAACCAAATTCAGTACACGCCTAGAGTTGGGGCTATTGAGAAGGAAGCTTGTTAAGAATTTTATATCCTTTAATCGAGTAGCGAAGGGTCATAATAGAAAAAGTGTTTAGTGCTGTCCTCCTCCAGGTTTTTTCCCCATTTTTATTTTCCTTTTTTTCTCGTTCTCTATTCCTTTCACCCTCTTCTTCTTTTTTTACCTTTAAAGTTGAAACCATAGGTTGATTTATTTATTGCTTTACTACACCTCTTTTTTTTCTTTTTGATACCTTCAGTTAATTTGTTGTTTCTTTTTGTTTTTAATTAATATTAGTTAATGTCCTGCCCTAGCCAAGCATATTTTTGTGTTTTCCTGGCAGGAATGTTATGTAAGTTATGTATTTTCCTTTTAAATATAGATAATTGAAACTGAAACTGAAACAAACGTAGCCTAATTTCATTACAAATAAAGCGAACTAACTTGGTTGAATCCAGTACTACCACCGTGTGGCATTACTTCTTTTGCAACTGGGAAGCCTAAAATATAGTTATTAGTACTTTTAAATAAATTAGCTTCTCAGAATGTTCGTAGTTTGGTGCCATAAAATGGCAGAAAACAAGACTTTCCCCTGGCCCAATCTGTATGGTCACGTAAAAATAGCTTTAAATTCACGTTTGAATGAACTCCCTCCCAATTATCTTAGACCTTCGGTTTGATACAATCACCCCTGGGAAAAAAACAAAACAAATAAACATGCATCGGGATGTTTCTTCTGAAAATAAAACGAAATTCCACATTTTGAAGATTGAGCTTGAAACCTCTATGGTAGGGTTCTCTGATATGATGCATCTAATTAAAGTATTTTCAACAAGATTGCTTGCTTTTTTGGGGTTGTTTCCCCTTTTTCAAAAATCAGGCAAATTTTCTCAGATTTTTAGTTTTGGGTGGGTAACAATAAACTGAAAGAATTTTATATATTTAGAATCAACATAATAAGTCAATACCACCCATCTAGCAATTGTCATGAGAATTCCATTTTTAGTTTTGGTGAATACTGGCCTAAGTCACTTTTGACTTCCAATTTTATATCAGAAACTATTCAATAAGATTGTCTTGTGATGACTTTTTTTTTAACCTGTTCATTTTATTTAGTTGAATAGGACAGTAAAAGAAAGAGGGTCGATTTGATAGCCGGATAGTTCAGTTTAAATTTTGTTTTTATTTCGCTATTCTATTGTTTTTAATGTGTGAATATAAAAAGGATTTAAGTTCGAAGGGGAGAATTGTCCTGTTATGAAAGAGGTATATTTTACATGACCGGTATAAAATCAAAACGTGGTATCTATGCAGGCAGGATGATTTTTGAGTATCTCTACTCCTGCTGTAAACTATTAGGAAATGGCAAAAAGACAAGTCTACATCTGTTATAATCTAAGGAAGCAATAAATCTTTCTGTAATTTTGGTTTGAGTTTGATTTTGTTTCAAGTTTAAAAGCATAATAATTAAATATATTATTGATTAAATAAATTGATCCCTTTGCCAGGAATCCTTGTTGTTTAATATTTACTGTATTTTGTTTCATTTTGCATGCAATTTAATTACTCTTTTTATTTGAGAGTTTTTCCTAAAAGTATTTAAAGATAAACTTATTCCTACAAAAAAATATCCTGAAATATATTCCCTGTCACCCAACCACCGCTACTATTTTAGCGTCTGCCCCCCCCCTGGAAAATTTTCTGCCGACGCACTTGATAGGGAAGTATAATGAAATTTTTCAGGGGGAGGGTTGGATTTCTTGGGGATGGATTTTCTACGGGAAGGATTTCCCCTTGGGATGGAAGTTCCAAGGATGAACTTTCCAGAGGAAATTTTACACGAGGCAAATTTTCCAGAATTCGTATGTAAAATTCGTTTTATTTGTCTTACTTTCTCGTTGGCGACCCCATTTTACATGCTTAGATGCATTGGGAGATTGTCCGGGGGAAATTGTCAGCGGAATTGAAATTCTCTGGGGGATTTTTACGGGGAAAGATTTCCCACAGGAGAAATTCTCCAAGGGGGAATTATCACCTGAAGAAATTCTCCATGGGAAAATTTTCTGTGGGAGAAAATTTCCATTTGGGGGGGGGGG
The DNA here is from genome assembly GCA_027921565.1 of Artemia sinica. Taxonomy (NCBI): domain Eukaryota; kingdom Metazoa; phylum Arthropoda; class Branchiopoda; order Anostraca; family Artemiidae; genus Artemia; species Artemia sinica. The sequence goes on along the minus strand of CM051274.1, from coordinate 28,313,732 downwards.
GGATTTCCAGGAAATATTCTTCATGCAGGACGGATTTGCAAATAACCTTAAAAAGGATCAGAAACTAAATAAAAATAAGCCTTTCTTCAAATGAAAATATGCAAAAGAGTATTTTTCAGGTGGAATCGTAAGTAAGAAATTTTCTGGGGGTATTTGCAGCGAGGAGGGAATTGTCCGGGGGTAGTTTCCCGGCGGAAAAATTTTACGTAGGTGGAACTTTCTATGGAGGAATTTTTGTGAGGGGATTTTCGAGGAGGGGGCGGATTTCCTGAGATTATTCGAAAAACTAAATTTCTTAAAATAAAAAAAAATTAATAAAATAAAAAAAAAGTTTTTTCTACTGAAAGTAAGGAGCAACATTAAACTTAAAACGAACAGAATTCATTCCGTATATGAGGGGAGCTTCCCCTTCCTCAATACCCGCTCTTTACGCTAAAGTTCAACCTTTAGTCTCAATTCTTTAAAAATGACTCTTGAAACACAAGGGCTATGCAATTAGAATTAGAACTTTTTTTTAAAAGTTCTTAAAAAACTTTAGCGTAAAGTGAAGGGTTTTGAGGAGGGACAGTCCCCCTTATATACGGAATAATTTCTGTTCGTTTTAAGTTTTAATATTGCTCCTTACTTTTAGTAGAAAAGAATTGCTTTTTTATTTAATTCACTCGAAAGGGTTTATACAAGCCGCTTTATTTTGTTAAAATACCGTAAATCATTTCAAAGGGGACAGGATCATGTTTAAAAGATTAAAATCTGGACGGCCTGGAAGGATTTTGTACATTTTTGACTCTGAAGAATAAATATCTAATGAATGAAAACAAAAACTTACCAAAGCCACAGAGCTTCGGACACAACAGTACCGACTAGACCATTAACTATAATATACAGAAATTGATTTCTGTTCGGCAACTGGAACGTTTCTTCACCACTAAAATGCAGCAGAAAAAATCCAGGCCATAGAATGATTGTGTTCATCAATCCAACAAAACCTTAAAAAGTTATTTGCAAGTTGGTGTTAGTATTACCCATACCTGCGTCTTTAGCACACACATTACCACATATGTACACAGGAGGAAGGGGTGTTCTGCCAATCAGGTTGTTCTGAAAGGGTACCCTTCTTCTTCCCCTAACTCACTAACTCAAACATGATAGCGCAAATGTAGGTGTAAACAGACCACAAAATATATCTTTTAAACCAATAGGCCATATATATACATATATATATATATATATATATATATATATATATAATATATATATATATATATATATATATATATATATATATATATATATATATATATAATATATATATATATATATATATATATATATATATATATATATATATATATATATATATATATATATATATATATATATATACTGTCAAATAAACTTTAAAATGTAGCCTATATAAAACCTGCGCAAAATATTTTGGCAACACTAAAAACCATTTCTTTTACTTATTGAATAAAAGAAAAGTTTTTCTACTGAAAGTAAGGAGCCACATTAGAACTTAAAACAAACAGGAATTACTCCGTATATAAGGCGCGCTGCCCCTTCCTCATTGCTTGCTCTTTGCGCTAAAGTCTTTAATTTATTGAAAAATACTTCCCTTTCAAACTCAACGGTCTTTGTGTTTAAAGAGCTGACCTTAAAAGAGTTGGGGTAAAAAGTCAAATAGCGTAAAGACTGAGCGATGAGGAAGGGAGAGCCCCCTCATACACGGAATAATCTTGTTCGTTCTAAGTTTAAATGCTGCACCTTACTTTCAGTTGAAGAAATTTGTTTATTTAATTTCTGAACGTTTTTCAAATCAGGCCAGAAAATAACAGCCCCCCCCCCCCCCGTACAATTTACCCTGAAAAATTCACCCCGGAAACTTTCCTCCCCAGGAAAACTCTCCCCGTGGAAAATCCTGCCTTCATAAAAAATTTCCGCGAAAAATTTTAGCATTCCCGATTACAACCATATGTAAACAATAGGTAAATTCCATAATTTATAGCCGTTTCCCCAGGGACTGTGGGGGTCATGTCATCACCAGAGGCATAGTTATTGTACCTTTCAATTATGCTGCTTACTTACAGTTAATTATCATGAACTGTTTGATAAAACTTCCAACCTACGGGCTGCTTAAACTCATGTAATGGTCATAAAAGGATTTTTTCGAGTGAAATTTGTAGTACTGCAATAAGTTATACATATATAGCTATTTTCTGATCGTCTTGAGTGTCAATGTGATACTTTATTTTCATTTTAAAATGCTGGTTTTTTCAATTTATGAAACCTAGAACAACATTACGTTAACATCAATATATTTTGTTTATGGAATGGCTTAAACGTAGTATACCTGTAAGAGTCCTATGTTATGTGAATGAAAATATGTATTTGAAGTAATCTGCCATCCCAGTGAATTTAGTATAATTATTTTATAATTTAGTAATCTGCTCTCTTTAAACGAGCTACTCTGTAATGTATATATGTTTGTATATTTCTCGAAAACAGATTTCACAACGAAATCTGCGGTTAGAAGACAAAGCAAAATTACAATGGAATGAAGGAACGTGTTAGTTTAGCGTGTTTGAGTCTGTGAAGGATAAACAGGAAGGAGGAATTGGTTTTTAGTATCTATGACACGTGCAAAATTACACGAGGTAATGATGGACAAAAATGAAGCGCAACGAGAACTGCGGTTAGAAGACATGCAAAAACAAGCATCACAGTGAATCCCAAACGAAAATAATAGACAAAGAAATCTCCGTTTAGAAGAAAAGCGACAATGATGATCGTCTGCGGTTAAAAGATAAGTGACAGGGATGATCACATCGAACTGTCAACAAAATTTGCAGTTAGGGGTGAAGCAGCAGTGAGAATCACAACGAGTCCCAGGAGAAAACAAATCCTATAATATGGATGATACTTTGATGCATTACTAGGAAGGAGGAATTGAATTTATGCCAGAATTTCTTAATTTAATTAATATTACTGATTTGACACCTCATGACTTATAACTAAAGAATAACGCGATGATTATTGTAATCCGTAATTAGATAATCAAATATATTCAAGCCTGCCGTGTGCCGAGTGCCGTGACCCGGGCGAAGCCTGATCTCCCGGTACTAATTAATAATTAACTAATTATTTCGTTTTCCTGCATTATATCCAATATATATTTCCCTCAAAACTTCAGTTCTATACAAGTTCAACAAACTGTCCAAAGCTTTTAGTTTTGACGCAGTTTATCAGTTTTCTTAGGCAGCGCAATAGCACTGCCTAAGTAAAGAGTGAATTGGGCATAATGTAGTATTTACTTATTTATTTTATTTTTTCAAAAAGGCACATCGTAAAGAAGGAGTAGACATAGAAATTTCGAAAGGAGCTCACTCGATTGGAAATCAAAAGTTCTAGTGTCCTTTTTAAGAATCAAAAGTGATTGGAGGGCAACCAGCCCCCCTCCAACACCCATGGATTCCCCAAATACATCCAATCAAAATTTTGAAATAAGTATTTTGTTCAGCACAGCTCAAAGGCCCAGTAACTATGTCTTTACAGATGTCAACCCCCAACAGCCCTCAGGGTGAAGGGTGTAAATTATGCAATTTGCCCATTGTTTACATATAGTGTTTGTTATTGAGATAGGTGGTATGTTTGACATTTAGTGTCCAAACATTGCATATATATATATATATATATATATATATATATATATATATATATATATATATATATATATATATATATATATATATATATATATATATATATATATATATATATATATATATATATATATATATATATATATATATATATATATATATTATATTCCTAAAAGTCTTAGTTATTTTGGATTTATTAAGGTTAAAACAGTTAAAACATTTAGTGTCCAAACATTGCATATATATATATATATATATATATATATATATATATATATATATATATATATATATATATATATATATATATATATATATATATATATATATATATATATGCAATGTTTGGACACTAAATGTTTTAACTGTTTTAACTTTAATAAATCCAAAATAACTAAGACTTTTAGGAATATAATATATATATATATATATATATATATATATATATATATATATATATATATATATATATATATATATATATATATATATATATATATATATATATATATATATATATATATATATTATATTCCTAAAAGTCTTAGTTATTTTGGATTTATTAAGGTTTAAAACAGTTAAAACATTTAGTGTCCAAACATTGCATATATATATATATATATATATATATATATATATATATATATATATATATATATATATATATATATATATATATGCAATGTTTGGACACTAAATGTTTTAACTGTTTTAACTTTAATAAATCCAAAATAACTAAGACTTTTAGGAATATAATATATATATATATATATATATATATATATATATATATATATATATATATATATATATATATATATATAATATATATATATATATATATATATATATATATATATATATATATATATATATATATATATGTATGTATATATATATATATATATATATATATATATATATATATATATATATATAGTCTTAGTCATTTTGGATTTATTAAAGTTAAAACATTTAAAATTTATATTGTTTTCAGTAAAGTGTTCTGCTGCAAAAGTGCAAATTATGTTATTTGATGGGAAAAGTTTCGTAAATGAATTTCCATATGGGTCAATGTTGAAACAAAATAAAAAAAAAACTGGGGATTTCAGAACCAGCTTTTGAGTCACTTATATCAGATGAAAATATGATGTGTTAACTGGTCTTGAGCAGTGTTTTATTATCTCTAAAACGTTTCCCCATTTTTTGGCCAAGTTTCTCCAAGTATTTGTCAGTTTCCCAAAGTTCATTGTATTCAATTTAGCAATATTTGAATTTATTTGAACAAATGAGTAAGCACCGAATATAGAAACGTTATTTTTCAGTTTTGTATAAATTCTGTCTTTATTGTTTACATACAAGACATGACTACACAATAGAAAGAAAGTTCAAAAATAAAAGGAGAAACAAGATTGAGTATATACACAAAAATGAGAGAAGAGAACAGGGAGAAAAGAAGACAAATAGTCATACCGAAAAACATCCTTATATCTAACGTAGATTCGTCATTGACTTTATGCTTAAAAATCACTAAGTATCCGGCATACGAGACAGCACCGACCAGGGACCAAATTGCGCCAACAGGAACACCTTTCTCGATTTTTAAATCTGAGTAGCTTACTAGGGCCTGAAATTAATTAATCAATCCTTATTCAAAGCTAGAAAAAAAGAAGAGATTTTGATCATTTTTTTGATTTATTTTATTTTATCTCACAACTATCTTGAACAAAGATTAGATTATAAGAAAGAAACTAGCAATGGAATGGCAGCTTCGAGACCTTTTTGGCCGATGTTGTTATGCAAAGGTATCTTGCTAACTAAAACGACTTCTATCGTCATTAATCTCTCTATGAAATATATAAATGCTAAGTTTCTGAATTGATACAACAATTTCAGCGGTTAAAGGAGGAATTGAAAAACGAAATTTCTTCCAAAAAATTATTTTGCTTTTTATTTACATGTGTCATTACTCGATGTCTTATACTTTAATCAATTTTCGTGTCTGGCAGTAATGAAATCAAGCAAGCATTTGGATAGCAAAAGGTCAATTGCCAAAAAGTTGATTTTGATTGAAAAAAAGAGCAAAATACTACTTTTTCCTGTATTCTGGATTTAATTTTGCTTTTCTGCTAATTTGCTTTTCTGCTATTTTTCTCTGCAAATATATATGTTTCATAATCTTTCTGGTACTTGTATGATATACCCCTACCTAATGCTCTTCATCTAATTAGAACATTGAATTTTCCATAATTTTAGGATTTTCCATAATTTTGTTAATAAAGTATTATATATTCATCATATTTTGATCCAAGAAATCCCAAAATTATCGACAATTCAAGGTTCTAATTAGATGAAGAATATTAGGTAGGGGGTATATCATACGCCATCTTTATTATGGTGATGTCACCATCTGATTACATACAATCTGTGGGTTAGAGCACTGGTTCCTTACTAATTTTGGACCTAGCATTTCTAAAATCCTGGTGCCCCCTTCATGACTTTTAAACTTTTTTATTCAAAATTTTACATGTATTTATCAGAAGGAAGCTGAAAACACTAACTTGGTATCTTTTTTGGGTTGTCTTCGGGTTGTCTTTTTTTTAGTTAGGCGTATTTTGCAATAGTAGTTAAATATATTTTCTGAATGCAATACTTTTTATACAATGTATAATGTCACTGCAGTATTATAATCTATCTTTTTTGCTCTTTAAATACATTTAAATGTCACTTCATTCACATGATTTTTTTTCTTCAAAACTAAGGCTTTAAAGTATAATCAGCCGAAGGGTACACGTCCTACCCATTACCCTACAATATATTGCGGTGCCCCACTGGTGGGTCTTGCGCCCCACGTTCAGAATCACGGGGTTAGAGTACAGCTTATCTAAGACCAGTATTTGCAAGGCTATTATATTTCAACTCAGCTATGGTAGCCAGGCACTAGGACCTTGAGTCAACATCGAGAAAATTGTGTAACATCACCAGGAAAATTACAGTATTAAGATAATAGAGTAACAGAATTGAACAAATAAATCTTGCTTAGTATTTCTTCAATTCAGAACCTCTTATTTGAAATCTGTCACATTTTCTTTTCTTTTCTTTCTTAACTGAGACTAAGACTTTCAACTCAGAATCTATATTATCGTTTTACAGCCTTTTTAGTGTCGGACTCACAATATTAGAATTAAGATTCTTGTATTGTAACTTTACAAATATGGGACAAATGGTCTCTCAGGCTCCAACAACCGGCATAAAAAAGGGGCATAGCGTAAACGTTATAATGGTAACTTTTTATTCGCTGTCCCAATTTATATATATATATATATATATATATATATATATAATATATATATATATATATATATATATATATATATATATATATATATATATATATATATATATATATATATATATGACAGCGAATAATACAAACAAATTTAAAAAAGCACAAATTTCAATGACACATTTAGAAGTTTAAGGTAGCCTATATTTTCATGCGAATGACAACGAATAATACAAACAAATTTAAAAAAGCACAACTTTCAATGACACATATAGAAGTTTAAGGTAGCCTATATTTTCAGTTATGCCTTTGTAAATTAACTGACGAGAATAATGGACTACGTGGTTAACTTTTAGCACCTTTTAGTTTGTCCCATTCACAGCTGTCAAAAATGCTCCGAGTTTTCCATGAAACTATATCAGTTATACAAACTAAAGTTTTCAGTGACGATCCGCTGTACTTCAGGTATTTTGTTGGTTTATGAGAAGATTAGCCCTGAGCTACGTTGAGCTGTTACAAATTGCCAGTAGAGTAGGCTAGTATAATAATCGTCGAGGCAAGCGGTTTGATTTACCCTATGAATAAGTCTTTCAATATTAGGGAAAAAATTAAATATCTGACATGAGTAACAATCATTTAAAAAAATATTCATAAACAAAAACATTTCTGTAAATAATTTCTCAGATGCCCAATGATTTGTAACAGACACACTGTGCTTTTTATTTTTGCTAATGCAATATATTTTCAATATACGTTTGCAATATGCAAAATATGTTCAAAATTAGCAACAACCAACCAGTATGAAGAATTTTGGCAGTGACTGGCGTAAATAGGCACGCCAGTTGGCATTTGAAAATAACTTCAAATGCCAACTGAGGGTGAGAAAAGGTTAAAGGGCAACAGGGAACAGGTCCAAGGAGAAGCGATTTCAACTAGTGTTGGGGGGGACATGAAATTCGCTGATGCCCTTCAATAATTTGTACAGGTTCGGGGAGAACCGGTTTCAACTAGTGATGGGGGGGGGGGAAATTTTCTGATGCCCCTCAATAACTTGTAACAGGCACACTGTGTTTTTTATTTTTGCTAATGCAATGTTTTTCCTCAAGAAAGAAACAGTTTGTGTTCATATAAAAGCAGGCCAAAAACGGCCAGGGATACTTGTTTAGTACTTTAAAAAAAGGTTAGCATAAATGATTTTCCATGCCAGCCAAACTATTTTGTTAAATAGCTTTTCCATTCGTTATTGAGGTACCCCTTGGTTCAGAATATTAAAATTAAATTTATGAAATAACACACTTCTTTCAAGAATATTCAAGTTTGATTAAAGGATAAGAGTAAACTTACCACTCCAATAATACTCAATATAACAGCAACTAATTTAGATAAAGTAAAGCGATCCAAAGTACTGCTGGGTAAAAACGCTGCAAAAATAAGAGTAAAAAGACTAGAACTTGACGAGAGTACATTCACGATGCCAGCTTCTGTGTCTGACAGAGCTGCCTGGTAGCTGTAGTTTCCAATAAACCACTAAAATAGATCAAAAACAAGTTAGAGAAAATGAATTCATAATCTACTCGCAGACGTGTTTTATCTGCTTCATTCCATGGACACAAAGGAAACTTATGAAAGTAGTGGAAACATTTCATCTTGAAAATACCGATTACTGAAAAGCGAATTTTTTGAGAAATTTGTGTTCTTTACATTAAGAGAGGCATGGGTTTTACAAGTTTCATGGTTTCTCGACAATTCTTTGAAGTAAGAAAAACCCTTACCCTAGAACAGATACTTGATATATATGATCAAACCAATACCATAAAATTAATTGTTGGAATTCACTGCCCTTCTGAATTAAAATCCCTAATCAGCTGACAGAACGGACCTCAACCCCCCTCCCAGGCTTTTTCAGCTCAACCACGTCGTTAATACAACCCAACTCTTCCAATATTCGATGTGATCGTTGCCATTTTTCCACCACATTATCAATACCTCCTAGGAAGAGGATTTTAACTTCTCCCTTGAGTTTGTACTGGCGGGCTGACCAATAATGGATCCTTAACAACATCTTCTTCAGAAATGGATTCAGACTATGAAATTATGCTCTGTCGTCACAGACTGGGCTTTCAAATTGTAATCCCTCTTTGTAACTCTTTTTTTCTCTTACATTCCTTAGTTTCTTATTAGGAATAAACAAATCATCATGAAATGAGAACTGAACTGCCACATTAGGTTATCCATACTGAAAACAAAGGTACTGAGACCTTTTAATTTCTCTAAGGACGAACGATAGAATTATTCCAAACCTTGACAGGCACACTAAAAACCTAATTTTGACAACACAGGGCTTGATGCAACTCATTTTCTGTGAGTAGATGTCAAAGAAAACTACAAATTACAGAATAAGTTGCATGCTAAACTGACATACCAACCACTTCATTTCTAAGATTTAGGGCTGAAAGCCTCTCAATCTCTTAGACCCAAACACTAGGGAAAGAATTCTATCTTTTTTAGAATCGTTCACTTTCCAGAGTTACGTTCTGGCACACTTTATACTGTACTATATATTATACATCTGTACTTTATACTCCATCCCATCAGCTACCCCCTTTTTCCCTCAGGGACTTAGACACCATTTGTAAGTACCACGGATCACTTCACCATCCCTTCTTTCGAGAAAAGAAAAAAAAAAGAGAACAGAGTTGCTCAAGTTGAAGAAAAAACGTTACAGTAAATCACTTGCACGGTAAATCACATACAATGCACAAGAGATTGAGATCATGACAATTATATGGAGATTATAACATTTTTTGTTTGTTTGAACTATTAGCTTAAATTATATTATGCGACGGCCTTTGTTTAAAGTAAAAAAAGAAAATAACTACAAACTCGAACATTAGTAAATAGGCTTTAAAAGTGAGTTTACCAGTAAGCAAGACATAATAGCTAGGGATGAAACTATAAAAATGGGCTTACCAGTAGGCAAAACGTAATAGCTAGGGATGAAACTTCTCTCACTGAAAATCTTGAAACACCTAAGCTGTCTAAATTAGCATGTTCATCTGCTGTGTCTTGCGATGGCTGCTAAAAAGTAAAATATTAAATGATTGTGGAATAAATGCAAGAACTAAAAGAAACTTTATATCAATCGTCCTTACTTAATACTTTACTTTCCAAAAAGACAAAGGGCATTCAGGAGAGCCTTTAAGAGAAAGTTGAGGGGAGTGTTGAACTAAATCAAAACACATTATTTGCTTATGGATTGTCAAAAGTCAGAAATGACTGAGTATATTAATTTGGAACTTTCAGGAAATGTCAAGGGATATGACCAACAAGACAATATTTGCATGCAACCACTACTACTACAACTACCATCACTACTACTGCTACCAATACTACTACCACATTACTCCATTTAGAATTGAGAGGAAATTTGAACTAACAAAAGGGTCAATCCACGCCAAATCATCCAATCGTGACTGCGCGTGAAATTCCAATTTTGCTGAAAAAATTCTCAGCTGTTCTCTTCATTGATAGTACACACAGGATTTTTTTTTTTTTTTTTTTTGAAAGCTAGTTTTTCGGGAAAAAATTTCCAAAGTTTCAAAATTCGCAAAAAACGAGGTTCTTTGAAAAAAAAAAAATCCAAAAAGTTGGTATTTTTTCCCCACTTATTTATCCAATTACCAACATAGCCAGGAGAGGTTGGATAGAAAAAATAGAGGCAATCCGATAACGACGGAAGAACTGACGGCCAACCGAAGTTTTTGAACCCTTGTGCGAAAAAGCAGAACTTCAAAAATCTGTAAATTCTTAACGGTAAGAGCTAGGATACCATTTTTTTTTTATTCTTGTCCTCTTGTCACCAGGTACAAAGGGAAGTTTTGCATTTTGTCCTATCGCTTTTAGTTTCGGAGATATTTCCATAGAATTTTGACAAATTGTGAAAATTGTCACTTTTCATCCCCAAAAAAAGCTCTGTAGGCAACGCGATCCAGGAAAACTACTTATTAGGTCCTAAACTACCAAACATGACCTACCTGAAACCGTAAAAACCTCGATGGCAAAATTCGATCCTGATTTTTAAAAGAAGATTGAAGTTGGACCGTTTTTCAAGTTAACAAAATGCATGCGGAATGAACTGCTGCAAGTTTAAATTCTTTGTTGCCAAGCAGTTTATTCAAATATCGAAATCACACAAATTGACCGATTCCTTTCTCCAGAGTAAGTTAGTGGGATGCGTCATCGAATTATTTGAAGTTCAGATATTTCACTCACAGTCGAATAATTGCTATTGACCGTGAATGAAGTATAATCCATACCGTACTGTGAGGATTGTTAGGTGTCGGAATTAGAAAAAATAGCTCTTGAAAAATGCTGTGTTGGACTTCATTTAAATAGCGAGTGTCACAAGAAAACATTTTTTCGCAAAGAAGGACTTAGACAATTTACCGAACTTTCAGATCAGAGTCGCGAGACAATTTTATTGAGAACATTTATTAGCTCCATAGAGCGTATTTGCTTTCATCATGAGCAATTCTACCTTCATCAGTTTGCTAAGGCTGTTCCGAGAATCTGCTGTGATCCATTTGAGTTGCACACCTCTTGTCCTCGGAAAGGAACAAGAGCTATAACACTAGAAAACGCTAGAACCATGTCTCGTTTCAAACTTATTCCCGGTTACAAGATGTGTGCTGAATGCCGCACCGAAATTGACGATCGTGCCTACGAAGAGTCCGATGATGACATTGTTAATATCCCCCAAGTTTCTAACGACGGATCTTTCTCATACAATTCCCAGCCTGATTGTTCCTCAAGACAATCTGCAGCGAACGCAGCTACAGTTGTTTCAAGTTCATTTGAAAATATTGGGACCTCGCCGCTCAAGCCTTATTCCTTAAAACTCTCTGTTGGACAAAAAAAAGACTACGTTAAACGGAAGTCCGAAACGGTTGCAGAATCCGTTTCCAAAATCATTAATGTCGCTTTGAGTGTTCCAACCAGTGCTACTTCCTCTCCTGTGCTGAAGCGCAAATGCATAGCTTCGTCATTGGTTCAGAATTCTATGGAGTCTGCTGAAGAATCTGCCCCCTTTCTGATGAACGACACAGAAACAAAGGATTTCTGTATTTCCCTGAAAACCAAACTTGAAACCTCGGATACATTATCTAGGAAACTTAGTCTTCTCACTCTAGTGCCTCCGACATGGCCCCGGCAAAAAGTATCTGATTTTTTCCAAGTATCGGAATACCTTGTTAGAAAAGCTAGGAATATCAGAAAGGAGGGAGGAATATTGCCTTTTTTGACCTCAAAAAAGCCACCTAATGTTCTTAAGCCACATGTAGTTCAGGCTGTTCTGGACTTTTATGAATCTGACGTCAACAGCCGGCAGCTTCCAGGCAAGAAAGATTTCGTCTCCGTAAAAATAGATGGCAAAAGGGAACAAAAACAAAAGAAATTACTGCTGGCCAATATTTCTGAACTTTACGAGTTATTTAAGAAGGACAATGAGGACAAGCCGGATTTCAAAATCGGATGCAGCAAATTTGCTGAGCTTAAGCCACCCTGGTGTGTTACAGCTGGCTCAAGTGGGGTTCATTCGGTATGTGTTTGTCTGTACCACCAAAATGCTAAGCTTAAATCATTAGGCGCTGATATAAGGATTTCGCTCGAGGATTTGATGTCCAAAGTTGTATGCTCTATCAGAAATGAAATGTGCATGCTACACAAGTGCACAGTCTGTGTTGATAAACAAAACGACTTGGAGAGTTTTCTCTGGGAGGAACTAGCTGAATCTGATTCAGTGACCTATAAAGAGTGGGTACATGTGGACCGAACAGTTCTTAGACAAGTAGAAGAAACGATAGATGTGTTCATACCGAAATTCGTCGAGTCAATCCGGAACCTTACAGTACACCATTTCATTTCAGTCCGTCAGCAAAATTACATAGACCAACTAAAGCAGAATCTCTGCTCCAATGAGGTCCTCCTGCTTTTAGACTTTGCAGAAAATTTTTCCTTTTTGGTCCAAGACGCAGTTCAAGGTTTTCACTGGGAAAATTCTCAGGCAACATTACATCCGTTTGTGGTATATTGGCGTAGGGGTGATAGCCTGTTCAGCAACAGTTTGTGTGTTATCAGCGACCACATGGACCATAACACTGCTGCAGTTCACGCTTTTTTGAAAGTCGTATTACTTCACGTTAAGGCTATGATTCCCGGCCTTTGCAAAATCTATTATTTCAGCGACGGTGCAGGATCCCAGTACAAAAACAGAAAAAACTTTGCAAATTTGAGCTGCCATTTCAGTGACTTTGGGTTAGATGCTGAGTGGAATTTCTTTGCTTCGTGTCATGGAAAGAATGCGTGTGATGGGATTGGCGGTACTGTGAAAAGACTAGCAGCTCGCGCCAGCTTGCAAAGGCCATTTGACAATCAGATACTTACGGCACACGATCTTTATGAGTGGGCAGATAAGTCCCTACCCAACATTACAGTATTTTGGGTTTCGTCAAATAATGTTAATGAAAACTTTGAAAGTTGCCTCGAAGATCGCTTTGAGAAAGCTATTACTATTCCTGGAACTCAGTCATTTCACAGTTTTAGGCCCAAAGGCAAAAATAATATCAGTGCTTGCGTTTTATCGGATTTGGGTACTATCTTGCCAAGAGAAGAATTTATTGTGTTGCGGTTAGATTTCGAGAACGTCCTTTTAACCGATCTGGACTCGGGAGACTACGTAGCCTGTGTGTATGGCTCTGATTGGTGGGTGGGGTGTGTTGTAAGCATTGATGAGGAGAGTGGCGAAGTTGAAGCTAAGTTTATGCACCCAAATGGATCATGCTCAAGTTTTCGTTGGTCTCGGCCTGACGACACGTGCATAGTACCAGCTGCTAACTTACTACAAAAGCTGCCTATTCCTGAGTCTCGTAGTCGCTCCGCAAGAAACTTTGTTTTAGAGCCAGATGTAGTAGCCGTTGTTACAGAAACATTCAAAACTTACAAGCAGAAAAGCAGAGAAAGCAACCATTAATTGTTTTATTTTCATTATTTCATTTTTTTCTAACTTAATTGATCTAAGTAGTTTTGAAGAAGCGTCTATTTGTTTCAAGAAATATAAAATCAGCCATTTCCGGACAAGTTCACATGAAGGGTAGGCTAAAAAACTTTAGTATACTATGCTACATACTAAGAATACCAGGTGCCTGAATTGATGAATTACATTCAAACTAGAAAAGTTTGAGATTGGTTACACGAGATACAGCATGAGTGGCCATATTAAAAGATATGTTCGCTAACCAAATAAAAATGCAATAATTGGCGATAGAAGAATCTGCATTTTCATGATAACAGGAAACTTGAAAAACGGTCGAACTTCAACCTTCTTTTAAAAATCAGGATCGAATTTTGCCATCGAGGTTTTTACGGTTTCAGGTAGGTCATGTTTGGTAGTTTAGGACCTAATAAGTAGTTTTCCTGGATCGCGTTGCCTACAGAGCTTTTTTGGGGGATGAAAAGTGACAATTTTCACAATTTGTCAAAATTCTATGAAAATATCTCCGAAACTAAAAGCGATAGGACAAAATGCAAAACTTCCCTTTGTACCTGGTGACAAGAGGACAAGAATAAAAAAAAAATGGTATCCTAGCTCTTACCGTTAAGAATTTACAGATTTTTGAAGTTCTGCTTTTTCGCACAAGGGTTCAAAAACTTCGGTTGGCCGTCAGTTCTTCCGTCGTTATCGGATTGCCTCAATTTTTTCTATCCAACCTCTCCTGGCTATGTAGATAATTGGATAAATAAGTGGAAAAAAAATACCAACTTTTTGGATTTTTTTTTTTTTCAAAAAACCTCGTTTTTTGCGAATTTTGAAACTTTGGAAATTTTTTCCCGAAAAACTAGCTTTCAAAAAAAAAAAAAAATCCTGTGTGTACTATCAATGAAGAGAACAGCTGATAATTTTTTCAGCAAAATTGGAATTTCACGCGCAGTCACGATTGGATGATTTGGCGTGGATTGACCCAAAAGGCGCTATGTGCATATACATTGTCAAAAGAGCGTATCTCATGAACTGATTTGGATACTAAGTTGGAACTTTCAGAAAATTCTTAAAGGGGATGATCATCTGACCAAAAGGCAATATGGGTGCGCTACCACTAATACTACTATCACTGCTAAATTTACTACTACTACTTTCAACTACTACTTCTATTGCAACTACTTCTAAGGCTAAGAGCATTGAGATGAAAATTTCAAGAAGTGTGTGAACATACAATTTATCAAAAGGACATATCATAGCAATGATTAATTGTTATTGTGATATTACCTTTTATAATAACTTGATATTCGTTCTTTATTATAATAAAAATTTCTTTTCGAAAGATAAACGTGTACAAATATTGTATTCACTTATAAAGTCATATACGGAAAAAATCAATCTCTTTGTATCTTTTCAACTTTTTGTAAACAGCAACCTTTTCAATGTGATTATCATAACATTATATTCGTTCTTTACTATAATTTCTTAGATGAAATAGCAAGAAACGATGTTTGTAAAATTTTTACTTTTAGTTACTATTTGCCGTGGTTTTTCTATACTAGATTTCAGCTATATACGATGAAACTTATATAGTCCCCATTTATAATGAAGTGTATCGATCCTTTATATATCATATTGTTAATTTTACAACTTTAATTAATGACGTCGTGGTCTAAGTGGCTAGCACGATCGGCCGTTAAGCACCCGTGGTCAATTATTTTTAATTTGTAATTCAGCTATCATTAAAACCATGATACCGATGATATTTACAAATTCCCATTTACAGTATCGATCCTTCATGTAAAACTGTTTGACCATTAATCATTAACAACCTGATTACAAACAGGAAAAAGCCTACGGCTTTTTCTTCTTCGGAATAGTAAGAGACGAACCTAAAACAATCAAGTAGCTAAACTAAGTCCAATGTATGCAATGGTTTGTTATTCCAATGATCATCTTTTAATGTAAAAATCTTACCACTGGTATACGATTATGATTTATGTACAAAAATCAAATATCTGTGAAAAGTCTGCAGTATGAAAAGACATCAAAAATGTAGTTTTTAGTGGAAAAATTTATTCTCTTTTAGAAATAATTTATTTTAGTTACAAAAGATTTTTAACCCAATTAATTTCATTTAAAATGAGCCATTGAACAACTCTTTACGATGTTCCAGTGCCAAGCTATCTGTGGAAAAGAAAAAAAAAAAAAATATCCCGTTTAGGCAGAATGTTGTAGTAGCTGCCACTTTTCTTGATTTTCAAGCCAATATATTTCCCTTACTGTTCAAGCCAAGGGACAGAAAGTTTCCTATAGAGGGGTTTCGGACAAAGCGGTTCTAATGGTGTGCTTTTTGTTTTGATCTGACTCTTTTTTTAGGAGCTACGGGTTTTTATATTTCTTAACATTGGACGTGATCGTCTCTTACTAGGTTGCTAGCTACCGCTGCAACCAAGACTATTTAATTACTATATCTCGTGGTTTGTTCTTTGCTAGGTGTTAGCTATCTCTACATCATAATCATCGTTCCCTTATGTAAAAACCCAGATATAATCTTATTTTAGTTACTATGGGCTGGAAGTCTGTTCTTTACTGTTTACTGTAATAAGAGACCACATGGCCCTACGACGACATGGCCCTACGAACAACCTACGATTATGACGTCGTTGATCAATCTTTAGCATGAAATATGCTGTTTTTCGTACAAAAATTGATTCTATTTTATAAATAATTTGTTTTAATTACAAAAGGTTTTTAACCCCAATAATTTCTTTAAAATGAGCCATTGAACAACTCTCTACGATGTTCCAGTACCAAGCTATCTGTGGAAAAGAATATCTGTGGAAGAAAAAAAAAGAAAAAAATATGCCGTTTAGGCAGAATGCTGTAGTAGCTGCCACTTTTCTTGATTTTCAAGCAAATATATTACACTTACTGTTCAAGCCAAGGGACAGAAAGTTTCCTATATAGGGATTTTGAACAAGGCGGTTCTAATGGTATACTTTTGTCTTTATCTGACTCTTCTTTTAGGAGTTATGGGTTTTTATATTTCTTAACATTGGACGTGATCGTCTCTTACTAGGTTGCTAGCTACCGCTGCAACCCGGACCTAATGAAGCAGCTATCAAACGCATAAATTTTGTTTCAGTTAAAACGCAACAATCTTTTCAATAGTGAAATTTAAAGAGTTTAAAAAATAATATACAAGCTTTAATGATGGCAGTCCACATACGGTAAAACAAAATACTATGAGTGGCCTAACTTTTCCTTCATATAGAATTTGGAATTATAGCCCCTTCCCGTAAACTTGACATGTTTGATCTATTAGTTTAAATTCATTTAAAAAGTCTTGTTTGATTCTGAAATTTGGAAGTTTCCTAAAACAATTCTGTAAACGGATTCAGGGAAACTCAATTAATTTCCTCTCCCGGGGAATCCCCCCACACCGTACAAAACTCCTCCACGAAAAATGTCCGTATGTTTCCCAATAACAAATGCTATCTGTAAACAATGAACAAAATGCAACATTACATTCAAATGTCTTTGGGTAAATAAGGGGCAAGGGAAGGAGGTTAGTTGCCCTCCATTTTGTATAGTCACTTAAAGGGACACTTAAACTTTTAATTTTTTGTTCTAATGAGCCCTCTCGCGATCTTCTAGGACTCTTGTTTCTATAAGATCAACCTTAAGGGAGCCAAAAAAAACCACATATCCACAATCTTTTTTTGGCAAAAAATACACAATTCCAAATATTTGTAGACGAGAGTTCGAAACCTCTACAGTAGGGCTTTTTAATTGTTTTGTAGTTAGAGAGGGAGGCAGATGCCTCAAATGGTGCATTTTAATGTCAAAACTTCCTAACTCTCATTGAGTCTTCAGGTAAATACAGAATTAGTTGTAAAGAAGGAGGGTAGAGCTAGTAATTGATATATAATCCCTAATGATTTCCAGGAATATTTTTGGTCTAAGCTGTTATTTATTTCGAATTTGGGCCACCCCTTCCTTATCTTCAACCTCCCCTTCGTGGTCGTTTTAACTTCGGAGGATGCTCATTCGATCGGAAATTGGGAGTTCTAGTCTTTTTTTTTAAGCCAGCAGTTATTTAAGATTAACCAGTCCTAGACTTGTTTTTGATGTCTGGTCCTTTTTTTTACCCTTTAGGACATCATGGGGGGCAGAACGTCAGCCTCCAGAATTCGGTAACTTTACATCGATTAAAACACTCTTGAATATCGTTTACTAGGCCTAAATTTCCAGAGTTTTACACCGGTATACTCGGGAAACGGCAAGGGTGCCGGAATAAACCAAAAGACACAATGTACACCTAATTTCTTAAATTATTTTTTCCTATGTTTGATCCCATGTTCGTTTCTATTTTCTTAGTTTCAACAGACTTTGACAGTGGTACGGTATTACATCAACTGTTGGCTGTTTTATCTTTAAAAATGTAAATGATTGTTCAGTAGCGTTGTTGACTCATATTTTCTCTTGAAACAAGTCCGAAACCCTGTAAAGAATGAATCCCTATTTTTAATGGTAATTCTCCATGATGTAGTGACGTTACATGGATAGTAATACGCAATAGATGCCAATAAAATACCGTTGTTTTTTTAAAATCGAGTAATACTCAAAACCCGTCATTTTTACCCACTTTGAAAGGGCACTAAAACTTTAAAAGGGACCATTAATACGGTACGATCACCCATGGAAACAACAAAACAATTAAACAGGCATCAGTGATCCATGACTTTGGTATCTTCCTTCTTAGAAAAAAAAAATACAAAATCCCACATATTTGTAGATAGAAGATAGTAAAACTTCTACGGAAGGGTTCTCTGATATGCCGAATTTGATGGCCTGATTTTCATTAAGATTACTTGAGTTTTTGGGGGGTGTTTCTCCCCCTGTTGGAAAACCATTCAAATTTTATCAGCCTCGTAGCTTTTGATGGGTAATGTTAAACGTAATCAATTTTATATATTAGAATCAACATAAAAAGCCAATTCTTTTGCTGTACTAGTTGTATTGGCCCGCGCCGCTCCTTACTTACAGTTCATTACCACGGACTGTTTGATTTTGAAAATATTTTGTCAAATATGTCTTTTTATTTCATTTCGTGGACTTCAATTCATATCTATGTTCTGTTTGCATTGAGAACGCCATATCAGAGATATCGGTCGAAATAATTGCATTAATTTTTTGTTTTCACTAGCTGTGAATTTTCTTCGGTGTATTTTGCCGTCCCACTTTTTACGTTACTGTCATGTTTAGCCAGTGTGGTCTCAGAACTTGTTTACAACTTAAAAGCAATCTAGGTTATGCCAGTGTTTTTCTGCCTAAGCTTTTTCGGCACTGGTGCACTATATGGGCCTTTACAAGGAAACCAGTCATGAGAACCCCGTTTTTGACGGGTTAATTCAAAAGACTGCTATAGAGTAATGCAACGCATAGCGTGGTTTTCATTGCGTTACGATATTTAAACTGTTGTTTTTTGGGGTTTAGGGGGGGAAAAGGTACCTAGGTTAGGTTATGTATTTAATATATGCTATGCTTTACCCAACACCCCCATCCCCCTAATGTGCAAATATATAGCCCAAATTTGTTTATAAACTATTATATATTCATCCTATTTTATTTTATTAGCATTAACCAAACTTGACTTTTTAGAAAGGCCCATTTAATGCACCAGTACCCTTTTTTCTTTGCTATATATCCGATACTGTTGCAGTGTTCATTGTCCAGCTTGAACAGTATTCATTGTTCATTGAAGGTCATTGTCCGGCTTGTGCCCTCTACAGATTGATTTCTAGAAGAAGTATTTAAGAAAGCATTCCGTCGTGTAGTGACGCAATACGTCTGACATCTGCTTGGTAATACGGGACCCAGATATTTAACCTAGCTGTGGCAACACACTGCAGGGCCCGGCTTCCGGTGATGAGATTATGCGAAAGTGTCTTCATATGAATGAAAATAATAATAATAAGAAGAAGACCCCCCCCCCTCCCAAAAAACATTGGTGTAAGCCTTTCTTTATTTTTCAACGGCGTCATCTTTTCTCAAATCGACTAACATGCCATCTGTACTACTCTCAAGGTAAATTTACAGCACCATCTATATTTCTTAGCATTAAAACCGAATGGAAATATCAAGCTTACTAAAAGTTACCTTTGAAGGAAGGGTCCATGGTAGCCACCCACCTCAAAAACCCAAAGAGAGATGGCGGGACAACTTCGAAGGTGACCTCCTATTCCTTCTCTATAAGCTGAAAATTCAGCATTATATAGCGAAACAAATTCATGAGCGTGTGAGGGAGATGGCCCCAACACGACCCATGAAGACGTCCGGGACATAAGTGAAGTAAGTAAAACTGTATCATCAGTTGCCGTCTAGAACAAATAGAAGAAGAGAGAGAAGTTCGGAGGTGACCTTATATGCCTTCTCAATAAGCTGAAAATTCAGCATTATATAGGGAACTAATTCATGAGCGTGTAAAGGAGATGGCCCCAACGCGACCCATGAAGACGCTCTGGACATAAGTCAAGTAATTCAAACTGCATAATCAGTTTTCTGAGAACAAACAGAAGAGGGGAGAGAGCCTATCACAAGCTTCGTATGTATCCAACGGTAATCAGTTATCCGTAAACTGCAGAGAACCGGTGAGTCGGTCCCAACACTCCCTTGTTCCTGGATATATGTAGCAGTTGCAAAAACTAGTGCTCATTTTGCTCTTGTCCTACGAACATCTAGGCACTATACGCTCGTATCGAACTCGGCTCTTTACTGGATTCTGGCTGTTTCTAATTTAATAGCGGATTTTCTAATTGAATAGCAGATTTTTATGAAGCGAACGTTTTTCCCAGATCCTAGCTAAGCATCAGAAAAATCTTATCTATCAATAATCTACCCGTGCAAACAAGTTCGAAATTTAGTCTTTAGGTTTGTCTCGTTCGACAACTACATCCCCCTTCCTTTCCCAAGCTGACATCGCAGAAGATGAATCGGAGACCTTTTCCCCTGACCCCTTCATCGAGCAATCTTATGAGACTGCCTTGGATCAGAGTCTGGCTTTTCACCCCGATTCTTACCTTGGCCTGACTCAACATTAAACGCACATTCGACTCTCTAATCCATGCAGGGATACTTCTGGACACTGGAAACGAGAACAGAATCTAGCTGTCATTCGCTGTTTCTGGAATCTATACTCCATGTTTAGGCTCCGACTGAAGCTCTCTCCGGCAAAGGTTTGTTCCCATTCCGGGCACTCGACTTATTCCAGCAAGGAAAGAAGCTGGTGAACGAACAGTCACCTACCCCGTCCTTTCAATCAATTGTGTACTTGATGCTCAAGATCTATGCCCCATATTCACTGATTCTGTCTTCAGTTAGCTTGTCTTCGGTATGTTATGAAGACGACATTCTGAATATCGGCCGAATTCTCTGGATAACCGAAATCTTCAAAATCCTAGAACCTGAATATCAGAAACTTACACTTCAATTCAACTGTCCAAAATTGGTTTCATCCCATTTAATTGAAAAAGTGACTCCTGTGTTTCCATCTCAACCCTAGATTCTATTGGACTGGTTCCATCTGCTAATTCAGTGATTTTAACTGTGATCTTTTTTTCATTTTGTATTTGTAGAACACTTTTTCGGTTTCTCCGTAAGTTTAGTTGTTCTAGTTCTTTCCTTTTCTCCTAACTTTTTCTCAAGTGCCCCGTTTTGTTCTTTCTATATTTGATGGGTTTTCAATAAATAAAGCAACGTCTTATGTCCTAGCACTATTTCCACCATAAAATCGTGACACTGTAAATTCACCTCAGACCATACCACCGAGAAATATTCACAAACCATGCCCAACGTTAATTAAATCTTCTGCAAATAATATTACGACTTATTTGCTTTGGTTTTCAGTGAAGAGCATTGGAATTTTAAGTCAACGATGGTATAAGTATTTACTCAAAGACATTATACTTTTTTCGTCCTCTAAAAATGTTGCTTCGGATGGCTTGCGGCTACATTCTACTAGTTGCAGTACACAAAATGTAGACAGGATTTCTTCTTTTATTGTAATTAATTAAAAAAAAAAAACTTTCCGAAAAATAAGTTTTTCAAAGAAAAGTAAAGGCCATTTTAAACTTAAGCTCAGCAGATACAAATACCTTTAAAATTCAAACTCAAAACGACCAGAAATTACTATTAAAGAATAAATGAAACCCAAAACGAACAGAAATTAAATAAGCAATTATAGCAAAAATATTCAACAAGTAATAATATAAATGAATAAATAGATCTTAAAGCGAGTAATGCTTACATTGAATATGAATATCAGGCTTAAAATAAAAAAAAATATTTTCCTATTGAAGTATAAATGTAACTTAAAACGAACAGAAATTAAATAAACAATCAATGTAAACAAACATACAATAGATATTAATGTAAATTAATAAATACATTTTAAAACGAGTGAAACTTAAATTGAATATGCAAATCAAGTTTGAAACGAAGAAAAATCACCACAAACAAGAGTTTGGGTATGACCTCCTTCTCTCACTGTAGAAGTGTAAAACCTACAGTGTCAGTGGCACTTTACTGAAAACCAATTTTATGACAAATGTTTTCTTTTGTGCTTAATATTGAAAATAAACATTAAAATTATAGTAAAATTTTGAACTGGTGAGCTTTCAGCAATTAACATCATTATACATAGAATATTCAGTTTAATTTATTAGCTCTTTTTAAAGTTGTTAAAGACGAATATAGTTTCCCTACAGACAAGTGTTTGGATACTGCCTCCTTTCCTAACTGTAAATAAAAACCAGAAGCCTACTGCGTCATTGGCGCTTAACTGAAAACGGATTATATTACAAATATTTTCTTTTCCAGTTCTTACAGTATTGAAAATAAAAATACAATTACAGTGAAATAAATTCTTGAGCTGATGGATCTTTCAACAATTAATATCATTATTCATCAAATATTAAATTTGATGTTGTTTATCCTTTCCAATACTGTTCAAGACGCATATAGTTTTCAGTAAAGCAACAATGACGCAGCAGGTTTTAGACTTTTACAGTGAGAGAAGGAGGTCATACCCAAACTCTTGTTTGTGGTGATTTTTGTTCGTTTCAAGCTTGATTTGGATATTCAATTTTAGTTTCACTCGTTTTAAGATTTATTTATTAATTTACATTAATATCTATTGTATGTTTGTTTGCATTGATTGTTTATTTAATTTCTTTTCGTTTTAAGTTTCATTTATACTTCAATAGGAAAATATTTTTTTTTTTTTCATTTTAAGCTTGATATTCATATTCTATCTAAGTATTACTCGCTTTAAGATCTATTTATTCATTTATATTATTACTTGTTGAATGTTTTTGCTATGATTGCTTATTTAATTTCTTTTCGTTTTGGGTTTCATTTATTCTTTGATAGTAATTTCTGGTCGTTTTGAGGTTGAATTTTAAAAGGTATTTGTATCTGCTGAGCTTAAGTTTAAAATGGCCTTCACTTTTCTTTGAAAAACTTATTTTTCGGAAAGTTTCTTTTTTTAATTAATTTTTGTTCGTTTTTGATTGCAAAAATTTTCAAGTTTTTACCTTATTTCAAAATCAAACTTTAAAAGAAAAATAAAATATTCATTAAAGTATCAGAACTGATATCAAAGTAACAATATCAAAGTGTAAAAATGGGTTTTTGTCAACCTCGGAGTTTTTATTATCTGATGTTTGAACTATTTTTAACAAAATTGCTATCTCAAAATTTTTATCGGATGGGTTTGGGGAAAAAGGGCGTGGGGGGACTAGATTAAGCTTCGGCCTCTTTTGACTCTTTAAAAGTGAACTAGAACTTTCTGTTTTTAACCAAGTGAGCCCTCTCTGAAGTTTATACGAGTATCTCTTCTATAAGAAGCATATATATCCCCAGAGTATAACTTATAAACTCTATCCCTGGGCCCTGGAGGGTTGTGTCGACCCTGGAGTTTTAATATCTGATGGTTGAACTATTTTTAACAAAATGGTCACCTGAATTTTTATTGGATGGGTTTATCCATCCGATACGCCCAAAGGCGTGGAGGGCCGGAGGGGCTAGTTGCCCTCTGATCTTTTTTCACTCTGAGAAAATGAACTACAGCTTTTAATTTCCATTCAAATGAACCCTCTCTGAAGCTTATACGAGCATACCTTCCATAAGAACCATATATGCCCCCAGAGCAATACTTACAACGCCTTCCCTGGCCCTGGGGGGGGGAGGTTGTGTTGACATAGGAGTTTTTCTTATCTGTTCTTTGAACTATTTTTAACGAAATGACCATACGTAAAGGTATTTTGTTATATAGTCTTTCAACTATCTTTAACAAAATAGCTACCTCAAATTTTTTATCAGATGTGTTTGGGGAAAAAGGGCTTGGGGGGCCACTTGCCCTCTGATCACTTTTGACTCTTAAAAATGGCACTAGTACTCTCAATTTCCAAACGAATGAGCCCCCTTTGAAGTTTATATGACGATCCCTTCTATATGAAGTGCCTCTGAGAAAAAAAATGGAGTGTGGGGGGAGGCTAGCTACCCTCCGATCACTTTTAACTCTTAAAAAGTGAATTACAATTTTCACATTCCAATCAAATGAGCCCTCTAGGAATTTTATACGAGCATCCCTTCCATAACAACGATAAATGCCCCCAGGGCATAACTTACAACGCCTACCCCCGAGCCCTGGGGGGCCCGGGGGTGTCGACACCGGAGTTTTTTATTATCAGAACTTTTAACTATTTTTAACAAATTGCCTATCTCAAAATTTTTATCTGATGCATTTAGGGCGTGGAGGAGGGGGGGCTAGCTGCCCTCCGATCTCTTTTGACTCTTAAAAAGTGAACAAGAACTTTCAATTTCAAATCAAATGAGCCCTCTCCAAAGTTTATACGAGCATCCCTTCCATAAGAACTATATATACTCCTAGGCATTAAACATAACGCCTGCCTCCGGGCCCTAGCGGGTTCGGTCGACACAGAAATTTTTCTTTTCTGACCTTTGAACTATTTTTAATGAAATGGCTATTATAAAAATTTTATCTGATGGACTTGGGGAAAAACTGGTATGTGGGGGGGGGGCTAGTTGCCCTCGGATATCTTTTGACTCTTAAAAATTGAACTAGAACTTTCAATTTCCAATCAAATGAGCCCCCTCTGAAGTTTATACGAGCATCCCTTTCATAAGAACCATATACGCCCCCAGGACAACACTTACCACACCTATCCCTGGGGCTCTGGGGAGTGTTTTTTGTTATCTAATTTTTGAACAACTTCCAAAAAACTGGCTATCTCAAAATTTGTAGGAGACGGGTTTGGGGAAAAAAGAGCGTGGGAGGGGGGAGGCTAGTTTAACTCTCTTGACTCTTAAAAAGTGAACTAGAAATTTCAATTTCCAAGAAAATGAGCCCTCTATGAAGTTTATACGAGCATCCATTTCATAAGAACCATACATGCCCTTAGAGCATAACTTAGAACGCCTTCCCCTGTGCCCTGGGGGGGGGGGGGGTTCTATTGACACCGGATTTTTTCTTATCTGACCTTTGAACTATTTTTAACAAGACGTTTATCTCAAAATTTTCATCAGATGGGTTGGGGGATGGCTGCCCTCGGATCTCTTTTGACTATTAAAAAGTAAGCTCGAACTTTCAATATCCAATCAAATGAGCCCTCTCTGAAGTTTATACGAGCATCCCTTTCATATGAACAATATGTGCCCCAGGGCATACCTTACAACGTCTGCTCCCAGGCCCTGGAGGGTTGTAACGACACCTGAGTTTTTGTTATCTGACTTTTGAGAAATTTTTAACTTAATGCCTATCTCAAAATTTTTATTGGATGCATTTGGGGAAAAATGGGCGTGGGGGGGGCTAGTTGCCCTCCAATCTCTTTTGATTCGAAAAAACTTAGCTAGAACTTTCAATTTCCAATCAAATGAGCCATCTCTGAATTTTTTACGAGCATCCTTTCAATAAGAACCATATATTCCCCTAGGGCATAACTTACAATACTGACCTCGGGCAGTATTGTAAGTTCTTACCGGAGTAAGTTTTTGAGGGAAAAGGGCGTGGAGATATGCCCCCAGGGCATAACTTATAACGCCTGCCCCCGGGCCCTGGTGGGTTGTGTCAACACCGGAATTTTTGTTATATGATCTTTGAACTATTTTTAACAAAATAGCTATCTTAAAATTTTTATTGGATGTATTTGCGAAAACAGGGTTTGGGGGCGGGAGCTGGTTACCCTCCAATATCTTTTGACGCTTAAAAAAGGAACTAGAACTTTCAATTTCCAGAAAAATGATCCCTCTCTGAAGTTTATACGAACATTCCTTCCATAAGAACCATTTATGCCCCCAGTGCATAACCTATAACCCTTGCCCCTGAAGACTGTGGGGGGAGTGTTCTGCTCAAACATATAATTTCCAGAACTTTCAACTACGTTGAACAAAATGGTTATACCAAAATCTTGATTGGATGTGTTTGGGGAAATGGTGAGCGTGGAAGGGGTGTCAGTTGCCTTAGCATCACTTCCGACTATTAAAAAGGGAACTAGCCATTTAAATTTCCAATCAAATGAGCCCTTTCTGAAGTTTCTACGACAACGTTGTCTATACAAAACCTTATATGCCCCAAGGGCATAACTTACAACCCTTCCCTGAGGGCTGTGGGAGAGTTGTCATCCTCAAAGACCTAATAAATACTTAAAAAAGAACTTAAAACTACGTTTAATAAAATGGCTGTCTCAATATTTTGATTGGATGTGTTTGGGGAAACGGTGGGCATGAGAGGGGGGTTAGTTGCCCTCAAATCACTGTCGACTATTAAAAAGGGCACTAGCCCTTTGAATTTTGAATCGAATGAGCCTTTTTTTTCAATCGAATGAAACCTTATATGCCCCCAGGGTATAACTTAAAACCCTTGCTTTGAGGGTTGTGGGGGAGTGTCTTCCTCAAAAACATATTTTCTATCTGAAAATCAACTACGCTGAACAATATGGCTATCTCAAAATTTTGACTGGATGTATTTGGGAGAATGATGGGCGTGGAGGGAGGCTAGTTGCCCTACAATCACTGTCAACTATTAAAAGGGCACTAGCCCTTTGAATTTCCAGTCGAATGAGCCTTTTTTGAAGTTTCTACGACAACGCCTTCTATAAAAACCTTATATGCCCCCAGGGCATAACTTCGGGCATAACTTAAAACCCTTGTCCCAAGGGTTGTGGGGGAGTGTGCTCCTCAAAAATATATTTTCTATCTGGAAATCAATTACGCTGAACAAAATGGCATCTCAAAATTCTGATTGGATGTATTTGGGGGAATGATGGGCGTGGGGGGGGGGCTAGTTGCCTTCCAATCACTTTCAACTATTGAAAAGGGCACTAGCCCTTTGAATTTCCAATCGAATGAGCCTTTTTGAAGTTTCTACGACAACGCCTTCTATAAAAACCTTATATGCCCCCAGGGCATAACTTAAAACCCTTGCCCTGAGGGATGTGGAGGAGTGTCCTCCTCAAAAACATATTTTCTATCTGGAAATCAACTATGCTGAACAAAACGACTATCTCAAAATTTTGATTGGATGTGCCCTCCAATCACTTTCGACTATTAAAAAGGGCACTAGCCCTTTGAATTTCCAATTGAATGAGCCTGTTTTAAAGTTTCTACGACAACACCTTCTATAAAAACCTTATATACCCCAGGGCATAACTTTAAACCCTAGCCCTGAGGCTTGTGGGGGAGTGTCCTCCTTAAAAATATATTTTCTATCTGGAAATCAACTACGCTTATTAAAATGGCTATCTCAAAATTTTGATTGGATGTGTTTGGGAGAATGAGGGGCTAGTTGTGGGGGGGGGGGATAGTTGCCCTCCAATCACTTTTGACTATTAAAAAGGGTACTAGAACTCTCGATTTCCAATCGAATGAGCCTCCTTTGAAGTTTCTACGACGACCCCTTCCATATAAAGTGCCTCTGGGAAAAAAAAAAAAATAAATAAATAATAAAACATTGGAGCCGTATTGCCTTTACTATAGGCAAAGCTACAGCGTTGCCTCTGACAGAGAAAAATACTTTATAAGCCAAAATAGCAAATTCTAGCGCAAGTTCATGTATACACTCAAATCAATGATTTAACACTCATGGGCAAACCCATAAATAAAATATATCAAAGATCGAATACTTCCTAAAGTGTTACCATTGAACTATCCAGTAAATTGAAGGACAAAATATTTATCTAATCTTTCGGAACAAGAGGCTGGGTAAATCATTAACTGTGGAAAATTCTTTTTGACTTGTCTCAGTCTAGTGTTCTGTCCTTTATTAACAGGTTTTTCAAGGTTTGTTAATAAGTCACGAGGGAATGACGAATTAGAGCATTTTGATCCAAATCTACATGTCAACTCATGTCTACAACTATCAAGAGAATTCAGATCGAGTTGTGGCAGTGAATCATACATTTTCAGTAGCTGTGCCCACATATAATTATTGGTTCTGTTTGGTTCTTTGTCAGCCTCAAATGCCAATCTGGACACGCATATTCAAGAGTAACGTAACTGCGGTACAAAGACTTGAAAACCTCAGACATACCAAATCTTTTCAGGTTGAAAAAAGAATGTACAAGTGAGGCGTTTTTTTCGTCAGATAGTCATCGTTTGAATTCCCTTTTAAATTTTCGTCTAAAAAGTAATCATGGTGTTTTAACAGTTTTCTTCGCCGGTAAGGGGTTATAGGAAGCGTGGTTCTCAGCGCTTAGGAAGAAAAAAGTGAGTTGAAAAACTCTTAGTTCCACTAACTGTTAGTTTCATCTGTCAAACCTTTGTTTTTAACTGATTTGAAATTCTCAAGTCAGTCTGTTCCATAGTTGGAGGGTTTAACCTCAGCGCCACGGCAGTTAAGTCGTCAGCAAATTTGAAAGTTGGCAAGTTGTTGTTGAGACAGGGTTACAACGATAAAAACAATAGCGGCCCTAATTTAGTTTCGTGTAGCGAACTGCAGAAATTCTATTACTCAATCCTTATTTAAATATTTAAGAATGATGTTCAGACTTGTAACCAAATAATATACAGTGCTATACCAAGGTCTAAATCTAAATTGTTGGGAATCTGTCTTGTCTTGTAAATACTCAAAAGGAAATCCAAAGAAAAAACTTTCGAAAGAGCCGGTGTTTTCGAAATCGACCTCATACCAGTAACATTGTTGGGGCTTTACGCTTGGGAATTGGGGTGGTTTACACTTGTTTCAGAATACAAGGGAAAACAGCACAAATGCGAATACACAAAATAGCACAAATACAAGAATAGCACAAATGCTAAAAATCATTGTTAAAGAATTGGATGAAATATCAGAGTACTTGATAATTCACTTAATCAGGATGTGATTTTGCCAACTTAAAATTTAAAGGGAATGATTTAAAGGGAAGATTTAAAGATAATGAAGTGTCATTAGGTAGTAAAACTGTTAGTCACGAGCGAATTCCACAAATAGATACAAAACATTTACTAACATCACTAGTGGACAGCGGTTTACCACCATCAACTGTCATTTTAAATTCAGTCATTTTTTTTTTTATCAATAATATTTTGAAGTATATCATGAAATTTCGGCGGACGCGATTTGTATTTACCTTATATCCCTGAGTTGGACCAGTACACATTTTCCTCCATGATTTTTTCCATAAGAATCCAAGAAGATACAAGGAAAAAAGGGCAGTCTTCAAGTACGTTGTGAAAAATGGCTTATTATAGTCGGCATCTTGATATATGAACTGCAATCAAGAACAGGTTAAAAATTTGAAGTTGATCCGAGGAAACAAGCAGAGAGAAGTAGTCTAATTTGCAAACTAAAACCTGATTTTTCGGAAGAAAAAACGCATGTGGTCTTTTGCCACATTTTTTAGACTGAAAAGCTCAAAAAACTGTTGTTTTTGTCTGTTTTTGTTTTTTCAAGCAGTATGCATCATTAGTTATTAGCAGGGGAAGGATCTAGTTATTAACGTACATGAATTATCCGTATTTTTCGCAAGTACTTGCCTAATGGCTTCATTAATCTGTTTAATCCTTCGCAAATATACTGTATAATACCTTAAACCAAATTTTTGGATTTATATGAAACCGTTTTCAGTAAAATACGGCAAATAAGGAGTGATCCTTATCAATGAACGCTGAAACTCTAAAAAGCAAAATTTTAAGACTAATGCATCACTTAAAGAATGTGGTTTTTATATAGGTTTGAAATATGTGAGATTCAATAATTTTACGTTTACCCCTTAAAAGTTAATAGCGTAATCATTATTTTTCTAATTTTCAAAAAAGAAAAAAAACAAAGCAAATAGGGTGCGATCATAATGAAAAAAAACGATATATAATCCATATGTGAGAAACCTCAAGAGAAAGATTCAAATCCCCAAATATAAAGATATTTTGTCTCAAGAAGAGTCATGAATTTCTTCAGTTTTGTAGGAGGAGGAGGGTGTATAGCCAAAACAGTAGTCGTAAAATCTCATAAAATTGTGCATTTGAGCAAAATTCGAAGCTTTATTTACATTTTTAAGTAGTAAAAGAAGACAAAGAAAGGCGTTGTAACATTTGTATATGTACACAAATAGAAAATATGAATGGCCATAAATCATACAGGAGAAACCTTACATTCATATATGCGAAATCTCAGACGGAATATTCAAATCCCTAGTAATAAAACTGCACAATCTAATTTCGCCCAAAGAAGGATCAAACATTTTTTGCATATTTTTTAAGGAGTAGGGGGAGGGGGTATTATCAAAACAGTGGTCGTAAAATCTCGTAAAATTGCGCCTTTGAACGACATTAAATGCTCTATTTCCCACACAGCAAGGTCTAGTAAGGTTATGTATGTGTACACATACACACAATATAAAGGCCGATAAAGTCAACGAAAAAATAAAAAAAAAGATTAAGAAAGTGAGGAGAGGGTCATGAATTTTATATTAAGCATGGAAGGTCAATTAAAATCCCCCAAAATTGGCTTCTTTACTGTCAGGATCAAAAAATAATTTTAGTAGATAAACTTTTATATACGTTCGAGTAGAACAATTCAATTTTAAATTTCCATTTAAGCAAAATAGATTTAAAACTGTTCAGTATTATCGTAGCTCAACATGCTATCAGTTATAGGAGTATGTTATCAGCTGCAAAAACAGAGTACAGGTAAAATTATACATTTATGATGCAACGGTAAACAACAATAAGATGAGAAGTTGTACAGGAAATGTCTCAGAAATAATCTAATCGAAACTGCCTATTAACAGAACTTCCCAGCGGTAACTAGATGGCGTAATTTAATGTTTTTCAGGATAACTTGGACTTACAGCCGTCCCTCTGAAACAATACAAATACAATCAATCAGATCAATCCGTTTTCTGTTATCACATTTAGTTCCAAGCCATTTAATAGTTTTATTTGTCCAAAATACGCGATCTCCTAGAATCATAATTAGTCAAATTAATAGTTAAACGCAAGATATTTTTATGCGACAAGGAATCAATTATATACAAAAATAAGAGCTGACCGCCAGCACTGCATATTCGCTAAGAATAACTGATCCCAGGACATATAGATAGCTACAAAAAAACCTTTGACTTTTAATTTACCGAATAAAAATGGTCATTTGAAGAAATCACTGCTGCCGTGAGAATTGAACCCTAGATTCCCCGGTGAATAGCCGGAAGTTTTAACCCGATGTTAAATGGCACATCCAGCAGTATCTTTTTAGGGTCTATCGTTTTGTACAAGTCAATCATCTTGAAGTAACAACTAAACACAGAATATCTTTTTATCAAACAGTTCGTGGTAAGGAACGATTCGGCTCAATAGTAACCTAAACTCTAAAAACCGGAATTTTTACATCAATTGATATATCAAAAGAATTGGCTTTTTGTGCTGATTCCAAAAATATAAGATTCATTAAGCTTACTCTTACCCATCAAAAGGTATGTACCTGAGAAAATTTACCTTATTTTTGAAAAGGGGGGAAGTACCCCCAAACTGTCAAGGAATATTGAGTAAATCGCATCATCAGATTCAGCGTAACAAAGAATCTGACTGCAGAGAATTCAAGCTCCCATCTTCAAAAATATGAAATTTCGTATTTTTTGCTAGAACAAAGATAACGGATGCGGGATTATTATTTTTTTTTCAGGGGTGATCGTATCGAACCAGTGGTCCTAGAATATCGGGGGAGAGCTCATTCTAACTGAAATTAAAAGTTCTAGTGCTCTTTTTAAGTGACCAAAAAGATTGGAGGGCAACTAGGCCCCCTCCTACCACTTTTACCCTAAAGTCGTCCGGTCAAAATTTTGAGACAGCCATTTTGTTCAGGTTAGTTGAAAAGTCCAATAACTATGGCTTTGGGGATAACATGACCCCCCACAGTCCTTGGGGGAATAGCTGTAAGTTATCAAATTTGCCCATAGTTTACGTATATTATTGGTTATTGGAATTATACAGACATTTTCCCTGGGCGAGACTTTCTGATTCGGGGTGGGGAAAGGGATTATCCACGGAGATAATTTTCCACGGGGAGGGAAGTTTCCGGAGCTGAACCTTCCAGGAAAAATTTTACACTTGGGAATTTGCCAGAATTCCTATACGAAATTCTTTTATTTTGTCGACTCAATTTTAAATGTGGAGATTTTCCGGGGGAATCACAAGGGGAAATTTTCAATAGGGTTGAAATTTTCTGGCAGATTCTTTTATGGGGGAAGGATTTTCCACGGAAAAAAAATTTCATGGGGAATTTGTTCCGGGCATAACCTTCCACGGGGGGGGGGGGGGAATTTCCAAGAAAAAATTTCCACAGAGGGGATATTTCAGACATGATTTAAAAATCGATCAGAAATCGACGTCTTGTTCAAATGAAAGTGTGCAAAGGAGAATTTTTCAGGCGGAATCATCCGTAAGAAATTTTCCGGGGGGAATTTTCAGAGAGGATAGAATTGTCCTGAAGGATTTTCTGGGAAGGGGGGAGATTTTGCATCGGAGGAACACTCCATGGAAGATTTTTTTTGGGTGGGGGGAAGAATTTTCCATGCAGAGGGATCCGGTGTTCTGGAATCATTTGAAAAATATCAGAAATTAAATTTTTAAAAAAATCAACTGAAAGTAAGGAGCAACGTTAGAACTTAAAACTAACAGAAGTTATTTCGTATACAAGGGGGTTACCCCTTTCTAAATACCTTGCTCTTTACGCTAAAGTTTGACTTTTTTGCTCAATTCTTTAAGAACGACTCCTGAAACGCAAAGGAGGTTTTATAAGAATAAGAAACTTTTTTAAAATACTAAAAAAGTTCAGCCTGAAGAGCTAGGTATTGAGGAGTGGGAAAGTTCAGCCTGAAGAGCAAGGTATTGAGGAGTGGGCAACCCCACTCACATACAGAATAATTTCTGTTCTTGTTGTTTGAATGTTGTTCCCTACTTTCAGTTGATTTTTTTTATTTTATTTAATACATTAAAGAAATGACTACACAAAAGTATATAAACTACAATAAGCCTGTGATTGTAATTTAGCAATTAAAAAGTATATTTACGTGTCATTTGCATACATTTGTATTTCCAAATAATTATTTCTTTACCGTATAAAACACTCTGCGCTTTTTGAATTACCATAGCAGAGCTTGAGAAATAAGATTTTATATCTGTTGAAAATGTTTGGATGGTACAAATGCTGTTGCCTAAGCCCTCCATCCCTACGCCACTCCTACAAGAAATGGTTCTTTCCAACAATTCTTGTAGATGAAATATATAGGAAAAGGAATGGAGCATACTTGCCTTTGTTAGCTCCGACGATAGTACCCATATTAAGTCAACAATGAAGAGAATGAACAGACCAAACACGAATCGGTATTTTTCAATTACTGTTTCAAGCCATCTTGTCATACTCTATATTCGAATATCCACACCTACAATATAATACATTCAGTCATTCAAAATCTACACTATAAATATGTAATTGAAAGTACAAAAAAAAAAAAAAAATGTAATCTAAGAAAATCGCTGTTGTCAAATCAGACAGTTTGTGGTAACGAACTGTAAGTAAGAAGCGACCCGGCTCAATAGTAAACGAAACTCTAAAAAACGGAATTTTGATACCAGTAGGTACATCAAAAGAAACGAGCCTAAAAAACTTTGCCTTATTTTTGAAAAAAGGGGGAAACACCCCCTAAAAGTGATAGAATTTTAATGAAACCATAAGATTCAGCGTATCATAGAACCCTACTAAAGAAATTTTAAGCTCCTATCTACAAAAATGTAGAATGTTGTATTTTTTGCCAGAAGAAAGATCACGGATGCGTGTTTATTTATTTGTTTTTTTTTTTCAGGGGCGATCGTATCGATCCAGTAGTCCTAGAATATCGTGAGAGTGCTCATTTGAACGGAAATTAAAAGCTGTAGCGCCCTTTTTAAGTGACCAAAAAAATTGGAGTACATCTTGGCCCCCTTCCACACTCGTTTTTTTCCCGGAGTCACCCAATCAAGATTTTGAGAGCCATTTTTGAGCCATTTTGTTGAGCATGGTCGAAAATCTAAAAAGTATGTCTATGAGGATGACTTAATCCCCCATAGTTCCCGGGGGAAGGGCTGCAAGTTATAAACTTTGCCCATTGTTTACATATAGTATTGGTTATTGGAAAGTATACAGATGTTTTCAGGGGGGATTTTTGTTTCTGGTAAGGGGGTCAGAGTAGGGGGTTAAGGGGGATGCTCTTTCCATGGAGGATGTTTCCTTGGGGGAAGGGACATTTCTATGAAGGGGGTGCCGGATTTTCCAGCATTATTTAAAAAACGATCAGAAATTAAATTAAAAAATAAGTTTTTTTTTCAACTGAAAGTAAGGAGCAGCATTGAAACTTAAAACGGTCAGAAATTATTACGTATATGAGGGGGTTCGCCCCCTAGTCAATACCTCGCTCTTTATGCTAAAGTTTTTTTAGTACTTTCAAAACAGCTATCTATTCTAATTAACCGGCCTTTGTGATTTAGGGGTTTGTGATTCGAACAAAATTCAAACTTTAGCGTAAAGAGCGAGGTATTGACTAGGGGGCGAACTCCCTAATATACGTAATAGAACATACGAATATAGAAATTCGTTACATAAGTTAATTCGTAAGTTACGTCAGAACAAAATTTCGAGAAAGCCATTTAGCCAAAAAAAAAGAAAATTAATATGCAAATTGTGTTTTAATTATTCATGTACGGTGAGCCAAAATCGAAGCTGCATTAATTCCAAACAGGTTCAGAAATTGAATAAAAAAGTATTTTTTAACTGAAAGTAAGGAGCGACATTAAAACTTAAAACGAACAGAAATTATTCCGTATATGAAAGGGGCTGTCCCCTCCTCAACGCCTCGCTCTTTACACTAAAGTTTGACTCTGTCTCACAACTTTATTTTTTAAAACAATATAAAAATAGCGTAAAGATCGAGGGTCGAGGAGGGGACAGCCCCTTTCATATACTGAATAATTTCTTTTTGTTTTAAGTTTTAATGTCGCTCCTTACTTTCAGTTAAAAAAAAAAACTTGTTTTCTTTTTTATTTAATAACTTAGAAGCTTAATAGAACATGGTGTTTAGTGAAAGCCCTTTAGAGTTCGATAGCACCTGTAGCCCACATCCATTAATAAGGTTTAAATAACTTGTTTTTTTTCGTGACTAGACGTGTGCTAGACAATAAGTGACGTTGGCAACACGTTTCTTAAGTATGATAATAATGAAATTTCTTAAAAGCAAAGAAACTTGGAAGACACATTTATTGGCATATTTATTGAATGACCCCTAGGCTGTTGAGCCCCCGTAATCGGAACATTTTTGATTAGCCCAAATAAAAAATAACCCAGATGCTAGTTCACACTCAAGTTATTTATTCATACTAGATAAAATTACAAAACTATTCACATGCTAGTATTATTCACACTAGATAACATTACAAAATTATTCACATACTGTTCTGAGCGAGAAGACTGGCTTGAAGGCCGAGCTGCGACTGCTATAAACTAGCAAACAAAGCTAGAGCAAATGAACGTGGCCATGTTTTTTACTCATTTCTGGCGAAATAATATTCACTACAGACAATTTGTGTCATTAATCTATCTGATAGCCGAACAACTAAAGAAAACCAAAATTTTTACTAATACGCATCAGTTAAAACATCTTATTGAAGCTATTGAAATTAGTTTTTTTTTTCTTAATGTTAATAAAGACAAACTGTGATCAAAATAAGATTACTATTTATTTCAGTTGTTTGATAATAAGATTTACAGGCAAAAATCTGGATCATTGAGAAACAATTAAAGGCATAATAGCATTCTTATTGAGGAAAAACGAGTACTGTAAGGTTGGACTAAAGGATGGGCTGGAAAGGATGAACTGAAGCAAATTGGTAGTAAATCTTTTAGATAGCAGAAACGAAAAAGTGGAGAATGAAAATCTAGAATTTGTTTAATGGGAACGATATTAAAACAGCTATACAGACTCTTTAGTGGGGATTTACTAGGAAAAGCTACTGACAAATAAAAAAGCATCTTAGAGATTTTCACAGCTTAGTTTTGTCTCACAACTTTTCAAAGGGAGAAATATTGGACTAAAACATACCCATATAAACATTGGTACAGTAATTAATATAAGAACAAACTTTAGAGCAGAAAGAGGCAGAAGGAAATTGAGATGATGCATAACACCCACGTTCCTACCCCAACCTGAGTCTTAGGCCAGCTATTTGAGACTTCCAGTTTAAGTCCTCTTCTACAACAACTCCATGGTATCAGATTGTCTGAACATAGGAGACTTCTACTGTTTGATTTGCAATGCTGACTTCGACTTCTTCTAAAGATGGCACTGCCGTATAATATCTTGAAGAACTCATAAACTGAGTCTTAGCAGTGCTGACGATCAGTTTGTTATACTGAAACCAATGAAGCGGCTTAATAAATGATAGTCGTAGCCTTGGTTTTAGAGCCAGTAGATCAAACTCACAGGCGGAGTTGGTCATATCGTCCGCATATAGTAAAATAAGATCAGTATCAGTCGTATAATAGCTAGGCCATGTGAAAAATCGTTTCCATAGATGAGAAATAACACAAGACAGAACGTAGACCTTTGAGGAACTCCAACCGCATTAGATAGGTTTTCTTCATTATATATGTAGCCAATTCCTTCCAACATCTTCTTTCTATTCATCAGGTAAGATTTTATCAAGAATCGGCATGTCCTCTCATTCCGTAGTTGTGGAGCTTACAAAGTAGAATTTTGTGAACCGTAGTGTAAAAAGCATGTCTAAATCCTTGTGTATAGTTGCAAGAAATGAATTTTCATTCATGACAACATTACAAAATTGTGTTAGCTTTAATAAGGCATGTTCAGTAAAAAGTGCCGACTGGACCCGAAATGAAAAGGGCTAAAAAATTTAGTTCTCGCCAAGAAAGTAGTTAACCTTTTGTAAATACTATTCTTAATAACTTACTATAGTCAATAGCAATACTATTCTGAATACTATTCTCATAAAATACTATTCTCAATAGCAAAATGTGGAAATGATAAAAAAAAAGACCGATAATTGGATTAATCTTGCTTGTTTCTGCGTTTATGAATGAAAATATGTATAGCAGTTTTTATCCCTTCAGGAAGAGCTTTGCCCTTGAAGCAAATACAAACCAGACGTACTGGAGCTTGTTCCTAGTAGCTAATGGTTTGTTTTAACAGACAAATCGATAAGTCATCGTTACCTTCTGAGTGTCCATTCATCATGGTCTTCACCAAATTCCTAAGTTTCTCTTTGGTTACACGAAAATAAAATTTAGTAGAATAGATGGGCTGGGACAAAATTTCGAGAAATTCAGATTCTGTATTCATGAGGTCATAGGAATTACTATGTACAATAATCTCTCAAATCCTAACAAACTGCTGAATCATTTTTTCATCAGCATTTTGCTTTTTATTTTCGGTTAATCCATCTGATAAAGTCATTAACTCACGAAGACATTGACTCTCACTTTGACATTTGACTTTTATAAACACATTCGAAATAGGGAAGTCAATCTTTAATGCCCCGCGAGCGGCTAAGGTAATCGAAATCAGGGAAGTAAACCTTCAATGCCCCGGGAACGACTAAGGCAATCGAGTAGAAACTTTCAGGGGGCATTAGATGGAGAAAA
The DNA here is from genome assembly GCA_027921565.1 of Artemia sinica. Taxonomy (NCBI): domain Eukaryota; kingdom Metazoa; phylum Arthropoda; class Branchiopoda; order Anostraca; family Artemiidae; genus Artemia; species Artemia sinica. The sequence goes on along the minus strand of CM051274.1, from coordinate 28,275,549 downwards.
GGGAAATAATGAAATATTAATTGATAGAGAGACACTCAACGCTCGCAATATAGGAAACTCAAGAACAGAAACCAAGAACAGATATATGAATATAACATTCAATCAACAAATAATCTCACCATGCATATCTTAACCTTCTCGAAAACCACAAAAATACAAATTAATCCATGAAAGTTGCCTCAAACTACAAGCTACATAACACCACAACTCATTAAAGAAGTTCAATATTGCGGAATTGAGCCCTCTCGAATCAATGAGGGGAACTCAATAATGGAAAACTTAGTATAAACATGTAAACATTAAATTTTACACAACACACAGTTTGACCAACTGAAGAACCCAAAAAGACAAATTAATCCACTAAAGCTAGGCAAAAATTATAGCATAGCATTTATCTCCCTCGACTTAATACGGTTAACTTGACAACGGGAAACTCAGCAGAGACATCTTAAAACATCATTTACTTACTAAACTATCGCACCATATACATCTTAACCTACTCAAGAACGATAAAAACCCTATTTAAACCACCAAAGACCGCTCTGACTATACAAAACTCAAAATCCAGAAATTTACACCACAGGCTATGAAATAAATTTATCAGATTAGAAATTCAAACCATCTCAACTCAGTAGGGAAAAATGAAGAATGGAATACTTGGAATATTTTCACCTTTTCATTTTTTTATTTTTTTTTTTGGACAATAAGTGATTTTGAAACTCGGCTGCTGAAGAGTCTACAGCTTTTTTTACGTTTCAGTGATGTTTTTCACTCTTCGCAGTATTTACCCATGCATAAGAAAATATCTTGAAATATCACAGTAAATTTTGAACTAAATTATTTTGGTACCTAACCCTGCCACTTTCCAAAATAGCAAAAAAAAAACTATCATCTGGAACTATAGCCAACATTTCACTGTTTTGAATTGAAACTAAAAAAATCAAGGTGGGGAACAAGAAAAGAAATAAGACTGATAGAAAGGTTCCAGAACTTGATAATGGCTACTTTTACTGAGTAGAGAGATAGCTAAAATGTTATCATGTCATTTGCTTCAGAATTCACTACTCTATCCAAACATAAAAATCATTCCCATTGCAAGTTTCTTTCAATAAATCAGAAAAGGCTTTTCAATTAAAACAATTTAGCCCTCTTCTTTTTTCTACTTCTATATGCGCCGTGCTAAAATATTATAGATTACTCCAATTTATATATCCCATAGTAGCTCCTTGTATTCCAGGTACTAAAAACCAACAGAGAGAAAAATCTCAATGAAAAGAAAAAATAAACGAGACTGCGGCCAATGGAGAGAAAAGACGAAAAATGTAAAACAACGCGGATATTTCACCTGTATCATAACAAGGCGTCTTCAGTAAGAGAGAAACACAAGAAGAAAAAGATAAAAAAAAAAACTAAAACTAAAAACAAATAAAACCACCACCAAAAAAAATATACAATTGACGCAAACTAATCCACGTAGGGAAAAGATGCTATTAGAGTTACTTCAGTGAAAACACCAGAGCAACTGAGGTAAATTTAAAAAAAAACTGGAAATTTCGTGAATTATTCTGTTGCGAAATAATCCTCTTGTTGGCTATTACTGAAGCAAATCGTTTTGGTATAGTAGGTAAAATAGTCCCCTTGTGATTACTTAAGATCTTAATTCCCTTATTGACTGTTGATTCACTTTTTAGAAGATTATCATAAATAATCTTCGGCGGCTTAAGATCTTTCATTCCAGGTACTGGATAAGCCTGGTGCTTATTTCGAGTTTAATACTGGTTGTGAGGGTACGGTCAGGTAGGATTTTAGCTGGTTGGGGTAATGACTTAATTTTTTGCTATGCTTTTTCTTCTTGAAGGTACAAGCCTTGCATGAGCTTTGTAACAGGTAGATCTGTGAATTTGACAAAGGTGCAAACGAAACTCACTAGATAGCACGTTTTACTCTTTCAGGTCATTTTATAGGGTTAAGCACCCCTCGGAGGAACCTACTCCCAGGTCTAATCGTAATCAGCGGATTCGATATGACTAGAGTGATTTCAGACCTCGTAAAACAGATGAGTTATGACGATCTGAAAACAGCCGTCTTTTTGTCTACTGGCGTCTAGACTATCTGTGATCAGAAGATGATTTCTTAAAATAATAACTAAAATCACCAAAAAAATTTTAATATGTTTAGAGTTATCACAGCCTTAAGCTTTAGAGTTATCACAGCCTTTAGTTATCGCAGCCTTAAGAGATTTTTCTCTCAGATATTTACATGAAAGTTGCTCTTGAAAACTATATTTCACAACACAAATGCATTTTTTTTTTTCTTTAGACTATTAAAGTTGTATTGCACAACTAGTCAAGACACATTGTAAAAACTATTATGAAGATTTAACATTAAAACTGTTCAGGATGTATTGAGAAATTTTGAAGATTATATTTAAATAAAACGCGCATTTTGCAAAAAAGGACACATTTCGAACTATTACGCTTTTGTAATGAATTATTCAATAGTGAATTTGAAAGAATTTCAGTTTTACTGAAAGAATCTGACTAGAACTTTCTAAAACAACTGAAGACCGTTTTTTTCAGGGGATACTAGATTTTTGAAAAAAACTTTATGATTCTATAAGATTGCTGAGTCTCTGAGTGCTGTGGATGAAGCCGTACATTCTTCTGAAAAAAAAAATAGGTGCTTGACCACGAGTGGGTCAACCTTCAGAAAATGCTGGCATCTAGTTTGTTTGTATGTATTTACTATTATTTCTTATTTTTTGATTTGTTTGTGCTTCAGTTTTTGTTGTTGATCGTAACTTATTAATAAAATTGTTAATATTATTATTTTATTACCAGGAGACAAATCTTCACAGTCCTTGGAATTCGGCACGTGGCAGGCTTTTATTTTTGTGATTCTCGAATTACAAATTAGCACGATTATCGCATTATTCTTAATTTTTAAGGCATGGGGTGGCGAATCAACAATTTCTATTGAGTTAGGAAATTCTGACATGAATTCAATTCTTTCCTCCTTCCTATTTATCCTTCACAGCGTCTTACTTTTTATAGAATTTTTCATCTCATAGAAGGCAATCGACAATCTCAGCATTAATTTTACTAGCTTCTTTTCGAGCTGCGCTAAAATAACGTGTTCCTTTATTCCATTGCAATTCTGGTCTGTCTTCTAACCGTAGTTTTGGTCGTGCATCTTCATCGTTTGCAATTCGATATGAGGTTTATTCGTCATCTTGCATAGTTTCGCATGCGTCAGAGATACCAAAAACGATATAGTCACCCCTGGGAAAAAAATTATGGAAGTTGCTCTTTAGATGGATATGATTGTGAGGTCATTCACATGAAAATTTTTTTTTTCTCCAAAGTTAAGGCTCTAAACAAATTTGTTCAAGGTCTTGACCTATCTAGATCGTTTTTTTTTTTCAGTCCAGAAAATGTTAGTGAGTAAATTTTCAGAAAAAATTACCGAGCCGTTTAAGGGAAAAATTACAGCCATATATATATTTCGTATATAGTATACAATTATTGGACGCTTAACGAGAGTAGATATACGATGATGTAGGTTTATTTAGAGTTTTATCGCCCAATTTACTTACATTTAGAAAAAGCCGGCGTTCAAGTAATTTATTTCTGTCCACTTTTGTCGTGTTGGGGGTTATCCTAAATTTAAAGGGAGCTCCCACCCTCCTTTCGCTTTTAGGCTAAAGTTCAGCTTTTGCGCAACAATGCCCAGAAGAAGAAAATCACCCCCTTAAAACAGTATACCCTTTGTTTTTGTTTTCAAATATTAAGAGGGTATCAGAGATGTCTAAATGTTTCGTGGATAAAGGAACTTCCATAGACAAACCCTGATTCTGGAAGAGACCTTAATTTCACTCCTTCCCCCATAGTGTAGATAAGCATATGAAATTGGGACTATATTTCACGTTAAAAATGTGTCTGCAATAATTACGGAGCTATTATCTCCTAATCATCACTATTTGAAATTAGTTCAATTATATTCTTCCAGACGAAGAGATGCTAGGGTGTAAATTACCCTTGATAGTGATTTGAAAGACCAGTAGTAAAAAGTTGTGGATACGTGGCCCTGAAAATGCACGTTTTGAGGCTTCGCGTGTCCTTTCTCCTCATTAAAAGAACTAACGGCCCACCTCGTCCTCCACCAACGATAGTTGGTTAACAACTAAGCAATACTATAGAATCATCAGTAAGTGAACATATAGCCTACGTTCTATACAATAACTGATTAGTTTGTGTTGACAGCAGAAGTGTTTAAGGACGAATGCAGCATCGTGAGGCAATTTGGCTTCTGAAGCTGGAAGGCAATAGTTACGGCTTTTCTAAATCATTGGGCTGATAAGAATTTTCGCTCGATAAAATGCCACTCTTAGCAGTTCCAAAATCTTTGTTTGGTGGCATAAATGGCAGATATCAGCCCTTTTCTGCGGTATCTCTTTTGTAACTTGAAAAGAGGCATCGGAACTTTGAATTTCTGCTTGAATGAGTCCTCTTTCAATGTTCTATGACAACTGGTTGGATACTTCATCCCGGGAAAAAACAAATAGACGAGGAAACACTCATTCTTTACCAACTTTCTCCAAAAAAAAGGAAAATCTTTTGCTTCTGCATACAGAAGCTTGAAATCTCTGGTACAGATTTCTTGGACTTACTAGATTTTACGGTATAATTTTCATCAAAATCCTTTCCTTTTTCTAAAACTACGTAATCAATCGAATGCTTTTAAAAACTGATTTTAAACTGAATGAAATGTGTGTATTTAGGATTGCTATGGATGTCAGATTCTTACGACTAATTCATTGCTATCAAAATTCTACTCTAGGGTTTTAGCAACTATTGGCACTGTTTTCTCACTTCCTTTACAGTTCGTTACCACGAACTCTTTGATAAGCGTTCCTAACTTTTCTTTCGACCACGTTCTACGAATAAAGGGCAGAATTGACAACATAAATTTATTCTAAAAACTGATTTAGCGTAAAAATAGAATAGGTAATTTTAAAAATTCTAGATGTTTTTCTATTTCTAGATTTTTTATTTTTCATCTTACTATTAAGCAGCGCTACAACTTTTTAATTTTTGGTTTAATCGTGAAGGGTATGTAGCTCAGTAAGCGTAAAAAATTAATTTTGGAACTTTAGCTTGATCGTTAAACGCACAAGAAAAACTTCTTTGGATCCCAACCTTTAAGGAAAAAACAGGGAAATGTCTAGTAAAACGAAACAGAACTGTCTTGTTGCATTTTTCGAAAAGTTTTCTATTTCAAATACACACTTTTAAATTTCTACTTAATTCTCATAAGGTTACCTTTTAATGATTATGGGTAATTAGGGTAGTGATTCCTGGAGCATTAGTCATCTTAAAAAATCTTGAAGCTTCAAATGTGGATTTTGTAGGTATGTTTACTGAGCAGCAAAGTCTGAGTTATGATATTGGGATAGTAGGGAAATTTAAATCTATTAGTTCTAAGAGTGCATTTAAAGATATAATCTAATCTGAGTTTTGTAATGGTGATTCGGGAGGCCTCAAAGATTTCCACCTTAATTGCCAAAGATAAAATTCTTCTTTTCATTCGTTAACTGAGATGAGTGAGCTTTACTTTTCAGGTTATCGGTCTTACTGAAACCATGCTAAATGACCACAACTCAGCTCTTTTACAATTCCCACGACACAAATATTACCATAGGAATCGACAACTCAGAGAACACGAAGGTACGCGACATTGAGGTTCTGGTAAGAAATTACCACAACCACATATAACATATAATAGTAACATATAACAAGAAGATATAACAGTATAGCAGGAAATGTTATTTCAACCTTCTATTCTTCAGCTTAGACAGAAACCAAAACATGTATACATCGCTATCCAGTTCTATATCAACTTTAATGTATCTTCTGGAAAAGCAGCTTGGGAAATTGCCAACTGGTTCAATTCCCTTGGTGATGCTTGGGGACTAAGTTGTGCAGCTTTGCATGTCTTATGCATGTCATATTAATATATGCACACGGGTCACCATCTCGTCGTCGAAGCTTTTTTTTCAAATTTGAAATTTTCAGATCGAAGAGTTATTATTACTAGTGTATCAGACCATTTTGGGATTTCAGCCAGACTTGAGGTTTGCAGACCCCCAAATCCAGCACTAAAAATGCCACTGAGTCTAATGGCTGTATTCAACCAAAGTAACCTTGAAAAATTTCAGAAGGACAAAGCGAAAGTTAATTGGAATAAATTAGTGGATCTCAGGGATAATATACATATGAGTTTTCAACGATTATACGAAAAGCAAATTTCAATAATGATTAAGACACATATGATGGCTCGTGTGCGATTAAGGAAAAGGGAACCTAAGAAGCCACGATTATAACCTAGTGAAGTTCGTTGTATCCTAGGCAGCGCAATAGCGCTGCCTAAGTAAAGAGCCACGAGAGAAAAATGTGTTTTATTTTTCATCAAGGCACGTCGTATATAAGGAGTAATCGTAAAAACTTAAGAAGGAGCTCATTCAATTGGAAATTGAAAGTTCTAGTGCCCTTTTTAAGAGTCAATAATGATTGGAGGACAACAGACCCCTCTCCCACGCCATCAATTCCCCAAACATCATATCAAAGTTTTTAGATAGCCATTTTGTTCAGCATAGTTGAAAGGTCCAGTAACTATGTCTCTGGGGATGTAGACCTTCCCCCTCACTACAGTCCTCAGGGCAAGGGCTGTAAGTTATACAATTCGCCAATTGTTACACATGAAAATTTTAATAGTAATTTCTGGTCGTTTTGAGTTTGAGCTTTAACAGGTATTTGTATCTCCTGAGCTTAAGTTTAAAATGGCCTTTACTTTTCTTTGAAAAACTTATTTTTTGGAAAGTTCTTTTTAATTAATTCTATGAAAGGTTCACCTGGATACCCTCCATCTTTTTGGACACAGTAAAGCGCCAATGACGCAGTAGGTTTTAGGCTTCTGCAGTGAGGCGATACCCAAACTCTTGTTTGTAGTTATTTTTATTTGATTCAAACTTGATTTGCATATTCAATTTAAGTTTCACTCGTTTTAAGATTTATTTATTCATTTACATTAATATATATTGTATGTTTGTTCGCATTGATTTTTTATTGCTATGATTGTTTATTTATATTGTGTTCGTTTTGGGTTTCATTTATTCTTTAATAGTAATTTCTGGACGTTTTGAGTTTGAGTTTTAACAGGTATTTGTATCTCCTGAGCTTAAGTTTTAAAATAGCCTTTACTTTTCTTTGAAAAACTTATTTTTCGGAAAGTTTTTTTTAATTAATTTTTGTTCGTTTTTGATTGCAAAAAGTTTCAAGTTTTTATGGCATGGGGGGGGGGTTGCTTACTGTCCGATTATTCTTGACTTTAAAAAACGGATCTAGAACTTTCAATTTAAATCTAATGAGGCTTTTTTCAAAGTCTATACGATTACCTCTTTGATAAAAACCTTATATATGAACAATAGACAGCTTGCATAACAGCGTGTGGACAGCGATTGACAACAATGAATGGATTAATGAAATAGCTCCAATAAGGGGGTTTAGACCATTTCACTTGCTGACACAAAGGGATCAAAACTGTTTGGAATTGATCTTAATAGGATTTTGTGTGCCAAAGCAATTTTGCATCTATCACCGAGAATGTATTTTAACCTAATAATTGGATAATTATAATAGATTTACTATGTGTTCTTCCCATACAAAACTTTACCTTATTAAAGTCTTTGGGGTGGGGGCGGCGTACTTGGCATTAAGAAGAAAACTTTAGCGTAGACAGTAGGAGAGGGGGAGGGGGAGGTTGGAGACTCATCCAATACGGGTAGAACTTAACTTATCTCCTCCGTTCCCGATTTAGGAGATTGGACAGACTCATTGGGCTGTAGAATGTTGGACCGTTTGAGTCGTGGAAGACGTTAAAATACTGAAAAATACTTTATATTTTCAGTTATTGCAGGATTTATTTCATAGATTGTGCAATGGTGAGGCCCCTGGGCCATCATTTGGGTGAGCCTCAACTCATAATGTGCAATTTTGATTAACCCTCTCTAAAGTTTATACGAGAATCCCTTCCATAAGGAATAATATGAAGGATTCGGAGAATCCTTAAATTACAACCCTTGCCCTGAGGGCTGTGGGGGAGTTGTCATCCTCAAAGACCAAATTTCCAGAGCTTAAAACTACGTTTAATAAAATGGATGTCTCAAAATGTTGATTGGATGTGTTTGCAGAAAAGGTGGGCGTGAAAGGGGGGTTAGTTGCCCACAAATCACTTTCGACTATTAAAAAGGGCACTAGCCCTTTGAATTTCTAATCGCATGATCTTTTTTGAATTTTCTACGACACCGCCTTCTATAAAAACCTTATATGCCCCAGGGTATAACTTAAAACCCTTGCCTTGAGGGTTGTGGGGGATTGTCCTCCTCAAAAACATATTTTCTATTTGAAAATCAACTACGCTGAACAAAATGGCTATCTCAAAATTTTGATTGGATGTGTTTGGGGGAATGATGGGCGTGGGGGGGCTAGTTGCCCTCCAGTCACTTTCGACTATTAAAAAGGGCACTAGCCCTTTGAACTTCTAATCGAATGAGCCTTTTTTGAAGTTTCTACGACAACACCTTCTATAAAAAGCTTATATGCCCTCAGGGCATAACTTAAAACCCTTGCCCTGAGGGCTGTGGGGGAGTGTCCTCCTCAAAAACATATTTTCTTTCTGGAAATCAACTATGCTGAACAAAATAGTTATCTCAAAGTTTTGATTAGATGTGCTTGGGGGAATGATGGGCGTTGGGGGGGGGGGGGGGCTAGTTGCCCTCCAATCACTTTCGACTATTAAAAAGGGCACTATCCCTTTGAATTTCCAATCGAATTAACCTTTTTTGAAGTTTTTACGACAACACCTTCTATAAAAACCTTATATACCCCCAGGGTATAACTTAAAACCCTTGCCTTGAGGGTTGTGGGGGAGTGTCCTCCTCAAAAACATATTTTCTATCTGAAAATCAACTACGCTGAACAAAATGGCTATATCAAAATTTTGATTGGATGTGTTTGGGGGAATGATGGGCGTGGGGGGGCTAGTTGCCTTCCAATCCCTTTCGACTATTAAAAAGGCCACTAGCCCTTTGAATTTCCAATAGAATGAGCCTTTTTGGAAGTTTCTATGACAACGCCTTCTATAAAAACCTTATAGGCCCCCAGGGAATAACTTAAAACCCTTGCCCTAAGGGTTGTGGGGGAGTGTCCTCCTCAAAAACATATTTTCTATCCGGAAATCAACTACGCTGAACAAAATGGATATCTCAAAATTTTGATTGGATGAGTTTGGGGGAATAATGAGCGTGAGGGGGGGGGGCTAGTTGCCCTCCAATCACATTCGACTATTAAAAAGGGCACTAGCCCTTTGAATTTCTAATTGAATGAGCCTTTTTTGAAGTTTCTACGACAACGCCACAACGCCTTCTGTAAAAAGCTTATATGCCCCCAGGGCATAACTTAAAACCCTTGCCCTGAGGGTTGTGGGGGATTTTCCTCCTCAAAACATATTTTCTGTCTGGAAATCAACTACGCTGAACAAAATGGCTATCTCAAAATTTTGATTGGATGTGTTAGGGGGAATGATGGGAGAGGGGGGGGGTGATCTTTCAGGAAATCATGAGGGGGATGATCAATTGACCGAAAAGGCAGTATTTGCATGCTACTACTACTGGTACTACCCCCTACTGCTATCACTACAACTACTGCTTCTGTAGCGAGTAGTACCAAGGCTGAAGTGAAATTTGAGAGATTATTGAGGGGAAAGTTGAACTAGATCAAAACATACTATGTGCGTACAGATTGTCAAAAGAGCGTACCGGTAATATCTTTGGAACGGCTTACCGTATCAATCAGAAACTTCCAGGGCATCACGACGGGGTTCAGCTGGACAAAAGGCAAACTGTGCATACTACTACTACTATTAATATTGCTTCTACTACTGTTACTTGTATAACACAACTACTCCTACAACTACCACTACTACTATAACATTAGTACTATTAAGGCTAAGGGTTTGAAAGTAAAAATTTGAGGGAATACTGAAAGAAAATGTTAACTAAATAAAAACATACAAAGTGCCTGCAGGTTGTCAAAAGGACGTTTCCCAGGAATAAATTAGGATATCAAGTTGGAACTTTCAGGGAAAGCTTCAAGGGGAACATCAATTGACCGAAAGACAAAATATGCACGCTACTACTAATACTACTACCACTGCTACTACTACTGCCACTACAACTACTACTATTGCAACTACTACCAACGCTAAGAGTAATAACATGAAAATTTCAAGAACTGCTGAGGGGCAAGTTAAACTTAATTAAAACACACTATGAACATACAGGTTATCAAAAGGACATATCGGCAATATCATAGCAACGGCTAATTGTATTAGGTTGAAAATTTCAGGACTTGATGAGTGGGATGTTCAACTGACCAATAGGCTGTGTGTTAATGTTAATGCTGCTACTAGTACTAGTACCATTACTGTTAATACTACTATTAGTCCAACAGCTAGTGCTACTAGTACTCGTACTACTACTACTACTACTACTACTACTGTGACTCCTATTAAAATTATGGCTAAGGGTATGAAGGTGAAATTTTCAGGGAATATTGAGGGTAGAAATTGAACTGAATCACAAAAAGCCGCCTGCATGTCAAAACGGCGCATCATCAATGTTTTAGGAATGGTTTGGTATTTTAGTTGAAACTTACAAGTTTTGTTGTGAGGGATGTTGAACTAACCAAAAGGCAATATTAGCATCCTACGGCTACTGCTACTACTATACTACTATTACTACTGAGTGGCGTCGTTTGGGGGTGGCAAGGGGGAGGGCAGCTGCCCCCCCCCCCAATAAATTGGAAAAAAGCTATTATATAGCCCATGCCCCTTGACTCTCTGGATCTGGAACTTTATTGCCCCCTCAATAAAAATGCTGGAGCTACACCCCTGTTACTACTGCTACTAAAGCTAACACTACTACAACTAATTCTCTTGCTACTGCTATTATTACTTGTACTACAACTATTTCTACTAAACCTAAGGGTTTTAAGGTGAAAATTCTGGAGAATGTTGAAACAGTGTTGAACTCAATCAAAACATACTATGTGCATACACGTTGTCGAGAGATCACATCAGCAATGCCTCAGGAACAATTTTTGGTATTGAACTAAACTTTCAGCGTGTGTTGAGGGGGATGTGGAAAAAAAACCCAAGGTGCTATGTAAATACTGGTGCAAACACTACAACTACTACAACTACGACTATTGCTACTGCTGAAGCTAAGATTATTAAGGTGAAGCTCTCAAGAAAATGTTTAGTGCTGTTACTAGTACTATTACTGTTAATACTACTAGTCCGATGGCTAGTATTCGTACTACTACTATGACTCCCATTAAAACTATGGATAAGAGTATGAGGATGGAATTTTCAGGGAATATTGAGGGTGGAAGTTGAACTGAATCACAAAACGCCGTCTGCATACAGCCTGTCAAAACGGCGTATCAACAATATATTAGAAATGGTTTGATATCTGAAGTTGAACCTTATAAGGCTTGTTGTGGGGCAAATCCAATCAAAATTTTGAGGTACCCATTTTGTTCAGCACAGTTAAAAGGGGCAGTAAGTATGTCTCTAGGGATGTCAACCCACCAAAGCCCTCACGGCAAGAGCTGTAATTTATGCAATTTGCCCATTGTTCAAGTGTAATTTTTTTACTGGGAAGGTGGGCATGTCTGACCTTTGGTTTCAAAAAGACCAAATGCATTAAACTGAAGCTTTCAGAGACTACTGAGCTAAGTCAAAACATGTTATATTCATAAAGGTTGTCAAAAGGGGGAAATTCAGGAATGACTGAGGGTATTAAGTTGGAACTTTAATGGAAAGATGAGTTTGATAACCGATTGACCAAGGGCATGTTGAGGAGGTAAATCAAAACAAACTTTTTGCATTCAGGTTTCCAAAAGGATGTATTCCCTTAATAATCTATCTTAGAAGCAGGGAAAGTTTCCTGACTATTTGAAAGTTACTAGGATAATTCTTATTTTTAAGGGCAGTAATAAGAATGATCTTGGAAATTATTGGCTTTTTACGGTTGTACATATTATGTCTCGTGATCTAGAAAAATGTATGAACACTAGAATACATAACCATTTTGAGCTAAACAAACTGTTACATTCTATTCAATTTGGTATTAAGAAGGATAGAGCGACAGACCTAGCATCATCATGTTTAACTTCTGCAATTAATGACATTCTTGACAAAGACCTTAATTTACAACATCTTTTCCCTTCATATATTTTACAGCTACTTTACTTTTGTCGGATACATCCGCATACTTTGTACTATTCATCAGTATGGCGTGGTACTTTCCTTTCGATGTTTCGTCCAATTCTGTTCATAGAAGATTTTTAGCTAAGGTCTTATACTTGTATAGTATACCAGACAAATACATTAAAGCGATTAGTGCTATGCACGAGAATAACACTGCTACGGTTAAGGAGGTTAGCAGCTGGTTTCGAATGAAATGAGGAGTTAAGCAGGGTTCTGTTTTATCACCCTTTAAATAGATTATTTTGATGGACTTTGTTTGAAGGAGCACAAGAAAGGTAATGGGAGAACACGGAAGCAAATGCGGAGGAAAAACATTCCTGAACTTCAATTACGCTGGTGATTTAAGCATCCTGGATGAAAGTGTGAGCAAAATGAATGAACTTTTACAGGCTTTGCGAGTTCAGGGTGTCAGAATAGGTCTGAAAATTAATTTTAAGAAGACTAAGTCGCTAAGGCAAGGAATAAGTAGAGGAAAATGTGATATTAGGCAACGAAAAGATTGATCAAGTGGACAGTTTCATTTACCTTGTTAGTATTATTGGTAAAGACGGTGGGTGCAGTGAAGATGTTAAAAGTAGAATACCCAAGGCTCAGGGTGATTTTGTCACAGTTGAAAAAAGTTTGGAATAATAGGAAGATAAGTCTGCGGACCAATATTAGAATATCGGAAGCTATAGGGATGACATTGGACAAAGTTCTGAAGCACGGGCGCTCCAAAAAACGGATGAAGATTTGCTAGATGTTATCCAGAGAAATTGCCTAAGGACAGTTTTAGGTGCCCGACTGACTGACCGTATTTCAAACAGTAGGCTGTACGAAAAGTGTGGTTCAATCCCACGTTCTAGGGCTATAATGAGAGAAGGGTTGATATGGCTAGGGTACGTTCCGCGGATGAAGGATGACAGATTGCCAAAGATTTTACTTTTCAGCCAACCGTCTAGGGCTAAACGGAAAACAGGTCGTCCGTGGTTGGGGTGGGAGGATGTTGTAAAGAAAAATTTGAAGAAAATGGGAACTTCCTTGGAGGGTGTAAAGAGAAAGGCTTTGAATAGATTAGAGTGGAGGATCAGTGCGTAGCTATGCTGGCCTCGGGTGGCTTGGTACTACGGTGAGTCATTATTAGTAGTGGTAGTAATATTCATGTTTGTAAATATGTTGCATTTCCCTCCAACTCCCTATATTTTTTATTATCGTTATTTTCTTGCAGTAGCACACCCTCGCAATCAACATTTTGGTACACTTTCGATTGATTTTGTGTGTGTTTTTTTGAAAATAAATTTCCTATCACTACTAGTATAGTAAAAGAGATTGAAAAATATAGAGGAAAAAGGAGAAGAACGAGGTTACATCGAGAATATGCATATATCCGTATGTTTTGTCAATGAGGAATAAGAATTGGTGATATTAACCAGTAATGGCTTATCAACAACAATCTTACTTCGAAATCCATAGATGATGGATGTTGCAAAATAGTTTATTTAACTTCATACAAGTGTTTTCATACTTTACATATGGTTGTATGCACAACTTTCATGTGACCATAGTGACTTAGACTGATAGTGTTTATTTGTGTCATAAAATGTATGATTTTAAGGCACACACATTTTTAAGGTTTTCTGGGCAAATATTACCCTTGCATGTTGCCCAGAAATTATCCAGACACTTCTTAGACAGAATATTCGGCGCCTTTTACTTTACATTTTCAATATATAAGTAAATGTTCACAGAGTTGTGTAGCCAAACTACTACTACCAACATCTTATTACTCCACTAAGCCGCCTGAAGGCAAACATAGCTTATGTGTCTTCTTTTAGAAGAAGTCACGATTCTTTTTCGGTTGTCTGTGAACCATTTTAAGGTGAGTAATTGCTTTCTTTGGTATTTTGAAGAAATCAGTTGAGTAGTTTGATTTTTAGGAATTGATAATTGAGTTGATTCCTGGAAGTCTCGTTTACCTAGCTCTGTTACTTTCTTTAAAACAAAATACATTGTGTCTGGAAAGCCAATTGTTTACCTTGTGCAATTAGCCCTTTGAAAACAAAGAATGAATTTTATGTGAACATCATGTAAAACAAATAGTTTATGCAAGCTCTAAATAATATGCACTGCAAGTAAAAACTCCTCTAATACCACTATTGCACTTTCCCTCACTATGTTTTGAGAAGACCTTTTCCGGTTAAAGGAAACGCTGGATGTTTGCTATGAGGCTTTGCAAAGTGTCTAACATACCATTTGCTTTCATTTATTTATTTGAAGGAAAACGTTGAATCAGACAAGCTCTATGACAATAATATTTTATTACAAATTCCAGGGGTAAGAATTTTCCAAAATTTCGTTTTCTAGGCCAACAGAATTAATTGAAACCGGAGTATTGAATTCAATATCTATTTCTGCTTCACTAGGCAAAAACACTGAGTCATTCTTATTATCTTCGAACACTCCCATTTTTAAACTATGTCGCAACCGAACATGGTCTTCAAGCAAACCCTTGTCTGTAAATTTTAGGACGCAATATTTACAGTTCATTATAAGCTGAGGCCTTTGGTAGTGACTTTTTACATGGGTCTCATAAAGAGTTGCATTGGGTAAAACTACTTTACAGTGAGAACATCCATGTCTTCCTTGATGCTTGAGATTGACATGAAGTGTATATTCTTCACAATTATTGTATGCTTGAAGACAAATATGACAACAATAGGGCTTATCAACCCAATGATCTTCATTTAAGTGGTCAAGCAGCTCCGCTTCAATTTGACACATAAATCCACAAAATTTGCAAGAAAAATTACAATTCGTGAGAGTGCTTCCCAGTGAAACGCCATCTAAATGACAGTTCCTAACATGAATATTTAGGCATTTCACATTCGGAAACTCTCTATCACACCTGTTGCAGACAACACTACGTAAAACCAAGTCGTTGACAACAAAACTGTTTGTGTCATAATCTGGATGATCTTGCATTCTATGCCTTCGTAAGTCAGATATATTCTTGAAGTTGTCATCACAAGCATTGCAACGGACTGAAAGGGCTTTGTGATATTCAACCATATGATGGAGATTAGACGCAAAGTCTATGAATTTCCGCTTGCAAAATCGACACTTGAAAGTGCCATCGCTTTGAATTAGGTCTTGATATTCAATGGGGATGCCAGTATAGTTTTGCGACTTCAATTGCACCGTTTCTTGCTGGAAATCATTTTTCAGATGGTCAAGCTTCAATTTTTTCTGTGACACCTAAAGGAATACTTCCATTAGCATAAACATGCAAGTAAACAATTAATGAATACCCTGAACAAAATCTATTTCATCTTTGGAGCCTAAACACCACTCTCACAATACCGTCATATAGAGAAGATTACCGAAAATCAAAATGATCAGAAAGAATTAGACTACAAGTTTAATCAAACATTCTTACGCTTAATCATTTATTCAGTACAGGAATATAGTAGCCTATACGTTAGTATAGACCTACTAAAGGACTACTTGTACCTTAATTTTCATAGATTTCTTTTAAGCCTCATCACAGAGAACAAAAATTCGCAGAAAATTGAGGAAGGGCTTGTTATATCACAAATTCTCAGCTCTAACACCTTTCTTAGGGATGAGAACTAATCAAGGAGGAGCCAGATCCCCTCTCGAGTCATTTTAGTGAAAATGCTAAAATCTTATCGTTTTATGACGATGCCTTGAAACTTTTCAACGAGGTGAGCTGCATTTATGATAATCAAACTGACAAAAAAGAACAGGAAACTGTAGGTACTCCTTTGCCATTCTGGTAGCTAGTGAATTGTAAGATGCGAAAGTGGGACATAGAAACTCCATGTTTATGGGCTATTGAAGTATTTCACTCAGAAAATTTGTCTAGTTCCCTCGTATTCTAAAAGGGAATACATTGGTGGGGTCACAATCTATATGTCTTATAGTCGTACCTCCCACTCATTCCTGCAAGCCCAGTGAAAAATTTTCTTGCCTCTTCCCTAATAGCTGGTGGGATAATGTACACTACAGATAAATTAATAAAGCCTCGAAGGAATCAATTCAGTCAAATAAATCTTAGAAATTATTTTCTATAACAACCGTTTGTTTGCGCCCACGCATAGTATTATGACTTCTGGAACTGTGAGTTCACATAAATAGATGTTCTTATAGTTCTAAATAAATTGCGGATCAAATTTATTGCTTACACCACAAAACGGCAGCATAAAATGGCAGAAATCGCCACTTGGTCTAGGCAAAATCTATTTTGTAATTTGATAATTTAATACCGCATAGAACTTTAAATTTCTCTTCAAATGAGCCCTCTTCCAATATTCTACGAACACTAGTTCAATATTACTCTAGACAAAAAAAAATACACTAACACTGATAAAAACACTTTATATTTTTGTATATAAGTACTTGAAACTTCCACTCTCAGCTTCTCATATATGCTGATCCTAAAGGTGTAATTTCTGACCAGACCACCACCCTTTTGGCGACTGTTTCCTCTATTTTCAATAGTTAGAGAAATTATCCTATGCTAATCATATTTGACGGGTAACATTAAACTTATGAATTTCACACATTTGGAGTCACCATTAAGAATAAATTCCTTTGTCATTTTTTTTTCTTTTCGTATCTATTGGCATGGACGTTCTTTATGTACGGTTACGGTCCACTATGATGGATTTTTTTATTGGACAAAATAGTATTCAGGGCCTTATAACGGCTCTAAAAATATTCATTTTTCAAAAAAATGCTAACTGTTCATGTACATAATACATAATGTACATAAGTACATAATGAAAGTACATAATGAAAGGTGGCTTTGAAAGTAAGTTGGGCTATTCTAAAACAAAGAAGGGATATGTCAAGTAAACACAAATGTGTCTCATGATTTCGCGTTCTTTGCGATTTTTTTCCGAAGGTCCTTATAATTTTCACCTTTTTTTAGTGTCATTTAAAAGGTGTATAGAGCCTATTCCTTTTTAAACTAAACTAAACACTCCAGTTGAGGAAACGAATGATACTTTCCCGTGCTGACGGATTCAAGAACTGGGATCAAAACAGAAAATAGACAAAAAACTCTTGTTGTTGTTGTCCAGTTTTTATTCCACATTTACTACTACTACTTACAACTCACTGCAACACCAAGCCACCCGAGGCCAACGCAGCTGCGCATGCTCCTCTTTCATCAAAACCCATTCAAAGCTATATGGCCAAGAAGCAAAATTTTTAGCAGTCTGGCATATCTCATCCGTAGAATATTATCTAGCCATTTTAACCTTCCTTTCACTATAGTCCTAAAATACATTATAGCCCTAACTTTTATTATAACCATACATTTTGATAAAAATATTATCAACTTAGCCAAAGAAATACAAAGAAGACTTTCGAAAGTAATGAAAATTAGTCCGTTAATCATTATCGAAAAATTTTAAGAATCTAATGTGTGGATAGCTTTTAAGAAAAAAGTTTTAAATGTTTAAAATCTTTCAAGTGTAAGTAAAATTTCTTACTAGCGTAGATAGATGGTACATTAGACTAGGGTAGTAACATCAAAAAAAGCTTCAAACGACATTAGCTTTTCGTAAAACAATAGGAATTTCAATATTTTTTTATAATTTACAGCAAAATAAGTTAGTCGGCGAGTAATAAACATACTTTCCTAAGCTGTGCACAGGAAACATAAGCCTTAATTAACTTACAATACAAGGATTGTGTGGCTCCTTGACAATAATTCCTGCTTTCCATGAAGACGAATTTTGGTTCTGTTCACTTCGTGATTCTGTCTTCACAATCTGTTCAGCTGTTTCAAGAAACTTATTTTTGATTTCAATCTTCACTTGCTCAAGGCGAGTTTGTAAATCCCAGGCATTTTGAAGTGACCTTAGGCAAGATCTACATAGCTTTGAATATTCGGTACTCCTTAAGAATGTCACGTCTGTTGACAAAATATTTGTCATAATTCCAGAAAGGGTTATTTGATAGCTTGCTATGCTGGGAGAAAGTAACTCCATTGAAAAAATATCCACAAATCCTTGCTCTTTTGGTCGCAAAATGGCCCTACAGATTGCACACTTATTTTTGAACATTGTATTCTGCAAGTAAGTAAAAGTATTTATTGCCGACCCACATATGGAAAAGTATTTGAAACAATTAGAGAATGGAATAATTTCTTGATTGAGAACTACTTAAATTATTCTGATTTGTTGTTTATTTCTCTCTTTCTTCTTTGTTTTAAGTTTTAAACTTCCCGTTGACATAAGAAATAGAAAGTCCGAGCAGGTTTTCAGTAGCAAAACTTGAAACTTGGTTTTAATATCCATTAAGTATATAACAATAAGAGAATTAGAATGCACAACAAAACATAAGGGTGGGACATTGATTTGAAAATCCTTCAAGGTGAATTTAGTCATAGCTTGCCTTAACAGTACCAAAGACCTGCACATGTCCACGAAATCGACAAGCCATGATCTAGCGGCTGAGGCATTTGAACCAAGAAAATGAAAACCGTTTGAAATATAAGGGCGGTTTCAACAATTTATGAAGTAATCTTAACGTTTTCTTGCACAGAAGTTTAATAAGGTAAAAAGGGCTGGCCCTTAGAAGGGAGGAGTGTTAAAACACACAAAATATATTTTTAATGCTGCTATTTTTCTAATTTTTCCTATAAAAATTAAATTAAAAAAACAAGTTTTTTTTAACTGAAAGTAAGGAGCGACATTAAAACTTAAAACGAACAGAAATTATTCCGCATATGAAAGAGGCTCTCCTCTCCTCAACGTCTCGCTCTTTGCGCTAAAGTTTTTTATTGTTTAGAAAAAATAGAGTTGTCAGAAAGAGTTAAACTTTAGCGTAAAGAGCGAGACATTGAGGAGGGGAGAGGCCCCTTTCATACACGGAATAATTTCTGTTCGTTTTAATTTTTAATGTCGCTCCTTACTTTCAGTTAAAAAAAACTTGTTTTTTTTTAAATTTAATTTCTGAACGTTTTTGAATTAATGCAGGTTTTTATTTTGGCAAAACTTCCTCCATGGAAAGATCCTCCCACATAACCCCCGACACCCCCCCCCCCCCAATACCAAAAAAGATCCCCCCTGAAAACGTCTGTATACTTCCCAATAACCAATACTATATGTAAACATTGGGTAAAGTTCATAACTTTCAGCCCTCCCCCCGGGGACTTTGGGGGATTAAGTTATCCTAAAAGACATAGTTTTTTTTTATATTTTCGACCATGCTCAACAAAATGGCTATCGCAAAATTTTGATCGGGGGAACTCAGGAAAATAAATGAGCGTGGGAGGGGGCCTAGTTGCCCTCCATTTTTTTGGTCACTTAGAAAGGGCACTAGAACTTTTAATTTCCGTTCGAATGAGCCCTCCCACAGTATTCTAGAACCACTGGGTCGATACAATCCCCCCTGGGAAAAAAATAAAATAAAAAAATAAACACGCATCCGTGATCTTTCTTCTGGCAAAAAATGCAAAATTCCACATTTTTGCAGATATGAGCTTGAAACCTCTACCGTGGGGTTCTCTGATACGCTGTATCTGATGGCGTGATTTTCATTAAGGTTCTATAACTTTTAGGAGTTGTTTCCCCCCTTTTTCTAAAATCAGGCAAATTTTCTCAGGCGCGTAACTTTTGATGGGTAGGACTAAACTTGATGAAACTTATATATTTGAAATCAGCATTAAAATCTGATTCTTTTTATACTGGGCTGCAGCACTAAACAATTGGCAACTATACCTTAGTCTGGTGTGTGGCTACGGATGTGCAGGGCGGATCTCGGTATTATATTTCTGTATATTGCTTTCAGCGAATATCCGGTTTTTAATTGTTGTTTTCGGCTCATCTTTTATATTGTCGTATATGCTAAAGTTCAAAACACTATGACAATCTTTCTTAGTGTGCCAGATTGGTCTATGGTTAAAGACTTCGGCTAGTTACAAATGTTTGGGTGATTCACCCCTACACCCTCAGCAATTTTTTCTAGCACTTTCCAACTATTCATTCTTCTGAAGTGGGGGAAGGGTTGGGTTCCAATAAGGCCATTCTTAAGTGGATTCCCTTCTAAACCTCCCATCGAGAAAAAACAAAAAAATTGGCCTAAGAGACTCCTCTACCTGTGTGTATTTTACTTCTTTTTCATTTTAGTTGACTCAGAAACAAAATTAACCGACAATTTGTGCCTCTTTAATTACTTTTTTGTACACTTTTTTACACTTACTTTAAATACATTAGAGAAGAAGGAATATATCCGACCCAAACTGCACCGGTTCTGGCAGTAACAGTAGCAGCTGCAACAACAGCATTAGCAGGAGTTGCAGGGCAGGACTGTTTCCACGAAGCTGAAATTTGAATGAGCCCTCTCCTTACTTTTTACGGTAATTCATTTTATGCGAAAAATTGGAAAAAAATACAATGTACTTTCACTCTTTATCTAGCCTATTCTAGCCTGTTGACTATCATGTCTTTAAAATAGTCATTCAGCAATTTTTTTAAGCATAGTTATTCCTTCTTCAGCATGTCAACTAGAGAATAAGTTATATTTTAAACAGTAAAAGAGGTAAAGCCTTGTATTTAAAATTAGTTTCTGAGCACACTACCATGGACAAAGAGCAAGGAGGTCACAACTGCAATATGCGCAAGAGAACGGCTAAGGCCATAGTCCTGCAATTTTACATATGGGGGAGAGACTAAGATAATCCTCCTAAAATTAGTCAGAAGAACACCCCTTCCAAAAAATTGAGAAACAGTAGAGCACAATTTTTTACCGCATTTAAACAGTGCATTGGAATTAGGATTCAGACATTGAGATGCTGAAAGTAATAATAGTAGGTTGATTCAAGGTTTTAACAAAAGGTTGCTATAAGTTACTAATAATTAATTTCTTTGTTCCAGCTAACATTGTTGCAATAGCAGCAACGGCACAAAAGTAATTTTGAATTTACTTTCGTAGTAACATTTACTAAAGTTAGTTATGGGGCATCTTTAGTGAAATAAACCTGCATCATTATCATTATCGGGATTACTATCAGATTGAGATATACTGAAAATGTTATAGGAGTGCAAGAGATCAGCACGATCGAAGTTTATTTCAGAACACTGCGATAATATCGTTCTTAGCTACAAACAGAAATGTCAAAGGGGTTGAATATTTCAAGAACAAATGCTTAGTAAATCAAAGCAATAAAAAAAAAAAAAAAAAAAAAAAAAAAAAAAAAAAAAAAAAAAAAAAAAACATGCCATATTGTACCACCCTTTTTAAACTGTGCTGCAATTGTGCTGTTACTGAGGGAATTTACCAAATAGTATGATTAATTGGCGACACTGCTTTTAGCACAAACACTCCTAAAGTAATACCCCTGCTGCTGGTACTGCCAGTACTACTCCTACTATGACTACTCCTAGTCATGGTAATACTTCCGCCTCAACTACTACTAGCAGTTTTTATAAATCAAATATTTTACAAATAACCACTTTGAAATGGAGAGTTCATAACGCAAGATTGGATTATTAAACATGCAGTCAACTTTCCTTGCAAATCCAACAACAGTGAGAAAAGACAATAAAACAACAGAAGAAATACCAAGCAAAAGAATAAAAGTCAAATAAAACACTTAGTTAGAAAACTAAAAATTCACCATAGAAAACACAGCTCACAAGAAGTTAAAATTAAGATTCTAGCAGCGATAAATATAGATTTTAGAAGAGAAGTATCATGTTAAATGTTGTTTATATTAGAACTACGCAATGATTTTTAGGCTGTATGCCAAAATCGGGCTCTGAGCCCCAAGCCTCCTCCCATTGTCTTTCTACTACCATAAGTTCAGGGCTCTCACAGGTTCAAGGAGTCAAAATTAGGGACTTAAGGGATTTTTTTGGCGGGAAGACATATTTAGGTACCTTCCCGACACTCAAAAAAGGGAGCAATAGGGGCCTGGTTCAGGTGTTGTTTACTGTATGAACAACACAATACAAAATCATACTCAATATCGATACCAATCTCTTTAATATCTGAAACCAAGACGGTCAGCAACAGTCGGCTGTAATGTCATCATCTTCTGGAAAGACACGGGTAATATCAAGAGGATCTGAACACTTGGCCCACATGTATCTTCTCCGGTTTCTTTTTTTTCTTTCCTTTTCAACTATGAAGGTGCAAAATTGGAAAAGTACATAAGTAACTATTTCAGTTAATGAACAGAAAATCGTCACAAGATCACACAAATTAAAAATCACTTGTTAAAATTTGCATTTTTTGGCTTTGCTTCCTGTAGGCTTCTTCAGAAGTGCAGTTATCAACAACTGCTTTATTTCTGCATAAGTACCTGAGTACTTCCACCAGTTTGCCGATTCCTGTTTCTGTTTGGTACATAACAAAAGAAACCCATCCAACATGGTTTGGGCGAGCTAAATTTCAATCAGGTCTTTCTTCTCAATGCCTATATTCAGCCGATTTGCATTCTTCCAATATCTTCTCAGTAGATTGCTACTTATATCCAGTGGCTTCTTTTTTTTCTTTTAAAGACTTCTCGAGAGTCCTCTATAGTTTGCTTGCTAGAAGAAACTTCAGCAAATATTTACTTTTCTTTTGCTGGTTTTTCTGCAGGCTTCCCTTGTTCTTCTTCACTTTTCTTCCACCTCTCACTGGCTCTCAAGTTAAATTTCACAAGTTTTTCGTGCAGATCACGCAAGCTTTATCATGGCTGCAGTTAAAGGGACATTTTGAGCTCTCCCATCAAATCTGCATAGACCGTCTATTGCTCACTCATTGATGCCCTCTGTTCACTGAGAACCCTTCCAGACAGTGAAAAGCCAATTTCAACGCTGGCTGGGCCGTGCCAAATGATCGGTGTTTTTTTTTTTGTTTTTTTCACCATCGCCATTCAGGTATTTCCATAACCGAAAATTTTCCATGTTTTCCATACCTCAGTTATTTTTCCTCTATTCCATTTTTCATTGATCGAATTCAGCTCTGAGGGAAATTAACTGATTTGCACTAGTTTAAACTTGTCTAAGAGAAGATCAGTGTTCAATAGGATAAAAAGGTTTTGAGCAACAAACAGTAAGTCCTGGATAGCATTTGCCTTAAGACATCTGAGCAGGGTGTAGGAAACACATAATTTTCAAAATAGCAAAGATTCGCCATTTAGAGTTCGATTCAAAACATACTTGGCAGCTGAAGTGAAGTGCTTCTGGACATGCTGTAAGAAATGCCGTTTTGACAACTCATCAGCCACAACAAGACAGAATTGCACTTCATCATTTATCACAGTGTCAACTAGAGGAAAGAACTTCTTTTCATGTTCAAATGGTTTTATATCCAAGCCAACCCTCAGTTTTCGAACGGATTCGGATCTTAAAATGCACCCAGGATTCTTCACGCTGGAACTTCCGAGTAAAATGTGAAAAAAGTTCAGAGTCTATAAGGAACTGATATTATGCTTTCAAAGTCGACTGTTTGAGCAGTTTTGCAACATCTTTGGAGGCACAGGATTTCATCTAGCCTGCGTTTTTCTTAGAAACCAAGACGGTAAAATGTTCCACCAGGGCTGGCGATTGCTCGGTCATTTTAGTGGTAGTAGGAGCGATCGACAACCCACAGGTTGGTACGTGTTTGATACAGTTCAACTTGGGAACGCCAGTTTTCTCTTGGATTTTCCTATAGTCTTCAATCCGGCAAGGCCAGCCTCGGAAAAAGTAGTAAACTCTTAAGATCAATTCTGAGCATGTTTCGGCAAATTCACCAAGATCCTTTCTGCAAGCAGTGTGCACAAGGTGAATTCTACACGTCGCAACGTCAAGTGGTCTTACACCACCCAGTTAACATCCATTTTTCACTATCAAGTAGCCGAAACAACTTTTATTTGACGTTCGGTTCGTCAATACTCAATGTAAGCAGTTTCAAACTGTAAAAATTTATATGGCCAAGCCTGGGCCAAGAGCAATAAGCCAGGAGGGATCACATAGCTATACCAATCTAATACTTAAAGTTGCAACATTAATTTGAAGGACACAAGGTGACTTATCCACTGCATCTGGCACCATTGTAAGTAATAGATCGAATTCATAGTCATATCATAAAATTACCTTAAGAAGATCTCTGTAAAGAGGGTATACCCACCCTTACAGCTCCACCGTTCCAGGGATGGTACCCTTGTACCATATGGTATTTTGATCTGGTACATTACAATAATCCAATGTTCCGCTCAGGTTTTGGGGATAAAAAAGGAGACACAACGATGCTCTCAGTTTTTTTGGTTTTGGCGGGGGAGGGGACGTTAAAGCTCTAATAAAGGGTGTTTTCAAACATAGCGATTCTGGTGGTGTACTTTTCAATCTGACGACATTTTTGAGGGGTTTCAGGCATTTTTCTCAAAGTTCTGAAAGTAAAGTTTCGAGACTACAAATTACGGCTGAGTTAAAAGTGAATATACCATTCATGGGTTTCTTTTAGTTGAGTATTTTTTTAGCATTGACTTATAAAATATTTTTAAATTTTCGGTTACCATGGGCCAAGGGTTGTTCTCTGTTAGGTTGCAGCTGCTGCTGCTGCAATAATGATATAAGGATTAGGTACGTACGGGTATACATCAATGGCTACTTTAGTGAAGTTATTAGTCCATTAAGAGCAATCTGAGAAGAAATGACGAACCTCCAGTAATACATATCTAAAAACAACAAAAACGAAAAAGCCCGGCAGCTTAACTAACTCGAGGCAAAGGACATCAAACCTTTTCATACATCATTATAAAAAAAAAAACTTGGATGCTGTAGCTTTAAAATTGTTGTACAATCTTCAGGAGACTAAAGGTAACTAACACACTAAAACAACTGCTTGGCTAAATCTTGCACAAAGGGACTTTTAGGGACTTAAGAGCAGTTTTAGGGACTCTAGGGACCTTCTGGCAGCCCTGTATGTTGCATACATCATGTTTTTTCATAGACCGTTTAGGGAAAATTTTTAAACTATCAAATCTTGCCAATTAAAACTGAATTGCTTTAATAAATTAATAAATCAAGTTTAAAGGTACATCAAGCCAGACGTACAAACAAGGCATTTGATTCTCCCCCCCCCCCGCTTAGACGACAAAATATTAGAACATGTGTAATGGATAAGAAAATATGACATATTCTTCAAGATAAAAATTTTAGGAGAAGAACATTGTGGTTTTAGGAAGGGGAGAGGATGCGACGACCAAATTTTTACATTTAGATTAATAATTGAGAATTGCCTGAGCCATCAGATTCCTTTATTTCTTATCTTAATAGATTATGAGCAAGCGTTTGATTCAGCCAATAACAGAACTTTAGCGAGAATTCTCTCCTTGTATGTTGCACCATGTAATTGCAATAAAGTGATAAGTGCTATGTACAAGAATACCATTGCTGCAGTTAATGTTGGAAATAAGGTTAGAACTGGTTTCGTATTGAATCGGGAGTTGGCCATGAGTGCATTATATCCCCTAGAATTATATTATGCTGATGATTTAAGCATCCTAGATGGATATATTAGCAAAATGAAGGATTTTTTAAGGTTCTGAGAGCTCAGAGCGTAAGAATAGGCTTGAAAGTTAATGATAAAAAGCCTAAGTTGCTTGGACTTGGAACTTGTGAAGGAGAAGAGGCAATGTTGAGTAACAAGAAGATCAATAAAGTGCATAGCTTCACTTACCTAGGTAGTATTATCAGCAAAGATAGTGGATGCAGTGACGATGTTAAAAGCAGAACAGACAGGTGCAAGGGTGTTTCTTTTTCTTTTGTTTTTACAGTTGAAAGAAGTTCGGAAGAAAAGGTAGAAAATTCTAAGAACCAAGATTAGAATATTGGAAGCTACAGTGATGACAGAGGTCAAGAATGGTTCTGAAACGTGGAAGCTCCAAAATACAGAGAAAGATTTACTAGATGTTTTCCAAAGAAATTGTCTAACAATTGTTTTAGGTACCCATCTGACTGACTGCATTTCAAACAGTAAGCAATATGAAAAATGTGGTTCTATCCAACTTTCTAAGGGCTATAATGACTGAGATGGCTACGAAGCATTCCATGGGTAAAAGATGATAGATTACCGAAGATTGCCTTTCTTCACCAACCATCTAGAGCCAAACGAAAAGCAGGTCATCCTCGTATTGGATGGGAGGAGTCATCAGTAATGATTTATGGGACATTGGAATTTCTAAGGAGGATGAAAAGAGGGAGACTTTAAACAGATTGGGAGGAAGGAGGAGTATGCGTAGCTTTGTTGGGCACAGGCAGCAGGGTGCTGCAGTGAGTTGTTAGTAGTAGTACTAGTTCACACTCCCTGCCCTTGACAATTTCTCTCAGGCTTGCACTCTCCTTAGAAATGAAAATCTATCCTTATCAAGAAATACCCATTAAGTCTACGTATTAATGCAATCTCACAGATTCTTTCAGGTACTTACTATCACAATTTGTGTTTATCCTATTCCTCTAATCCAATCCAGAATTTTGACCTTTCACAGCTATACTGTACAGTCTTCCCTGATTCACTGAAATAATACAAAATGGACAAATTACTTAAAATAATAAGAATTTATTTTAAAATACTTTGAGATGAGCAAACCTTATCAAAACACAATATATTAGCAATATTTACTGGCTTAAACCATTTGCTGAACTGTCTTTACTGTAAATAATAGTTTTAGCTGTGCTATAAGGCAAATGTGTCACAAGTGCATGATCACTGACAGACAGATAGCTTGTTAGGGCTAGAATCTGCAAAGATATATGAAGCTAATTTGGTTAATGAGTTCTCTTGACAAAACAGAGATTGATAACACAAAAAAATATACTCTCGAATCTTTGACAGACCAACATCACGTTTGGACAAACATTTTAAAACTGAAATGAAAACAGTATTTTACGAATAGACAAATACGAAAGTCATGATTTTATGCAAAGAAGGGCAAACAAGTTGCATTAAGTGGCACAATACAGTAAGTTGTTAAGAACTTTGGGGAAAACCGAATGTTCAATTGATCTATAATTTCAAATTTGTCCTTTGCTGAACAAGGTTGAATCAAATAAAGCTCTATCAACTGTACTTTATATGCTCTCGAATCTTTGACAGACCAACATTACGTTTGGACAAACATTTTAAAACTGAAATGAAAACAGTATTTTACGAATAGAGAAATACGAAAGTCATGATTTTATGCAAAGAAGGACAAACAAGTTGCATTAAGTGGCACAATACAGTAAGTTGTTAAAAATTTAATAATAGATCATTAGGAAATAAGTAAAAAACGAGCAAAATGGAAAACAGTTTGCAGTAAATAATTTCAACTAAAAGTACATATTGATCAAATTTATTAGAGAAACGTGATTAATATTTAATTTTGTAAGACTATAAGTCTATATTATGCCCTTAGAATATTTTTGTCTTTCAAGGAAAGAGTGAAGTTCACAAAAGATGAGACAGCAACTTTTGGTTATCTTTGAAAGATTATGAGCTAGATAAATGAAAGTTCAAGAAGTAAGTTTGGTAAGAGTTAATTTTATTGCCTCTTCTGAAAAAAAAAACAGCATAATAACAATATTGTTACTTCATCACATTCATAAGATCTCTATCTATTGGATTTTAAGAGTAAGTTCTAGTTTAATTGACCCCCCCCCCCCGGATGTCAAGATATAATCCTAAGTTATAAAAAAAAAATTGCTGGTTGTGTTGGTTATACTTTCAAATTGGTATTATGAACTAACTATTAATGAGAAACAAGCACAAAAAAGATTAAACACCAACAAAATCATCAAAATTATAGAATAGAATAGTTTTATTTTGGATTTATTTGGATTTATTCTATTGATCCAAAAAAGCTGACAATGTGTGCAGTTAATACATAGGAATTCTTCTTCCCAAGATTTTTACCCTCTTATCACCATAGATTATGAAAAAATACCATCTTTTAGGGAATTTTCATAAAAAATATCCTTTTTGGTATTTTCATTGAAAAACTTGAAAAAAAAAGAAAACAAAAAACAATTTACCTTCCTAGATTTGAAATCTTTGCCCCTTCCCCCTTCTACTACCTTTTCACAAACTAACATCTCTGAAGAGCAATAGAATTTTACATACACACGCCCATACTGCACATTCACAAAATATAATATTTGCTGCAATCAACAGCTGGACAACATAGGGGATGTTGTCCCCTTAATGCCTACATATAGCCCTAGGCCATATACAAGGTCTTTTTTTGGTAAAATTTACAATGGCTTGGGTTTTTTGCTAGAATGGAAACTAGTTGAAATGGATGAATGAAACTCTTCAGAGTAAATTCAAGCCTTAAAATAAGCTTTAAAAAGATGTTTTCAAATTCCCGCTTTTACTCCTTTCATATCCTATGCACAAAAGATTGTACAGAAGAGATGCCTTAACTCTGGCAAAAAAAATCCTTAATTTTTTTTTGTGTATACCTTTTAATGTCTAGTCTGTGCTATTGTCATTTATATTATATAGTCTATGAAGACTTCTAATGGTTTGAGCAGGATTTTAAGCCAGAGACTATTTTATAATTTTTTTTTCAAATTTAAGATCCATTTTCAGATTCTTTAAAAATTTATACATCAGGATTTTACAAAGGTATGAAGCTCAAAAGTCTTTCCTCAGATCCCCTCCTTATAACGCAGACCAAATTCTTATAGTTTTATGTTTATAACACAAAGCTTGTTCCAGCCATCAAAGGTCAGTGCCCATCAAGGGGCAAAGGTAGACATTTCAAATGGCCTTTTCAGAGCACATTTTGGACTTTAAATCCATATTCGTACCCAGCTCAACCACTTTAAAACCTAGCAAATTCCTCATCATCCGAATTTTTTCTCTCTTTCTTTTTTAATTGGCATAACAAACAATCAGCAATTGCCAAGCAGCAATTGTATGACACAAAAGCAGAATACAAAAAAGAAGAAATATACAATTTGATTCCATTTTCAAAACTCATTATAAATACAATGATTACTGCTGACGCAAAATGGGTCCCAGTCACCCCCCCCCCCCCTCCTAACACTGGAATAAAACTTAGTTCTAGGCTATATATGAAAGTTTTTTTTTTTCAAGTTGGCATCAAGAACCAATGGTAAATGAGAAATAAGTACAAAAAAAATATATTCTATGACTAATCTGGCTATACATGACACATGACAAACAGCTGAAAAAAATAAATAGTATAATTAAATAGCCAAGAAAACGAGGGTAATATCAGCCAGTGGACAAAAAAGCAAAAAGGACAAAAGAAGATATTTTGGAAAGGACCTCTAGCATGCCATCTTCAATGCTCTAAAAAAGAAATAAAAAGTAAGCTTTTGAAGTAAATTCAAACAGAGCAGAAGAAACACTGAATCAAATGAACAAAAACCCAAATCAGAATAAATGAAAGACCATTCACCAATTAGATTGGGCAAAAATTTTCTGCTTAGCAATTAACTTAGTTTGCCTATTGACCCAATTTTAATTAAAAATGCAGTCAGATACAAACTTGGAAAAATTTTAAAGAAAAATAATCTCTCTGTTTCTTTTAAAAATTAACTAAAGGTTGAATTTTTTTCAATTCTAGATAGGATAAAACTGACCCTATTTTGGGTAGTGCTATTTACAGTGTTGTTTTGGGAAGTTTTACATTGGCAGGACCTGTCAACAAGTGGAGGAACAACTACAGGGACACAAGATTTCAATTGATAAATCTCAGAGATGTGAACAAAAAAAAATGATGATTTTGATTCTGCTTTGACCCTGGATGTTTTAGTAAATCTAGATCATTACCTTACCTTAAATCACACTTGCCAGCGCTAAGGACAAGTCCTTTGAATGCCAGTCACTCATGATGATAACTCAACTTGCTAGGTGCATCCCATATTGTGAGCCAAGGTTTCTCCCCCCAGTCTTTGTCAACTGCAGACTTGAAGGCTTCAACACTGGGCAACATAATAGCATTCTGGTTAAGGGAGTTCCATAGGCTGACTACCCAATTAGAGAAGAATTTGTTTTGCAGCCTAGTGTTAGCACATTTTTGATAAAGCCTCAAAGGGTGGCCTCGAGTACATGGTGAAATGACTATCTGGAACAGGTTGGGGATCACACTCTGATCACATACTAACTTGTATGTCATTGTTACATCTCCTTGCATATGTCTATATGTGAGAGATGGTGGTTTGAGCTTATGTAATTGGGTAGGATATGTAAGATGTTGAAATCCCTTTATGCATTTAGTTGCACCTTGCTGCACTGATTCTAGAATTGATATATCACCCTTATTTACTGGAGTAGCAACACACATCCCAAATTCCAATTTTGGTCTGATCAGACCCTTTAAGAGCTTGGTGATCACAGCTGGAGATCTGCTGCAGACTGTTCTTTTTATTAAACCAAGAGTTTGGTTGGCACTGGCGAGATACAGACAGTGTGTGTGAAATTTTGTTCTTTTTTATGAGTCAACTTAATATCCAGAGGAAATGGCTTACCATAATCTTTTAGGAAGGAAATTAAAATTAAAAAATACATAATACAGACCTGGTTTTAAATAGCAGTACTGGAGATATTCCTATAAACCCAATTAACAACAACTTAATATTAAAAGATTCAAAAAACATTTTCCCTCATTTTAATTTAAGATCATCTGACTGTACTTAAAAAAAAAAATATGGTCAGAAGGCAAGCTAAATTAATTGCTAAGCAGATAATTCTTTCTCAAACTAATTAGTGAACAGACTTTCATACACTCTGGCTTGGTCTTTTGTTTGTTTGTGTCAGTATTTCTCTGCTCTGTTTGATTTTACTTGAAAAGGTTAGTTTTTCTTCTCTTTTTTTCTAGCACTTAAGACAGCTTGGTGGAGGTCCTTGCCAAAATGTCTACTTTTGTTTCTTTTCTGTCCACTGGCTGACACTACTCTTGTTTTCTTGGCTATTTAGTTATACTGTTCTTTTTTTATTGTTTGTCAACATAAAAAAAAAATGCAGGCCAACAAAAGATGACAGTGCAGTTTATCCCCTGTTCTAAACTAAAAACTACAGTAATGAAACCTTATTACTTTAAAAAAAAAATATTTTTGAACTTTAAAATCTATTTCCATTTTTAGCTACATCCCAGCCCTCCCCAAAAATACCTGGATATAGCACAGGGCTATATACAAAAGCTTACCATAACACTTGCACACTTGCCAGCAATTAAGATAAATTATTTTTTTATTTCAAACTGGTGTTTTGAACCAATTACTGATCAGGAATAAGCAAAAAAATAAAATAATGAAGACCAACAAAATCAGAAAACTTTTCATGTAGTCTAGTACTATATCCAGAGATAATGGAAGGGCACAGCAGATCTTTGGACCCTTGTTTACTCCCCCCCCCCCCAAATGAAATTTAATATCTTAAAATAACTTGCCAAAACTAGAATAGGCCTAGATAATTCAAGCATCCACAAAAACAGATCAGTTTTCTTTAGTTTACCTTTGCCATGGAAAAATTTTCTATGACACATTTTCACTTGACTTGGGTCCAACTTTGCCCTCTCCCCCCAGGATTTTGACAAAATTATGCCACTAGACTTCTTGCTATCTTGTAAAGTGGTTGAGTTAGGTGAATACAACTTTCAGGAAAGAATCCAGGATTGAGAAGAACTGTTGGCACTCTTGCTTGATGCAATGGGGGGCCTGCAGCTTCTTGGTGTATACTCTTGTGGTAGTTGAGAAGGACAGGGAAAAGACATGACTTAATAGGTCATTTTCTAGCAACTTACAAGTTGCTATTACGTCTCCTCTTTTCCTACAGTATACTAAGGTAGGGAGTTTGAGTGAGGTGAGATGTTCCTTGTAAGATTTGTCTTGGAATGCAGAGATAAGCTTAGTTGCTCTTCTTTGGACACTCTCAAGTACTTTCACATCCATCTTATAGCAGGGAGAGGTTAGGGTCATGCCAAATTCCAGGTGAGGACAGACCATGGCTTTGTACAGTTTCATAATCACTCCTGGCTTCCTGGTGGTAAATGTTTGCTTTATGAGGCCATAAGGCGTCTCCTATGTGATATGCAAGTTTTGGATTATTGCATCCAAGATGTAGAACTTTACATTTTAAGGCATTGAACTGTAGACACCAATCTGATGACCATCTAGATAGTCTGTCCAGATCTTCTTGTATAGTTGACAGATTTAGGTTGTTCTGGGCCAGTCCTAGGAGCTTGCAGTCATCAGCATATAGCATCAAAGGATTCTTCAGGTTTGTTGTACAGTCATTGATGTACATGCTGAATGATGTGGGCCCCAGGATGGTGCCCTGTGGCACTCCACTTGTGACTGGTAGTGGTTCAGAATAGACAGCATTGCCATTGTAGTTGTACACCAACACCCTCTGATTCCTGCCAGTTAGAAAGGCTTATATCCAAGCTACTATATCTTCATGCACTCCATATGCCTTTAATTTCAAAATTAGTAGTTGGTGTTGAACTTTGTCAAAGGCTTGGCTTGGTCAAGCAATATGACATCCACCAGCTGACCAGTATCTAAGAGTCTAGTCACAAAATCATATGACTCAATTAGTTTAGTATCAATTGAGTGGCCTTTTTGAAAACCATGTTGGCTTTTGCTAAGCAATTGGTTTTTCTCAAGGTGGGAGACCAGTGCACTGTTTATGATGCCTTCAAGTCCCTTACATACAACCAATGTGAGATGTATTGGCCAATAATTACTTGCCAGATCCCTTCTCCCTTTCTTGTGTATTGGCTTTCTTCCAATCATTTGGAAGTGAGGGATATCTCAAACATCATAGCAATTGGTTTGGCAAAGCAATCAGCAGTTTCTTTTAACAGTCTTGGGCATAGGTTATTGGGTCCAGCAGCTTTGTTAGCCTCTAGTTTTTTTAGCCTCTTCTTAATGTCCTCTTTACAAATAATTGGCATGACCATTGGTTTTGGGATTAGTTGTTCTGGTAGAGGAGGTGGTGTGTTGGCTGTGGGTAGGGCAGAGAAATTGGTATCAAAACTGGAATTCAGGAGGTATGCTTTTTCTCTTGTATGTGAAGCTTTTTCACCATTTTCTCTCATTAAATCTGAGATATCTCATCTAGTTGGGTTAGCTGGTGAGACATGACACCATAACATCTTTGGGTTCTGTTTTGAGTTAGCTGCAATTGGATCTTTGTGGTCCCTCATAACCTTCCAAGTCAAATTTCTTAGTCTGTTTCTACATTTCTTAAACCTGTCATGGTGGTTATCACATTTACATTTTACATACTTGGCCCAAGCTCTCTCCTTGTTCTTCATTGCTCTTTTTACTTCTTTTGGCAGGTATGAAAGTGTTTTAGGCAGTAGACACCAATATTCTTGGATGTTTTTCTTTTCTGCTTCTAAGACTGTAACCTTAAATGTTTCCCAGCTTTTCTCAATGTCCCTACTATTGACTATATCCTCCTATTTAACCTGGATAGGTCCTGCCTTATCTGCTCATAGTCCATAAAGGATTTCTTTATCATGTTCTCCTTCTTGTTGTTTGTCTGTATCTCAGTCAAGATACAGACATGGTCACTGCTTCCAAGAGCAGAATGGTAAGAAACAGAGAGAACTCATTCAGGATCATTCGTGATAACTAAGTCAAGTAAGGAGGGTTGTTGTTGGTGCCTGAATTGTGTTGGTTGGTGTACAATCTGTATCAGTAGGTTGTCAGAAAGGGAATTTGTTGTGACACAGGATGGGCTACTTTCAGGGGGGTATCCTATTCCTTCAACCCAATCAACATCAGGCATATTAAAATCTCCAAACAAAAAGACAGTTGAGTGCTCATTGGAACTCATTCTGGACACCAGGTCAGATATGGATAGATGTGAAATAAATTGATCAGGGGCTGATGGACTTCAGTAAATTACACCTATCATAAATGATTCAGATCCAATATGGAGTTTCAAACAAACATTTTCAACCCAACTACTGGTGGAATTAATAAAAGGGTAACTCACAGTTTTAGCTTTCAGTCCAGTTCTGCAGTATATTGCTACTCCTCTACAACATTCAGAGTTATCCAAATTGCTACACAAGTTGAATCCAGGGATTTGAATTTGAGATTCCTCCAGCTTGTGCACTGAGTTTTTTGGGCAAATTTCACAAACACAAATAATGTCCACATTAAGATCAAAACAAAAAGCTTTCAGTTCAGCAAGCTTTGGGGCAAGAGTATCAGAATTTGTGTAAAGCACGCAAAATACTTTTTTGAATTTGTTTATCTTTGTAGCACTGTTGCCAACACCAGGAATTTCTGTTTCAGGCATTTCATTTCTGGAAATGATATTGCTTTCACTGTCTGAATTGGCACTTAGAAAAACTTCATTGGTCAATTCCAGTGATTCTGCACTTTCATAACTTGTTGAGTCTGTGGAACTTCCAATGCTCTCTTGCTCCCTATTTACATTATTTACATGAGTCAGTTCCAGATTTGGCACTCCATCTGTTGTGATTGCACAGGGACTGGGAATCCCAAAGGCACCCTGTTTTTTACAACAATGACCCCATTTCTAATTCCTAGATTCAGCTTGCCCACAGCAGCATGTCTTTTTATCTCATCCACTAGTTCCTTTCTTTTCTGGCAGTCCTCTTTGGAGGTATCTGTGTAAAAAGCTATGTTGCCTTTTTTGGTGTGGGAGAGCTTAAGGATTTCTGCTTACTTGAACTAATAGAAAACAATATGGGATTAGGCCTTGCAGCAGCAGGGGTTCTAGAATCTGCAGAGTTTTGAGCTTTTGGTAAGCATTGAATGATTGTAATTCTTTCCACATTGACCTTGAACTCATTTTTTAGGAATTTTTGTATGAATTGTTCATTGTCTGCTTGAGGCAGTATGCCATACACAATAAGGTTCAGGTGTCTGTTGTATCTGTCTTGTTCTTGCCTGACAATTTTACAAACATCTGTTTCTAATTTCTCAGCAACAACACAACCCACTATGTCCACAGCTTCAGATACAGACACTTTTGTCTTGACACTCTCCTCAAGATCTTGAATTTTGGCTTTAATAGAGTCCAAAGATGCACTCATGTCCTGTTTGAGTGAGCCAAACATGTCCTGCATTTTGTCTTGGTGCTCATTCAATGCAGTTTTTAGAACATCTTGAACACTTTGTTTGACACTACTGGCCTTACACATGGGGCATATCCAGACACTTCCTAGTCTAAGATTCATTTTGGTAAAAATGTCATATTCCACATCTGACATCAAGAGGCACTTGGTGCAAAGCCACTCATGACATTGATTGCACTGAATGGCTCTAGAGCTTTCATCTAATGCACAGCCATCTACTGTGCATCTGTCAGAGCCTTTTTTGGGTGTTAGGCCTACTGGTTTTGGCCATTTAGTGGCAGTTTTTGGTGGCATCATGAGATCAAGGCAATGCTACTGGCAAGGAATTTGCTTGAGAGATGGTGGCAATGGAATTAAGGTAAGTGTCCAACTTTCCCCAAGGATTTTTTCTGGAAACAATCAATATCACATGGGGTTAATAATATATTCTGAAAGTTCAATTTTACCTCCTTTCATCAATACTAATCACTATGGAAGCAGCTTTAGTGGGCCACTGAAGAGTCCAATTTTCACTGATCAAGCTAAACTAGGTGTGGCTTATACAGAGAGACAAACACTATTATTAGGCTAGTTTCTTTTTCTCTGGCCTTAGCTCTGAAAATGCAATTTCAGTTACCATATTTGAGCAGGATTTTAAGCCATATTAATGTTTTATTTCCAAAATTTAGGAAATGTATTTGCATATCTTTGAAACCTTATAAATTGGGATTGAACAAAGTTATGAAGCTGAAAACAATTTTGTTGTACTTCATTCAAGCAGAAGATCTATTTTGCAAGGTTTCAATTCTATAACTTACAGATTTTTAAAGGTCATCAATGGTCAGGACCCTCTAGAGGGAGAAGGAGTGGAGGTAGGTACTTCAAAATAGCCTACCTTCCCAGAACATACTTTAGCCTGTAGACCCATCCCTGAAAAGTTTCATTTTCCTAACCTAACCCCTTTCCAAGATAGTGAAAAGTAGCTAAAGTAGAATTTTACCAAATAGAGGAGTAGAAATGGAGGCTTGAAAACACCTTTCCAACACACAACAATGCCCTGAATTTATTTCTGACTGAACATTTCATTCTCCTAGGCTAATGCAACTTTTTTCCACGGTATACTAGCAAAGAAACATCTAGAGTTTCATTTAGTAGCCTACCTATCCTTAAATTCAGCATTTACCTAATGTGCCCTGATTGTAGAACAAAAGGGGCAGGCCTTATTCTATTCTTTCTTCTTATTAACCCTGGACAGGGTTGTCGCACGGTAAAAAAAAATTACCAGATTCTTGGGAAGAATCGCTAAATCAGCACATAAATCACTAGATTATTGACTAGAAATCCCTAGAATTATAATAGCCTTTATAATTGTAATTAATGAGTGTTTTGTATCATACAGGCACAACTACAGGAAGGAGGTAAAATTGCACCCCTAGGTGTGGAAAAATGTCTACAGGTTGACGTTTGTTTTTCCTCTAGCGAAAATTACCCTTGAAATTTTGAAAAATTACTTTTTACATCTTTTTTAGAGGATAAAACAAAGTTTTTGTTTCCCAACCACTAAAAAATGGTTATTGGGGATTTGATCGAAATCTTTGCTTTTTCTTTTAATTTTTTTTCCTCGTCGATTCAAAAGGCAAGTTTTTTCCCCCAAAAATATAGAAACTATCTTCTTTTTACTCTAGTTGAGCTAGTAAAATTATTGGGACACCGGGACAATTTTGAAAATCGCCTTTTTGTATTTTCATGGAAAAAATTTGCCCCACCCTTCACAAATTTCGATTAATTGGTCTTATTGCTTCTTTAGTAATCCGAACAGGTGCTTGTTAATTAAACGGAACGCACCCAAGAAGTAAAGTTATGTTAATCTTTATTAAATATGCCAAAATATGATGAAAATATAATACTTACTTTTTATAATAATACAATTTGGGATATATATTTTCACATTAGGGGATTGTGAGGGTAAGTTAACTTAAGTTAATCTGGCCCCCACCCCCGTAATGTGCAAATACATAGCCCAAGCTATACAAGTCCTTTGCATTCTGTCACTCGTTATTTGTCTGAAACTGGTTTTCATGGATCGTACATTATCATTATTATCCTTACCATACTTTCATCCCCAGACGTATCCTCAGGGTCTGAGTGGGTGGTGTTAAATCTAAAGATATATTTTTGGAACCTTTCAACTATGCTAAACAAACTTTTGATCGAACAATTTATGGGAAAAAAGAGACGTGGCAGGGGGGGGGGGGCTAGTAGCCGTCCAATCTTTTTGGTCTAATAAAAGGGACACCAGAAATTTTAATTCCTTTTCAAATGAGCCCTCTCCCGATGTTCTAAGACCATTTAGTTCGATGCGATCGCCCCTGGGGGAAAAATAAAACACATCCGTAATTTTTGTTCTGGCAAATAATACAAAATTCAACAGTTTTGCAGATAATAAAATAAAAGTCCAAAATAGGGATAAAATCCTTTTTAATAGACAGTGTATAATAATTTTCACAAAAATATCAGATATTTCAGTCACATATTCAGTGACCGTCATCAGTAGTATTTTTCTACTGAGTATTTCTGCTAGTATTTTTTTACGCCTGAGGCACGAATATACAGTGCAGTTTCACGATCACAAGAATATAAAGTGCAATTTGACGAGCACATTGCAAAAAGCAACCACTCCTTTTATATTATAGACCTATAAAGCGATCAAACATGTTTTAAAACTATGGTTGAGATTGTATAATGAGATCAGACTGGTTTAGAGGATATGTGCTTTAGAAAGTTCGTTCATCCATCATCATAACATGTTTTTTTCCTTCCTGGCTCAATATTCAAAATTCCTTATATTGCATATTCAAAGGATGGTCTGATTCTAGAAATACTGGTTTACAGCTGGAGGGATTATACTCGTGTTTTTTTCGGTATAAATTAAGATGCAATTAGTTTTTCTAGATCAGTTGAAAAAAACAACTTGAAACGATAACCCTTTATTGTTAAAATTTATTCGTTTTTTTCCAATGGAGGAAAACAGAAGAATTATGACGGTAAGTAAATATACATTATTCTTGAATTACCATAAGAACATAATCCTTTTTCCCTATAGATACCAATTAACTATCATCCGGGTTTCGCACTGAAAAGCGAGCTCCTGTATTTATCTGACGCAAACCATCCCCTTAAATCCATTCTGGTATGTAAAAGCCAATAGGTTTTCTCGGGTTATAATTGGAGGCACATATCAAGGGAAGGGGGGGCCTTTAATCTAATAACTTAGTGTAAGTGTTTTACTGTGTTGAGTGAGCTTTGGTTTTGGGGGGAGGAGGGGGTGCTACCCATCATTAATATTCTGAATAAATAATAGATGAAGTAAATAATCAAAATTGTATTTTTTTTTCGTGTATCGTATTTAAAAATGTGTTTTATGGCATTCCATACAGGTATAGGCTATTTGACTCTAAATGTTTCTTATGTACTTTACAGAAATATCTCGTTTTTAAGACTACAATTGAACAATACTTCTCCTTTAGATACAAACAATATCGTTAATGTATCTGAAGTGGGCTTTGGGGAGGTGGGAGGGGTGCAACCCCACCATTAATATTCAGGATAAATAATAGATGAAGTAAATAATCAAAATTACATTTTTTTTCATGTATCGTATTTAAAAATGTGTTTTATGGCATTCCATACAGGTATAGGCTATTTGACTCTAAATGTTTCTTATGTACTTTAAAGAAATATCTCGTTTTTAAGACTACAATTGAACAATACTTCTCCTTTAGATACAAACAATACCGTTAATGTATTTGGAGTGGGATTTGGGGATGTGGGAGGGGTGCA
The DNA here is from genome assembly GCA_027921565.1 of Artemia sinica. Lineage (NCBI taxonomy): Eukaryota > Metazoa > Arthropoda > Branchiopoda > Anostraca > Artemiidae > Artemia > Artemia sinica. Next base: position 28,236,278 of record CM051274.1, on the reverse strand, counting down.
ATCCCCATCAGTAATATTCTGAATAAATAATAGATGAAGTAAATAATCAAAATTGTATTTTTTTTCATGTATCGTATTTAAAAAATGTGTTTTATGGCATTCCCTACAGGTATAGGCTATTTGGCTCTAAATGTTTCTTATGTACTTTACAGAAATATCTCGTTTTTAAGACTATAATTGAACAATACGTCTCCTTTAAATACAAACAATATCGTTAACGTATTTGGATGGGGCTTTGGGGTGGTGGGAGGGGTGCAATCCCCACCATTAATATTCTGAATAAATTTCAAACGTAGCTAATAGTTGAAATTTTTTATTTTTTTTCTTTTATCATATGTTGAAGTGGCGTTCTTTTTTTTATATGTGTTTTAGGAGGATTTAAGCCTATAAGGCTACAAGTTACCTAGTGAAAAACTAAAAATTAATTTTTATTCAAGGGGATTGGTGGTCAAAGCCTTCCTGAACAAAAGCGACCAAAGCTCGATGGCGAGACTCGCACTACTGACACGGACACAATCAGAAGTATGAACTTGAGGAGGAATAGCGTGATCCATTTCGCACGTCGAACAGTTTATACCGAGCTACCTGTAACTTTCACGGTAAGCACCATTTATCAGATAGCTTTCAACTTTATCGCGCACTCACAATTTCGATTTGCAAATTCCTTTTTTAAACAAGTTGCTTATCGTTTAACTTTTACATTCGGCTCAGAGATGGCATCCATGTAGCAAAGTTAAAAAAAAAAAATACTTTTCTTGTGAAATATAAAATTGATCAAGTTCTATTTGACTACTTTATATTGGGTGAAGGGGGTGGGGCGAGTATTTACTCAATATAAAACTAGGAGGGGGAATTAAGTTTTGAGGGTGGGGTGAAAAATTAGTAGTCTTTTAACTTTATAAAGGGGTGTTGTAGAAAGGGGGGTGGGGAAGAAAACCATAACTTTGCTACATGACTTTTGGTACTTATTTAGTACCCGGTAAACAAGCGAGTGGTACTATAACGAAATGGTTCACTGGAAAAATAGGTTACCACTTCTTACTGAGCTAATGATAACCCCTAGACATATATTTTTTTTTATTGTATTTTATTACTATTAGCCAAACGTTGTGTTGTGTTGTGTGTGTGGCATAGCAACTAGTGAATATGTATCGGACTTTTTTCTGCTAAAATATTTTCAGTTAAAATAATATCATAAAAAATGGTGAAATATAAAATTTATCAAGCTATATTTGACTACTTTATATTGGCTGAAGGGGGTGGGGGGAGTATTTACTCAATATAATGCTAGAAGGGGGAATCAAGTTTTGAGGGTGGGGTGAAAATTGGTAGTCTTTTAACTTTATAAAGGGGTGTTGTAGAAAGGGGGATGGGGAAGAAAACCATAACTTTGCTACATGACTTTTGGTACTTATTTAGTACCTGGTAAACACGCGAGTGGTACTATAACGAAATGGTTCATTGGAAAAATAGGTTACCACTTCTTTTTTACAGATTTTTTTTTATTGTATTTTATTGCTATTAGCCAAACGTTGTGTTGTGTTGTGTGTGTGTCATAGCAACTAGTGAATATGTATCAGACTTTTTTCTGCTCAAATATTTCATTCAGCAAGAGCCGTTGGTGAGCAATTAAAATCTCAGCAAAATGGGAAGGGATTGAAAAGGACGCGTGCGCGTCATTCATTCATCAGTCTCTACCCAGGCGGGAAGCGAATGACATCAACAAGGACTTTGAGGAATAAAACGAAGAAGACCAATAAGAAGAAGAACAAGAAAAATATTGTTAGATCAAAGGAGGATTTCTCCTCTTAAGGTGACTTATCTCCCCCACAAGGAATCACATCAATCAATCAGTTCTTCATAGAATCTGTTCAATACTGAAAATGTTGATGTCAGTGTCAAGTATGGCTACTATGAACAATTTCATCCCCAGTAACCCCTCTCGGAAAATATACACTTTCAAATATTTCCCAATGAAGACTATTTCATTGATTTGTCATCAACATTTATTGATTTAAATGTTGCGGTGAAGAAAAAGTCAGATAATTCAACTCCAACTGCTGCCGATGGTCTATCCTACGAAAACTGTATTCTACACAACCTGTTCGAACAAATTAATGTATTTATTAATGAAAAATTGGTGAGCATTAGCAATAATTTATCCAACTATGCAAGCTACATACAATTTATGGTGATGACACCAAAGGCATATAAGGAGTTGAGAGGACAGTCATTGGGCTATGAATATCGAGCAGGTGTTGATACTGAAGGTGAGTTGACTACTGCAGTGACCCAGGAGTATCATTTAGTTGGAAAATTAAATCACGAGATATTCAATATATCCCAATGGTTACCCACCAATGTCAAGATTGAGATAAAGTTGCAACTAGTCCCATCGAATTTTATTTTGAGAAAAACACTTCCTGCAGCACCCGATGCAAATGTTATTATCACATTGGCAATTCTTCATGTCCAAAAACAACAGGTTATGAGCTCTGTTGCATTGGCAGCGGAAAAGCTAAGAGCCAATGGCAACAACATTAAACTTCTTGTCCCCCATACGATCACCAATCAACGTCACATTGCCACCGGCTCTCGTAGTTATACCGATTCATCATTTATCAATGGAGAAATCCCATCAAAACTCGCTTTGGCCTCTGTGAAGATTTCGAGTGCCATTGGATCCTGGACTGTACCCCCCCTATGATTTTAATTTTTTTGGTCTATCTAGTCTTGTGTGCAAAGTGAATGGTATTCCACTGTACACTCTATCATTTGACAAAAAATCCTATAGAACTCTCTATGAGTTGACCATGCAATCCCTAGATCAAGACTCCCAACTATTTGAAAATAGAATAACCCATTAAATGTTTTCAAAAAATCATGGTGTAATTGTTTTGGACCTGTCGGGGACCCAGGATATGAGCATAGTACGAACAGGGAATGTACGTTTAGAGTGTACATTTGCCGATGCTTTGACTGAGAGTATCACGCTAATATCATTGACTCAATTTGAAACCTATTGGGAAATCACACCCGACGGCAGTATTCTACTAGACCTAGCACCATGAACACAAACCAAATAATCAGTGTATTTAGTATGGATCCAAACATGTCCCAGTACAAGTCCTATTACATGCCATCGGGCTTCATTGAAAAAATTCCAAGTGTTAACAATACCCTAATCATTCTTAATAGCAGTCCATCGACTTTGAAGACGGGCCATTGGCTATGCATCTTTCAAACAGCGAAGAATGTTTAATTTTTTTTATTCTCTTGGCCTATCATATAAATTCTACACTCCACACAACAGCAACTTTATTGAGAGCAGTGGGGAAACTATTATTCAAAATCAAAGGAGAGTACAGGATTTAACGACTAAGTCATGCGGCTTTCATTCACTATTCTTTTTCATGTTCAGATGTCGTGGCAATACCTACAAGCAGTTTCTCAACATTTACCTCGACTTTCCTCGATTGAACGACTTTCTAGTGGAAAATATACTTACAAGCGTGTTTAATATTGATTTTAGTGCCCTACGAATAAAATGTTCAAAAAATGTATGTGAAATTGTTTATTAATAAAAATAATGTATATACATGATAAAAAACGACTTTTCTACTCTTTAGATTTCATCTTCTACTACGTATAGGTACTTGTCGAGAACAACTAATGCAGGTAGATTATCTGAATTCACAGTATACTGATCCTGATGTGCTGCAATGTCAGGGCCACATTTTCTAAAGTAGAGTGTGACTTCACTCTTGTCATATCTCTTTGTACAGCCAATGATACTATTCTCATTCATTTTGTAGAATTCGCATGTTTCAATTTGCTTATTTAAAGCAATGTCAAAACAGTGTCCTCAAGTGGCGAATCACAGTCCGTCACAGCCAAATAAAAATCAGTGGGTTTATAATCATAGTAGTCATTGTTTTCACAACGATGACGTAGAAACCAAATTCTTTTGTTGCTCCAACAGTTGAATCGCTGACCTGGCTCCTCCTCCCAGAACAATCTAAAGCCACGACGATACCAATCTCTTAACAATAAACTAAAATCACGCTTAGGATTCTTTCCAATCATACCAGGATATGTACTCTCCCACTGATTACATTTATCATAGTGAAAATTCGAGCATAGGTGCCCACTAGGATGAGAGTCACACACCCCTTCAAGACAAGAATTACAACCTTTAATTTGTACAGCATATCCTCTATGCAATTTACACGGGTTGCATAATCTGCACTTTTCATCATACTCATCAATCATTGTACAGTCCTCACATGATGACCAGCTGCCCAGTGTGTACATGCATAGTGGAAATGTATGGAACATTTTTTCATGTGTTGACACTCTCACCGCCAAAATGAAACTAAACTACTATCAACAAATTGAGTGGGATAGAGAGAGAGAGAGGAGTAAATCATCCTTGAACATCATCTTTCTCATGAAAACAGTCCTAAATTTCTAAGTTAGTGCTTAAAAGCATATCCACAATATCATTTTGCTGTGTCGTGATTAATATGTCAATAAATTGTGTAAATGCCTTTGGACCACAACGTAAAAGTTTCATGTAATAGTCTAATGACGGAGAATCAGTTTTCATTATATCGACAAGCATTCCCTGCGAAAATATCTTCCTTTGAATAGATAACTCTAGAAAATCATCGTCTAGAATCAAATGTTTTTCCATAAACACAAGATTCCCTATGATTCGTTCTTTCTCAAATCTATCCAATTATTAGAGTCCGAACACTCTCACAACCAACTTCAGACTAACCAGAATTCTTTTTTCTACTCTAAAAAATATACGCTAGCCTACTATAGAAAGAAAACTATCCTTGATTTAGAAACAGTTTTATTGATTGTAATTACAACAATAATAATCACTGATTCAATTTATTTTCATCAATATATTTCACTAGTGCATCTAATGCTGCCTGAAGTCTATTTATATGCACAATGTTCAGTTTCGCAGCAAGACATGATTGCTCCTCCATTTTAAATTTGCTCAATGATATCACGTATCTACCATACATATCGTCCCATTCAAGGCTTAGTCTACATCCTTGTGGTATTTCCACAGCCACGTTTGGTACCCTTGTACCATTGCTGCTGCTACCTGCTCCACCTTCAAGCTCCAATAGTGTAAATGTTCCACTCATTTTCTCTACTAGTATCGTCTCAAATAAACTATTCTCTCTGAATTCAGTTATCGTATATGGAGAACTGTTAGTAGAAACATCTCTGATTTGGCCCAAAAAGTGCATGTTACCTTAGGAACCCGTCTGGTAACCCATGTATCGTTCGAAGTAATAGGTGACTGTCCTTGGTAAGTTATTGTCCCGGTTAAACTGCACTGTATATTCATGCCTCAGGCGTAGGATTTGTATCTATTGCATCGATACTACTACTGCCGCGCAACTTTCAGCGAGAGGAATCTCGGAATTTTTCAAACATAACATCTCCTTAATGAACAATGGTATGAGATTTTGCTTTTTCAAATAGCATTAGCACGGAAACTCAAAGAATAACAATTTTTTAAACAAATTTCATGTATGTGAACATCAGACTATTGTTAATCTAAGGAGGTATTAGATTTCATGCAAATAAGCTTTGAATTAGGTCAGTGTGAAAATACCCTAGATTCCTTTTGACAAAACTACCTATCAATGCTTTAAAATTACAAATGTACTTTAAGTTCACATATATATGGGATTTTAATGGAGAAGGCCCGATTCCTTGATCCCAAATTAGGCCTTTGGGATTGAAAGACAGACATTTGGTTGATAAAATCGCATTTTCTTCGTATTTCATTGTAACACCGAGTAAAAGGTCATACTAACCAGTACTTTATGAATTTTTCCGGGTAGGGTTCATTTCTTTGAGTCAAGACTAGGCCTACCTGATTGAACGGCACACATTTTGAACCATAGAAACGCAATTTTCTTCATATGTCTCATAATTTTCGTCGCAAAACACAGTGACGAGCCATATAATGAGATATTTTTTGATAGATTTTATTGGAGACGGCCAAATTCTTTGAGCCAAGACTAGTCTGGTCTTGAGAAGGCACGGGGGTTGTCAGCCCTACTCATGTTAACTTTTGATCGTTTTGAGTTTGACTTGGTTATTTGTTGTAATATCTTTTCGTTTTGATTTTCATTTATTTATTGATGGTGATTTGTGGTAATTTCACACTTGGGAGGTTATCTGACTTTATTTCTGCTCACTTTTGGCATAGTGAAGATCTTTGATTTTCTTAGAAAAACTTGTTTTGTGTAAAAAATTAAATTAATTTCTGTTCGTTTTTTATTGACATAGTCTTTGTCACGGAAAAAAATATCTTATATATATTTCCAGTATTTTTTCTATAGTTATCTATAGTTTGGCTTGCTATTTGTATGTTGGAGAATCTTTTTTAACAATGTTTGATCCTGACACAAATATTACTGTTTAGTTTAAGTTCACATTTCCACGAGTTGACTTGAAAAATAAAAATTAATATAATTCACAGGAAATTCTATCTATGCTCTTTGACAACCCGGGATCAATTAAACCCTTTTGATTTATTTAAATTGTAAGAACAAAAGTAAAAATAATAGTAGCCCTAAAAGTTTCAAATTAACACCTCCAGTCATTTTTGCTATACTGCTGAGGTAGGTTATTGGCAACCATATACAAAGTGCCTTTTGATTTAGTTTTAAAGTAACATTTAGTTTCAAAGCCTAATGGACCAACTGCATAATTGTTGGGGGAGTGACATACCCGATATCCCTAGAAACATACCTGCTCAACTGTTTTACTATGCTGAACAAAATGGCTGTTTTAATATTTTGTTTGGTTGTGCGTGGAAGATTAATGGGGTTGGGAGGAGGGCTGCTTGCCCTCTAGTCTGTTTTTAATCTTAAAAAGGGCACTAGAACCTTTAATCTTGAATTCAATTAGCTCATTTAAAAGTTTCAACGATATTTCCAGCTATTATAGAACGATGCTGCATATGATACTGCTTATATGCCCTTTTGAAAACCTAAATGCACATAGTTTTTTGTTTAATTGAAACTCCCACTAAACGCTCCCTAAAATTTCACCTTAATACTATTAGTGTCATTAGTTACGGTACCATGGGAGCCCATAGGCTGAATGTTAGGGGGGGCTTACCTGGTCGAATCGGCACTTCCAATGCTGTATATTAGAAATCTCAAAACAAAATATCATAGGCAACGCGATAGCGCTGCCTATGAAAGGGATCATTTGGAGTTATTAATTTAAAAAAAAAATTCCACAAAATAAGTTTTTCAAAGAAAAGTAAAGATCTCCATTAAACCAAAAATGAGCAAAAATAAAATAAAATAATCTACCAAGCGTGAAACTACCACAAATTACAATAAATAACCGAGTCAAACTCAAAACGAGCAGATATTAAGATGAGTAGGGCTCAAAACCCCAATGCCTTCCCAAGGCAAGAACATAATTTGCACTTTACTGAAAAAATATAAATGTTTTTACTTTTATAACTTTAATAAATCAAATAGTATTAACATTTTGATTAACAAATATCAGTAGAAGTATATTAAACTGTCAATGTTCATTCCATTTGTGTTTTTTTCAGTGAAGTGCAAATTATGTTCTGGGCTTGGGAAGGCATAGGGGGTTTTGAGCCCTACTCATGTTAATTTCTGCTCGTTTTGAGTTTGAATCGGTTATTTATTGTAATTTCTGTTCGTTTTGGGTTTCATTTACTTATCGATGCTGATTTGTGGTAGTTTCACGCTTGGTAGATTATTTGATTTTATTTTTGCTCATTTTTTGTTTAATGGAGTTCTTTACTTTTCTTTGAAAAACTTATTCTGTGGAAAAAGTTTTTTAATTAATTTATGTTCGTTTTATATCGACATGGTCTTTTCAGGGAAAAATAAAATAATAGTTTAAATCTTTTTTTTAAGACTTTATAGTTTGGCCTGCTATTTGTATGCTGGAGAAAATTTTTCAGCAATTTTTAACAACATGCACCCTTTTAAAAATCTGGACACAAATAGTAGACTAGTGTTTAATTTAGTTTCATACCTCCTCTAGTTGACCTGAAATAGTAAACTTGATACAATTCGCAAAAAAATCTGTTTACTTTCTTTGATAGCTTGCATACACTTACGCTATTTTGATTTCGTTAAATTTTAAGAGCAAAATTAGCCCCGAAAGTTTGAATATAATACCCTCAGTCGTTCTTGGGATACTGCTAAGATGCCTTATTGAGAATTAGCGTTAACACAGTGCATTTTGATTTAGTCTTAACTTACAACCTTTGCCCTGGGAACTCTGGGGGGTTTGTCATCCTTAAACACATAATTTCCAGACCTTTCAACTACGTTGAACAAAATGGCTATATCTAAACTTTGATTGAATGTGTTTGGGGAAATGGTGGGCGTGAGAGGGGGGTCATTTACTCTCCACTCACTTTCGGCTATTAAAAAGGGTCATTTCATTTTCCAAACAACTGAGCCCTTTTTGAAATTTTTACAACAACTTTCTATATGAACCTTATATGCCCCCAGGGCATAACTTACCACCCTTGAACTGAGTGCTCTGAGGGGGTTCATCATCCTAAAAGACCTAATTTCCAGAAATTTCGACTACGTTGAACAAAATGTATATCTCAAAATTTTGATGGGATGTGTTTGGGGAAATGGTGAGCGTTAGAGGGGTGTCAGTTGCCCTTCGATCACTTTCAACTATTAAAATGGCAATAGCCCTTTCAATTTTCAATTGAATGAGCCCTTTTTGATGTTTTTACAACATCGCTTTCTATAAAAACCTTCCATGCTCCCAGGACATAACTTACAACCCTTGCCCTGAGAATTGTGAGGGGGATGGGTTGTCATCCTTAAGGACCTGATTTCCAAAACTTTTGACTATTAAAAAGGGCACTAGCCCTTTGAACTTCCAATCGAATGAGCCCTTTTTCAAGTTTTTACGACAAAGATTTCAATAAAAACCTTATATGCTTAGATTTCAATAAAAACCAGGGCATAAATTATGACCGTTGCCCTTAAGACTCTGGGGGAGTGTCCTGGTCAAAGGTATAATTTCCTGAACTTTAAACTGCGTGGAACGAAATGGCTATCTCAAAATTTTGATTGGATGTGTTTGGGGAAATGGTGGGCGTGGAGGGGGTGTTAATTGCCTTCCAATCACTTTCGACTATAAAAAGGGCACTAGCCATTTCAATTTCCAATCGAATGAGCCCTTTTTGAAGTTTCTACGACAACGAGTTCTATAAAAACCTTAATGCCCCCAGGCCATAGCTAACAACCCTTGCCCTAAGGGCTCTGGGGGAGTGTCCTCCTCAAAACATAATTTCTATTTGGAAATCAACAACTCTGAACAAAATGGCTATCTAAAAATTTTGATTGGATGTGTTTAGAGAAAAGGTGACCCAGAGAGGGGGGTTAGTTGCCCTCAAATCACTTTCGGCTATTAAAAAGGGCACTAGACCTTTGAATTTCCAATCGAATGAGCCCTTTTTAGAGTTTCTATGACAAAGATTTCAATAAAAAACTTATATGCCCCAAGGGCATAATTTATAACCCTTGCCCTGAAGACTGTGGGGGGAGTGTCCTGCTCAAAGGTATAATTTCCTGAGCTTTAAACTACGTGAAACAAAATGGCTATCTCAAAATTTTGATTGGATGTGTTTGGGGAAATGGTGGGCGTGGAGGGGGTGTTAATTGCCTTCCAATTATTTTCGACTATAAAAAGGGCACTAGCCATTTCAATTTCTAATCGAATGAGCCCTTTTTGAAGTTTCTACGATAACGCGTTCTATAAAAACTTTATATGACCCCAGGGCATAACTTACAACTATTGCCCTGAGGGCTGTGAAGAGGTTGTCATCCTCAAAAACCTAATTTACAGAGCTTAAAACTACGTTGAATAAAATGGCTATCTCATAATTTTGATTGGATGTGTTTGGGGAAAACGTGGGCGTTAGAGGGGGGTTAGTTGCCCTCCAATCGCTTTCGACTATTAAAAAGGGCCCTAGTCCTTTGAATTTCCAATCGAAAGAGCCTTTTTTGAAGTTTCTACTTCAAAGCCTTCTATAAAAACCTTATATGCCCCCAGTGCGTAACTTTCAACCCTTGCCCTGAGGGTTTTGGGGGAGTGTCCTCCTCAAAAACATATTTTCTATCTGGAAATCAACTATACTGAACAAAATGGCTATCTAAAAATTTTGATTGGATGTATTTGGGAGAATAATGGGTGTGGGGGTGGAACTAGTTGCCTTCCAATCACTTTCGACTAATCAAAAGGGCACTAGTCCTTTGAATTTCCAATCGAATGAGCCTTTTTTGAAGTTTCTACAACTACGCCTCATATAAAAACCTTATATGCACCCAGGACATAATCTAAAACCCTTGCGCTGAGGGTTTTGTGGGGAGTGTCCTTCTGAAAAGCAAAATTTCTATGTGAAAATCAACTACGCTGAACCAAATGGCTATCTCAAAATTTTGATTGGATGTGTTTGGGGGAATGATGGGCGATGGGGGGGGGGGGTGATAGTTGCTCTCCAATCACTTTCGACTATTACAAAGGGTACTAGCCCTTCGAATTTCCAACCGAATGAGTCTGTTTTGAAGTTTCTACGACAACACCTTCTATAAAAACCTTATATGCCCCCAGGGAATAACTTAAAACCCTTGCCCTGAGGGTTGTGGGGGAGTGTCCTCCTCAAAAACACATTTTCTATCTGGAAATCAACTACGCTGAAAAAATGGCTATCTCGATATTTTAATTGGATGTGTTTGGGGGAATGATGGGCGTGGGGGGTCAGGTGCCCTCCAATCACTTTCGACTTTTAAAATGGCCCTAGAACTCTCGATTTCCAATCGAATGAACCCCTTTTAAAGTCTCTACGACGACCCTTCCATATTAAGTGCCCTGTAAAGTAAAAAAATAATATATGATACATTGTGCCAACACTGTTCTTATATACCCTCGGGGCATAACTTAAAACCCTTGCCCCGAGGGTTGTGGGGGAGTGTCCTCCTCAAAAAGATATTGTCTAGCTGGAAATCAACTACGCTGAACAAAATGGTTATCTCAAAATTTTGATTGGATGTGTTTCGGGGAATGATGGGCCTGGGGGGCTAGTTGCCCTCCAATCACTTTCGTCTGTTAAAAAGGGCACTAACCACCCCAATTTTCAATCGAATGAGTCCTTTTCGAAGTTTTTACGACAACTCCTTCGATAAGAAGTGCCTGCCGAAGAAAGAAGAAAAAAAAACACATTGTGGGTACATCGTTCTTTACTTAGGCAGCGATAGCGCGCTGCCTATGATAACTTTTTCTGACTTCGAAAATTTCTCAACTTTTTTTATTTATGCAGTTGTACCAATGGTACTCTATGAAAACTCATCGACACTACGCGGCTGACAGTGAGAGAATAAATTTCATTGAAGTACTGAAAATTCAACTCTTATGATGGTGGATATGCGACAGTATCATTTCCAGAGATGAGCCTGCTCGAAGAGAATGCCAACATAAAAATAATAGTCGATGAAAAGGGGCATCTTCTTGTTAGTGCATGCGTTAACACGTTACCCAATGATAAACCCTATCGGCAGCTTTGGGATATTAGCGTTCAACGAAGGTCAAAAGAAGAAAGGCATACTACTGCACTATTGTCATAAACCATATATTGTCTACGTGCCAGAACTGTTACCTGTATAAACGTAATGAAGTAATAGACAATGAAATCGAAAACAGAAAAAAAGGGCATTGGCATACAATATAAAGATGGTGTATAATGATGAATTTATGGAAAACAAAGCACACGTGAACAATATTACCACCTATGACAGTATACCAACAGATACAGTCAATGAACCCAATAAAATCAATGTCAAAATTCATTTTGAGCCTGTAGGTGGCACCATAGTAAAAATTGTGTATGACTCAAAATGGATGAATGATTATGCTACTGATTATAAACTACAAGAAGAGAGTAGCTACAATATCAAGAGAGAATATTATGAATTATTTAATGGAGCAGATTCAAAATGCCCAAAGTGGTTCGATGATGTTAATAATGAATAATAATTTATGTAACATATTTTTATGTTAATATTCTACATGTTGTTATTTCAAGAAAAATATTTTATGCATTAGCTGTTTATATTTTCATTGTTTTTAAAGTACGCTAGCAAGTCAAAAGTTTAGAATGTTTATTAAAAAGTCGGTGATGTAAGACAAGGAATTTTCAGAGACATAGATAGTACTAGCAAGCTCATAGGGGGTGCGTTAGAAACAGAGACAGGTTAACAGAGCTTTAACAAAAATTCTGAGTATGTCTGATTCTGTGTGTTTGTAAGTGTTTTTGTCTCTCTCACTCTCTTTGCCTGTGTCTGAAAACATTCTCAGAGATATAGATAGTACTAGCAAGTTCATAGGGGGTGCGTTAGAAGCAGAGACAGGTTAACAGAGCTTTTACAAAAATTCTGAGTATGTCTGATTCTGTGTGTTTGTAAGTGTTTTTGTCTCTCTCACTCTCTTTGCCTGTGTCCGAAAACATTCTAAGTAAAAAACGAAAATTGTTACTACAAACATTATTCTTCTAATAGAAAAATCAGGACTAACATATCTATATCATTATCATTTTGTATTTCGAAAATATTAAATGCGAATTATTTGTTTTAAGTATACTTCATGTCATTCTAATACATGTAAAGAAAAGTCGAAAAAATTTCTATGTTAAAAAATGTAAAAAAGTAAATTAAAAGTTAAAAAATCAAGCATCAAAATGAAGTGTAAGAAAATGGAGTGAGGTGCCAAACAGTTGGAGGAGGGGGTATTGGGGGCCCTTGGAGGTTGGGGTCCTCGGTGGTTGGGGTCCTTGATGTTTGGGGTACTTTGAGGTTCAAATTCATAGCCACCTCACTACTTGATTTCTAATGATTTTACTAGATTTCTAAAGATTGTTCTGGATTGTCTGGAAAGATCGTTCTATATTAAAACTCTTTTCTCGGCGTCTACAACCTTATTATTTTCAACTTAATGCATGCTCGAATACCAAACAATATTTTATATCAGTCCCAATCCTCACTTGGTACTTGTGCGTTGTAGCGACTACAGCCAAGAAGTGAAGCTAGGTCATTCGAATAAATCGACTTGTGAATGATGAATGTATTCTAATCCTATTCTGACATTTATATAATGGGGGTGGGAGTCACCATTCCCCCATACATACCTTTAGTTGATAAGCGATTGCAATTTCTACCCTTTACCTGTTTCATTCAATCCAAATAAAAAATTTATTCTTGTTATTATCATTTGGTTTTATCATGATATTCATATCCTTAGCTAAGACCATTTAAATGCTGTGCTATACTATCACGAACATCATAATTTGGGTCATTGACCTAAATAAAGACAGGTATCAAAAGGTATCTCATTTGCATAATTATTAAGTATAATCAGTATCTATTGAATATAATTTGGGTGCGAATATAACGTATTCTGCTCGCTTTATACAATCTAGTTTTGTACCTAGTTCAGGAGTATTGGGGTAATAACTACTCATACAAGCAATATTATCGGCAACACGATTCTATAATAGCTAGAAATGTCACTGAAATATTTAAAGAAGCTAATTTGATTCAAAATCAAAAGTTCTAGTATCCTTTCTAAGAATAAAAAAAGATTGGAGGGGAATCAGCCCGACTCTCAAGCTGATATATTTCCCAAACACATCTAGTCAAAATTTTGAGACAACTATTTTGTTTATCATAGTGGAACGGTCCAGCAACTATGTCTGTAGGGATATTGGGCATGTCAACCCCCCACAATTATGAAATTAGCCCAAAGCTTCTCCCAACATACAAATAGCAAGCCAAACTATGGACTCTTATAGAAAAAAACGAAAAGATATAATTTTTTTTTTTATGAAAATGACTGTGAATAGTATGGGTCTATGTGCTACGACAAGAGCCCTGTCCCACCATACGACAAGAGCCCTATTAAAACAAGAAAAATACACCACCATACAACAAGAGCCCTATTAGAACAAGACACAAATCACAACATACAAGAAGGCACAGGAGACATCAAAACTGTCGAAAATCTGGCATTACGCTCCGGAGCGATAAGGAAATTTCATGGAAACATTATTATCAGAGTTTCGTTTGCCAAGAATGTCGTTCAATGATAGAAGTGACTATGAAGTAACATTATGCATAATAAACGAAGTTCTTACATAAATTCTAATAAACAATTGGTTGAAATCTCCTTTTTTGTAGTCTAATAGTATTGAGCCGATTGTTGATTATTGCCTATTGATAATGGATTATGACTACAACAGGAAAGGTATCATTATTGTAATGTAATGGGCCTGTGCACACCGGTTTTCCATTACCGGGTTTTCGCATGTGTTTGGGCCCCAACATTCCCACCCAGGGTCCAGACTCCCTAATCAGGGCCTTCTATGCCCCCTCCAGGGCCCCGAGTCCCCTCCAGGGTCCTAGTGCCACCCAGTTTTTGACCCTTTTTTTTCTTAGAATAAAAAAAAACATATTCTTTTAAATTTTTTTCATCTTTTAAAATGATATGCAATCTGGTGTACATAGTTTTTTGTTTTTTCTTAAGCGACCACCCCATTGGCACTCTATGGTTGGTCATCGACAATACTTGGTTTATTCTATGTTTTCGATCATCATTGATTGTGCACTGGATGGATAAACACATAAGTCTTATTCAAAAAAATTAAAGATGAATTAATTCGATAAATTATGTCTACATGATAGAGTTGTCATAGCATTAAATTCTGACAAGGACAAATATTTGAGTTGTGAAACAAGCACTCATGGTGACATTATTGGAAATATATGAGAGCATTGTTGTGGCAGTGAGAGATTGAATTTTTTTGGAGTATCGACAAAAATTTAATGGTCATAGTGTTAGTTATACCAAATGTAAGTTTCCAGAGATGATAGTGCTTAAAGATAATGCA
Organism: Artemia sinica; assembly: GCA_027921565.1. NCBI lineage: Eukaryota > Metazoa > Arthropoda > Branchiopoda > Anostraca > Artemiidae > Artemia > Artemia sinica. The sequence goes on along the minus strand of CM051274.1, from coordinate 28,221,274 downwards.
AGCCTTAAACTAATAGTTGATGACAAGGGCAAACTTCTTTCTTGTCACGCGGGTAGCACGTTACCTGTTGGTACATCATATCAACATATTTGGTGTATTAACATTCGACGGAACGTGAAAGCAAGACAAGCTTGCTCCAGCATCAATGTCACAAATCATATCATGTCTATGTGTCGTAACTATAACATGCATAAAACAAACGTAGCAATAGACATTGTAATCGAGAGCAAAATTAAAAGGGCATGGGCAGATAACATCGCCAAGGAAATTAAAGACACTTCAATGAGAAAGCGAAACATCACTGAACGTTAATAGTATCACTAGTAGTTTACCCTCAGATACCATCATTCAACAGAAAAATAGCAATGACAGCTAGAGACTAAATTCCTTTGGACTACCGGAAAACATCATCGTTGCTGGTGGTGGATATACTACAATAAAATTAAATAAAATAAATAAAATAAAGGTGATGTTGTTTAGACTTATGGCATACCTAAAAGTAATAGTTGACAACGAGGTTCAACTTCTTACTCGTAGCACGGGTAAGACGTTACCTCTTGATAAATCATATCGCCATCTTTTGGGTATGAGCATTCAAAGGAAGGCAAAAAGATGACAGGCATTATGCTGCACCAATGTACTAAAACATATCATGACAGAGTATGAGTATGGTTATGCATTGCTATGTAATACATAACCATACTCTAAGATTTTCTCTTAAAAAAATAATTCCGTATCCTTTCTTTTAAATAATTGTCGTATCCTTTAAAATAACTTTACGAGGATTTGAGAGACTCTGTTCCTTGATTCCACGTGGGTTTTTTTCTTTACTCGGCGTTCATTAAAAATTGAAGATTTTTTAAAATAAATAATTCTTTTGTCCTTTAAAAGAGCTTTACGAGGTTTGAGACTCTCTTCCCTGATTCCAAGCCGTTCTTTTTATTTACTTGGCATTCATTAAACAAACAAAGATTTGTTGTCAAATATATAATTCTTTTATCCTTTAAAAGAGCTTTATGGCTTTTGAGAAATCCTGTTCCCATATTTCCCTGTGGTTTTTTCTTTACTTGGCCTTCCTTAAAAAACGAACACTTTTTGTCAAATAAATAATTCTTGTATCCTTTAAAAGAGCTTTATGAGTTATGAAAGACTGTTCCCATGATGCCACGTGAGGTTTATTTCTTTACTTGGCGTTTATTAAAAAAAACGAATATTTTCTGTTTATAAATAATTCTTGTATCCTTTAAAAGAGCTTTACGGGGTTTGAGAGACTCTGTTCACTTATTCCATGTGGGTTTTTTCATTACTTAGCGTTCGTTAAAAAACGAATATTTACTGTTAAATAAATATTCTTGTGTCCTTTAAAAGAGATTTACGGGGCTTTGAGAGATTGTGTTCCTTGATTCCATGTGAGTTGTTTTTTCTTTACTCGACGTTCATTAAAAAAGAAGATTTTTTGTCCAATAAATAATTTTTGTATCCTTTAAAAGAGCTTTACGAGGTTTGAGAGACTCTGTTCCCATGATTCTACGTTTTTTTTTCTTTACTTGGTGTTCATTAAAACCAATATTTTCTGTCAAATAATCAGTTCTTGTATCCTTTAAAAGAGCCTTACGGAGATTTGAGACAATTTGATCCTTAATTCCATATGGGTTTTTTCTTTTCTTGGCGTTCATTAAAAAATACGAAGATTTTCTGTTAAATAAATAATTCTTGTATCTGTTAAAAGAGATTTATGGGGTTTGAGACACTCTGTTCCCTCTTTCCATGTGGATTTTTCTTTACTTAGATTAAATAAAAAAACGAAAACATGTTAAATAAATAATTCTCGTATCCATTAAAAGAACTTTACGGAGTATGAGAGACTCTGTTCCCGATTCCATGTGAGTTTTTTCTCTACTTCGCGTTAAACAATTAAAAAACGAAGATTTTTTTCATAAATTAATAACTCTCGTATCCTTTAATAGAGCTTTACGAGGCTTGGGAAACTCGCTTCCCTGATTCAATATGGGTTTTTTCTTTGCTTGGCGTTCATTAAAAAACGAAGATTTTTAAAAATAAATAATTCTTGTATGCTTAAAAGAGCTTTTAGGGGTTTGGGAGACTCTGTTTTCATGATTCCATGTGGTTTTACTTCTTTCCATGGCGATCATTAAAAACGAAGATTTTCTGTTCAATAAATAATTCTTGTATTCTTTAAAAGAGCATTACGGGGTTTGAGAGACTCTGTTCCCTGATTTCATGTGTTTTTTTCTTTACTTGGCGTTTATTAAAAAATGAAGATATTCTGTTAAATAAACAATTCCTTTATCCTTTAAAAGAACTTTACGGAGTTTGAGAGACTCTAATCCCTTATTCCATGTGAGTTTTTTTTTCTCTACTTAGTGTTCATTAAAAAACAAAGATGTCTTTGTTAAACAAATAACTCTCGTATCCTTTAAAAGAGCTTTACGAGGTTTGAGAAATTCTGTTCACTGATTCAATGTCTCTTTTTTTCTTTACTTGAAGTTCCTTAAAAAACATTTTTTAAAAGATTTTTTTTGAAGTTAGGTTCGTTTGGGCTCAGTAAGCCTGCGCACGCTTACTGAGTCCAAACGAGCCTAACTCAAAATTTGTTAACAGTTTGTAACCTATATGAGCGCTAAGTATAAGAAAAAACCGCATTGAATCAGGAAACTTTGACTCTCAAATCCCGTAAAACTTTTAAAGGACACATGAATTATTGATTTACTAAAAAAAAATTTGTTTTTTCTAATGAATGTCACGTAGAGAAAAAAAACCATGGAATCAGGGAACAGAGTAAGGAAACTGAGTCTCTCAAACCCCATAATGCTCTTTTAAATGATATGTGATTTATTTATTTAACGGAAAATCCTCGTTTTTTATTTAATGCCTAGTAAAGAAAAAAACCGTGTAACCAGTGGACAATGTCTCTCAAACCCCGTAAAGCTCATTTAAAGGACACGAGAATTATTTATTGAACATAAAATTTTCGTTTTTGAAATGAGCGCCATGTAAAGAAGAAAAAACCATACGGAATAATTAGAACAGAGTCTCTGAAACCCCATAAGGCTCTTTTAAAGGATACAAGAATTATTTATTTAATAAAAAAAATCTTGGCTTTTAAATGATCACAAAGTAAAAAAAAACACATTGAATGGGCGAACAGAGTTTCTCAGACCTCGTAAAGCTCTTTTAATGGATACGAGATTTATTTATTTAACAAAAAATCTTTCATTTTTAATGAACGCCAAGTAAAAAAAAACTCATGTGGAATCAGGGAACAGAGTCTTTCAAATTTCGTAAATTTCTTTTAAAGGATACAAGAATTATTTATTTATCAGAAAATATTCGCTTTCTTTATTTAGTGGACGCCAAGTAAAGAAAAAAGCCACATGAAAACAGGGAACAGAGCCTCTGAAGCCCCGTAAAGATCTTTTAAAGGACGCAAGAATTCTTTATAAAACAGAAAATCTTAGTATTTTTTTAAATGAATGCCAAGTAAAGAAAAAAGCCATATGGAATTATGGAACAGAGTCTCACAAATCTCCGTAAAGCTCTTTTAAAGGATATATCAATTATTTATTTAAGAGTTCGGTTTTTAATGAACGCCAAGTAAAAAAAAGAACCCATAGAGAACAGAGTCTCTCAAACCCCATAATGCTCTTTTAAAGGATGCAAGAATTATTACAGAAAATCTTCGTTTTTTAATGAGTGCCATGTAAAGAAGAAAAAACACATGGAATCATCAGAATAGAGTCTCTCAAACCCTATAAAGATTTTGTAAATGATACAAGAACTATTTATTTAACAAAAAATCTTGTTTTTTTAACGAACGCAAAGTAAAGAAAAAACACACGTTAAATCAGGGAACAGAATATCTCAAACCTCGTAAAGCTGTTTTAAAGGACACGAGAGTTATTATTTAGCAAAAAAATCTTCATTTTCTTAATGAAAGCCAAGTAGAGAAAAAAAAAACCCATGGAATCAGGGAACAGAGTCTCTCAAACTCTGTAAAGTTTTTTTTCAAGGATACGAAAAAAATAAAAAAAACGTTTTTTATTTAATAAACGCCAAGTAAAGAAAAAAGTCACATGGAAACAGGGAACAGAGTCTCTCAAACCCCAAAAAAGGTCTTTTAATGGATACAACAATTAATGAATTGACAAAAAATCTTCGTTTTTTCATGAACGCCAAGCAAAGAAAAAAACCCACATGGAATCGTGGGAACAGAGTCTCTCAAACCTCGTAAAGCTCTTTTAAAGGATACAAGAATTACTTATTTTAAAAAGTCTTCGTTGCTTTAATGAACACAAAGTAACGAAAAAGACACAGGGACTCAGGGAACAGAGTCTCTCAAACCCCCTAAAGCTCTTTTAAAGGATATAAAAATTATTTATTTAACAGAAAATCTTCGTTTTTTTAACGAACGCCAAGTAAAGAAAAAACCGTATGGAATCATGGGAACAGAGTCTCTCAAACCACATAAAGCTCTTTTAAAGAATACAAGAATTATTTATATAACGGAAAATCTTTTTTTTAATGAATGTCAAGCAAAGAAAAACACTGCACGTAATCAGAGAAAAGTATTTCAGACCTCATAAAGCTCTTTTAAGGGATACAAAAATTATTTATTTAACAGAAAATCTTCGTTTTTTAAGTGAACGCCAAGTTATGAAAAGAAACCACATGGAATCAGGGAACAGAGTACCTCTAACCCCGTAAAGTTTTTTTAAAGGATATAAAAATTATTTATTTAACAGAAAATCTTCGTTTTTTTAACGAACGCCAAGTAAAGAAAAAACCACATGGAATCAGGGAATAGTGCCTATCAAGCCCCGTAATGCTCTTTTAAGGGATACAGTAATTAGTAATTTAACAGAAAATCTTCGTTTTTTATAGTGAATGCCAAGAAAAGAAAAAAAAACACATGGAATCAGGGACCCCATAGGGCTCTATGGGGTTTGAGAGTCTCTCAAACCCCATAAAGTTTCTTTCGGGGTTTGAGAGTCTCTAAAACCCTATAAAGCCCTTTCAGAGGATACAAGAATTATTTATTAAAAAGAAAATCTTCGTTTTTTGTGAACGCCAAGTAAAAAAAACAACCTGGAACCAGGGAGCAGGGTCTCTTAAACCCCGTAATGCTCTTTTAAAGGATACAAGAATTATTTATTTAAACAGAAAATCTTGGTTTTTTAAATGAATGCCAAGAAATGAAAAAAAATCCACATGGAATCACGGAACAATCTCTCTAAGTCCATAAAGCTATTTTAAATGATACATGAATTATTTATTTAACAGAAAATCTTCGGTATTTTAATGAACGCCAAGTAAAGAAAAAACCCGCATGGAATCAGGGAACAGGGTCTCTCAAACCCCATAAAGCTCTTTTAAAGGATACACGAATTATTTATTTAACAGAAAAATCTTCGTTTTCTAATGAATCAATTACCTTTGCCTAAAAATAATGGAAACATAACAAAGAAATACATAAATTGTTCTATTGAAATAATTGGCACGTAGAATATCAACATTAAAAAAATGAATGCTTTGAATCCATTCCATAAAACACTTCATTATGTTTTTCTCTTTAGTCTGTTTTTTTTGTCAAGAGGTAACGTCATACCCGCGCTACTTGTAAGAAGTTGACCCTCGTCGTTAACTGTTACTTTAGGTATGCAATATGTTTAAGCAATATCATCTCTGGGAATTTTCTTCTAGTTAATCCACCATCAAAAATGATTAATTTTTTCGGTAGTCTAAAGAAATGTAATGTCTCACTCTCATGACAATGCACACATACAGTTCCAATGGTGTCACCGTTATCGCTCATTTCATAGTTAAAGAATATTTGTTACAGTTCCGACACATAGACATAATATGATTTATGACATTGATGCTGGAATACACTCGTCTTGCTTTTTACGTTACGTAGCATGGTAATCAGAAGCAACGCTATAGCGTTGCATATAGCAAAGGCCATACGGCTCCAACGTTTTATTATTTATTCATTATTATTTATTATTTTTTCCCCAGAGGCACTTCATAAGGAAGAGGCGGTCGTATAAACTTCAAAGGGGGCTCATTCATTCATAAACTTCATTGGTTATAACTAGATTGTTATACCTAAGAAATTGCAAAAGTCTGTATCCATTACCGTTTTTTTTCCTACACCAAATTTACCTAGGCTAGCATACCATCTATCCCTATTTCTACCAAACTGGGCGTTAAAATCTCCCAGTAAAAACTTCATATTTCTACCTGGGACCCTGTCTATTTGCCCCTGTAATCGTAAGTAAAATTCATCTGAGTCACTAGTATCTCCGTCAGTCGGTTCTACAGGGGCATATACTACTATAACTGATACCCTGAACTTTTAGTAATAAAATGAGCAATTAGTATTCTATTATTAATGCCTTCCCAGCCTAAACATGATTTAGCAGCTTCCTTATTCATCATGAGCTCTACTCCTTGTCTATGTACCCCATCCTTCCTGCCTGAGTAAACAAATTTTATATCACCTAATTTCAAAATTCCTAACCCTGGGATATGATTTTCTGAAACTCCTAATAAATCCAGTTCGAATCGTCTGAATTCGTCAGTCAAAATGTCGATACGATAGTCATTTTTTAACGTCGTAACATTCCAAGTTCCAATTTTCATGTTCTTTAAATCATTAAAATTATTTTCACCTCAGGAAAAGCAATAATACCGGATACCACTGCAGGACGGGGATCGCATATCTTCTCAAGTCTACACCGAAGTGCTTAAGTCAGCTTAGAACCGGATAGCAAGAAGTCCCTGGGACCTCCATGAATGTGGGCTTTGGATAATTCTCGGCCCATCTTGGTTACAACAAGGTTTTCAGCACTTGGCGATGCTCTTCTATCAACAAGAGTCAAAATCCTGCACAGACAATCTCAAGCCTATTACATCTGACTCATTATATATTCATGCCTACAAATATTATGCTACTATGGGGAGGCAGACCGTAATAGATAAATTAGCTAGGAAGAGGTTTTTCAGCCCGAATACGCCCGTCAAAACATACCAAGCCCAGAAGAATTATCCATTAGTCGGAACCCCGTGCGAATACTGTGTCGTTTACTCGGCTATAATTTCCTCGAGAGGCGCCACTCCTAAAGTAGGAATAGAGTTGACCGCAAGGTCCCCAGTCTTGCAGGTACCTTGAAAGGGTCGAGGCAGCCCATTGAAGAGGCCGTTGTCCATAGACCTGGATCTTGTGCCCTGCCGCAGTAGTCCTCCTATAGAGGATCCTCCCGCGATGGTGTTCTGCATTACCATGCAACTTAACCCATTACTGGGAGACGGTTTGTAACTTCTGGGACTTGTGGACAAACCAGTGGGTCCTTTTGAGTGTACATTTGAGGGGCCTTCTTCCTCCTCTGCCTGTATTTATGACCCCGGGCGAGGTAGCCCCAGTTTTTATTAAGGACCCCCAGGGACAAGGCCCGGAGATCAGATAGGATAAAAACCTATTAGTCTGCAACACGCGAGAAAGATACGAGAGAAAGGTACTAAAACAGGGGTACTAAAATAAAACAAAATAGGATAAAAATAAAATGGTTTACGAGCGAAACTATAAGATTTACAAATTACAATTATGTGACCAGAACGCTGTAATGTCGTGGATTCTGTCGTTGGCAGAACCCACTTTTTTTCTGTCTTTTGCAAGTCCCAAACTGTAATTTTAACATCCATGTTAGTAGTGATGATCCTATTGACGCGGGACGACATTAGGGACGAGATTGCATAATGCCAGCAAGCCCTCTATATTATGGACCAATGAAGCGATCAAACATGTTATATTTGGAAGCAGGGACGAGATTGTGTAATGTAATCAGACTGGTTTCTGAGCTAGCATGCATTTTTCTGGCCCAAACATTGATGTATAATGAATCTTACAAGAATATATTTCCAGTATCGTCGGTTCATACCCCTGCCATGAATATATATATTTCACGACTATAGGCATTGTCAGACACGTTTTTCCTAGGTTCAATACCCAAAACTTGATTCCGTCATACCGTATATTCAAAGATGGTCTTTTTCTTGAAATACTGGTTTTCACCTTGGGGGCTTATAATCATGTTTTTTTTTACTATAAATATAGAGCAAATTGGTCTTTCTGTATTAGTTGAATTATAGAACTTGTAATAAGCCTTCTACAGTTAAATTTATTCATTTTCTGATGGAGAACACCAAAAGAATCTTGATGGTAAGTAATTATACATTATTCTTTAATTATCATAAAAAGCGTGATCTTTTTCCTATAGCTATCTGCCATATGTCTTTCGGATTGACAATGGGTTACATATCTATGATAAAATTCGCGTGCTTTTATAACGGCTGTTTAGATATTTTGATTAAAAAAGATACTCAACTAAGAAACCCAAAAAACTTACAAATTAGTTTAGCTTACTTGAATGATCCTACTCAATTACAGAATTGCTTATTCATTCCGCTTTGTTATAATGGTGATTATAAAATAAAAACTAGGCATGCGAGAAACGTTAAATAACATAAAGTAAGAAAAACGAGCAAAAATGGGGTTTTTATAGGCCAAATGAAAATACTGAAAAAACAAAGCGAATATTTCGAGAGGACAAACGCCTCTCTTCTTCAGCGCGAAATGAAATAATGTATCCAAGGAAAGTGCCGAAGAAAAAAAAAAAACGCGGAAAGTCAATGTGAAAAGAACCAAAAGTCAAAGAAAAAACCAAAAACTTAAAAGATGAATGAAATTCAATAAAAGGCAAAAAATAAAAGAATTAAAACCAAATACCTAACAACCATAAAAGCGAGTTATTCGCCAATATCCGCGATTTGCACAAACTCCAAAAAAATATGAACTGCCATCGACGGATACTAGCGAACAACTGACAAAGAAAAATAAACAATTCATTCCCTCAAAAAACAAAACGAACCAGCAATTAAATAAGTTGGATAACTATGTTATTTGATTTCGGTTTTTAATTAATGCATTTCTTGTAGAAACCGTTTGAGACCTAAGGGGTTGTTCACGTGTTTGATTAGATGACTGAGAAAGTGGTTCAAGGTTTATTTCAGGGATTACTAAAGTATTGGCCTCTCTTTTGAGAAAACCGAAATATGACTCGCTTACTCGTAAATTACCGAAATTTCTGTTTAAAGCTAGACCTAAATAATGGTATTTATAAATTTCAACAGCTTCTCTGTAGTGCTGGACAATACCTTTGTCATGCGAAATAAGGCTAGTTTGATTAAACAAAATAGTATGGTCTGGTTTTTCAAAAATGTGCTCTGCAAGGGCAGAGTCAAAATTTTCTGGTTTTTTCCTCTTTTTAAGTGTATTATTAATTGCACTAGAATGCTGAGTTAATCTATCCGTTAGTCGCTGATCAGTTCTTCTGATATATCAAAGACCACACGAACAAGGAATTCTGTAGACACCGGAGTTTTCACCTATCGGGATAGGGCCTTTACCTTGATAAATTTCGGACCTGATAGTTTCTCTGGGTCTATAATAAGTGTAAATGTTTTTTTTCCTTGGATTTTTTGAAATGTGTTCTGAAACCCCTTTAACGTATGGGAGACCAAGATAAACTGAATTTTCCCTTTGATTTGTGTTTTCTGTGGAACTATCTGTTAATCTTTTAATGCGTTTTGCAATTACAGAATTTATTAAACTAATTGGATAACCATTCCCAAATAAAATATCTCTAAGGTGGTTGAACTCTAAATCCAAGAAACGTGTTGAACAAACTTTCAATGCTCTATCAACTAGAGAAGTGACAACTCCTCTTTTCACAGCAGGAGAATGATTAGAGGAATAACTTAAGTAACGGTCATTATGTGTGGGTTTTCTATAGACACCAAACTCGAAATATGAATCATTCCGGTGCACCAGAACATTTAAGAAAGGAAGACGCCTCTCTATCTCTAATTCCTAAGTAAATTTGAGTTTTGGATCCTAGGAGTTGAGCAAGTGAAGAAAAGAACCCAGAGACTCGTCATCATGCTCCCACAAATAAAAATATCATCTTTAAGACGAACCCAAAATTCAGGTTTACAACAACTTTGCAAAATAGCCCTTTCTTCAAGGTCTTCCATGAAGATATCAGCCTGTATTGGAGAAAGGGGGGCACCCATGGAGAGCCCATATTTCTCTCTATAAAAAATGCCTCGATAATGGAAATAAAAAGAAGTTCTGTTACAAAGGACTGTAAGCGAAAGAAGTGTCTGATTCGAAAGAGTAGATTTTTCTGATATAGATGGGTTAGAATTAAGTTTTTGCTCCAAAATCAGTTCGGCCTTTTGAGGATCACAATTGGTATACATTGAATCTGCATCAAAACTGCCAATTCTTGTATTTGGTTTAACCGAAACTTGCTTTACCTTGGAAACAAAATCAGCGGAATTTTTAATGTAGGATTTTTGAGCCCGAATTAGTGGGTGAAATATAACTGATAAGAATTTCCCTATTTTTGCTGTAGGAGAATTAAAAGAAGAAACAATGGGTCGAAGTGGATTGCCGGGCTTATGAACTTTAGGAAGACCATAAAAGCGAGGGGATGTGCATCCGCGTGGATAAAACCTTTTGTACAGCTGATCTGTAATTTCACCTTTTCCTTTTAGATAAGAAAGCTCTTTCGAATCAGACACTTCTTTCGCTCACAGCCCTTTGTAACAGAACTTCTTTTTACTTCAATTATAGAGGCATTTTTTATAGACAGAAATATGGGCTCTCCATGGGTGCCCCCCTTTCTCTAACACAGGCTGATATCTTCACGGAAGACCTTGAAGAAAGGGCTATTTTGCAAAGTTTTTGTAAACCTGAATTTTGGGTTCGTTTTAAAGATGATATTTTTTATTTGTGGGAGCATGGTGACGAGTCTCTGGGTTCTTTTCTTCACTTGATCAACTCCTTAGATCCAAAACTCAAATTTACTCAGGAATCAGAGATAGAGAGGCGTCTTCCTTTCTTAGATGCTCTGGTGCACCGAAATGATTCATGTTTCGAGTTTGGTGTCTATAGAAAACCCACACATAATGACCGTTACTTAAGTTATTCCTCTAATCATTCTCCTGCTGTGAAAAAAGGAGTTGTAACTTCTCTAGTTGATAGAGCATTGAAAGTTTGTTCAACACGTTTCTTGGATTTAGAGCTCAACCACCTTAGAGATATTTTATTTGGGAATGGTTATCCAATTAGTTTAATAAATTCTCTAATTGCAAAACACATTAAAAGATTATCAGATAGTTCCACAGAAAACACAAATCAAAGGGAAAATTCAGTTTATCTTGGTCTCCCATACATTAAAGGGATTTCAGACCACATTTCAAAAAATCTAAGGAAAAATAACATTTACACTTATTATAGACCCAGAAAAACTATCAGATCCCAAATTTATCAAGGTAAAGACCCTACCCCAGTTCGCTTTGTTTTTTTCAGTATTTTCATTTGGCCTATAAAAACCCCATTTTTGCTCGTTTTTCTTTCTTTGTGTGATGTCAGGCCAATGCGGTTTAAGAAACTATCTTCGTCATGCTTATGGGGAGCATTCTACCAATGTTGTCACTAAATTCATATCTCTTGTGAGAAAAAAAGCTAATTTGATTAATCAACTGTATTTTCTTCATAATTGTAAAATGAACCGTATTTTACCCAAGTCAATGCGACCTTCACTTCACTTAAACATACGCAACGAACGGCAATTTACAGAACGTATAGTGTTTGGTATTTTAAATCATGTTATTAGCGACTGCAAAAGCACGCGCTACCGGTTAAATCAGGATATTTTCAGGCTAGAGCGAGAAATATTATGTACGCTTTCTTATGCTGATTTTCATCAAATTAAGGCTATTGCTGAAAATTCTTTTCAGCATGATTTTAGGATTTCTAGACAAAGACTTTCTGAGAAATTACACCGTTTAAAGTTGGAAAAACTCTCTAATAATCCACCTTTTGTCCCAAATGCGTATCCTGGTCCTGCTGTGACAAATCTCAGCTCCACGCCCCTTACAACAGAGCAAAATCAGGTTCTGTCGAAAGAATTGAAATTTTCGATAACCCCTTCGAAAATACCTTATTGTGAAGTTATCGCGAACACAGAGGGGGCATTTCATGACTCTCGTGCGGATATTGGAGAGATTGCTGAGGTTAGAGCACAATTTGTTGAAACTTTGTTGGATTCGCCTTCTGTTAATAATCCAAATTAAAAAAAAATTAGTAAAAATGAACACTTGGTCTTACACGCACTACATAAAGATCATTCCAGAAATATTTCGAAAGCCGATAAAGGCAATACTGTTGTTGTATTAGATTCAGATGATTACGACAAAAAAGTCTGAGAAATTTTAAATGATTCTAACACATATGAACAATTAGCTAAAAATCCCGATTAAAAATTTGTCCAGGAAGTCCGAAAAGAGCTTTCTTATCTAAAAGGAAAAGGTGAAATTACAGATCAGTTATACAAAAGGTTTTATCTGATTTAAAATGCTTTTTAAGTACTTTACAGAAATAACACATTTTTAAGACTAAATTCACTGCCGTCTGCCTTTCAGCGAACATAGTAATTATCATTGGTACATTCAAGTGATATAAGCCAGGTGTTCAGGTATTTTGTCTAAAAAGGGTTCTTGGTTCGTAACTTGAAAATGACATGCATTTTTTTTCTTTTATTCCAATGTTGGGCTATGCTATTCTAGACTGGGTGAACAACGCCCATCACCTTAATATTCTGAATCATTAACAAAAACAGACTAAGTTGGATGCGAGGCTGGCTAGCACTGACACGGACCTATTCCGATCCTTGAACCTGAGGAGAGATAGTGTAATCCGCTTTGGTCAAGTTTCAGATGGACAGTTAACGTCTAACGACCTACATACAATTTCTAAGGTAAACCCCTTTTATCAGTTAACTTCTAACCCCTTTTAGCAGATAGTTTTCAACTTTATAATGCGCTCACAATTTCGCATAGGAAAAAGGAGTAAGGATGTTGAAGAAAAGGATGGGGGATGGGGAAAAAACAAAAAAAAAAAACAACTAAATAATAATTAAACCCAAATAAGAGGACTAAATTGGGATTGGCCGGATATGAGACAGGTAAATTAGGCTATTATAATCAGTCGATGGTGATTTTTATATGTCTGGGTAAAGAGAACTTTTGACCAAATCGCGGCTGTTTAAAACCATGACATACATAATTGAAAAAGATCTATAATTATCATGTTTTGGGATTTGGTATTGTGGAGTTGAAGGAGCAGTGCTCCCCATTAATATTCTGAATAAATAATAGACAGAGTAAATAATAATTCCTTTATGTATCGTATTTAAAATATGTTTTGTGATACCCGTTCAAAAATAGGCTATCTGATTTAAAATGCTTTTCAAGTACTTTACAGAAATAACATATTTTTAAGACTAAACTCTCTGCCGTCAGCCTTTCAGCGAGCATAGTAATTATCATTGGTAAATTCAAGTGATATAAGCTAGGCGTTTAGGTATTTTGTCTAAAAAGGGTTCTTGATTCGTAACTTGAAAATAACATGCATTTTTTTCTTTTATCCATATGTTGAGTTATGCTATTGTAGAGTGGGTGAACAACGCCCCTCACATTAATATTCTAAATAAATAACAAATGCAGACTAAATAATAAAAACCTGTATTATTTCATTATGCTTCACATTTAAAATATAGATACTTTAAGCTCCAAATAGAAGTGGCATTCTTTTTTTCTATGTGTTTAAAGATGATTGTGATTTAAGCCTTTAAGATTAAATAGTAAGAAAACTGAAATTAATTTTTATTCCAGAACCTTGATGTTCAAACCATCGTGCAAAAGCGGGCAAAGTTGGATCTTGCCCCCGAGAACACTGAGACGAACCTAATCAGAGCCCTGAACTCAATTAGGTCCACTGTAATCCACTACGCAAGCCGTTCGGATGGACAAGCAGTTTCTATCGACATACCTGCAATTTCTAGGGTAAGTTCAATTTATCTGGTAGTTTTCAAGTTTATAATGCGCTCATAATTTCGTAAAAGCATATTCTCATTTAACTAACAGATAGCAATTATCTTCGCACCTATGAGTCAGCATTACATTCTAAATACACTAAAGGATTAAACCGAGTTAAAAATTGTCAGCAATTGTTAAAAAAAACTATGAGACATGAAGGTGCGTATATTGCAACTCATGGGGTATTATTAGAGAAAAAGAGGGGGGATTGGAAAAAAGGAGTAGGGGTTTTGAAGAAAAGGTTGGGGGATGGGGAAAAGGGAGGAAAAAAACCTTAATCAGATAGTGCCTTAACTATGTTACATGACTTTTGGTACTTATTTAGTACCTGGTAAATACGAGAGTGGAACTATATTGAAATGCTTCATGAGAAATAGGTTATCGCATCCTAGTGAGGTACTGGCAGCTCTATGAGAGCTATTTTTTTATTGTACTTTATTGCTACTACCCAAACGCCACGTTGTGTGTGCCATACCAACTAGTGAATATGTATCGGGCTTTTTTCTGCTCAGGTATTTTCAGTGAAATTAATATCATAAAAAATGGTGAAATATAAAATTGATTAGGTTCTATTTGGCTACTTTATATGGGTTAAGGGGGGGGGGCAAGTATTTAGCCAATATAATGCTAGGAGGGAAATTAAGTTTTGAGTAGGGTGAAAAATTGGTATGGTCTTTTAACTTTATAAAATAATGGATATTGCACATGGAAAATAAATTCTATTCTTATAGACTAAGATCACTGAATTAGCGCCGCCATCAGCTCAAGAAGCACCTATTTGTAGTGAACCTGCGCCAGCCATTGCACCAAAAATGGAGTCTAGGGATGCTGCTGATGATATTCTAGTTGTTAATAATATGGAGTGGGAAAAGGGGTTTTAAATGAGTGTTTTGGGGACATGGCCAGCCTAGATGACTTAACTTGTGACATAGATATGGTGGAGGACCCGGAATGGACAAATAGATTTATGAATAAGTATTTAGGTGATGGTAGTACAAGTGCATCTAAACCGGGTCCTCATAAAAAAAATTCTGTCACAAGACAATACAGGCTGGCTTGATCAGCTATCCCCAAATACCCTGGACGCCATACTCGGTGAATTAGGTGATTTCACACCAGGGCCCACTAATGGAATTGAACAGACTGGGGGTGGTGCTATTGACGATTCAATGCACCCCCCATTGAGGTTAATGATACTACTACTAGTAATGAGACAATACCCACACAAGCATTTACACTTCCAGATTTTTTTCTTTCTAACTCTGCCTTGCACCAAACAAAAGTCTTCTGCGCCAAATTCGGCGACCCCTTCAACTCCTTAATGTCATTTATATGTTAAAAAGATTCGAGCCCTTCTTGAAGAAAAGATGTGGGTGCGGGAGAGGGAAGGGACAGTTTAAAAGCATCAATAGCACTAAAAAAAATTTTTAATGAAAATGCGAGTGAGTTCTATTTGAAATACTTGCATACAGAGATGCTAGCAATTCGCGCATTTATCTAATTATGAGGAGGTTTTTTTAGATTGGGTAAGTAGCATTCAAACTAAACTGGATAATTATAACGAGGGGGGTAGTGGGTCTGTGGTTTTATTTATTGAGAGTTTAAACCTTAACATCTGTACATTTAAAAAGGATTTTATTTTAAGGAGTGGGGCTTGGGGAGCGGGGCCGGGTTCTATCTTTTTAAAATATCATTCTGATTTAGAGGGTTGTCAGGGGGTACAACGAATCTGTTTTGATGCGGGGCTATAGTGTTTCAAGTATGCATTTTTAATTGCCGCCTATAGACCCCTGCAAAAAGATGCTTCTAAGATGAAGTTGGACAAATTACCAGTTAATGGTAAGGAGGGTTAAAGTTTCCTGTAGTAGATTTTAATTATTTAATTGGTCAATTTCCCTTGACATTAAAAGGAATAGATATTTTTGAGCGGACTAATGCAAATTTAAAGATTGGTGTCACAGTGTTTCATTATGAAACAGAATTTGAGGAGGGCCAGCATTCTGATAAAAAGAGGGTTTTATTTCCAGTGAGGGCACCGGACAGTGGAGCATTTGGTTTGGCTTCTATACACGCCACCCACAGAGCCTAATTCAATTGGACATTTTGATACAATTATAGATATTAGTAGGGTTTTGGGGGAGGGTAAAAACCAGAGTGCAAGTCACTATTGTCAAACATTCCTGTTCAAATTTTGGACTGATTTAAAGTTAAAGCATCACATGAAACACTGCAAATGTCATGGATACCAGGCTGTGGAAATGGTAAGCGGAGATAAAGCGATCTTACGTTTTAAGAATTTCCAGAACACGGTCCTACAGAGCAATAAGATCGCTTTGGACTGCAAAGCGAAACTCACAGACGTGTACGATTCGTCAAATCCAAATCGTGTTAAAGTATATGAAGCCATAGGGGTCTCTTACGCTTATGCGTAACGAGATTCCAGTAATACCATGCAAGTGTTGGATGTCAATCAATCAATCAATCAATTTATTAATACTAAAAACAAAACAATTACAAACGTAAAGTTTATTCACGCCCAAGAAGCTCAGCTTGTAAAGGGCCAACAAAACGAAATAAGACACTATTATAAAGCACATAAAAAACACACAGAAAAAAAAACCATACTTAAAAAAAATGGATCAAGAAACATTTATGAAAATAGGAGAATTAACAGGAAACTTCACAAATTTGATTAAAATCAGAAAATATATTGAATGAAAAAAAGACATAAATTTAAATGGAATGCAAAAAAAAATAAAAAAAAATAAAAAATAAAGGGGAAAAATACTATACTGGAAAAACCCGGTGAGAAACTGCCTTTGCAGAAAGAGATAGAGGGACATCAGGAGGGATGGAGTTCCATAGTAAAATAGATTGATAAACAGGAGACCTCTGACCTGCTGTTGATGATCGTTTAGGTAAAATGAATCTGCAATAAGAGCTACGTAAAAAAGAAGAGTACATACCTGAGCCTGACAGAAAGAAAAACTGCTGCAGAGATGGTGGAAGTGTACCTAGAAAAGCAGAATGTGCTAAATAAAGGTAACTTTTACCCACAATACGACCCAGCGGAGCTATTCCGGTATCATTCTAAAGATCAGGGGAAGGGTAAAAACGAGGTATAAGAAAAGTAGCCTTCACTACCCTATTTTGGGCTCTTTGAAGTGAGCAGAGAAGAGATGTATTAGTACTACCCCAGACAGAACAGCAATAAGAAAGGTAAGGAAAAATAAAAGCATAATAAAGAGAAAGCATAACATCTGGGGGAAGAAATGAGTTAACCCTGTATAACATTGAAGATTGGCGGAGGACAAGGGAACGGGTATGAGTTATATGGGGTTTAAAAGAAAGAAAACAGTCAAGATACACACCAAGAAATTTCACTGTAGTAGCTTGCGGTATAATATCATTCCCATGAGTCAGGGTGGTTGGCTCCCTTGCGTCTCTCATACGATAAGGGGTCCTAAAGTGTACAACGGCACTTTTTTGGCTGTTGAGAGTCATTCCATTTGACCAGCACCAATCTCTTACTTTATCAAGAAGACCTTGAGCTAGGGAAGTGGTAGTTGGCAGGTCCACTGCAGCAATGAAAAAGTTACTGTCATCAGCAAAAAGAATAGGGTGCACAAGGGGATGAAGACCATCAATAAGATCATTAATATAAATTAAAAACAAAAGTGGTCCAAGCACAGATCCCTGTGGGACACCTTTCAAAATAGGCAAGGAAGAGGAAGAAGTACCATTTACCGAAACATACTGAGATCTCCCTGAGAGGTAAGACCTAAACCATTTAAGTGGGACTAAATGCACTCCAAATGAAGATAATTTAGACAAAAGAACAGAGTGAACGACCATATCAAATGCCTTTGAAAAGTAAAGAAATAGACCCAAAACACACAAGCCCTTGTCAAGGTTAACACGCACAAACTCTGTTGCATCTGAAAGTGTATGCAAGGTAGAAAAACTGGGACGAAAGCCATACTGATGGTTAGTTATGAGAGAATTTCCTGCAGTCGTATTAGTACTAAATACAAATGAAGAGAGTCTACAATACACTACTTTTTCAACAACCTTAGAGATTACAGGAAGGAGAGAAATAGGTCTATAGTTTGAAATTAGAGATGAATCACCTTTTTTAAACAAAGGTACAACATTAGCAACCTTAAATAAATGAAGAAAAGCACCAGAAGAAAGAGAAAGGTTAGTTATATGTGAGATGGGGTTAGAAACAAACTGACCAATTTTTTTAAGAACATTACAGCTCAAACCAAAACCATCAACTGAACGGCTACTTGAAAGCTGAAAAATAATGTAAGAAATTTCGGTATCACTACAAGGGAAAAGGAAAAATGACTTTTCTGCTAAGGGAAAACTACTTACTCTGCTGTAGGGTGGATTAGGAACTGAAGAAAGTGAGGTGAAATACGAATTGAAGGCGCTTGCTGAAGAATTTTTGTCCAAGAAAGATCCATCAGCTTTCCTGTAGTGACAAGGGAGGGACTGTTTGAGTTTCTTGCGGGAAAGAGCTTCATTAACTACAGTCCAAACCTTTCGCAAATTCCCCTTACACTCATCAATTCGACACCAAAAATAGAGCGAAAAATATGTAGTTGAGTCGTTGGGCGGTGAATACTCCATGCGCTCGGCATTGGTCAGTCTAATCTAAACAGCGAACGGTACAATTTCACGCCTTCGTTACACAAACTATCCTATGCTCCTATCACCCGGTGACAGATTGGCCATTAAAAATCGTAAAATATTTTGGGTTTGCAAGGGAGAATCTGATGATGGTGTTGAGAATGGGGGAAAGAGGAAGGTGATCGACCATGATCATTTGTGGCAGGAAATTACATCGGGAGGGAGTAACTTTAGAGGGGTTGCACATCATTCCTACAATTTAAACGTTAGTCAGCAATATTTCGTACCGGTTTTCATACACAATTCCAATCACTACTAAAAGTTTATTTTACCGGCGTTGGCCCGCATTGTAAAGGGGAGAGTTGCAGATAACGCATGGATAGATGGTTCTTTTTCACATAATATCATACCCAAATCATCGAAGAAGCTACTGCTGCTAGAATTCGTGTGAAAAACAGTTGACAAGGGTAACACGTGCCTGAATAAAATCCGTTTTTTAGACTCTTTCAGCTTCTTCCCCAAATCCTTAAGTCAATTGATTCAGGTACAGAAAAGCGACAATTTTGATAGCTTCCCCCTCCTTAAACAGCGCTTCCTCAATGATGAAATGTATGATTTATTAACGTGTAAGGGCATATATGCATATGATTACTACAACTCTGCTTCGAGGCTAGATTAGGTGTCATTAGTGACCATTGAAGCTTTTTACAATTTTCTTACTGAGAGTGAGTGCAACACTAGCGACTATGAATTTGCTAAGAGGGTTTGGGCAAAGGGCGGGTGTAAAAATGGGTGGGATTACTGTAAACTATACTTGGCTAGTGATGTACTCACTCTTCTGGACATTGTGTGCAAAATACGAGTAAAATCTATGGAGATTTTGGGTTTGATTTAGGGTATTATTTTTCCACTCCTCATCTGGTGATGGACTTGATACTTAAAATCAGCAAAGAAGAAAAAGGTCTGATCTCCGATGTGGATAAGCATCTGTTAGTAGAGAGATCAATGAGGGTTGGGTATTTTTTTCACGGGGATCGTATCATGAAAACTGATCCGACCGGACAGCACACCGATGAAAAGTCAGACGCAGATTCTTTGGATTTGAATTCTCTTTACCCATCGGCAATGTCTCACTACTGTTTTCCGTGGGGCAATTATAAATGGCTTAACAAGCCATGTGCTCCAATTTCCCCGACATTGCTAGCGTTGAGGAGAATGGGGCACTGGGATGTTTTTTTGGAATTGACGGTGAAATACCCTTGGAAATCCATGACTTGGTAAAAGACTTTGTTTTTCCGTTAATAAATAGACCGGTGGGTAGGGACTCTCTGACCCCCTACAATTTATCTTTAGTAGAGGATGGGAGTATGCACTGGGTGCCTATAAAGCAAAAACTTATTGCCGACCTCACCCGAAACAGAATATCGTTTTACATCTCGTGCTATTGAAATGGATGGTGTCCAATGGTTTCAAGCTCAAAAAGATTCACAGAGCCTTCCAATTTGATCAAAAGCCTTACATGGAAACGTTTATTGACACCTTTGTCAGTAAACGTTAACAAGCGAAAACGAAGGTTGAGAAGGAAGTCTATAAACTCATTTTAAACTCAGCCTTCGGTAAAATGTGTGAAAGCGTACGAAACAGAAGTCGATATCACATTGCAACAAATCCCAAAGAATGTGCTAGAATCTTTGCGGATCCAAACTTCACATCGTTCACAATCATAGACTCTGATATGGTGCTCTTACATCGTAAGAAAAGAATCATTGTTTTAAATAAAAATATTGCAGGTTGGAGTGCAATAACGGAAATATCTAAAAAACTCATGTTATCATTTTATTATAATATATGCAAGGTACAATGGCCGATTGAGGGACAAGTCCAAGTGTATTACGGGGACACTGATTCACTCCTGTTAAAATTTAAAACTGAAAATTTATTGAATGATTTGGAAAATGGCGAGTACATTAGCTCAAGAATAGACTACACCAACTGGAATGAATCCCTCTACCCAGAACTAGTGAAACGCCAGGCCCCAAATCAATTGTTGTTGTTAAAATCTGAAATGGGTAGCGATCTGATATCCAGTGGTGTGTTTCCTGGGCCGAAGGCATACTGTGTGGAAACGCACAAAAAGGATATCAAACAAATTTGCAAGGGAGTACCTACACACTTTGTAAAAAACAATTTTGACAAGAGTGTCTATAGAAACTTTGTGGAAGTAGTTTAGTTGCAAGAGCGAAAGTCATGGCGATTCACTCTTTACAATTTAAAAACTACACAGTTAGAGTCGAGAAAAACGCCAGGTCGGCCATATCAGACAAAGTCTATGTACTTGAGGATAGTGTGAAGGTACTACCACACGGTCATTATTTAATCTCAGACCGAGTTGAATGTGTATAGAATAGAAAACAATTCGGACAGAAAAAAATAACTTAAATTCTTTAATAGTACAAGGTGGGTGGGTGATGGGTGTTTTAAATCCTGTTTTCTTTTTATCAAACAATTTTCAATATGTGTGTGTGTGTGTGTGTGCAAAACAGAGCAGTTACTCCTTCTTCTTCTTCATAATTTCCACTATTTGGTTATTTAATCCCCCTCCAGCCCCGCCCGGCACGCCACAGCGGGCCCCACGGCGCTTCCTGGCCGCCTTAGCGGCCAGCCCCGGGGGGGACAAAATTTCAAATTAAAAGTGTGATATTATTTTAAGTGTATTGTTTAATAAATGTTGTATTTTTTATAAATAAATAAATAAATAAAGTGTATTTATTAAAGTGTTTTTCTAGTGCTTATTTAAAATAAATGTTGTATTTTTGTTATAAATAAATTAAAAAAAAGTGTATTTTCTTGTTTGATGTTCTTTTTTCTTGTTTAATGTATTATTTATAAAGTGCTACTTTTATGTTAATAATTAAAGAAAATATGATTCTTTATTGATTTTGTTCTTCTTCTCATTATTCTTGAACTGAGTAGTAGTACTAATAAGGGAAATTATTAAGTTATTAGACATCTATAGTCTACAGTTAGTTGTAGGTGAACTGTTGAAGGGAACATGTATCAATTTAAAACACCCTTCTGATCGTTTCTGTGTGGGCCATCAATGTCAGGCAAAACGACACTCTTAACTAAAACAATCAAAAATTGCGATAAAATGTTTGTGGAAAAGCCGAAAAAATCCACGATTGTTACAGTATTTGGCAGGAGTCATACGATAAAATAAAAGCAATTGCTATATCGGGCGTGCAGATACAATTCATGCAGGGACTTGATGTTTTCAACATTATTGAACCAAACTCTTCGCTGATTATTGACAATTTAGCTGAATCTATTGAATAATGGTCCCAGGAAATGCTACAGTTGTTCACTCTTCGCTCTCATCATGAACAGATTTCCGTTACTCTGGTTCTACACAACCAATTTCATCAGAGCAAATGCGTGCGAACACTTGCATTGAACTGCACCACTATATCATCTACAGAGTTGTTCGTGATTCTAGCTCGCTAATAACTCTCAATAAACAAATATAACCCAGCTCCACCAAATTTCTGCTCTCAGCATACAATCAGGCAAGTAATAAACCCTACGGCTACATCCTATTGGATCTTAATCAAAACACACCCGAGGATCTGCGTGTAGTCACAGATATTTTTGACAATGAAATTACAGTATGTCTCCCCGTGTATAGTAAAAAAGGCTATTAGTTGCCATCATGACACTGAAGAAACTATATGAAAATAGACATTTATTTTCCGTTCTAAGCACTTCAAAACCCCACTTAGGAAAGCCATACTCAAACATGGCACTGACAATGATTTCATTAATCTAATATCTGAGCTTTATTTAAATTTAAACGAGGGCAATGTTCAACTGCCAGAAGTAGTTAAGCAACAGGCAAAGCAACATCGTTCCATTGTACATACATTAGCCTGTAAAAAGAAAGGAAAGAATTTTAAAAGGAAACGTCTTCTTCAGGTGGGTGGTAGCTTTTTCTCACTTTTACTGTCAATAATTGTAGGACTTGTAAACAGTTTTCTTTAGATGGCTAAACCCTATAAACTGAATCCAATAGAACTCGCTCTCTCACCCGTGGAACACTTTGAGGACAATCTGAGTAAATTCATTGACAACGAGAATATTGAGGATGATAAAAAACTGCTTTTACTTCAAGATGCACTTTGACGAGTGGACAAACATAAGCCCTATCGTGCGAGAGCCAGTGGCATTGATCACAAAAAAGAACCGTCTCGACAGGATTCTTCTGCTATCACTGCTGGAACACAATTAAAGAAGGAGGAAGTGGATTCAATAGTGTCGAGCATTGGAAATCTAATGCCGCACTCATATCGTGAACAAAGTAAACGACTCATAACATATCTCATGGAAAGTGGTCAAGATCATATTCAAGTTGATAGCAATGGGAAAGGGATTATACTTCAGGGTAAGAGCTATAATTTACTTGATTTAATCTATGATATGGTTACAAATCGTAAAGATATAACTTTCTAAATATATTAAACTTCCACAAAAGCCTTGTTAGCAATGGGCAAATTCTAAAAAAATTAAATGAACATGCACCCTCATCGTCGTCAACACCATTAAAACATGAACCTGAAGAAGAAGA
Organism: Artemia sinica; assembly: GCA_027921565.1. Lineage (NCBI taxonomy): Eukaryota > Metazoa > Arthropoda > Branchiopoda > Anostraca > Artemiidae > Artemia > Artemia sinica. The sequence continues at coordinate 28,197,990 of CM051274.1, read as the reverse complement.
AGAAGAAGAAGGTTTTAAATCAATCTTGGAAAATACTAGCAAACCTTGTGGAAACATTGATTTGACAATGAGGAGCATACCACTGATAGCTAGACAAAAGCGAAGACGTATCAAGTCAACGTCACCACCACCACCAACCACTAGTATACAAAAGGGTAGCGGACGTTACACTACGTGTTCACGCTCAAAATGGTTGAAGTTCTGGAACATGTTTATGAAAATATTGGTGAAGCGGTAACTTTAAGTTCCCCCACCACTCTTTAGAAAGTCACTGGTGTTCACACTAAAAGTGTACAAGACTATCTAAAAAATGAAACAAGTTACACCCTGCATAGAAATCATAGGCTTCGTGCTAATCATTATCGAAAAACTAAAGCCTTTTCCCCATTGCATATAATGCAAGCAGATCTCTTTCCTCTAAATGAGATTCAAAGGCGTCCCAATACACCATACAAGTACATTCTAGTTGTAATCAGTGTTTATAGTCGCTATGCGTATGCCATTCCATTGCGCTCAAAGAGAGGTGTTAAAGTTACTCAGGCTATTGAAAGTATTCTCGAACAGGTTTCGTATAAGAAATTCAAACGGATCGCGGTAGTCAATTTGCTAATCCCCATGTTGAAAAAGTACTAATGAAATATAATACACTGTTCTATCATAGTCATAGTCCTATAAAGGCTGCATTGGCCAAGCGATTGATAAGAACTATTCGACTTTTAATTTCAAGATATTGTACATTGAAAAATACATCTGATTTTATTCATGATTTAGATAAAATCATGTTGATTTATAATCAACGACCTCATCGATCATTGTCCGATTCAACCCCAACTGAAGTTCATCATTCTGATCATGATACAATTGATACTTTTCTTAAAAAATATTCCAATGAAACGATTGTGAAGAAGAAAAAATTTAATGTTGATGATACTGTTCGAATTAATAAAACAACTAATGTTTTTGAAAAGGGCAATTACTTGTGGTCCACTGAACTTTTTAAAGTGGCAAAAATCCTAGACACTAAACCCATAACTTATCGTTTGCGCGATACCAAAGATGAAGAGATTATCGGTGGCTTTTATGACTATGAACTACAAAAAGTTAAAAATAATAGTGAAATCTATCAAATTGAAAAGATATTAAAGACTCGCACTCGCAGGGGTAAGAACTAGTTACTTTTTCGGTGGCTAGGATACAACTCTGATTTTGATTCTTACATCGGTGTTGAAGATATTGACAATGCCCAATGATTTTTATGTAACATTTATGTCCAACGTCTCCGATCCTCTTTACAATGACTTGAATAAAACAAGTGACTTTGGACGAAACTCTTCTCCCGCCATTAAATTCGAGGATGGAAAGTATGAAGTGGCTCTTGTCGACTGTATTCTCAAAAATAACCATGCTATCCTGAGAAAGGATCGTGTGTATGATATAAAAGTTAAACCATTCAATTGGTCACTCTTTGTCGAGTATGAATGGGTTGAAGCACTTAAGTCTAGTGAATATCCACATTTCACATTGAAATATAATGGATATGGTACTATGATGGATTTATGTCGTACAATCAATAGAAAAATCTCATATCGTAGGAATGGTACATTCCATTTTAATTATTGAATGGGACACGATAGGATTTACATTACCTCACCTCTTGAAATTGAAGTGATTCATCTCAATGATAATCTGAGAGATATTCTCGGCTTTAAACAGAATATGATCAATGGGAAAAACGCAGGCACTGTTAGTGGGGTTGATCAGGTTATTTTTGCTGATTATCCACCTGGTTTCGCCTCGGACTCTTGCATATTTCTTTATGCATCCTTTGTGGAAACATCGAGAGTTGGTAATTCAAATTTCTTCCTTCTACGTGTTCTTGAAAGAAAAACAACCCAAGAACTTGTTCATCACTATAATATAAAGCATCTTCAGTATGTTCCTGTAAACACTTTATATTTGGAGCTCTGTCAGCTAACACTAAGAAGTGAATTGGGTAATCCTCTAGCAGTAACAAAAGGTTTAGCTGTGATTAGATGTCATTTTCGATCCATCGTCGACACCACCTAAAATGAACAATAGAAGATTTCCATTTGTCTGTCCTGATTTCAATTTCTATGTTGGTGCTCTGAGTCCACGTCAAATAGGTAATGGATTGAACTATTACAAAGGGCGTACTAAAATGTCTGGCAATGGTCTTGGTAGTTGGTTTGCTGGGCTATTTCGTTCTGCAATGCCCCTTGCCAGAAAATATCTTGTGCCTGCTGCATCAAATTTTGCTGGCTCAACACTACAGGACTGGGGGTCGGGTAAAAATTTCAACGAGAGTGTTAAGGAAAATATTAGATCTTCAGCAAGAGCCGTTGGTGAGCAATTAAAATCGCAGCAAAATGGGAAGGGATTAAAAGGATGCGTGGGCGTCATTCACTTATCAGTCTCTACCCAGGCGGGAAGCGAAGGGCATCAACAAGGACTTTGAGGCATAAAACGAAGAAGACCAACAAGAAGAAAAAGGAAAAGATTGTTAGATCAAAGAATGATTTCTTCTCTTAAGATGACTTATCTCCCCCACAAGGAATCACATCCATCAGTCAGTTCCTCATTGAATCTGTTCAATGCTGAAAATGTTGATGTCAGTTTCAAGTATGGCTACTATGAACAATTTCATCCTCAATAATCCCTCTCGGAAAATATACACTTTCAGATATTTTCCAATGAAGAATATTTCATTGATTTTTCGTCAACATTTATTGATTTAAATGTTATGGTGAAGAAAAAGTCAGACAATACAACCCCAACTGCTGCCGATGGCCTGTCCTAAGAAAACTGTATTCTACACAACCTGTTCAAACCAACTAATGTATTTATTAATAGAACATTGGTTAGCACTAGCAATAATTTATCCAACTATGCAAGCTACATACAATTTATGATGATGACACCAAAGGCATATTAGGAGTTGAGAGGACAGTCATTGGGCTATCAAAATCGATCAGGTGTTGATACCGACGGTGAGTTAACTACTGCAGTGACCCAGGAGTATCATTTATTTGGAAAATTAAATCATGAGATATTCAATATATCCCAATGGTTACCTCCCAATAATAATATTGACATAAAGTTGCAACTAGCTGCATCAAATTCCATTTTGAGAAAAACACTTACTGCAGCACCTGATGCAAATGTCATTATCACTTCGGCAATTCTTCATGTTCGAAAACAAAAGGTTATGAGTTCTGTTGCATTGGCAGTGGAAAAGCTAAGAGCCAATGGCAACAACATTAAACTTCTTGTCCTCCCCCACGATCACCAATCAACGTCTTATTGCCACTGGCTCTCGTAGTTATACCGATTCATCATTTATCAATGCAGAAATCCCATAAAAAACTCTCTTTGGCCTTTCTGAAGAGTGGCAGTGCCGTTGAATCCTGGAATTCATCCCCCCATGATTTTACTTTTTTCGGTCTATCTATCCTTGTGTGCAAAGTGAATGGTATTCCACTGTACACACTATCATTTGATAAAAAATCCTATTGAACTCTGTATGAGTTGACCCTGCAATCCCTAGATCATGACTCCCAACTACTTGAAAATAGAATAACCGATTCAATGTTTTCAAAAAATCATGGTGTAATTGTTTTGGACCTGTCTGGTACCCAGGATATGAGCATAATACGAACGGGGAATGTACGTTTAGAGTGCACATTTGCCGATGCTTTGACTGAGAGTATCACGCTAATATCATTGAGTCAATTTGAAACCTATTGGGAAATCACATCCGACGGTAGTATTCTACTAGACCTAGCACCATGAACACAAACCAAATAATCAGCGTATTTAATATGGATCCATACATGTCCCAGTACAAGTCCTATTTCATACCATCGGACTTCATTGAAAAAATTCCAAGTGTTAATAATACCCTAATCATTGTCAATAGCAGTTCATCGACTTTGAAGACAGGCCATTGGCTATGCATCTTCCAAACAACGAAGAATATTGAATTTTTTTGACCCTATTGGCCTATCATATAAATTCTACACTCCACACATCAGCAACTTTATCGAGAGCAGCGGGAAAACTATTATTCAAAATCAAAGGCGAGTACAGGATTTAACGACTAAGACACGCGGGTTTCATGCACTAATCTTTTTCATGCTCAGTTGTCGTGGCTATACCTACAAGCAGTTTCTCAACATTTACGTTGACTTTCCTCGGTTGAATGACTTTCTAGTGGAAAATATACTTACAAACGTGTTTAATATTGATTTTAGTGCCCTACGAATAATATGTTCTAAAAATGTATGATAAATTGTTTATTAATAAAAATAATGTATATACATGATAAAAACAACTTTTCTACTCTTTAGATTTCATCTTCTACTAGGTATTGGTACTTGTCGAGAACAACTAATGCAGGTAGATTATCTGAATTCACGGTATACCGATCCTGATGTGTTCCAATGTCAGGGTCACATTTTCTACAGTATAGTGTAACTTCACTCTTATCATATTTCTTTGTATAGTCAATGATATTATTCTCATTCATTTTATAGAATTCACATGTTTCAATTTGCTTATTTGAAGCAATGTCACAAACAGTGTCCTCAAGTGGCGAATCACATTCCGTCACAGCAAATAAAAATCAGTGGACTTATAATCATAGTGTCCATTGTCTTCACAACGATGACCTCAAAACCAAATTCTTTTGTTGTTCCAACAGTTGAATCGCTGATCTGGCTCCTCCTCCCAGAACAATCTAAAGCCACGACGATACCAATCTCTTAGTAATAAACTAAAATCACGCTTAGGATTCTTTCCAATCATACCAGTAAATGTATTCTCCCACTGATTACATTTATCATAGTGTCAATTCGAGAATAGGTGCCCTCTAGGATGTGAGTCACACACCCTTTAAGACAGGAATTACAACCTTTAATTTGTAAAGCATATCCTCTATGCAATTTACACGGGTTGCATAATCTGCACTTTTCACCATACTCATCAATCATTGTACAATTCTCACATGATGACCAGCTGCCCAGTGGATGCATGCATAGTGGACATGTATGGAACATTTTTCATGTGTTGACACTCTCACCGTCAAAATGAAACTGAGCTACTATCAACAAATTGAGTGGGATAGAGAGAGAGAGAGGAGTAAATCATCCTTGAACAACATCTTTCTCATGAAAAAAGTCTTAAATTTCTAAGCTAGTGTTTAAAAGCATATCCACAATATCATTTTGTCCTGTTGTGATTAATATGTCAATAAATTGTGTAAATGCCTTTGAACCACGGTGTAAAAGCTTCATGCAATAGTCTAATGACGGAGAATCAGTTTTCATTATATCGATAAGCATTCCCTGATAAAATATCTTCCTTTGAATAGATAACTCTAGAAAATCGTCATCTAGAATCAAATGTTTTTCCATAAACACAAGATTCCCCATGATTCGCTCTTATTCAAATCTATCCATTTTTTAGAGTCCTAACACTCTCACAGTCAATTTTAGACTAACCAGGACTCTTTTTTCTACTCTAAAAAATATACGCTAGCCTACTTTAGAAAGAAAAATATCTTCGATTTAGAAACAATTTTATTGATTATAATTACAAGAATAATAATCACTGATTCCATCAATATATTTCATCATGAAATCAATAGATTTAATCAATTTATTTCACTATTGCATCTAATGCAGCCTGAAGTCTATTTATGTGCACAATGTTCAGTTTCACAGCAAAGCATAATTGCTCCTCCAATTTAAATTTGCTCAATGATATCACGTATCTAGCATACATATCGTCCCATTCAAGGCTTAGTCTACATCCTCGTGTTATTTCCACTGCCACGTTTGGTACTCTCGCCCTTGTATCATCGCTGCTACCTGCTCCACCATCAAGCTCCAATAGTGAAAATGTTCCACTCATTTTCTTTACTAATATCGTCTCAAATAGACTATTCTCTCTCTGAATTCAATTTTCTTACTAATATGAACTAAAATGAAAATCATCTTTTTTATTTGAATCCAATTACTAATCAAGTTATCGTATATGGAGTAGCCTCCGCTCTCTCTGATTGGCCCTAACAACTGGGTGTTGCCTCAGAAACTCGTCTGGTTTCATTACGCAATCTCGTCCCTACTTCCAGATATAACATGTTTGATCGCTTCATAGGTCCATAATATAGAGGGCTTGCTGGCATTATGCAATCTCGTCCCTAATCTCGTCCCGCGTCAATAGGATCATCACTACTCATGTTCATTCAGTCACTTATCATTGCAGACAAACTGGTTATTATCTGATCTTCGCATTATCGCGTAGGTACCAGCTAATTGAAAAGTACCAATACGTAATCTAATATAACATAACCTACCTACCTTTTAGTCCCCCTAAACCCCAAAAAACTAAAGTTTAAGTCTTTGTAACGGAGTGAGCAATATATGCGAGCAGTAACGGAGTGAGCATTAGCGACTTTGAGATTTCGATGCGTTCTTTCTTTCGTGTGTACCCAGATTCTACACAAGTACCCCCAAATTATATATTTCCCATATAACCTGTCACTTGTCTTGTATCGGGCTAAGCTGAAAGAAACTAACGGAGAAACCGATTTGTTCTCGAGTTTTACACAGCGTAAACTTGACTGAGTGGCGCATAATACGTAAGTGCCAAAATCCCTTACCCCTACGGAAATAAAAAAAAAACTAAACTTAAATAAGATTCTCAAATTTGGAAAGCCTAATTTTCCCCGGGGGGGTATTTTCCAGGGGTATTTCCCCCGGGGGGAGGTAAACGCCTAGAACCATTTTCTTAGTTATTCTCTTTTCATGCACTTCCTTTTCAAATTATCGAAAACTTTCGGCCAGTTCAAGACAAGATATCTTGTCCAAGACAAGATATTGTATCTCTTCGAATAGGATTTGTCCAAGAATTTGATATTTCCTTTGCTTGCTGATTTGACAAGTGTCAATCCCCTCTATTATTACCTCTGAAGATGTAGTTTTTTTTTATTATGATAGCGGGTGTTTACTATCTACCAGTTTTTGGTCTGTGACGTTGTCATCTGAAAGGCTGTCCCAATGAAACATCTACATTGGCCTTAAATAAATACAAAAAAATTAAGACTTTAAGGGATAAATATCAGTATAGGTATATTAAACTGACAATCCATGGTCATTTGTTGTTCTTTTTTCTTTTCAGTAAAGCCATGTCATGTTCTGGTCTTGAGAAGGCATGGGGGTTGTCAGCCCTAGTAATGTCAATTTTTGCTCGTTTTGAGTTTGACTCGGCTATTTATACTAATTTCTGTTCATTTTGAACTTCATTTATTTGTTGATAGACATTTGTGGTAGTTTTGCGCTTGGAAGATTATTTGACTTTATTTCTTCCCATTTTTGGCTTGATGGAGCTCTTTACTTTTCTTTGAAAAACTTGTTTAGTTGAAAAAGTTTTTAAATTAATACAAATATAAATTAGCTTAATTCAACCAGGGGGGCTAGCGCCCCTAAATCCCATCCCTTATGGTCACCCATGAACGGTACTTGTAGTGGTAATATTAATAGTATATGTACGGCTTTTCATGGTTTGGACATAATTCTCATCAAGTCCTGGAAGTTTCAACTTAATACAATTAGCCGTTGCTATGACACGGCTGAATTATCCTTGTGATAACCTGTGTATTTAAATCATTTTGTGATTTTCATCTTAATGCTCTTAGCCTTACAAGTAGTTGCAATAATGAAGTAGCAGTAGTAGTAGTAGTAGTAAATGTAGCAGCGGTTGTAGCATTAGTAATAGCATATAGATATTGCCTTTTGATCATTTGATCTTCCCCTTTAAGCATTTTCTGAAAGTTTCAACTTAATACTCAGATCTACTCTTCAGATACGCTCTTTTGACAATGTGCATGCACATAGTGTCTTTTGATTTAGTTCCAATTTCCCCTCAATATCTTAAATGTAGTACTGGGCTTATAGTAGTAGTTAGTGGAAACAGTAATAATGGTGGTAGCTGTAGTGGTAGTAGTAGCGTACAAATGTAACCTTTTTGGTCAATTGATCATCTCCCTTATCATTTCCTGAAAATTCCAAATTAATATATTCAGTCCTTCCCGAGTCACGCCCTTATGACCGCCCGTATACACATAACGTGTTTTGATTTAGTCCAACACTCCTCTCAACCTTCTCTGAAAGGGTCACCTGAATGCCCTTTATCTTTTTGGAAAGTAAAAGTCGAACATGCATAGCTTACTAAATAACAAACGAATTGACTAACTTACAGACCTTGTTCTGGGGGCTTCGCAGGCCTAGATTTACCAATAGGCCCACTAGGCCCTGGCCTAGGGGCACACAATGCCAGGGTGCGCAATAAATTATCACTGAGTTATTTTTTCTTAGCAAAACTGGACCAATTTTATTTATCGTCGAAGTGCCAGGTGCTCTCCGCTGCCATGCAGCCTATTTACAGGAAAGTGGTTTTAAAACAAAATAGAATTTCTATGGCCATTTATAAACAGCCAGATTTCTGTATCACCTCTGTCTTTCATTACTTTTGGCTCATCGGTTGCGTTCTGTTCAGTGCTTCCACTATGCCCCAATTTTTGGGGACTTCCCTGAAAACCTCGCAAAACCGGAGCGAAAAAAACGCTTAGGCCTGGGAGCGTCGAAGCTTTAGATCCGACCCTCGGGCTGTGAGGGGTTGACGTCCCCAAAGGTATAATTACAGGAACTTTCAAAAATAATGAAGAAGTAGACGTCTCAAAATTTTGATTAGATGTTTGTTCTGGAAAATGATGTGTTTGGAAAAGGAAGGGCGGGTTGGCCTCATTTCACTTTTAACTCTAAAAGCATTATAACTTCCAATTTCCAATTTGATGAGCCCTATCCAAAGTTTATTCGACCACCCATCCCATAAAAACGTTATATGCCTTCGGGGCATAACTTACAACCCTGGGCCCCATGTTCTGAGGGGCTATTTCAACCCCAAAGATCTTTTTACATGATCATTAGACTATTTTGAACCAAATGGCTATCTCAAATTTTCTATTGGATGTATTTGGGCAAAAAAGACGTGGGGTGGGGCTTGTTGCCCTCCTGACTCTTAAAAAGGACACTAAGACTTTTGATTCCAAATTGAATGAACCATATCCGAAGTTTATATGACCATCCTTTCCATAAAAACCGTAAATATTAACAATGGGCAACTAATGTAACTTATGGCCCTTGTGAGGGCCGTGGGGGGAAAACATAATTACTGGACCTTTCAATTACTCCGAACAAAATGGTTATCACAAGATTGAAATGGGATGTGTTCGGGGAAATGACGGGTATGAAATGTGCCCTCCAATCACTTTCGACTATTATAAAGGGCATTAGCCCTTTCAATTTCCAATCCTTTCCTTAGCCCTTTCCTTTCAAATCCAATGAAGCCCTTTTGAAGTTTTTATGACAACTTCTTCTATACGAAGTGCCCTGGTCTAAAAAAAAAAGTAATAATAATAAAAAATAATAATACATTGTGCCCACATCGCTCTTTGCTTAGGCAGCGGCTATTGCGCTGCCTATGATATGTGGGAACGGAGCTTGGTACTCCTTGTGCTAAAGTTTAAAAGCTATATAATGTTGATCAACTCTTAAAGTACAAGGACATCAAATAAAGGATTTTTGCCTCTTAGGCCCATCTTAGGTCTATTCAAGCCTGAAAACCGCGATTTTCTAAAATTTTCTTTTAGGTTGTTTCAAAATTATGAAGTTTTGGGGTAATACCATATTTTTGCCAGTTTGACGTTTAGTCGTGAAAATAAATATGCAAAACGAATTACTAAAATTGACAACGCGCTTTCTCCATAAGAATTCAAGCGTTAACAATTTGTTTACCAAAGACTAATTACCAAAGACAACTACATTTTCACAGGGAAGCTACCCCTTCTTAAGCTCTTTGTAAAACAATCTGTTAAACTTATTTTTGGCCAATGTTTCTTTTTTAAATTTGAAACCCGTTACTACCAATAGCTTTATAACTGCATATGGAGATCATATTCACCAAAAAACAAATTCCCAATTTGCTTTCTAATTTTTTAAGATGTTGTACATAGTTGTGCAGCTTTCGATTTAACTTGTTTCACTGTCCCTGTTACTTAAGTAAATAATAAAATAAAATTTAAATTAAGACTGGGAGGAGGTCGTATCGGTACTGTTGCATAATGTGGACACCGCTATATACTGTATCAAGAAAACGAGAGACGATACCCGCCAAACGGGTTATTTGCAAGAGACCGCTATAGAGAAATGGAACGCAAAGCATGGTTTTCAATGTGTTTACGATATTTAAACTGTCGTTTTTTGGGGTTTAGGGGGGGGGGGAAGATACCTAGGTTAGGTTACGTATTTAATATATGTTATGCTTTACCCCCCCCCCCCCCTAATGTGCAAATATATAGCCCAAATTTTTTTCTCAACTATTATATATTCATCCTATTTATTCTATTTCATTAGCATTAACCAAACCTGACTTCTTCCGCGGTGTCCGCATAATGCACCAGTACCGTCGTATCCTCCCCAGCCCAAAGAATGATGTCGGCGTGCTTAGAGTTTTAGTAGAAAGAAAAAAATAATATTTTATTCAATGTTGACCAGGCTCAAGTTCTATTTTGCGAAATCGTGCGGAAAACTGATGACTGTTGCTTTTACCTTCTTTTGTTTGAAAATTTTATAATGATTAATTAGGTTTAGCGTAGTAAAAATAGTGGTTTCGGCTGATAGCTTACGGGCGCATGCCTGCAGGCTTGTTCCTCTGTAGAAACGCTTCTTCTGCTGTCTCAACAGACAAACTGATCCTCAGTGCTTATTATTGGGTGGAACATTTATAATGGTGGAAGGATAGATGAAAAGCATTTTTTCCCCATTCTCTTTAATTACTCAGTTGTAAGTTGTTCTATTACGAAATGCATATTTTGCTATTAACTCACTAATGAAATAGCTGAGAAATATACACACATTTCGAATCAGAATTTCATTCTGAATTCAAATATAACATTCATTTGAGTCGGAAATTAATTATACCACTTAGTGTAATATGCAAATGTCTATCCTGAATTGCATATAGGCCTATGCTATGAATTAATTCCGATTCTAAAGATATGTCTGTCTCTTTCCTATCTTATTGTGACTAAACTACCCAAGTCTAAGGTAAATTTTCTCGACAGGCCATGAGGACTTCATGTCCAGCTCTCATGAAATATATTTTATTGGATATTTTCTTCATAATTTTTGTGGTAAATATTTAGCAAATTGAATACCATTTGCTTGCCAAAAAATCTAGGCTATACACCAATCGACAAAAATCTTGGTAAAGTTGCAGTTTTCAACATAATTCAGCTAGTATGAAAGTGAATATACTTGATGCCTTTTTTTAGATGAAATATTTTTAAAGTCGTGACAAGTCTCGACTTATATTTTTAAAGTCTTAGGTAAATTTCTTGTTGGTTTACAATTCCAAACATCTGGGTATAAGGGCTTTGTACCTCTAAAATGGGGTTCTCTGAATGTTATGAAGTTACGGAGGAAGGCAGATGCCTCAAAGGGTGCATTTTAATGCTAAAATATCCCGATTCTCATTGAGCCTTCAGATAAATACAGAATTAGTTCTAAGGGAGAGACGCGGGGAGGGCGGAGGTAGAAATTGATACATAATCCCCAGGTTGGTATTCAGGACTTTCGTTCGGGGGGTTATTTTTAGGAAGGGGGGGGAGTAAAAAAACTTACAAATACATGTCAAAAATGATAAGTAAGAGTAGTTTTAAACCCCAAAATGAGCAGACTATTCCGTATATGAGGGATACTGCCCTTTCTTCATCCCCACCTTCACTTCATGGTCCCAGAAACTTCGGAGGATGCTCTTTACGTCAGAAATTGAGGGTTCTACTCCTTTTTTTTATAAGTCAAAAATGATTGGAGACCAACCAGCCACGCCGGGGGTATTTTCCGTGGGGGGAGGGGATTATTTTCCACGGAGCGGTATTTTCCGAAAGGGGGATTTTTTGGGGGCGCAGGGGGGGGGGGTAAACGCCGGCTCCCAAATTATATATTTCCAATGTTTTCTCCCAGTGCGTTTCTCTTGTTTCAATCCATGTACCCTTAAATTGAATCAACTGTGACGAAACAAGAAACGGAAAAACAACAGTGACGGCATGGGCGTAGGGAGGGGGCGGGGCAGGGGGGGCAGCTGTCCCCCCCCCCTAGACCTTCAAATTTACATTAGATATGGCTGAAAAAGCAGATGGTTTGGAAAAAGTAGTTGATAAAACTCCATCACGCTATCGACTGCCCCCCCCCCTAGACAATATGCTGCCTAATGCTGCCTACGCCCATGAGTGACGGGTGGCAAAATGCTTTTGGAATATATAATTTGGGATATATATTTGTTCCTTAGGGGGAATAGGGGGTAAACTATAGCGGGGATGCATGCAAGATGTGTTAGCTACAGTTATTCAGCACATTATGAAGTAAGAATTGTTTTCCTAACATGTTTCCTTCTCAATAAACCGTAATCTAGACCTTTACCATAAAATGTAATTTTGAAAACAAATTTTCAGTAATTTAAAAAAAAGCTAGAAGTCCCTCCAAAATGCCGTCAGCTTTGCTGTGACGTCAGTTTTTAGGGGTTTCAGGTTCTTTTAAAAAATTCATACAAATTCGTTTTCAAAATAATAGTTTACTCTTAAGACAAAGGAAAAACAATAATTACCATTCTTGAATCAGTTGCAAATGGTATTTTTTTCTCATTTTTTTAGAAACAGTTTTTGAGAGTTTTTTTTAGAAACATCTTTGTAAATACTTGGTTACTATACTACTACTACTACTAAGAACTCACCACAGCACCAAGCCGCATGAGGCCAACACAGCTATGCACGCTCCTCCTCCATCCTAATCTTTTGAAAGGCCTCTTTAAGGGCTCGAGATTAAAACAATTTCCCCCGGAAACAATTATTGAATTATGAAAGAAGATAAGAAAAGGCAAGAGGTGATATATTCTCTTTCATCCTAGCTAAATTATATTGAAGACTGCAAATTTACCGAAATCTCAAATGTCCTAGTCATTTTTTGCGGCTGATAAGTATTTTTAGAGTTATAAAGCCCTTGAAAATTTTGCTAAGTAACTGTGGAGTTTGCGTCCTGTTCTGAAACGAACACAATAATTTGCTTACATCGGATTTTTAGAGTCGCTTCAGACCCGCCATATTTACCTGCCCTTAATGCCTGGTAGATATAACCTTCGACAAGACACAAATTGTTGCTGATTTTATTGCTGTGTATTATATTTTGGGGCTTATTTCAGTGTTGCAACAGTCACAGGTTTCTTCAGAGACGTCACAGATTTTTTAAGCGACCACAGGCTCAAAGATTTTTACAATCATACAGCGAAAAGTTACCAGTTTCCAAGGAAAAGAGCTGCATATTTAACTGTTAAAAACTGGATTTTACTAAGGGACATAAATCCACGTATCTTGACATAAATTTGACCTAAATTCGAGACTTGACTGTACGTTAATTTCAAATGATCTGTGCAAGATTTAATAGCAATAGTTTAGGATCAAAATTTTAAGTTGCACCAATTTAAAAATGTTAAATCATAAAATCTCTGGTCTTCTTACAAAAACACCCGGTTCAGGTGCTCAACTGCTCTGGACTGTTGTCGCGATGTAAGCAAGATGTTTTAATGGTTAACACTAAGCTTAATGAATCTTGTATATTTAGCTCAATTCGTCTGATGCATCTATTGATTTCAAAGTTCCGTTTTTTTTTTTGTTTCGGTTACTATTGAGCCGAGTCGCTCCTTACTTACAGTTCGTCACCTCGAACGGTTTGATAGAAAACGGGTTTTATGTTGGATGGAGACTATAGTAAAGCAAAATAGACATTGCGTTTCTTTCAAAAAACATCTGAACCCTATCAGTTACTTGCTGGTATTTTCTTCTCAAGATGAGTAATAATCAATAATATTGCTTTTTATACTTTGCAGAAATAATAGTAGCCCTCAAAATAGCCCTAAGGTGGTCCTTGCGTTGGCTGTTTTACGATTAAACTCTAAGGGCAGGGTCACCTAGCTTTCTATAGCTGACTGAAGATAAACAAAGGAGTGAACAAGTTTAGTTTTGTTATTTATCTTGCATTAAAAAGTGATTTCAATTCTCCTAATGGTGTAAGCCTACATGGCCATTTAGCACGGTGCATGTCTATCGTTTCAAAATTAGGGTTTCCCTGTTTTTTTTTTTCGACTCAATAGGCCTACAGGCAGTATAGTTTCCGATGACCCCTTTAAATGTATATTTTTTTGTTTCCTGCTTCTGGGACAATTTTCCAACTAACATGTGGTTGCGAAATAATCCATTCTGTTTTTTTTTTACGCAAGTATCGAAAACAATATGTGCTTCCCTTCCCCTATTTAAACTTTTTGTTGAATTTGTTGGGGGAAAAAAAATCTCAGATTGGTCCATTCAATGGATGAAAAGACTTGAACCTGTTATTATAATTAGAAAATCAATCTAACAATATTGCCGTCGTCCAAATGATTGCAATCAATCTTAAAAACAAACAAAAAAAGTTTAATTTATCATAAAAAAACGTCCACTAATATGTAGACCTAGCGTCAACTACGAAATATAAATAAATACATACAAAATATATCAACCTAAGATGTGCGATATTTAAATCCAACAAAATTCTTTTTAGATATTTTTAAAAAGAAAAAAGTATAGGACTCACGAATCAAGACATGAATAGAGTTTCCAGCCTACCCTGCAGCAACGTTAGAAAAGACTCTGAATGCATTCTTGTGGTAGAGGGTACCAACATGTTGTCCTAATTTTGAACCCTACACAGGCGTATATTGCTCACAGCTTGGAGCATGGCATATTGCAATAAGCTGCGACCCCATGCACCGATGACAAATATTAAGTTACGATTTGTTTTTTGATTTGACATTTCTATACTAGTTTTCTCACTTATTTTAGGTTTCATCATTATGAAGTTTCATTTTGGACTCTACCAACGGCGTGCAACATTTCTTCTATTTCTTCTCTTTCACTTTGCTGGCCCTGGTTGGAGTTTCAGCTTCTCCGAGGAAGGAAATCCGCAACATATAGATTTGTCATTAAAATGGTGTAAAAATAATGAGTGTAAATACAGGATGAATAGAAAGTTTTCTAACAGTGGAATTTTTAATCATAGTGACTTCTCTAGTGAAACATATGATAATGAAGTTATTGTGAAAAAGCTACATGATGGTTCTCATAGCTACGTGTCTTTCCCAGTTGTGTTCGTAAAAAATGGTGAAAATACCGCAAATTCAGCATTTTCACTCACAGTATCAAAATCTGTTGACCAAGAGTGTTTCGAGAAAAGTGAAATAGTTGAAGGATTATTGAATTACTTTCCAAAGATTGTTCGAAGTGAGTGTATGATTAAAATGTTCGACTATACATCGGACAGTTTTGCCGTTGAAGTGAATGGTGGTGATCTCGTTTCAGTATCTCGCCAATGTATACATGACTCCTATAATATATATCTTAAGGGAAGTTATGCATGTAATTTAAATCCCTATTTTTTTAACATCACACCGTGTGATTTCACTCTCGAGTTATTTCTGGATCCCAAAAGTCAAAATGGAAGAAAGCGCAGAAGAAGGGCGTTAAAACGTAATCCCTTATATTTCGAGCAAAGTCTATACATTGCCGCTGTAGCTGAAGACAAGGATCCGGGTTTTGCTGTAACAACAATATCTGCTAAAGACGGAATTGGCTCTATTTTCCATTACTCCATGGTTGCTGTTCTTGATGCTCGCTCTCAGAAGCTATTTACTATAGACCAGACGTCTGGTACCGTGACAACTATTTCTAAATTAGATCGCGAGTCCATGGAAACACATTATTTTAGAATAACTGCAGTGGATGAATCTTCTAGTACTGCAACAACAACATTGCAAATCAATTTGGAAGATGTAAACGATCATGCACCGCAATTTGAGCAAACACTCTATGAAACCACTGTGAGAGAATCAGCCACGATTGGTTCAAATGTTTTAAATGTACGAGCAATCGATCAAGATACTGGTCAAAACGCCGAAATTCATTATAGCATTTTGAACCCTTTTGGTGCGAACGAAGCTTTTAGAATTGATTGGAAAACAGGTGTCATTACTACCAGACAAACTCTTGATAGAGAGCAGGTTGCAAAATACAACTTAACTATTCAAGCTTCTGATCAAGGCCCTGTTTCAGAGCGCCAATCAACCATTACGCACGTTTTAATTAATTTAATTGATGAAAATGACAACTACCCGCAATTCACTGAACGTACATACAATGCCGAAGTTCCAGAAAATATTCCGTGGTCTACAAATCCTGTTATTGAAAAAATACGGTAAGTTTTTTTTTGTTTTCTAAGTAAATCCCATATGGCAATAACTTAGGTAGAATTGTCTGATGAGTTTTTCTAAAATCCATGTTCGCCGAGCTTCATAACAAGCAGATCCATAACGTTCTGCTTTTATAACGTTTTTTAAAAGAATTAAGTTAAAACAAATTAATACAAATAAAGACTGGGGTCAGAATCAGGAAAAAACTAGACTGGAGGGGTCTGTCGCCTCTCAAATCCACACTCTTAACGTTGAAGTGCTTGCTTGAGTTTAATTGAAAGCAAAACATTTTTGGTGTTTTTGCTGAAAACGCGAAAATACTGATTTTTTCTTAAAAATCAAAAAACGTTTGTAATTACCAGTGGGGCATTTGCTCCATCGTTTTAGTAAGGCTGAAGCAATCTCTTGAATGGAAACAGTATTCTTCTTTTCAGGGTAATTTTTACTATTTAGGTGCTAACGTCGCTCTTTACTTTTATGTGGTTTATATTGAATTTGTTTTTTATTTCTCATGTAAATATAATTTTATTTTACCATTGATGGGAAGGGCTAGCCTGCTTTACTGGACAGCAAATAATCTCAACATGTTATTTTCTTTTCCTTTAGTGTTTATTGTTAGCAAATATAATTGCAAATGCATCTTACGCCACAACACAATGGTCAACATGTAGTTTAATTAGTCGTGTAGAGATTATAAGACAAACCCTAAAGCTGCAAAAGAAAAAAAAAACACTTTGAGATTTGAGGCTGCACCCTTAGATTATCGAATATTTGACAGACCATGATATAATCGAATCCGCTGCAATGTACTTCAAAGTGTTGTTAAAGAAAAAATTCAAAGATACTCTATGCCACTGGGAAAACCTATGGTCCAGCTGATTTTCCAACTTCATTTTTTGATAGTTATTAAATAAAAAAACAAGTTTTTTAAACTGAAAGTAAGGAGCGACATTAAAACTTAAAACGAACAGAAATTATTCCGTATATGAAAGGGGCTGTCCCCTCCTCAACGCCTCCCTCTTTACGCTAAAGTTTTTTATTGTTTTAAAAAATAAAGTTGTGAGACAGAGTCAAACTTTAGCGTAAAGAGCGAGGCGTTGAGGAGGGGACAGCCCCTTTCATATACAGAATAATTTCTGTTCGTTTTAAGTTTTAATGTTGCTCCTTACTTTCAGTTTAAAAACTTGTTTTTTTTTTATTTAATTTCTGATCGTTTTTTAGTTAATGCAGCTTTTATTTTGGCTCACCGTCATTGAATAAGTAAACAAATTTGCATAAAAATTTTTACTTTTCTTTTGCTAAATGGCTGTCTCTAAATTTACTTCTGACGTAATTTACAAATTAACTTACGTAACGAAGTTCTATATTCGTATATTTTTCTTCTGGCAAAAAATGCAAAGTTGCAGATTTTTGCAGATATGAGCTTGAAACCTATGTAATAGGGATTTCTGATACGCTGAATCTGACGGTGTGATTTTCATTAAAATTCTTTCACTTGTAGGGGATGTTTCCCCCCTCTTTAAAAAATCGAGTAAATTTTCTCAGGCTCGTAGCCTTTGATGAGTAATACTAAACTTAATAAAATTTATATATTTAGAATCAGCATTATAAGCCCATTCTTTTGATACATTTATTGACATCAAAATTCCGTCTTTAAAAGTTTCGATTACTATTGAGCCGTATCGCTTGTTTTTTTTATTGTTTTTTTTTTTATTACGTATATGTTATTACGTATATGAGGGGGTTCTCCCCTTAGTCAATACCACGCTCTTTACGTTAAAAGTTAAAACAAAAATTTAATTCACAAACCCCTGAACCACAAAGGCCGTTTAATTAGAATAGATAGCTCTTTTGAAAGCACTAAAAAAAAAACTGAAGCGTAAAGAGCGAGGTATTGACTTGGGGGAGAACCCCCTCATATACGTAATAATTTCTGTTCGTTTTAAGTTCTAATTTTGCTTCTTACTTTCAGTTGAAAAAACTTGTTTTTTTTTAAATTTAATTTCTGATCGTTTTTTAAATAATGCTTGGAAATCCGGCGCCCCTTTCATAGAAATTTCCCTTAACCTAAAGAAACATCCCCCACTGAAAGATTCTCCCGAATAACCCCCTCCTCCAGCCCCTCCCCCCACCAGAAAAAAAATCGTTCCTGAAAATGTCTGTATACTTCCCAATAACCAATACAATAGGTAAGCAATGGGCAAAGTTCATAACTTGCAGCCCTTCCCCTGGGAAGTGTGGGGGATTAAGTCATCCTAAAAGACATATTTATTAGATTTTAGACTATGCTTAATAAAATGGCTATCTCAAAATTTTAATTGGGTGACTTTGAGAAAAAAATGAGCATGGGAGGGGGCTAGTTGCCCTCCATTTTTTTGGTCACTTAAAAAGGGCACTAGAACTTTTAATTTCTGTTCCAATGAGCCCACCTTCGATTAGGACCACTGGGTCAATACGATTACCCCTGGGGGAAAAGAAAAAAAATAAATAAAAAAAATAAAAAATAAACACGCATCCGTGATCTCTGGAAAAAAATGGAAAATTCCACATTTTTGTAGATAGGAGCTTGAAACCTCTACAGTAGGGTTCTCTGATACGCTGAATATGATGGTGTGATTTTCATTAAGGTTCTATAACTTTTAGGGGGTCTTTCCCCCTTTTTTCGAAAATCAGCCAAATTTTCTCAGGCGCGTAACTTTTGATGGGTAATATTAAACTTGATGAAACTTATACTTTTGAAATCAGAATTAAAATCTGATTCTTTTGATGTATCTATTGGTATCAAATTTCCGTTTTTTAGAGTTTCGGTTACCATTGAGCCGGGTCGCTCCTTACTTACAGTTCGTTACCACGAACTGTTTGATTGTCAGTTTATAACCTCAAGTATGATCATATATGATTAGTAGCCAGCTGTAGGTTTTCAATATTTTGTATAAACGGTTTCTGAAAGCATGCCCTTTTGTCCAAGGAATGAAATTTGGTGATGATGTCTCTCAATGGTGGAAAGTGTTTTTTTTATAGTGCAATAAAAAATATGTTGTTAAGTTTCAACAGGCAAAATTGGGATGGTAAAAAGAATATGTTTTTTAAGCTGTTGTGTCTTAGATGCTATCGAATTAATGTTGATATGAGCTTTTCAGTCTATTTCTTAGTATTTCAATTTTTCACTTTTCTAGTACAAATTTGATGTTAAAATCAAGGAAAAGAATGTTATTTGTAAATCTCGTTTTGTTTTATCGACACGTGTGACTGTGATGTGATTCTTGCATTAGGAATGTCACCCATATGCTGTATTTGATGTTGCAATTTCTTCTCAAGATCACATCCCTTTTCTAAATTTGACACCTTCGATTGGTAACTGAAATTTTAAGTTTACATATCTGGAATTATTATGAAAAGCAGATTATTTTTACATGTATATTTTTCAAAATTTCTTTTTGTTTTACAGTTTTGTGTAATTTAGCTACTTTTTAAAGTTTAGGTACTATTAAACAGGTTATTCTATATTCCGTTGCCAGAAAATAACTGATTGTAGTTACTGTGTGGCGAATATGCAAATATAATTATATTCTAAAATATCGCCCTTCTGTAGATTTTATATATTTAGTTATTTGATGCTCGTAAGGGCAGCCATCAAGGTTGTAGTACATTTTCTAGAGCTTTGGAATTCTAGTGTATTGCTATATAAACAATTTTAATTGATCAAGTCAGATAAGTACTCTGTAACTGTAATCTTTTGATTCTGCTTTCAGTGCCACAGATGCTGATACAGGAGCCAATGGTGCTATTCGATACTCATTAATCGGTGGAAATACACAAGGTCACTTTGCTATTGACAGTCTAACTGGAGATGTCTCCGTAGTTCAACCATTAGACTTCGAGTCAATTAGGAGCTACAGATTAGTTATTAGAGCTCAAGGTTCGTGCCCTTCAAGCTCCTTCTTTACCTGTAGTTGTTTTCACCTGTTAGCATTCGAAAAGACCTTTTTTTTCTTTTTTCGCACTATCCCTCTGATCCTACATCTTCTTAAGAAGAAGAAGAAGGCAGAAGATCCTGCCAGACTCTTTGAATTATTAATTTGAAAAAAAAAAAACTTTCCGAAAAAGAAAGTTTTCATAGAAAAGCAAAGAGCCATATCAAACTTAGGAACAGTGAAAATAAAGTCCTGTACTAATTCAAACTCAAAGAATAAATAAAACTCAAAGAATAAATAAAACTCAAAACGAACAGAAACTAAAATAGCATATAAAACATTAAGGAAACAGATACTGATATGGATATATAGATAAATTTTAAAAGGATTAAAAATAAACTTGAGTATTAAATTCAAACTTAAAACGAACAAAAATTAATTCAACCAGGAGTTTAGTTATTTGTCCTAAAGTATTTGTCCCGTTTCTATGTTTGTATACAGTAATGGATTCTTGCTTCTATTACTCGTGCTAAAACTTCATTGGTCTTAAATTGTGATGCAAAGCATCAACATTTTATCAGTTTCTAGTTGCACTCTGTTATGTTTTGGGAAATAGATAGTTCCCCAACACCGATGAAGTTAGCTACTACTACTACTAGTATTACTACAACTGCTACTACTACTATTACAGTTACTGCTACTACTACTAACAACAATAACAACAACTAAGGCGGGGAGAAAATTGGTCAGAAACTCTATTTATGCTTCGCCGTTGTGGTGGATTTCATTGTTGTGTATCATTTCTAGAGTTTTGCATCTACTTATTTCGACTTAATAAGCGTAATTGTCATTCTATTTTATTCAAAGGACCTGTACTTCTGTCGTTTTGTCATTACTTTCCTCCAAGGGTCCCAATCTCGTAGGTCATACCGGCACACAGTGGCTCGTTTGTCCCTTAGAATATAAGGAATAATAAAAATTAACCGGCGTTATAAGCCATTTAATGAATAAAAGTAACGATAATAGAGCGTTATATTGTTACACAGTAGGGGGGGGGGCTGTCTAAGGCCTTAAAAAAATGTATATTTGGTACACATTTTGAGAATTTACACGAGAGGTAATTTCGATAAATATGAAGAGGGTTTGACTTCTGGACTCTCTTCATTTGATGAACATATTCTGAGCGTTCAAAGTAAATACAGCTTCCACTTATTATGGAAACGATAGTGTTTAGTGAGAAATTTAAATTGTTAAATGTCCAACCACTCTGATCATAGGCAGAGCAAACGCGCTGCCTAAGTAAAGAACTATGTTGGCACAATGTATTATTTTTTTTTATTTTGTTCCCTTTAGACCAGGGAACTTCGTATCGAAGGAGTTGTCGTAGAAACTTGGAAAAGGGCTCAATCGATTGGAAATTGGAACGGCTAGTGCCCTTTTTAATAATCTAAAGTGATTGGAAGGCAACTAACACCCCTTCCACACCCACCATTTCCCCAAACCCATCCAATCAAAATTTTGAGATAGCTATTTTGTTCAGCATAGTTGAAAGTTCCCTACAACTACGACCTTTCCCCCCAAACACATCCAATCAAAATTTTGAGATAGCCATTTTGTTCAACGTGGTTAAAAATTCTGGAAATTAGGTCTTTGAGGATGACAGCCCTCCCCCGCCCCCCAGAGCCCTCAGGGTAAGGGTTGTAAGTTATACCCTGGCGGCATATATGGTTTTTTATAGAAAATTTTTATCATATCAATATAACTATCAACGTATTTGATAGTTGATAGATGATAACCCCCTCAGGGCAAGGGTTGTAAGTTGTGCCCTTGGGGCATATAAGGTTATTATAGATAGTGATTTTGTAGAAACTTCAAAAAGGGCTCATTCGATTGGAAATTAGAATGGTTTGTGCCCTTTTTAATAGTCGAAAGTGATTGGAGGGCAAGTAACCCCTCTCTCACGCCCACCTTTTCCCCAAACACATCCAATCAAAATTTTGAGATATCCATTTTGTTCAACGTAGTTGATAGTTCTGGAAATTAGGTCTTTAAGGATGACAACCTCCCCCCCCCAAAGTGCTTAGGGTAAGGGTTGTAAGTTATGCCCTGGCGGCATATAAGGTTTTTATAGAAAGTTTTTATCAATATCAATATAACTATCAACGTAGTTGATAGATGATAACCCCCTCAGGGCAAGGGTTGTAAATTGTGCCCTTGGGGCATATAAGGTTATTATAAAGAGTGATTTTGTAGAAACTTCAAAAAGGGCTCATTCGATTGGAAATTAGAAGGGCTTGTGCCCTTTTTAATAGTCGAAAGTGATTGGAGGGCAAGTAACCCCCCTCTCACGCCCACCTTTTCCCCAAACACATCCAATCAAAATTTTGAGATATCCATTTTGTTCAATGTAGTTGATAGTTCTGGAAATTAGGTCTTTAAGGATGACACCCTCCCCCCAAAGTCCTCAGGGCAAGGGTTGTTAGTTACGCCCTGGGGGCATATAAGGTTTTTATAGAAAACTTTGTCGTAGAAACTTCAAAAGGGGCTCATTCGATTGGAAATTCAAAGGGCTAGTGCCCTTTTTAATAGTCGAAAGTAATTGGAAGGCAAATAGCGCACCTTCCACGCCCACCATTTATCCAAACATATCCAATCAAAATTTTCAGATAGCCATTTTGTTCAAAGTAGTTGAAAGGTCCGTAAATTATATCTTTGAGGATGACACTCCTGTTACAGCCCTCAGGGTAAGGGTTGTAAGTTGTGCCCTGGGGTATATAAGGTTTTTATTGAAAGCTTTGTCGTAGAAACTTGAAAAAGGGCTCATTCGATTGGAAATTCAAAGGGCTAGTGCCCTTTTTGATAGTCGAAAGTGATTGGAGGGCAACTAACCCCCCTCTCACGTCGACCTTTTCCCCAAACACGTCCAATCAAAATTTTATATTTTTAGATTAGAAGTATAATTTGCACTTTACTGAAAAAAATACAAATGAATGTGTATTGTCAGTTTAATATACATACACTGATATTTAGTTATCAAAATGTTAATACTATTTGATTTATTAAAGTTATAAAAGTAAAAACATTTATATTTTTTCAGTAAAGTGCAAATTATATTCTGGCCTTGGGAAGGCATAGGGTTTTTCAGCCCTATTCATGTTAATTTCTGCTCGTTTTGAGTTTGACTCGGTTATTTATTGTAATTTCTGTTCGTTTTGGGTTTCATTTATTTATCGATGCTGATTTGTGGTAGTTTCACGCTTGGTAGATTATTTGATTTTATTTTTGCTCATTTTTGGTTTAATGGAGTTCTTTACTTTCTTTGAAAAACTTATTTTGTGGACAAGTTTTTTTAATTAATAACTCCAAATGATCCCCTTCCCCTTTAACATTGTAATTCCTAATACTGATCCCTAATATGTTTTGTCCACATCGTTCTTTACTTAGGCAGCGCTATTGCTCTGCCTATGATTAAAATGCGATCAATAACTGAAAAAAAAAAGAAAATGTATTTTCGAATGAAAATGAACAGTAACACTAAAACACAAAACGAACACAAATTATCCTGCATCGATGGGAGCTACCATCCCTAGTCCCTAATCTGTGTACCAACATTTGACTTTCCCTCTAATAATGCTTCAAGAATAATTGTTCTGATGCATGGGGAATGCAATAAAAGTTTTTTTTTTTTCAAAATGCCTTGAAAACGGAAGGGATTATTGATTTGTTCCTGTTTTGGAAAATAGATTTTTCATGTCTGATGTTTTGAAATATGTATTTCTTGCATTAAAAGAGGCATCGCTTTAGCACTGGCTAAACTTTAGCGTATAGAATGGAAGTTAAGGGGATGTAGGGAAACCCTCCCATAGATTCACATATACTGGATCATTAACATTTGTTTTAAGTTCTAATGCGCTTTTAACTTCCATTTGAAAGAAAAACAAGTTTTTTTTATGAATTATTAAACCAGAGCCTATTAGTTTATTAATTAAAAAGTCCGTTAATAGGCCCTTTAACCTTAGATGACCTAGGATGTAGCAAAGCAAGTATGCGCTGCTTTTTTGTACAAGTCACAAGGGGAAAATTGAAAAATACAAAGCAGTATGAATAAACAAAAAAAAACCATAATTTTTTTTAAACAGTTTAATGTTCTTGGGAGCCTGGTCCCAAAGACTCCCCTGTGTACTTTTGATGTTAATTAGATAAATGATAAAAGTATAAGATCAAGAATATTAGGTTGTTAGAATAGTTTCATTTTCGTTTCATATATAGGAGGTTTTAGAAACAAAAACATTAATAATATGGAACCCAAATGAACATTTGCACTGTGGTAAAATGTCGTAAATAATAATAATAATAAAAAAATGGAAGGTTTCAAAATTCTTCATAATATAGCTTTTTTATATCAAAGGTAGAATTTCTGTAGTAATTGCTTACTCTCTTTTATAGCTGGTTCTTCCCTATAACTCATCTTATATTTGACTTATTTATCAAGCAGTTCGTGGTAACAAACTGTAGTAAGGAGCTGCGCGGCTCAATTGTAACCGAATCTTTAAAAAGTGGAATCTAGTATCCGAATCTTCTTCTACCAATAGAACATAAAAAAATAGGCATATTAAGATATTGTTTTCTTTTCCCAAAAGGTGATTGTATCGAGCCAATGGTCCTAGAAGATCGACAGATGGCTCTTTTGAACATAAATTAAAAGTTCTAATGCCCTTTTTAAGTGACTAATAGGACTGGAGGGGGCAGCTAGCCTCCTCTCGCCTGAGCCCTTCGCCCAGAGTGATCTAACCAAAATTTCTAGATATCCATATTTCAGCACAATTCAAAAGTTCAATAACTATGCTTTTGATGATGATGTGACTCCATAGTCCCTGGGGAGATGGTTTTAAGTTTTAATGCCCTTTTAAGTCATCAAAACTTGGAGGGCAGTTAGCGCCGTTCCCCCCGGCCCCTTCTCCTAAAATCGTCCGATGAAAATTTTTAGGCAGCTGTTTTGTTCAGAATAGCTGTTTGGTCCAATGAGTATGCCTTTAGGGATAACATGACCCTCCAATGGTCTCTGGGGAAAAGGATGTAAGTTGCAAAATCTGTTGATGCTGTTCACCTATAGTATTCGTAAATGCAATGTAGCGTAAATCTCGTAGCCTTGTAGTAGAGCAATCTTCCGAAAATCGAGAGGTTAACAGTTCAATAACATGTTATTCTCTGTTTATTTATTTTAATTTATTTTTAACAAAGCTATGACTTGAACTTTGACATAAAATAATCCACTGTATGTGTTGGCATTTCCGGGAAAAAAATTCTAAGGGGGGGGGATTTCCGACATAATTTGAAAACGTCCACGAGAAATTTCCTAGAGGATTTTCAGCGAGGATGGAATTGTCTTTGAAAGAACTGGGTTAAATTAGCAATACTTTGAAAACTGAATGTCAAATATGGAACTGAAATCTCCTAAGTTAAAACTAATAAAATAAAATAAAAGACAAAATCCGTTATTGCCAAGCAACAGAGATCATTCTCTTACAACTTCATTGACCCGTTTGATATTTTCTTTACAAAAAAAAAAAAAGTTTTAATGATTGAAGTGAAGAACGACACTGGAACTTGTAACGAGCGAAAATCTTTGTTTCGTAGCATATGCAATATTTATCTATAAAACACGTTCCAACAAACGAGTTGTTGGAACGAACGAGTTTTTCTATATTTGTAGGACTTTGAAAAACTAAGTGGAAAATACTTCAAAAACTAAATTACGCAAAAAAGAAAAAAAAAGACGAAGAACTTTGTTCCCATCACTTTCTGTGTGCTGAATCAACTTTTGGAAAATTTTACTGCAGACTCCCCTCCTGTATTTAGATGAATATTTTGGGATTGAATTAATTTTATATGAAGGTAACTTTATTTTATTGAAGTACCTTATTCTGCTTCTCTGTTCATCAATATATCATATTTTTTAGATGGAGGAAATCCAAGTCGATCCAACACAACTCAGCTACTAATTAGTGTTAAAGACATCAACGATCATGCTCCTCGTTTTTATAGTCAAATATTCCAAGAAAACGTCATAGAAAACGTCCCAACAGGCCACAGCATTGTCAGAGTGCAGGCATATGACGCTGACGATGGAGTGAATGCTGCTTTAACGTATAAATTGGGAGAGTCTGAAGTGGATGACCTACCTTTTACCGTAGATTCTGAGACAGGATGGGTGACAACATCCCGAGTTCTTGACCGTGAAGAAGGACATCATTATGAGTTTCAGGTAAATAGATATATTGCTAAATAGGTTCTTAAAAATATTCTTTCCGTTTAGTTATTTTAAAGGTATAAAATCATATATTTTTTTTTTTCTATCACATAGCCTATGTAAAAACAAAAAACTATATCAATCTCTAAAAAGCACTAAACAAATCCCTAGAAATATTTTATCATTATGTGCAAAAAAAGCTGTCGCTGTTTAATTTCGCAGTTTTTCAATCAAAAAGTCGTTTATTTTATTTACTAGAAAATAATGACTTCGAAAATATTTATGAGTCTTATATATGTAAGACGATGTTTATTGGACTTATTGTAGTCCCGTTTTGTAGTAAATCAATGAGCTAAGATCTTACATCTTTTGACAGAAAACAACTTTATCGAAAATCTGAGGACTCTGACCTTACTTCTTTCGCCTTTTTTTTTTTTTTTTTTTTTTTTTTTTTTTTTTTTTTTTTTTTTTTTGTAAACCTCTTTATTCACTCTATTCTGAGCAATGGTCTAAGGACTTCGATGAGATTGTCATCAAGTTCTCTTTTCTTTGTTCTATTTGGCAATCAGCTGTAAGATCTTCGCACTTAGATAAAGCAAAAAACGATAATGTGAGCCAAAAAAGTAAAATGTTAGATCTTAGCAGTTTGATGAGCAAAAAACGGGCTTTATGTTCGTTAAGTTAGTTTTATTCGATAGTTCAATAAAAGTGTTGCTTAAAATCTATCAAAGAATTCCCACAATTAAACACTGGTGGCAGAATATGCAAAAAACCAGAAACTCGGTCCATTTTAACTTGTTTTATTGGCGAAAAAAGAAAATCCCCCAGACAAGTTTTTTCCCATCGCGAATAAAATTTTCCTAAAAAATCAGCCACTTAAACACCAACTATTTAGAATTGGGGGTAACACAACTTCTCCAACTTTTATAGGTTTGCGAAGCGTACCTTTCCCGGGAACCTCCATTTGGCCCTATCGCAGCATGTAAAAAAAGAAGAAGAAAAAAAAACAACAGAAACGTCTTTTAATGTAAATAGTACATCTTGATTGTGAATTCATTTGGGCATAATGAAAACTTTGCAAGAACAAAGTATTCCTGATTGAATTAAAAAGCTAAGTTGAAACTTAAAAAGAAGAAAATATATTGCTTTGCAGTTTATGAAACATTTATCTGCAAAGCTGGTTCAAATCAACTTGCCTGAACTTTTCCTTTATTTGTAGAATTCTGAAAAACTAGTGCTATGCGGAAAACACAAAACATGCACACCAAAGTAAGGTCAGAACCAGAAAAGTCTTCAAGTAGCCTGCAGAAAATAAGATACTAATTTATACGTCTCTCAATAGTCATGCACTGTCCTCGAGATCAATAAATTTTAGCATACAAATTTAATTCTCTAAAAAGCCCAACTGTGAAGGGATAATTTGTGTCCATTCAAATTTTGAGCTCGCTCTTTGCGTCCACCAGGAAAACTATATCTCTGTAAAATCAGTTTTTCGTTCGTTTTTAGGGTTCAAAAATATACATAATGCCTTCCAATAAGACTTTGTCTAACTTCGGTAAAGAAACAAAAGACGTTAGTAAATGTTAGTGGCTTTACTTCGCACATCTCTTAAGTCTTCCCACCAAACAATGGACAATTTTGTCCCGTATAGAGCCCCAGGGGTATATTATCGTCAATATCTTTGAGAAGTAGGAGATACAACGTTCAAATACTCTGTTTATGAAATATTGTCCAGTATCAAATGTAAAGAGCTTTTGGAAAACTAAAGGACATCAAAAAAGCTTTTGATGTATAGTTAATATAATTTACAAGAATGTGTATTATCATTACATTTTTTGCCGCATTGCTGCATAGAATTGAACTTTTCATAAGAAAGTTTATTATCGTTATTTTTGCTTCTTGAATTTCGATATTTATGGATTATTGATGGTACTTGGGCAATATATGGGCCTTTTTAAAAAGTCAAGTTTTGTTAATGCTAATGAAATAAAATGAAATAGGATGAATATATAATAGTTTGGAAACAAATTTGGGCTCTATATTTGCAAATTAGGGGGGTGGGGGGGTAAAGCATAGCATGCATTAAATACGTAACCTAACCTAACGTAGTTACATTTCCCCCCTAACCCCCCAAAAATAACAGTTTAAATATCGTATACGCAATGGAAACCACGCTATCACTTATTACTCTATAGCGGTTAACCCGTCAAAAACGGGTTTTTCGTGACTGGTTTCCTTGTAAAGGCCCATATAGTGCCCAAGTACCTAATTGATCATTATGATCATGTTACTATGGAGAACTAGCCTACCCATCAGGCTTTGCTACGAAATTTAAAAATACTATCGTTATCAATACACAGGGAAGGGATTCCGCAGACAATTCTCCCCTGGAAAAATTTCCGCACATGTCAAATACCGATGACATCTACATGCATACGTTCTATTCAATTACTTATATACAAGGTCAAAACGAAAAACTCCCCGAATTCAAGGAGGGGCAGGTCCCGGTCCCCAAATGACGGGTCTGTCTGTGACATCATTGCCAGTGACTAATTAATGCCCGCCTTTGCGGGGTGGGAGAAGTAAAACTTTTAACTGCGAGAATATCCATTGGTTAAAGATTTCGACACTCCTAAGATGTCCCAGTGCCCCGCTCGGGCCAGAGAGAAAAAAAGAAGAAAATATAGACACATCAGGGTTTCAAGCTCTTTTTCTCAAATTCCTGAACACGTTTTCGTAATTTACTTTTGTTGTTAGGACAAACATAAATAGTATTTATCATTATCCCGATTAAGCTTTGTATTTGAGTACATGCATTTTTTGACTAGACAGTGTTTCTTCAAAACTAGTTTTTTAATTTCCACTTTCTAAGAGGACTGGGAGGAGGAGCTTTTAAGAGGGGGATTTAAGCATTTAAGCTTTGGATTTTCGGCCGTGGAGATTTCATTTATATACTGTTTATGCTTGCTAGCCTATCCACTCCAGAAAAGACATAAAAATGCCATTTCTGATGCCATATCCCACCTTACAATGGCGTTGCCAAGATAATGTTCTACTAAGAACATAGACGTAAGCATTAGCGTTTAAATAAGCTCTTCGGAAAGCTTCTAAAGGGGTTTTTCTTTCCTGCAAGGGCTGGGAAAAATAAAAAGAATAATGAAAAGGACGCATCAGGGTTTAAACTTTTTTTTCGCAATTTTCGAAAAGTAGTTCTTGTCATTAACTTTTACTGTTAAAGTAAAGAAGGATAACAGTTGTTATTCCAAGACTAAATTTAATTGAATTGTTCATTATGCATTTTTTTTTAAAATGCGTTATTAAGTTTTTACGGTACTCTTGCATTATATGGGCCTTTACAAGGAAACCAGTCACGAAAAACCCGTTTTTGACGGGTTAACTGCTATAGAGTAATACAATGATAGCGTGGATTTTATTGCGTATACGATCTTTAAACTGTTGTTTTTTGGGGTTTAGGGGGGGGGGAAGGTACCTAGGTTAGGTTGGGTTATGTATTTAATACATGCTATGCTTTATCCCCCCCCCCCCCCTAATATGCAAATATATAGCTCAAATTTGTTTCTAAACTATTATATATCCATCCAATTTTATTTTATTTCATTAGTATTAACCAAACTTGACTTTTTAGAAAGGCCCATATAATGCAAAAGTACCGTTTTTTACTAACAAATGGGCTAGGAGAGGGAATATAAAAATGTAGGAGCGGTAAACAACCTGTTGAAGGTTTAGACCGTAAATATTGTCATGGTATCCTTTTTATGCTTACCTGACTGTCAAAACCAGACGTGACCCCACTAAGTGTGATTTTTGGTACCATGTGATACTTTACGATCAAGACGAAATAAAAAAAAAAATAATAATAAGAAAAAAGGACAATTAGATATGACCTGGAGTCCTTGAGGGATTAAACGTCTCTGTACGACGTTATTAGATTGCTACTTCTGCTAGTCAGCATACTGATAGAGAAGTAGTAACCTATATGCTGATTTCGCGAGTGATTGCGTAATATGACTTACCACGGGTCAGTCACCTATGCACTTTCACGGGTGATTGCGTAATAAGACTTACCACGGGTCAGTCACCTAATACTACGAACGGCACTTGCCTTAGCAGACGGGTTTTTATGAGGTAACAGCCATTTTTTTTGGTGTCAAATAGAGAGAGAGAGCGGCGGTCACAGTAACTTGATTAGTAGTTGGATTCAGATATAAGGAGTAATTTTCATTGTACTTCATATTAGTAAGAGAATTGAATTCAAAGAGAAGCGTAACGGGTAATTAAAGTATGAGGAATGGGATGTTATAATTAGAATGGTTTTAAGTTGAAAATTGTGACATAAAAATAACTCTATTTGCGAATTTTTTGCGAAAAGGTATTTGCGTGAAGGTATTGTGTTGGTTAAGAAAGCGTAACGGGTAATTATAGTATGAGGAATGGGATGTTATAATTAGAATGGTTTTAAGTTGAAAATTGTGACATAAAAATAACTCTATTTGCGAATTTTTTGCGAAAAGGTATTTGCGTAAAGGTATTGCGTTGGTTAAGAATGCCTCAAGAGTGAGGAATGGGATGCTTGCATCAACAATACAAAGAATATGCTCAGATACTTAATAGATTTGACGCCTACAAGAGACATTGGTAAAAGGTATTCAATAGCTTAATTGAAAAGTAACGATAGAATGACATTGTGACTTGACCTAGCTTTACCTCTCCGATGTGGTCTGTATAATACACAAGTAACGTTTGAAAAGTATCGTCAATTTAAAAAGAAATGGCTGAAAAGTGTTTTGAGGGAGATGGGTTGCATGGAGGGTTGAGTTGCACGAGGGTTCAGTTAAAGGGGGTACAGTTACACAGGGGTTTAGTTAAATTGGGTTGAGTTGCATGAGGGTTCAGTTAAAGGGGATATAGTTACACAGGGGTTTAGTTAAATTGGGTCGAGTTGCACGGGGGTTCAGTAGCACGAGGGTTTAGTAGCATGGGGATTCAGTTGTACAGGGTTTCGGTTATACAGGGGTTCAGTTATTGCGCTGTGTGTGTCTCTTTGGGGTGTTTGTGTCTCTTTGGGCTGTGTGTCTCTTTAGGCTGTTTGAGTCTTTTTGGTCTGTGTTTGTCTTTTTGGGTTGTGTTTCTCTTTGGACTGTGTGTGTCTCTTTGTGCTGTTTGTGTCTCTTAGGGCTGTGTGTGTCTCTTTGGGATGTGTGTCTCTTTTGGTTGTTTGAGTCTTTTTTGTCTGTTTGTGTCTCTTTAGATTGTTTGAGTCGTTTTGGTCTGTGTTTGTCTCTTCGGGCTGTGTGTGTCTCTTTAGCCTGTGTGTGTCTCTTTGGGATGTGTGTGTCTCTCTGTTGAATGTATGCGTCTCTTTGGGCCCGTGTACGTCTCTTTGGGCTGTATGTGTCTCTTTGGGCTGTGGGTGTCTCTTTGTGATGTGTGTGTGTCTCTTTAGGCTGTGTGTGTCTCTTTGGACTGTGTGTCTTTTTTTTGGGGGGTGTTTGAGTCTTTTTGGTCCGTATGTGTCTCTTTCGGATATGTGTTTTTTCTTTGGGCTGATTGAGTCTTTTTTTGGTCTGTGTTTTTGTCTCTTTGGACTGTGTTTCTCTTTGGGCTGTGTATGTCTCTTTGGGCTGTTTTTGTGTCTCTTATGGCTATGTGTGTCTCTTAGGGCTATGTGTGTATCTCTTTTGGGATGTGTGTCTCTTTGGGCTATTTGAGTCTTTTTAGTCTGTTTTTGTGTCTCTTTGGGCTGTTTGAGTCTTTTTTTGGTGTATGTTTGTCTCTTTGGGTTGTTTGTGTCTCTTTGGGCTGTTTGTGTTTCTTTGGGCTATGTGGGTCTCTTTGGGCTGTTTGAGTCTTTTTAGTCTGTTTGTGTCTCTTTGGGCTGTTTGAGTCTTTTTGGTCTGTGTTTGTCTCTTTGGGCTGTTTGAGTTTTTTTTTGGTCTGTGTTTGTCTCTTTGGGCTGTGTGTGTGTCTCTTTGGGGTGTTTTGTGTCTCTTTGGGCTGTGTGTGTCTCTTTAGGCTGTTTGACTCTTTTTGGTCCGTGTTTGTCTCTTTGGGTTGTGTTTCTCTTTGGAATGTGTGTGTGTGTCTTTGGGCTGTTTGTGTCTCTTAGGGCTGTGTGTGTCTCTTTGGGATGTGCGTCTCTTTGAGCTGTTTGAGTCTTTTTAGTCTGTTTGTGTCTCTTTAGGTTGCTTGAGTCTTTTTGGTCTATGTTTGTCTCTTCGGGCTGTGTTTGTCTCTTTAGCCTGTGTATGTCTCTTTGGGCTGTATGTGTCTCTTTGGACTGTGGCTGTCTCTTTGTGATGTGTATGTCTCTTTAGGCTGTGTGTGTCTCTTTGGACTGTGTGTCTTTTTGGAGGGTTTTGAGTCTTTTTGGTCTGTATGTGTCTCTTTGGGCTATGTGTTTCTCTTGGGGCTGTGGTCCCTAAACAGTTCATGATAAAAAAATAATTTGGGACAACAAAAAAAAGGTGTCTTTTTGGTCTGTGTTTGTCTCTTCGGGCTGTGTGTGTCTCTTTAGCCTGTGTGTGTCTCTTTGGGATGTGTGTCTCTCTCTGTTGGATGTATGCGTCTCTTTGGGCCCGTGTACGTCTCTTGGGCTGTATGTGTCTCTTTGGGCTGTGGGTGTCTCTTTGTGATGTGTGTGTGTCTCTTTAGGCTGTGTGTGTCTCTTTGGACTGTGTGTCTCTTTTTTTGGGGGGATGTTTGAGTCTTTTTGGTCCGTATGTGTCTCTTTGGGATATGTGTTTTCTCTTTGCGCTGATTGAGTCTTTTTTTGGTCTGTGTTTTTGTCTCTTTGGGTTGTGTTTCTCTTTGGGCTGTGTATGTCTCTTTGGGCTGTTTTTGTGTCTCTTAGGGCTATGTGTGTATCTATTTTGGGATGTGTGTCTCTTTGGGTTGTTTGAGTCTTTTTAGTCTGTTTTTGTGTCTCTTTGGGATGTTTGAGTCTTTTTTGGTGTATGTGTGTCTCTTTGGGCTGTTTGTGTCTCTTTGGGCTGTTTGTGTTTCTTTGGGCTATGTGGGTCTCTTTGGACTGTTTGAGTCTTTTTGGTCTGTTTGTGTCTCTTTGGGTTGTTTGAGTCTTTTTGGTCTGTGTTTGTCTCTTTGGGATGTTTGCGTCTCTTTGGGCTGTTTGAGTTTTTTTTTTGGTCTGTGTTTGTCTCTTTGGGCTGTGTGTGTGTCTCTTTGGGGTGTTTATGTCATTTTGGGCTGTGTGTGTCTCTTTAGGCTGTTTGAGGCTTTTTGGTTTGTGTTTGTCTCTTTGGGTTGTGTTTCTCTTTGGGATGTGTTTGTGTCTCTTTGGGCTGTTTGTGTCTCTTAGGGCTGTGTGTGTCTCTTTGGGATGTGCGTCTCTTTGAGCTGTTTGAGTCTTTTAGTCTGTTTGTGTCTCTTTAGGTTGTTTGAGTCTTTTTGGTCTATGTTTTCTTTTTGGGGCTGTGTGTGTCTCTTTAGCCTGTGTGTGTCTCTTTGGGCTGTATGTGTCTCTTTGGACTGTGGCTGTCTCTTTGTGATGTGTGTGTCTCTTTAGGCTGTGTGTGTCTCTCTGGACTGTGTGTCTTTTTGGAGGGTTTTTGAGTCTTTTTGGTCTGTATATGTCTCTTTGGGCTATGTGTTTCTCTTGGGGCTGTGGTCCCTAAACAGTTCATGATAAAAAAAATAGTTTGGGACAACAAAAAAAAAAGGTTCAGCGATACGCATTTTATGGGCTGTGTGTGTCTCTCTGTTTTATGTGTGCGTCTCTTAGGGTCCGTGTTTGTCTCTTTGGGCTGTATGTGTCTCTTTGGGCTGTGGGTGTCTCTTTGTGATGTGTGTGTCTCTTTAGGCTGTGTGTGTCTCTTTGGACTGTGTGTCTTTTTTTTGGAGGGTGTTTGAGTCTTTTTGGTCTGTATGTGTCTCTTTGGGCTATGTGTTTTTCTTTGGGCTGTTTGAGTCTTTTTGGTCTGTGTTTGTCTCTTTGGTTGTGTTTCTCTTTAGGCTGTGTGTGTCTCTTTGGGCTGTTTGTGTCTCTTAAGGCTATGTGTGTCTCTTTGGGCTGTGTGTCTCTTTGGACTGTTTGAGTCTTTTTGGTCTGTTTGTGTCTCTTTGGGTTGTTTGAGTCTTTTTGGTCTATGTTTGTCTCTTTGGGACTGTGTGTGTCTCTTTGGGGCTGTTTGTGTTTCTTTGGGCTATGTGTGTCTCTTTGGACTGTTTGAGTCTTTTTTGGTCTGTTTGTGTCTCTTTGAGCTGTTTGAGTCTTTTTGGTCTGTGTTTGACTCTTCAGTTTTAAGTTCACCATGACATAAAAAATTTAAAGTTCAGTTCTAAACTTTTACATAGAAAATAGGAAAAGTTATACTATGATTGTGATTATTTCCTATGAAGATTAAAAGTTTCACTTCAATTTTTAATTTTTCTCAAAGAAGTGACGAAAAGTTCAACTTCGATTCTGAATTTTCTCAATGAAAATGAAATAAGTTATTGATCATTTCTATTTTCCCCCAAAATAATATAAAAATTTTCCACTTCAGTTCAGATTTTTCCCAAACAGATGAAAAAATTTAAAATACTATTCCAAATTTTCCATAGAAGATAGAAAAGTTCAGGTTCTCTTCTGAATTTTACCAAAGAACATAATTCAATTCTAATTTCTCCTGAGAAAATAAAAAGCTTCCACATCAGTTTTAAGTTCACCAAGACATAAAAAATTTAAAGTTCAGTTCCAAATTTTTCCATAGAAGATAGGAAAAGTTATACTATGATTGTGATTATTTTCCATGAAGATAAAAAGTTTCATTTTAATTCTAAATTTTCTTAAATTCAATTCCGACCTTTCTCAAAGAGATGAAAAAATTTAAAGTTCTGTTCCAAATATTTTCCCGGAAGAAGAAAAGTTCAACTTCGATTCTGAATTTTCTTAATGAAAATGAAATAAGTTATTGATCAATTCTATTTTCCCAAAATAATATCAAAATTTTCCACTTCAATTCAGATTTTTCTCAAAGAGATGAAAAAATTTAAAGTTCTGTTCCAAATATTTTCCCGGAAGAAGAAAAGTTCAACTTCGATTCTGAATTTTCTTAATGAAAATGAAATAAGTTATTGATCAATTCTATTTTCCCAAAATAATATAAAAATTTTCCACTTCAGTTCAGATTTTTCTCAAAGAGATGAAAAAAATTTAAAATACTTCCAAATTTTTCATAGAAGATAGAAAAGTTCAAGTTCTGTTCTGAATTTTACCAACGAACACAATTCAATTCTAATTTCTCCAGAGAAAATAAAAAGCTTCCACTTCAGTTTTAAGTTCACCATGACATAAAAAATTTAAAGTTCAGTTCTAAATTTTTACATAGAAGATAGGAAAAGTTATACTATGATTTTGATTATTTCCTATGAAGATTAAAAGTTTCACTTCAATTTTTAATTTTTCTCAAAGAAGTGAAGAAAAGTTCAACTTCGATTCTGAATTTTCTCAATGAAAATGAAATAAGTTATTGATCATTTCTATTTTCCCAAAATAATATAAAAATTTTCCACTTCAGTTCAGACAAAAGTTATACTATGATTGTGATTATTTTCCATGAAGATAAAAAGTTCCATTTTAATTCTAAATTTTCTTAAATTCAATTCCGACCTTTCTCAAAGAGATGAAAAAATTTAAAGTTCTGTTCCAAATATTTTCCCGGAAAAGAAAAGTTCAACTTCGATTCTGAATTTTCTCAATGAAAATGAAATAAGTTATTGATCAATTCTATTTTCATAAAATAATATAAAATTTTCCACTACAATTCAGATTTTTCTCAAACAGATGACAAAATTTAAAATATTGTTCCAAATTTTTCATAGAAGATAGAAAAAGTTATACTTTGATATAATTCTAAATTTTCTTAAATTCAATTCCGACCTTTCTCAAAGAGATGAAAAAATTTAAAGTTCTGTTCCAAATATTTTCCCGGAAAAAAAAGTTCAACTTCGATTCTGAATTTTCTCAATGAAAATGAAATAAGTTATTGATCAATTCTATTTTCCTAAAATAATATAAAATTTTCCACTTCAATTCAGATTTTTCTCAAAGAGATGAAAAAATTTAAAGTTCTGTTCCAAATATTTTCCCGGAAGAAGAAAAGTTCAACTTCGATTCGAGAAAATAAAAAGCTTCCACTTCAGTTTTAAGTTCACCATGACATAAAAAATTTAAAGTTCAGTTCTAAATTTTTACATAGAAGATAGGAAAAGTTATACTATGATTTTGATTATTTCCTATGAAGATTAAAAGTTTCACTTCAATTTTTAATTTTTCTCAAAGAAGTAAAGATAAGTTCAACTTCGATTCTGAATTTTCTCAATGAAAATGAAATAAGTTATTGATCATTTCTATTTTCCCAAAATAATATAAAAATTTTCCACTTCAGTTCAGACAAAAGTTATACTATGATTGTGATTCTCTTCCATGAAGATAAAAAGTTTCATTTTAATTCTAAATTAAATTTTTTTATGTCTTTAAATTTTTTATGTCTTGGTGAACTTAAAACTGATGTGGAAGCTTTTTATTTTCTCTGGAGAAATTAGAATTGAATTATGTTCTTTGGTAAAATTCAGAAGAGAACCTGAACTTTTCTATCTTCTATGGAAAATTTGGAATAGTATGTTAAATTTTTTCATCTGTTTGGGAAAAATCTGAACTGAAGTGGAAAATTTTTATATTATTTTTGGGAAAATAGAAATGATCAATAACTGATTTCATTTTCATTGAGAAAATTCAGAATCGAAGTTGAACTTTTCGTCACTTCTTTGAGAAAAATTAAAAATTGAAGTAAAACTTTTAATCTTCATAGGAAATAATTACAATCATAGTATAACTTTTCCTATCTTCTATGTAAAAATTTAGAACTGAACTTTAAATTTTTTATGTCATGGTGAACTTAAAACTGAAGAGTCAAACATAGACCAAAAAGACTCAAACAGCTCAAAGAGACACAAACAGACCAAAAAGACTCAAACAGTCCAAAGAGACACACATAGCCCAAAGAAACACAAACAGCCCCAAAGAGACACACACAGTCCCAAAGAGACAAACATAGACCAAAAAGACTCAAACAACCCAAAGAGACACAAACAGACCAAAAAGACTCAAACAGTCCAAAGAGACACACATAGCCCAAAGAAACACAAACAGCCCAAAGAGACACAAACAGTCCCAAAGAGACAAACACAGACCAAAAAGACTCAAACAACCCAAAGAGACACAAACAGACCAAAAAGACTCAAACAGTCCAAAGAGACACACAGCCCAAAGAGACACACATAGCCTTAAGAGACACAAACAGCCCAAAGAGACACACACAGCCTAAAGAGAAACACAACCCAAAGAGACAAACACAGACCAAAAAGACTCAAACAGCCCAAAGAAAAACACATAGCCTAAAGAGACACATACAGACCAAAAAGACTAAAACACCCTCAAAAAAAAGACACACAGTCTAAAGAGACACACACAGCCTAAAGAGACACACACATCACAAAGAGACACCCACAGCCCAAAGAGACACATACAGCCCAAAGAGACGCACACGGACCCTAAGAGACGCACACATAAAACAGAGAGACACACACAGCCCATGAAATACGTATCGCTGAACCTTTTTTTTTTGTTGTCCCAAACTATTTTTTTTATCATGAACTGTTTAGGGACCACAGCCCCAAGAGAAACACATAGCCCAAAGAGACACATACAGACCAAAAAGACTCAAAAACCCTCCAAAAAGACACACAGTCCAAAGAGACACACACAGCCTAAAGAGACACACACATCACAAAGAGACAGCCAGAGTCCAAAGAGACACATACAGCCCAAAGAGACACACACAGGCTAAAGAGACACACACAGCCCCAAAGAGACAAACATAGACCAAAAAGACTCAAACAGCCTAAAGAGACACAAACAGACTAAAAAGACTCAAACAGCTCAAAGAGACACACATCCCAAAGAGACACACACAGCCCTAAGAGACACAAACAGCCCAAAGAGACACACACACATCCCAAAGAGAAACACAACCCAAAGAGACAAACACAAACCAAAAAGACTCAAACAGCCTAAAGAGACACACACAGCCCAAAGAGACATAAACACCCCAAAGAGACACACAGACAGTCCAAACAGACAAACACAGACAAAAAAAACTCAAACAGCCCAAAGAGACGCAAACATCCCAAAGAGACAAACACAGACCAAAAAGACTCAAACAACCCAAAGAGACACAAACAGACCAAAAAGACTCAAACAGCCCAAAGAGACCCACATAGCCCAAAGAAACACAAACAGCCCAAAGAGACACAAACAGCCCAAAGAGACACACTTACACCAAAAAAGACTCAAACATCCCAAAGAGACACAAAAACAGACTAAAAAGACTCAAACAGCCCAAAGAGACACACATCCCAAAAGAGACACACACATAGCCCTAAGAGACACAAAAACAGCCCAAAGAGACATACACAGCCCAAAGAGAAACACAACCCAAAGAGACAAAAACACAGACCAAAAAAAGACTCAATCAGCCCAAAGAGAAAACACATACCCCAAGGAGACACATACGGACCAAAAAGACTCAAACACCCCAAAAAAAGAGACACACAGTCCAAAGAGACACACACAGCCTAAAGAGACACACACACATCACAAAGAGACACCCACAGCCCAAAGAGACACATACAGCCCAAAGAGACGTACACGGGCCCAAAGAGACGCATACATCCAACAGAGAGAGACACACATCCCAAAGAGACACACACAGGCTAAAGAGACACACGCAGCCCGAAGAGACAAACACAGACCAAAAAGACACCTTTTTTTTTGTCCCAAACTCTTTTTTTATCATGAACTGTTTAGGGACCACAGCCCCAAGAGAAACACATAGCCCAAAGAGACACATACAGACCAAAAAGACTCAAAACCCTCCAAAAAGACACACAGCCTAAAGAGACATACACATCACAAAGAGACAGCCACAGTCCAAAGAGACACATACAGCCCAAAGAGACACACACAGGCTAAAGAGACACACACAGCCCGAAGAGACAAACATAGACCAAAAAGACTCAAGCAACCTAAAGAGACACAAACAGACTAAAAAGACTCAAACAGCTCAAAGAGACGCACATCCCAAAGAGACACACACAGCCCTAAGAGACACAAACAGCCCAAAGAGACACACACACATTCCAAAGAGAAACACAACCCAAAGAGACAAACACAGACCAAAAAGACACAAACAGCCTAAAGAGACACACACAGCCCAAAGAGACACAAACACCCCAAAGAGACACACACACAGCCCAAAGAGACAAACACAGACCAAAAAAAAACTCAAACAGCCCAAAGAGACGCAAACAGCCCAAAGAGACAAACACAGACCAAAAAGACTCAAACAGCCCAAAGAGACACAAACAGACCAAAAAGACTCAAACAGCCCAAAGAGACCCACATAGCCCAAAGAAACACAAACAGCCCAAAGAGACACAAACAACCCAAAGAGACAAACATACACCAAAAAAGACTCAAACAGCCCAAAGAGACACAAAAACAGACTAAAAAGACTCAAACAGCCCAAAGAGACACACATCCCAAAAGAGACACACACATAGCCCTAAGAGACACAAAAACAGCCCAAAGAGACATACACAGCCCAAAGAGAAACACAACCCAAAGAGACAAAAACACAGACCAAAAAAAGACTCAATCAACCCAAAGAGAAAACACATATCCCAAAGAGACACATACGGACCAAAAAGACTCAAACACCCCCCAAAAAAAAGACACACAGTCCAAGAGACACACACAGCCTAAAGAGACACACACACATCACAAAGAGACACCCACAGCCCAAAGAGACACATACAGCCCAAAGAGGCGTACACGGGCCCAAAGAGACGCATACATCCAACAGAGAGACACACACATCCCAAAGAGACACACACAGGCTAAAGAGACACGCACAGCCCGAAGAGACAAACACAGACCAAAAAGACTCAAACAATCTAAAGAGACACAAACAGACAAAAAAGACTCAAACAACCCAAAGAGACACACATCCCAAAGAGACACACACAGCCCTAAGAGACACAAACCGCCCAAAGAGACACACACAGTCCAAAGAGAAACACAACCCAAAGAGACAAACACAGACCAAAAAGACTCAAACAGCCTAAAGAGACACACACAGCCCAAAGAGACACAAACACCCCAAAGAGACACACACAGCGCAATAACTGAACCCCTGTATAACCGAAACCCTGTACAACTGAATCCCCATGCTACTGAACCCTCGTGCTACTGAACCCTCGTGCAACTAAACCCAATTTAACTAAACCCCTGTGTAACTATATCCCCTTTAACTGAACCCTCATGCAACTCAACCCAATTTAACTAAACCCCTGTGTAACTGTACCCCCTTTAACTGAACCCTCGTGCAACTCAACCCTCCATGCAACCCATCTCCCTCAAAACACTTTTCAGCCATTTCTTTTTAAATTGACAATACTTTTCAAACGTTACTTGTGTATTATACAGACCACATCGGAGAGGTAAAGCTAGGTCAAGTCACAATGTCATTCTATCGTTACTTTTCAATTAAGCTATTGAATACCTTTTACCAATGCCTCTTGTAGGCGTCAAATCTATTAAGTATCTGAGCATATTCTTTGTATTGTTGATGCAAGCATCCCATTCCTCATTCTTGAGGCATTCTTAACCAACGCAATACCTTCACGCAAATACCTTTTCGCAAAAAATTCGCAAATAGAGTTATTTTTATGTCACAATTTTCAACTTAAAACCATTCTAATTATAGCATCCCATTCCTCATACTTTAATTACCCGTTACGCTTCTCTTTGAATTCAATTCTCTTACTAATATGAAGTACAATAAAAATTACTCCTTATATCTGAATCCAACTACTAATCAAGTTGCTGTGACCGCCGCTCTCTCTCTCTGTTTGACACCAAAAAAAAAATGGCTGTTACCTCATAAAAACCCGTCTGCTAAGGCAAGTGCCGTTCGTAGTAATAGGTGACTGACCCGTGGTAAGTCTTATTACGCAATCACCCGTGAAAGTGCATAGGTGACTGACCCGTGGTAAGTCATATTACGCAATCACTCGTGAAATCAGCATATAGGTTACTACTTAGAGACCCCTTCATTGTTGGCTTTGATAAATTTTAGAGTCTTGTTTTCACTTGATGGATGGTTTTAATCTCTCGAACAAAAATAAAGCGACTATTATTCCGAACAGGATAAAAGCCATATGCAAAAATTATGATATGTGTTCAAAACTATCCCACAAATTTACCCAGTTCACAATCATTACTACAGTGACTTGAACTTCAATCTTCCTTTGTAGGAGGAGAGCCATATAGCCACTGCACTGTAGTAACTGTTAATAGATGAGTAGTTTTAGGCTTGACGATATTATATATCTGGACATTACCCACGCAGTCCTAGTGGTATTTGTCAAAAACTGTGGAAATATCTTTTAGTCAACAAATAGTCAATATTTGTCAAACTTACTAACGGGGTTACGAGAGGGAATATACAAGAGGTGGGATTGTATGCCTCCGACTACTCACAGCACTTACTGCATGTACCAGTTCAGCACGTAGGTTTAATTAACGCGTTTAAAAAGGGCGATTGGTACTTGTGCATCATTCCCAATCTTTTATATACTGCTAGTTTGGTTAATGGTAATAAAATAAAATAGAATAGGATGAATATAGAATAGTTTAGAAACAAATTTGGGCTATATATTTGCAAATTAGGGGTGGGGGGGTTGCCTTGGTAGAATAAAAAACAAACAACAACACATCAGTTTTAAGGAGACACGTCGTTGCTAACATATTAAAAAAGGGATTCTCCTTGTTGATGAAGCTGGGGGCTGTAATTCTCTTGCAAAGGGTTTTTGACGATGTGATTCCAATTGTATATTTTTCATTTTGATCTGTCGCCATATTTGAAGTGTTTCATGGTCTTTTTTCGGAATTTCCATAAATGTGTTTTCACAATAAATTTTTACTATTGCGATTAACCGAAATAGTAGTTACCATTCATAAATCAGCGTTAAATGGCAATTTTTTGTCAATAGACATGTTTCAAAAAAAGGTGCGTTTCACTTTCGGTTACATTTGGACGAGATTTGCTCTTTACTAGGTTGCAGCTATCGTTCCAACCATGAAGAATTTATCCTAAACTTAGGCAGTAGATAACACAGATAAAGTTATATTACCCAGGGCTGTTTGATTACCCTTCAAGATGATTTTAAACCATTTTAAAACCGCTTGCTATCCCTTTTAGGCGATAAAGTAACGTTAAATTATCGCCTGCTTTCGCAATTAATTGCTCCAAGGGATATTGGGTTTGAAACCCTGCCTAACTTGAAATATAGAAATTACTTTAGAATCCACATTTTTTGTCATCCAGTGACTTCAAGTAAAAAGATCTAGCCGGGACCTTTTTTCAGGATCGACACCTTCCCCAGAAAGGTGATTTTCATTCCTGCCGTGTTAATATAAGCCAATTTATGCTCGTCTTAAGTTTTAATCTTCCTTTTATAGTATTTTATTTTTAAATAAATTTTCAAACCAGGAATGACTTAATTAAACAAAATTCAAAACCGCTTTAGTAAAAAGATTAGGCACGGCAACAGTAGTAAAATCAAATCAGAATAGTTCCTCTTGTCGCCTTAATAAGCACTCTTAAGAAGAAGCGTATTAATGCTGAATTTGGCTCCTACACCATTATTGCCTTAGAACCAATTCAATATTTTAGATTTAATGTCTCGCTTTGTAACCTAAAGGCAGGTTTTATCGATTTTCGTTTGTGTTTATAGACTCTAGATTCTTAACACGTACTACTGCCGTAAATTCTCTGCCGGGAATTAGCATTGAATCAAGTAAGAGTTATTGAAGAACTCGAGAGAGAAGGATTAGTGAAATCTAAATGCGAAGGATAATACATAGGATATGTAAGTTTATTGAAACCTTCGAGGATATATACAGGACAACAAGGAAATTATGCACACAAAAAAACGAATAAAAAATTAGACTTAAGAGGGGATATGACGGGGCAACGCCCCCTCAAGCATAGGATAATCCTTGTTTTGTTATCGCTTTTTATTTTCGTAAAAAAATCTCTAAGAGCAAGCACACAATTATTTTAAAATTCCTTAATCTTTTC
Organism: Artemia sinica; assembly: GCA_027921565.1. Lineage (NCBI taxonomy): Eukaryota > Metazoa > Arthropoda > Branchiopoda > Anostraca > Artemiidae > Artemia > Artemia sinica. The sequence continues at coordinate 28,154,188 of CM051274.1, read as the reverse complement.
TTTTTGGATGTGAAATAAAATCTCAATATTTTTCTTTACCTTAAGGTATTCGTAGACTCTGCGACTGCGACTATATTTGAAGATACAAAGACACTCTCATGATGATTGATTAATAGTTCGATCATGGGAGAATTCTTTAACGAGCTTGAGAAAACTTTTCAAGCGTCGGTTTCACCTTTTGACATTCTTCACTAGAATTCAACTGTCATTTCCGGTAATCGAATGTGCAGGTTAGCAAATTTGGAACAAAATAACAGTCGCTTAATTGTGCAGATGAACGAGACATAATCTGTTTGCTTCCGCATATAGGCTAAACCACTTGAAAAAAAATTGAAGTATAAACGCCCTAAAAGTTATAAATTTTTCGGTAAATTAAAATAAACAAGTATGTGCAATTTTAAAAAGTTGGGGAAAATCCCCTGAAAAAGTGGTTTGATCGGATTACCGCAATGTGATCAAATTAACGGAATATTATACTTTGGCGTTGGATGATCTCTTTCGCTGCTTAAACAAGACATTAGAGCTTAAAGGGGTTTTTTCGCCGTCCAACAGAAAACTGTTAGCTAACATTTTTCCCAACAATCGTTTTTCCGCCGTCCAACTAAAAATTGTTAGCTAACATTGTTAGAAGATTTCTCTAACAAATCGAATGCTTGTTGAAGGAAATTGTTGGGGAATTTAAAGCAAAATATTCAAAAATAAGCAAGATGGGTACTTTTATGCTCACAATATTGATAGAGAATCGAGGACTACTGCTATTTTTTTTTCCTTTCCCCTTTTAGTTTATTAGAAATATCTTTTCTGGTAATCTCATTGAAAAAAAAAATCAATTCTTCCGTTGAAAAAATAGAAAAACAACGAGATTGTCACGTATCATAGCAATTTGATATGATCAAAAATCTAACGATTTCACTTAAGCAATCAAATTATATTTTTTACTAGGTTGATCCACTTCCTCCACTCATGGGATAATTTATGTAAATGCACTAAACAGTTAATTTAGGAAAGCTTAAGCACTGGTATTTTAATTTTCGCCTAAATTCAATGTACTTTGCCAAATAATAAAATGTTTTGTGTCTGTTTCACTTGCTGGCATTAATAGTTATATTTTTTTCTCTATAAGAAATGAACGCTTTGAAATATTCTATTAATTGAATTTCAAAGCTTTGGTATCAGTTGGGTATTATCAAGCTGAGATAAACTCACAGCAACACTATCTTGGTCAGAATTTTTCTTTGAATTTCCTGCCCAATATCATGTTTCTGCGAATTGTGAGCTAACTATTTCTGTTAGCTAACAATTCTGTTTCCGCCGTCCAAACAAATTTTTGTTAGCTAACAATTGGATGGCGGAAAAACCCCTTAAAGTTTCCATTCAGATGAGCTCTCTCCGGATATTTTAATTTTTAAGACCAATGATTTTGTGTGGTCATCCCACAGTTTATAGACTAATTCTATAAACTGTGGGTCATCCTTAGGGGCAATATGGGTACTTGTGTATTGTATGGTATACATTCGAGAAGTGAATCTAGGTTAATCCTAATGAAATATAGAAAAATATGATGAAAATACAATATTTTAGTAACAAAATTATGAAAACTACAACAAAGAATTATGGTAGAGGGGTCCACACAGAACACATTATATTAAATACCCAACATAATCCAACGAAAATACCATCTATATATATTAAATATTAAGTAAAAATATACTTACAACGTAAATTTCAACTGAGCCTAAGCTAAATTTCTTATCTCACCCATTATAAAAAACCCGGACCGAGGTGCGAGTGCTCCGGAGAACCTAAAAACATAAGCGACATTAGATCTTTTCACGTGTAGACAAGTCAGATTTCTCTCTAACGCGAAACTTGGCTTCAACGTTGGAACACTAAATTTTAAAGAAACTAATTTTAAATTAATTTATTCCAATATGTATATGAAAATTGGTAATTAGCAGTGCAATATTATTATTAGATGTTTTTAGAAATTACAAGTAGGTTTCGAAGTCTCGAGTTGGTTTCAAAGGCATTTTGAGAAAGCTTCTGCCAAAATACGTGTGCCAGGGTAATTGTACCGATGATGGCAGATCAAATGGGAGGAGCTGTTTGTACGTGCTAATGAAAGAGTATGTGGGAGGAGCTGTTTGTTCGTACCGAGAATGAAGAGCCAGAAATCATCTGCGATGAACTTACTGCTAATTATCTTTATACATTGCATATAATACACAAGTACCGAAAAAAGCATAGATAACATTTCGGCTAAATACAAATTTTACAATATGCCTATTCACCTTTCAAACAAGCATAAATCTTTTAAATATTCATAAATGAAATCAAATTTCATAAATGTTGTCTTATTTGTGAGTAGAGAGAGTGACGTTAAAACCTAAAAGTAATTAAAAATGATATTATATGTAATGGGAGGGGGGCTTTTCTGGTTACGATAATATTAATCTCATCATACAAAATATTGTTGTAATTGAATAAATAGTTAATAACAGAAAATGTTCTATTCACATGTTGTCTTTCATGACATTCATCCTCTTGTTCATAGTCAAAAAAGAAGAAGAAATGAGACCATTTCTACAGGATTGGAACCCTCCCAAACGACATTTGTGATCGACTTTTGAAAATGTAACAAAAATGTATTTAATCAGTTTTTTATGCATTAAAAAAATTATTTTACCCCCCCCCCCCCCCCCTCAATGTAAATCCTGGATATACCCTTGGGTGAATACAAAATATTTGTTTTACAAAATGCCCTTTTCTGTCCTTAAAGATTTAACCGAAACATAAAAATAGTAAAAAAAATGTAGTACCGCTGAAACATTAAAATACGTACCAAAGACTAAAAGTAATAAAACAAAAGATTTTAGCTTTTAAAATACATTTACCAAAGACTAAAAGTAGTAAATTTGTAAACGAGTAAATTTGTAAGAAAAAACGTAAATAAGAGTTATCGATTTACTATTAAAATGCACTTAACAAATATTAAAAATGTATAAATGATACTGCTGTAACATTCAAATTCACTAACAAGTAAATATTAATGTTTTTGCTGCTACCTACTAAAATAAAAATATTTTAGACTGAAGAAGAAAAGAAGCGAATGCTGCAGGGTTTGAACCCCCTCCCCCCTTCGCTCACAGTACGGGTATTTGTGCATGTTTACCCATTCTAAGTGGCTTTTTACTTTTTGACGACGATTATTGAGATGAAGAGTGATACTATATATCTTTTTTTATTCGAAGCTGGTCGTTATTTTGTTTTTATTAATCCTGTATTTTTACAAAACAAAATCAATGAACATATTTATTTTATAGGTGGTTGCCGAAGACGGTGGCGAGCCTTCTAAAAGTGCAACGGCTTCAGTTGTAGTCCATGTACAAGATCAAAATGATAACGACCCTGTCTTTGAACCTCACGAATATGAAGCTATCATTGCTGAAGATGCTCCACCAGGAACTCCAGTACTATCAGTCACTGCCACTGACCGTGACGAAAATTCCCGAATTCATTATCAATTGACAGGGGGTAATGTACGCAATAGATTCAGTTTAACAACTCAGAACGGAGCTGGTCTGTTGTCTGTTGCTCAACCACTGGACTATAAACAAGAAAAACGATTTGTTTTAACTATTACGGCAACCGATCCAGGGGGTAGAAGTGATACTGCAACCGTGTTTGTTAACATTTCAGATGCAAACACCCATGCACCATCTTTTGAAACTACACCCTATTCAGCTAATGTATTTGAGGATATTCCTGTTGGAACGACTGTACTTGTCGTATGTGCCACCGATGGTGATGTAGGTGAAAATGCGCGCATCACTTACTCACTTTCTGGAGACCCGGTTGCCGAGTTTACCATAAATCCAAATACTGGCGCAATTATTACTTTGAAATCTCTTGATCGTGAAAAAACAAGTGCTTATCTTCTGACTGTCACAGCCCGTGATAATGGACATCCTCCACTATCAGATACAACGGACGTCGAAATTGCTGTTCAAGACGTTAATGATAATGCGCCAGTCTTTGAAAAAATTGGTTACAAAGGGAATATTGAAGAGGATGTCCCTGTTGGAGCAAGTGTGCTTCAAGTTAGCGCAACAGATGCCGACCAGGGACTCAACGGCAGGATAAAATACAGCTTGACCGATAATATACTGGGCGGATCTGGGGCTTTTATTATTGACTCTGTGTCAGGTATTTTGAGGACAGCACGCCCCTTGGACCGTGAAACAGTTCCGAGTTATGAATTAACTGTATTTGCTATTGACAGGGGATCCCCTGAGCTTTCCTCATCGGCTTTGATACATATTATTGTAAATGATATAAATGACTCTCCTCCCGTGTTTGAAGGGGATAAAATAAAGTTGTTTATTGAGGAAAATAGTCCCATAGGATGTAAAGTTGGGGATATTGTGGCCAGTGATTCTGATGAAGGACCTAATGCAGTGATTCAGTATGCTATTATTGGAGGGGTTGACGCTGATAGCTTTACTCTTGTTCCGAGGACGGATGAAGGCAAAGCTGAACTTTTAACAAGAGTTGAGTTAGATTATGAATCACCAAAGAAAAAATACGAAATAGTTGTGAGGGCGTCATCTCCACCTTTAAGGACCGATGTTGATGTTGAGATAAATGTTGTAGACGTTAATGACAATGCACCGATACTGAAAAACTTTAAGATCATTTTTAACAACTACAAAAATCAGTTCCCTTCTGGGCCAATAGGAAAAGTACCGGTATTTGACGCGGATGTCACCGACAAGGTAAGAAAACTTTTTTCAACTCCTCTCAAATTATAATTGTTTCTAAATCAGGATGGACAATTTGGCTATTGAAAGGAAAAAAGCAAGGCTTCATAAACGAAAAGAGGAAAAACAAAGTTAAACAATATAGTTTCTTCAATGCTAATCATTGATCTTTACCGAAAACAAAGCAATGGTAGTAAGATTTGGCACAAACAGCAAATAATTAATAAAATCATTATTATTGTTTCGTAATTCTAATAGTGTAATGTTGTTATTATAACCTGAATTAAATTCATAGTGCCGTCAATGTGAATCATGCAAATTGGGATTCTATTTACAAGAAACTATGCAATAAAAATTTTCTTTTCTGTAGTACAATTTACAAAAACACCAGCTGTCTATATTATCCTTCTTACGAGTAAGGATTACTAAGGTTACTAGGGAGCCTCCAAGTGTTACCAAAACTTGTGTGACTCCTTTGAAGCAAATTGATTTGCCATTGTCCATGTTTAAATTGTGAGAGACTTCCTAATTTATTGTGGAATTTATTATCTTTATATATTAAAAAAAACTATTATAAAACTTTTTGGAAGGAGTGAAGCCAATATCTGAAAATTATTGGAAACTATGGAGAAATGGTAGAAATAATGATATTTTGGAGGCGAAAGAATAAAGACATTCTAGAAAGGAACTATGTCTTTAACTAGAATTATATCTATTTATCTCTAGAGGACTAGCCATAATGAAACAAAATAGAATGTATATATTTTTTGAAAGAAAAGTAAAGAGCGATATTGGGCGGCGCAGCTCGTTAAGAGCAGGGCATTTGCACAACCTTGAGCCCTTAAATCTGGAGCTTTTAAGTAACGCTCTTCCTAAAGGCACATGTATTTGACCTTTTGATCATTCCAAAGGTAATGGCTATCTCGAAATTTTGATCTGGTGATGTACGAGGATGCTGGGTGTAAAAAGGGGCACAGGATGGAGTTTGGTTGCTCTCTGGCAACTTTCGGCCCTTAAAATGACATTATAAATTAAAATCTCGATCGAACTAGCCTCTTCCCAAGTTAAAAATCTTGATTTTTTTTCTTAATTTGATGCATTCTCGAAAAAGAACAAAAATGTTGAATTTTGTACTCGTGAAGAGCGGGACATTTGCACAACCTTGGGCCCTTACTTCTGGGGCTTTCAAGTCATACTCCTCGTAGAGGCACATGTATTTGATCTTTCAACCATTCCAAAGGTAATAGCTATCTCACAATGTTTATCTGATGCTGTGAGGAAAGGCTACGAGAATGCCGGATGTAAAACGGGGCATGCTGGCTTACAAATTTTATTTTACACCAACACATATTTTGATATTAATTTTTTGTTATAACCTTATGTAAAATTTCTTCGTATGTATCTGTATACGTAAATGTATTTTTTCCTTCTCGAAATCATGGTTGTGGGGGATTATGTTATTAAAGTGCCCTGGTGCCCCGTAAATGTAAAGTAGTGGTACTCATATGTTAAACGGACTCTTTTATCTAGTGCTAGTTTGGTTAATGCTAATGAAATAAAATAAAATAGGATGAATATATAAAGTTTAGAAACAAATTTTGGCTATATATTTGCAAATTAGGGGGTGGGGGTAAAGCATAGCATATATTATTACGTAACCTAACCTAGGTACCTCCCCCCCCTAAACCGCAAAAAACAACAGTTTAAATATCGTATACGCAATGAAAACCACGCTATAGATTGTATTACCCTGTAGCGGTGTCTTCAATTAACTCGTCAAAAACAGGTTTTTCGTGACTGGTTCCCATTGCAGTATATAAAAGAGTCCGTTTAACATATGAGTACCAAAGTAGTTCTTCCTGAAGTCTCTATGATGCTTCTTTATTTTCATCAGAGCGCGTACGCTGCGTCTGTTTAACTCTACTATACCAATAGGATCAACAAAAAAGACAGTAGCTCTTTGCTTCAGACAAATGAAATTCCTCTTGTAGCTAATCTACTCCTTTTGTTTCTTTTTGGCTTTGGGCATTTCACAGATAATTTGGGTATAATTACATAGTTGAAGTAGTCCTAAATTGTCTTAGTGTATACAAGACTTTCAACCTCCAAATCACAGTTCAGAACCTCCAGGCATCTTGTCCATAATTAATAACTGCTTAAATAATTGTATTAGATGGAGCTTCAATTGAAGGTAGTCGTCTTTGTCTGCTTCTTTTCCCTTTAATATCTTTTTGGGTCCGAAGACGTAGCCAGCTTCTTTTCAACAGAAATAAGAACAAAAGATTTCAAATGCAGAACCAAGTTATTAACATTTTTGTCTAGCAATTGCAAAGATCACAATGGATTTTGCGGTCGTATCTTATTCTCATTTTCCTAAGCCCATTTGTCATATTCAACGCAATAGCAGTGACAAAATAAAGATTGATGTATCTAACATGCCTCAGCCGTGGAATGGAGAGTCGATAGTCATACAGAGCTAGATATGGCTTAGTCTATCACAGATTATGACTCTATTTAGATGACCAAACCGATGGAAAGGTAAACTAACACCTCTTCTACGTCCATTTTGCCAATAGGCACCTCCACAGTCCTGCGTGACATTGAACAAAACAGAGGCAACGCATTTTTCAAAAGCCATAAGGCTTCAATATTTTTATTTTTCCAGAGGCACTTTATATGGAAGGGTTGTCGCATAAACTTCAGAGGAGGCTCATTCGATTGGAAATTGAAAGTTCTAGTTCCCTTTTTAAGATTTAAAAGTGATTGCAGGGCAACAAGCCCCCCCCCCCACAACCTTTACCCCCCAGATGCATCTTATTAAAATTTTGAGATAGCCTTTTGCTCAAAACAGTTCAAAGATCATATAATAATGCCTCCAGGGTTGACATACCCCCTCAGAGCCCGGGGGCAAGTGTTCTAAGGTATGCCACGGGGGCATAGATTGTTTTTATGAAAGGGGTGGTCGTATAAACTTTGAAGATGTCTGATTTGATTGGAAATTGAAAGTTCAAGTTTCCTAATTAAGATTCAAAAGTGATCGGAGAACAGATAGCCGCCACCACACCCTCTTTTCCCCAAATGCATCCCATCGAAATTTTGAGATAGCTATTTTGTTGAAAATAGTTCAAAGATACTATAACAATGGCTCCGGGATTGACACAAACACCCAGAGCCCGGAGGTAGGAATTGTAAGTTCTGCCCCGGGGGCATATAAGGTGTTTATTGAAGGGGTGATCTTATAAATTTTCACACTCACAGGGGGATCACACTCAAATACACCTACGCTCACTCACTCACACTCATTTATACTCACACTCACTCGCTCAGTCACACTCGCAAGTATTTATATTTTTGTTGTAGGCTGTTTATTTTGATATCCTAGATCCTTTATACTTCATAAACCTTAACTTGCGTTTGAATGCAATCATTTTAAGACTTTTGAATACGTATCCCCCCCCCCCAAAAAAAAAGAAGACTTTGGAAGATAAATTTTTGGGTGAGAAGAAAGTTGGAATTTTGAAGGTATTTTGAGAGGATGTTGAAATGCATGAAAACACACTAACGAAAACTAATTAGAACTAATAAATAAGAATCGAATATTTAATTATTAAGCATAAGACTTGAAAACTGTAGAAATATTCATTACCGTGAAGTTCAAGTTTTCGTCACAATGTTTTATATCTCAAATCTAATGTTTCTTAATAAATCAACTATCTCTGCAGTCAGATGGGAGATATCCAAATTATCCAATAGGTCCATACTTACCAGATACATTTTAGCAGGAAATCTGGGCGTGTATCACCTTTTCAGAATTGGAATCGTACAAAGAATGTAAATTTATAGTACAGGAGGCAGAAAACCTGGCCGTTGATCCCTCTGAGCTCCCTTTTCTCTCCAGCCACAAAATTTCTAGTGGAAAGTGAGGCATGTTGTACCTTACTTGAACACGAATCATGAAACAATGATCACTCTCAGTGCAAAAACAAGCTAAGCCCAAGCCAAAGGATGATAATAAAAACCAGAGGAATTCTGATTCAGTCCAAAGAGTATATAATATATATATATATATATATATATATATATATATATATATATATATATATATATATATATATATATATATATATATATATATATATATCTATATATATATATATATATATATATATATATATATATATATATAGATATATATATATATATATATATATATATATATATAGATATATATATATATATAGATATATATATATATATATATATATATATATATATATATATATATATATATATATATATTATATATATATATATATATATATATATATATATATATATATATATATATATATATATATATAGATATATATATATATATATATATATATATATATATATATATATATATATATATATATATATATATATATATATCTATATATATATCTATATATATATATATATATATATATATATATATATATCTATATATATATATATATATATATATATATATATATATATATATATATATATATATATAATATATATATATATATATATATATATATATATATATATATATATATTATATATATATATATATATATATATATATATATATATATATATATATATATATATATATATATATATTATATATATATATATATATATATATATATATATATATCTATATATATATATAATATATATATATATATATATATTATATATATATATATATATATATATATATATATATATATATATATATATATATATATATATATATATATATAAATATATATATATATATATATATATATATATATATATATATAATATATATATATTATATATATATATATATATATATATATATATATATATATATATATATATATATATATATATAGTAGGCCTACCATTGGACTGAGCTTCGCTCGGTGAAGTGAATTTTTGACAATCAAACGGTGTGTGGCGTATTCCCATCCACCGGAACTTCCCCCCGTGGAAAATTCCCTCTAAGGAAAATCCCCCGCCCATTACCTTTCGCACCAGGGGACTGATCTTCACTCGGTGAAGGGAATTTAGACATATAGACGGTGTCCGATGTATTCCTCCGTATCACATCAGGGTAATATAAAGATTCAAGAAATTAATTACTTTTATAAACCGTCTGCTGGCTCACATTAGCTGACCAGAACCAACTTTTAACCTTGACGATTGGTATAATCAGATATAACAAACCCTAAGCAGACACAATTAACCTTGAGGTTGGTAGTTGGTTCGGGCTTACAAATTTCATCCAACATACGATTTATAAACAAAAGTATATTAAGGGGGCCGGCAGGGGGAACGAATACTGTTTGCAAAATTTAGTCGTGTGTTGATCATCTGAATTTCTGACCTGATGTGTTTTTAGCATTATATGTTTTTGCATCAAATGCAAAATCCCACCACCCGTTGAGTTTAAATTCTTTTCTATATCATTTTGTTCTTGTTTGTTTCAGCTTCACTTCCAAATCTTATCTGGCAACAAAGCAGAGCTCATTAGTTTAAACTCCACAACCGGTATGATAACGTTATCATCTAGCCTTCAAGACACTAATGTGCCCATAACTGCAGCGATGGAAGTAGCTGTAACCGGTAAGTCATTTATGTGTGTTTTAACTGAGGTATCTATGTATCTTGATCTCCCACTGTTTATGTATGTTTTGAGCTATTAGCTATGGGTGCTCATATTTATTATAATTTTTGATTGATATCTATGGCACTGAACATTCAAAAGCAAATGTTTCTTTGATGGGAGTCCAGAGCGCGTCTAGAGAATTGCTTCTTATTTCATCGGGGGGTCGTGTGAACCTTTATTTTCGAATGTGAAAGTAGTTAAGAAAATCCGTGGATATGTTGCAGCTATTGAATACGAACAACCTGAATCAGTTGGGTTGAAATAATAAGTTTTCACTCAGCGACAATTTTCAGAAGACATGACAGTTAAAATAAATATTATGCATAGGCACAACCACAGAAGACAGGATGGGGTCTATTCGCTCCTCCTCTTCTAATATCCAAAATGTATAGATTTGAGCTGTAATTTCTTGTGTTCCCCCTATGATTTGCCTATGCATTTGCCGTATTTCCGAATTTTGCCACCTCCAAAAGAATAGGATGAGTGGTATTGTTGCTATTATACTCATGGTAGGCCACTATCTTTGGCTGGCGATAGCTGTTCTTGCTGTTGATATACCAATACCTTCGGGAACAGTTTACTATATAGCAATTCCGCTGAAATTTATTCGAATCTGTTGAGCACAAAAATATTCATAATTCTAATTAGTCGCCTAGATCATTCTAGTGACTCAATCCTTTTGTTGCTACAAAAAGTTCGGTTTTTTAAGTACCAAAGACACCAAAATAAAACAGTTTATCGTCACCGGACCCATCTTAGGTATATGCGTACCTGAAAGCTGCCATTTTCCAAGATTTTTCTTCTTAGTTTAAGGTTTTAGGGCAGCAACACAGTTTCGTCAGTGTTGCCACAATACACCGTGAAAATAAACAAGCAATATCAAGTAACAAATTTGGCAGTGCTTTTCGTCCCTAAAAGCACAAACATTAACGATGGATTGATTCCCAAAGACAACTACATCGTCAAAGAAAAGCTACACCTTCTTATGCTGTTTGGTACCCAAAGTATAAACACGTACTGAACAAGTACTGACAAAACCTATCCTCTCCACACAAAAAAGTGACCCTTTGTCCGCGTCTCCGGAGACGATTCCATACCTATGCGAACCTGGTGCCTAAATTTTTCAAGTTCCGTAGGTGATTATACTTGTTCCGTAAAAGCTGTATTAAATTTAATTTATTGGCTCGGAGCGATTAAGTAGTACAACATTTCCCCTCTAGAGGCGCTGAGGCACGAGGGGCCACTTTTGGAGAGTTTTGTCACTACTTGTTACGTAGATGATTATACTTTGTTGGTACCATATGTTTTCGGCTTTTTTGCGGATTTTTCATTCATACTTATTTTCTTTTTTTTACGATTTGGCGTACGCTACTACCAAAAACTGCTTAAACATATATAAATATCTTTCAAACTAAAGTCGAATTCCTGATGTTTCCTAATTTTTAAAGATATAAATGGCTGTTTAAATTTCTGCTTAACCAATTCCGTAAACTTGATTTCATTTTCAATATCCTTAGTGCTAGGGTAGGGTGTGATTTATCCGGCACTGGCTTATTCAGTTGTTTTTTCTCACTACGACTTATATCCTTCCACACTAGCATAACTTAAGACTTTACGTTACGGTCCGTAGTCTTACAGAGCGAATTCTGTCCGTAGCTTAGACAGTCCCAATTAAACTCAAGCTTTAGTTAGAATTTTACATTAGGTAATTTTATGCTAGGCTATGGGAAAGAAAATATTGTAGCTATTAAAGGGAATTTGAAGATGAGCAGTTTATGAATTTCGAAAATAAATTAAAACTTTTCTTAGAGCCTTTCAATCTTCATCAGAGCATGAATCTCCCTCTCTATTCCACTTTTTTAATTTTTAATTGTCTACTTATGGTTGTTGCAAGGATTTTAGACGATGATTACGGTTTTATGGACTTTTACGTAAGCCAAGGATTTGCCCAAATGTGATAGGCTGTACTTAAGGTAAGGTAACTTAACCGCTAAATAAAGACAGTGGAACCTTAACCCTAAATGAACATTTCAACCCTATATCGAAGGGTCGTGCTCAGCAAAACAAATTAAAATATATAAGAAACTCACATTGAAATACAACCATTAAAAAGATTGTATTTATAATGGTCGTATTTTAATGCGAGTTTCTTTTATATCTTTTCATTTGTTTTGCTGAGGACTGCTCTTGGATATAGGGTCAAAATATTCATTTAGGATCAAGGTTTCACTGTCTTAAAAAAATGGTACTAGTGCATGAGATGGTCACTTTTATATATTATGCAAGGAAACCAGTCATGCAATGACAGACGAAACCCGCCAGAGACCGGTTATTTTTAAAGAGACCGCTATTAAGAAATGGAATGCAGAGTAGTTTTCATTACGTTTACGATATTTAAACTGTTGTTTTTTGGGGTTTAGGGGGGAAAAGGTACCTAGGTTAAGTTAGGTCACGTATTTAATATATGCTATGCTTTACCCCCCATCCCCCACCCCCCAATGTGCAAATATATAGCCAAAATTTGTTTCTAAACTATTATATATAATAATAATATATATTGAAAACCCGTCGTATACAATAAATGTACAATGACAGAGTATACAAAAATGCGAAAAGAGGAAACAAAAAGATAATATACTAAAGAAAAAAAATAATAACAACAAAAGCAACAACTTCTTAAATAATATTCAAAGTAGTACGAAAAGTGGAAACAGAAAGATAACATACTCAAAGATTACAACAGAAACAACAACTTCTTCGAAAATAGCAACAAAGACAACAACTTTTGAAAGGAAAAAAAAAAGAAAAAAAAGGAAACAAGAGGGAAAATTAAACAAGCAAACTTGCCCACTCGTGCTTTAGAATTGCTGGTTTTGTTTTTTTCCGGCTAATAAGTGTCTCAACAGCTAGATTTGGGTCCGCTAGGTTGTAGCGCCGAATCAGAAAACTATTTTTTGTCCAAGGTGGCAATTTTAGTAGGTACTTTGCAAAACGGAAAAATAAAGAGCGGATTTTAGACTTTTCACGGTTTGCCAATAAATTCCAGAAAGGGGTCACATATAATATATGTGGCAGAGGGGTAGCCTTGTAAATACTTGCCAGTAGTGGACGGTTAAATCTCAGAGTGGATTTAACGATCAAAGCATAGGAGCTGGAAATTCGCCGTTCAAGATGTGTGATCAGGAGGGAGCGGGTATGCTGTAATGCCGTACCTATTGCCAGCCCCAGATATACTATTTTATCAACAGGTTTTACTGAGCAATCACCAAGTGTGACATTAGTAGGAGGGTCATTCTTCCAATTGTAAAGCAAGACTTCCGACTTTTGGGAGTTAAATCTCAGACCGACTTTCTCGTAGTTGGACTGCAGACATGAGAATATTTCTGAAAGGCGGTTAAGCGTCCGGCTGAGATTCAGCGTGTCATCAGCATAGCTTACTAGGGAGATGTCAATGGAACTGAGAATGTATGATGAAGGACAACTGTCTTGGGGTTCAATAATGTAGTTGTTGAAGAAATTGGGGGATAAAACTGCTCCCTGACGGGCACCTTTACGGACTGGTATCAAAGCTGACCGCGGGGCTGGCGGAAGGCCTTTATCGGGAGGGAGCTTGAGTCGCACGCGAAGGCGAGAATAAAGATCACGGAAAGCCCGGATGATATTTGAGTTCACTCCTCTTTTAGCTGAGTTTAGCAACATAAGCGCATGAATCAAACGCTCTCTGCAGGTCTAAGCCTCCGATCGCTAGACTTTCTCCTGATTTGTGTGCATCCAGGAGTGCATATGCAACGACATGGAGCGCTTCCGCACAACCAATGCCGCGTTGGAAACCAATTGTCTTGGTGGACTGCAACACAGTTTTTCAAACTCATCTACGAATAAAAGTTCAAATAACTTGCAGAGAGAGGTAGCAACCGTGATTGGACGGAAAGAGGAGCATTGCATGGTAACATTTCCTTTTTTAGGAACTGGCGTAAGATCTCCAATTGAGAAAGTGGTTGGGACAATACCCAGAATGAGGATAATCTGCATCAGGAGGGTTACATGACTAATGAGAGCGGGCCCACCACTTTTTAGATGGAGTGCACTGATCCCGTCAATCCCAAAAGATTGTTTAGGTTTTAGGTGAGAGATGGCCTTGCATACAGCTCCCTCCGTTACAAGATAATCACTCCGAGGACAATTATCTAAGAAGTCGTCCAACTCAGCTTCGTATTTTTCGTTGAGGGCTGGGTCAGGAGGCGAAAATTCTGACCCATAATATGCGTACTATTCAGAATCAGGGATAGCAGATGCGGATAAAGACTCATCGCTTTTAGAGGACAGAAAACGCCAAAGGAGAGAAGGATTAATTTTGGCCCGTGTAGATTCGATATAAATCATCTTTTTTCTGAGCTTTTAGCTCCTTTGCGAATTTTCTTTTTGTGAGCAGCCGGATTGAATTGACTACCCCCGAACGGGATCGTCCACAAGAAACCCAAAGTTGACGCCAAAATTTAGACTTAGAATGGGTATCCACTAACTCTGGATTTTCAGACCAGCCAGGAAGGGTATGATGACGGGGTCTACTTAGAGGGACGGCAGCTTTTTCAGCACAGCGAAGGGCATGGCCAATTTCTGCGCAATAAAAGTCAACTGATAGTTGTGTTTCCTCTCTTGAAAGAGCAGTTAATCCAGAGAGAAGATGGAAAGGGACACGGATCTTACTAAGGACTCTGGCGGCTTCTTCTTGAAATAAAACAGGGTTAATTTTACGCCAATCACGGTGAGACCTAGGAGGTGTTTTCGAAGTTGTTTGCGTTTGTGTATCTGAGCTGTGGCAAGGAATCTCGGCTGAGAACTGTATTGGTAAGTGATCAGACAGCTGAAAATCAAGCACAACCTTGACAGGCGAAATCCTGAGACTTGCGGACGCAACGACGTGATCGAGATCTGATGTGGACATTGAGGTGTGTTCGTGTGTAAAATTTAAATCTTTGCACTTGAGGTCAAACTGGTCTCCAAAAATACTAAGCAACAACGTAGAACGTAAAGACCTAGATAAGAGCGGTTCATTCAAGTCGCAATTGAAGTCACCAACTAATATGCATTGAAGGCTTAAGGATCTAATACGGTTAATACACTGGCCGAGTTTATCACTAGAATAAGTAAAAGCACGCTCCGAACGCTCATCATGGTAATTTGTAGGCAAATGTACATTAATAAAAACACAGCCCTCAACACGAATCGCCAGAAAATTATCATTGACTTCAAATACACTAGATCTTAGAGTTGAACGAACAAAAGTGGCAATACCACTGGAGGGTCGCCCTTTTCCACTTAGCTGCTTCGCTGAAACTGAATAAACCGTTACTGAACTATTAAAACTAAGAATACTTTTACTGCGGCTTGTGACGAAATGTTCTTGTAAACAGACAACTTCATTTTGCTCAAAAACAACATCTAAGATCGGAATTTTATTCGCGAACGAGCCATTAATGTTCCACGATAAACATTTAACTGCAGAAGCTTCATATGTCATTTCTTTTGTGGATTACTGTTTGAGGGACATTTTACGCTGTAACACGTATAACTGCCGATTTTTCATTCAACGCAGAATGTCGGCTGTCTGCATGGTTCATCTCGCGTAGAACGATGTTCACTTGAGGCACATCTAGAGCATAAAGGTTCAGCCGTACACTGGGAAGCGAGTTGACCGATTTTGTGACAGTTATAGCATCGTCTTGGCAAGAACTTAAACGGATCAGCAGGTAGACGCTCGTAGCCGATAATCACCGAAACACTCAGAAATTGTTAGAGCTCACTGAAAGTGTCAAAATACACTTTGAAAGAACGGGATTTTCCGCACTGTTCAGTCTTCGTACTATTCGGGATTAGATTTTTTAGTCCTTCACAGTTTATATCCTCAGGGACATTTCGAAGCACAGCGATGTGCAGGGGTTCTCGAACAGTAATTTTGAGATCGGGCTTGGAAGATTTCGCTTTCTCAACGATTTTTGCTGCTGCAGCTTTCGACCTGACCACAAGCTTCCATTCGTTTGCAGATTTGTGAAGTTCACTAATGTCATTTGTATTTTCACAGAAACTGTCTATGAAAGCTTTCCGGTCATTTGGGCCATTGAGCTCCTTGGGGGATTTTTCAAGACAACAGAATAGGTAGAGTTTCTGGGCTTGGACGTTTCAGGTGCACTACGACTGCTTGTGAAAATACTGGTGGCTGGAGCGGACTGGGTAGCTAAAAAATTATCAAGCTTCCGAGAGAGTTCATTTACTTTGGCAGTAACTGTTGCATTCACCGCATCTCCGATGACCGGAACCGAGCAGGGGTTAAAGATGACAAATTTTGGCATGCTCACATTATTTTTCGCAGCTGAAACTAAAATTTTGCACATTTCAGTGATATTGTCTTCATCTTTAGAGTAAGTCACAAGACGATGCGTAATATTCAACTCAGTATGAAGGATTCGCTTTGCCTTTATAACATCTTCATGTGTATAGAAAGCAACACACGCTTTTATGATACACTCCAATTTTATTCCATCTGTAAGTGCTCTCGTAGCACAATTCAGTAACGGATTCAAAATAATTTTTTCACTTTCAGCCATCGTAGGTCCAAGCGTAATTAAATCTCAATTTAAAGTCACAAAACAATGACTTACCCGCAAGGGGGGCTTTTTTAAGTCCCCCCCCCACTTTCCAATAAACGCCTTCTAATTATCCAAATGAAATAATTCAATCCAAATGAAATAGTACAAATAGTTCAATCACACAGCCTGACAGACAATATAGCCAAAAACTGGATTTTTCAAGAGATAATCCTCTCAGAAAATAAGAGGTGTTAACTGCATGAAAGCTTGACCTTGACTCATTTTATTCATCCTATTTTATTTCATTAGCATTAACCAAACTTGATGTTTTTAGAAGTGACCATCTAATGCACCAGTACCAAAAAAATTCTATGTTGTCTCTGCTTGTTGTTCGTATTAATAGCTTAACCGCTTGGCATAGAAAATTAAGTACGCACTAGGAAAGCTGGTTAATAGCGTTGAATGGAAATGGCTTCTTTTCGTCTTTCAAAGTGTGGACATGACATTATCTTGATTTTATCAAGGATGGGAACACAAGTGGCTCACTTTGCTCCTACATTATTACCTTGAGTTTCCCCGCAGCTCTTATGCGAATTATTTACGATATACTAAGACAGTGGCGGATCCAGGGGGCGAAGGGGGTGCCCCCTCCTAACATAGTCTAAAGTAGTGTAATTTACTTAATTAACGCAAGTTTGCGTTAACTAAACTTGCTCCTAACGCAAATTTATCAGATCAACCTATTTTGCGCCCCCCCCCCTTCTAAAAAAATCCTGGATCTGCCCCAATGCTGCGAACTATCTTGAGCTAGTGTCTAGCTTTTATTTTTCAATGCCAAAAAAAATGACATAGCGGGAAGTGGGCGAAAAACGATAGAAGAAAACAACAACAAATTGGTGTAACAAGGCTGTTTTATTCAAATTCATCACACCTTTATTTTTACGGGAAGGAAGGAATGAGGTAAATGTACAGTTAACGAAGAATTATCTGTATTACATTTAATGCCGTCACTGCTTTAAATCTTCCAATGGCTAGTCCATGCAAAGTGCCTTAATTGTTACTAATTCACTGCCATTAATTAAATCATTTTCATAAATCTTACAGATGGCCTGAACGAGGTGCGTGCTGAGATGCAGTTGTCTGTATTACTAGTGTCAAATTCAATGTTGTATAATTCTGTGACTGTGCGTTTGGCTGACATGACTAAAGAAGAATTCCTCTCTCCACTGTTGACTTATTTCACCGAAGGCTTGGCAGCTATCTTACCATGTTCCAAAGACAATATTCATATTTTTAGTATCCAGGTAAGAACCAAGCATAGGCTAAGTAATTAATTTTGTTATGTCGAGGGTTACATATACACGAAGCATACATATACATAAGGTACATGTAAGGCAGAATGCTGGTTATGCCTTAAAGATGCAATTTCAACTGTTAGAAGTCGTTTTTTAGTATAAAAGCACGTCTTTTTCTGATTGTAGGCTATAGTTCTTCTCCAACCAAATGAGATTAGATAGCTATATAGTCTGTGGTCTAGGAAGGAGCAGTTGGCCCCCCTCCCCCCTTCGCCATAGCAAATTACGCCCCTTTCAAAGAGGTGTGTTTTAACTTGTAACATTTTTATGTCATAATCTCTGTATGCTATTCATTTCTAGAGGAGACTGATCACTTCTAATGGGTCTGATACCCCTCTCACTTCATTGTCATGCTAACGGCTCTTCCTTATTATCGTTATGCTAAATAGCAGTTGCTGCTGGTTATCCAGCGTTATCAGGGCCATTCCTAGGATTGGTAGAGCTCTGTCTAAAATTAACCATGGCCTCCATCCCCCGCCAAATTGTTTGTGGACTAGCAGACGTTCTCTTTAAAACAATCTTGGCCACAGCAACCGCTACTTCCAGCCACTTTAAGTTGTCTCGCCCCTTCTCCCCTTTGAACGGCCCTGACTAATATGACATTCGCAGTATAATATATTACAATATCCTAATTTATTTATTCTTCAGATTTGATATATCCTTATTTTTGTCATACAATTCAAAAACAACTACAGAATATTCTGAGCCGGTTGTTTTGTTTCACAAAAGATATGAAGTTGAATGACTTAATAAATTAGGCACAGCCACAGGTAAATTCATATATTCTAGTCAGTTGAGGTATGGTATTCAGACCCACCAGTTGTGTATGCTCGGTGGGACATTTTGGGCTGCACCCTGATACATCAAACAATTTATAATTTTCCCAATTTCCCTAGGTTTGTCATTTTTTTCGCATTTTTCCAAAATTTTTGGCCCCTTCTAAAATAAATTTCTGCATACCTGCCCGACGCCTGTAAAAATAATTCCGTTAAGCTACTATTCCAATCCATCACTAACTGCAACGAGAAAAGTTTGACTAAAAAACATCGTGCCACAGAATTCTGCAGTATGAGTGGCGTCAATTCATTGAAATTAGGGACGGGCAAAAGTCTAGTCTTTAAGATTAGGGGGGGAATTTATTATTT
Organism: Artemia sinica; assembly: GCA_027921565.1. NCBI lineage: Eukaryota > Metazoa > Arthropoda > Branchiopoda > Anostraca > Artemiidae > Artemia > Artemia sinica. The sequence goes on along the minus strand of CM051274.1, from coordinate 28,134,646 downwards.
TTCAATTTTTTCAACGGAAGTACCAAAGAAAGCCATTTTATAATGAAAATAGCGAAAAAAGTATTTTTCAAAATCTACGGGAGGTGGGGGGATCATTTCTTAGAGGGCCAATGCTTCTCCTAAAATGAAGTGTAAAATGACGCGATTGACGTTGTCCAAACTCTAAGTGACTTGCAAGTATCTAAATACTCATACTTGCAATCCCCACCATGACAGCAGTAAAATATTCTTAATGGTGTTGAATAATTCATGTTAATTCTAGCCGCTTGTCATTAGCGCATTTGATTAGACAAACGCTTATGATAACGGTAAAGGGTATGCTGTACAATACCCAGTTAGCTTTTGCACTTATCACTTTTATAGGCCTTGAAGGCAATTGACTTACACAAGTATAGACGAGTGATAGGTTATGGCGATATTTAGATACCTTTCTAATATTTACACCTAATCCATAAAATATTTATTTATCGACATATTCTGCAAAACAACTGTTCTCTGGTTAATTTCCAAAACACGATTAGGCCGGTGTCAGATTTTTTTATTTGTCATCTTGTTTTACAGTTCCTGAGGTTTCGCCTGCCAAATTATTTAATTGTTTCGGGGGAGAGTCTAGTCTTTTATTACAAACATTTTTGAGTTTCAGTAAACTCGTGCCAAACCAGTAAAACTACCTTAAATTCAAAAAATTATAGTGTTTCTCTTACCCCTTTTTGCACGCTCATTTTTTCAAAATATGTTCGTGGGCAGTCTTGTTACTTAGAGCCTCTACTGGGGGGGGGAGATAGTAGGGACATATCATTTGTTTGCAGTGATTGTAGAAGTCATAGAAGGAATCAGAATTGTTTTTTGGTGATTAGTGTTATGCAGTTGGTCCTCTGAAAAAGAAAATTATTCCATCTAAAACGTCTATATTGTGTACGCTTAAATCATGAACTGTAGGCTTTTATACGTTTCAACACATCCAACAGAACGCAAATTACGATGCAAAACTTACGTATCAAAAGTGTTAAAAATGAAACAAATTTCACATGTTCCTGTCGGCCTTGAAGCACATGGTGTGATGGGCACTTTTGTGTATTCTGCTTTTCCCAACCTGCACCAACAAAATATGCAGGAAAACCAATGAAGGGCAATGTTGTCTAAAAAATATTGTCTAAATAAATATGTTGTCTAAATAAAACCAATGCTGTCTAAAAAAAAAAGAAGATCGAATCAAGGTTCTGGGTGATTTTTTTTTTATTATTGAAACCTGATAAAGGTACGTGAAGCTACATTTTTAGTAAGTTAATTCCAAAAATTATTTGGATGTTGTAATTATTTAGTAAGAATCTTGCATCAAATTATTGTCCAGGCAGAAAGTGTAATTGAACGTTAAATCATATTTTTTTATCAGAGCAAATGAGACGAAACATGAGCTTCGTTATTGTGAAATAAAAAATTCAAGTTAATTTAAACATTCAAAATATTGAAAAAAGTAGGAATGATTTTGTTCCTTATGTCAAACATGATTTTTTCTTTCACATTTACTTTTACATTTTTATACAACAGTATTAAAAATTGATGAATTACCTTGACTATTCATTTAAAGAACACTCAAGATTCAATACTTCAAGATGGGGATATCAAACTAAAAAACTGAAGGAGTGTTTATAAAGGCGTCAAACTTAACCCTGTTAGCTTCATGTTAGTTAGGTGGACTACAGTAGAAAGGGGTCATGAGCTCGTGACATGACCACGTGGTAGCACCATATATGGGCATAGAGTCCCTAGGGAGAACACCTGTGCTGTCAGTTCGACGGGGGCACCATATATGGGCATGGAATCCCTAGGGGAAATGGATTTCTGAGAAATTGGTGATCGTCCAGGAAAAGTGTTTCCGGGCGAAGTTTATTAATGTCTTTGGTGTTCGTCCAGGAGAATTGTTTCTGGGCGAAGTTTATTAATGTCTTTGGTGTTCGTCCAAGAGAATTGTTTCTGGGTGAAGTTTATTAATGTCTGACAGATGATGTCAAGGTTGATTGATTTGTCATGAAAGGGGAATTATCTCCGGGCGAATGTTTTGATCTTAGAGATGAAGAGATTAACGCGGGAAAGGGTTCCATAGGAGTTTCAAAATATGACAGCGCAGGGGTGTCAAAACAAAAGGAATACGCTGAAATCACGTTTAGGCTTATTTGGGCGAAATCGATTTAGACATTTTAGGGAATTATTTGGTCGAAACAGTTAGAGACATTTTAAAAGAGGTGAGGTCCCCTACCCCAACCCCAAAGGGCTCCGATCCCCCTACCCCAACCCCGAAGGAAGCCCCCTGCCCCCAAAGGTCCCCCGGGCTCCCAAAGGACCACCCGGCCCCCAAGGGCCCCCGGACCCCGAAAGGCCCCCCGGGCCCCCAAAGAGTCCCCTCCCCATTTTTTAATACTTTTTTAAGGTTTTATTATATCTTTTCTTTTAAGGCTTTATTATATCTTTTCAGAACAAGTTATTTTCTTAATGTCCATCCTAAACCCATTTTACAAGTTGAAGTACCCATCCTTCTCACCCACAACTTTACTATACTGCCTTTTTGAATGCTCCAACGCCAAGTAATACTTTTCAAAGGGCATTTCAGAACAAGTTCTTTTCATAATGTCCATCCTAAACCCATTTTTACAAGTTGAAGTACCCATCCTTTTCACCCACAAATTTACTTTACAGCTTTTTGAGTGCCCCAACACCAGGCAATACTTTTCAAAGGGTATTTAACAATAAGTTCTTTTTTTGATATCCCTCCTAAACCTATTTTACAACTTGAAGAACCCATCCATTTCACCCACAACTTTACTTTACAGCTTTTGAATGCTCCAGCACCAGGCAATACTTTTCAAAGGGCATTTCAGAACAAGTTCTTTTCATAATGTCCCTCCTAAACCCATTTTACAAGTTGAAGTACCCATCCTTTTCACCCACAACTTTACTATACTGCTTTTTGAATGCTCCAACACCCAGCAATACTTTTCAAAGGGCATTTCAGAACAAGTTCTTTTCATAATGTCCATCCTAAACCCATTTTTACAAGTTGAAGTACCCATCCTTTTTACCCACAAATTTACTTTACAGCTTTTTGAGTGCCCCAACACCAAGCAATACTTTCCAAAAGGCTTTATTATATCTTTTCAGAACATACCCATCCTTTTCACCCACAAATTTACTTTACAGCTTTTTGAGTGCCCCAACACCAAGCAATACTTTCCAAAAGGCTTTATTATATCTTTTCAGAACAAGTCCTTCCTAAACCAATTTTACAAGTTGAAGTAGTTATCTTTTTCACCACAACTTTACTTTGCGACTTTTTTGCACACCCCAAGATCAAGCAACACTTTTCAAAAGGCTTTATTATATCTTTTCAGAACAGGTTCTTTTCTTAATATCCTTCTTAAACCAATTTTACAAATTCTAAATTTTTCCTTAGTAGATAGAAAAAGCTATATCATAGTTGTGAATATTTTCTCGAAAGATAAGCAGTTCTATTTCAATTTTAAATTTTCTCAATGAAGTGAAGAAAAGTTCAAGTTCTCTTCTGAATTTTACCAAAGAACACACTTCAATTCTAATTTCTCCAGAGAAAATAAAAATCTTCCACTTCAGTTTTAAGTTCCCCAAAGACATAAAGAAATTTAAAGTTCTATTCTAAATTTTTCCGTAGTAGATAGAAAAAGCTATATCATAGTTGTGAATATTTTCTCGAAAGATAAGCAGTTCTGTTTCAATTTTAAATTTTCCCAATGAAGTGAAGAAAGTTCAAGTTCTCTTCTGAATTTTCTCAATGAAAAAGAAATTAGTTATTGATCATTTCTATTTTTCCAAATAATATAAAAATTTCCCACTTCGGTTCAGATTTTTCTCAAAGGGATGAAAAAATTTAAAATACTGTTCCAAATTTTTCATAGAAGATAGAATAGTTCAAGTTCTCTTCAAAATTTTACCAAAGGACACAATTCAATTCTAATTTCTCCAGAGAAAATAAAAATCTTCCACTTCAGTTTTAAGTTCACCAAAGACATAAAGAACTTTAAAGTTCTATTCTAAATTTATCTGTAGTAGATAGAAAAAGCTATACCATAGTTGTGAATATTTTCCCGGAAGACAAAAAGTTCTAGTTCAATTTTCAATTTTCTCCACAAAGTCAAGGAAAGTTCAAGTTCTATTCTGAATTTTCTCAATGAAAAAGAAATTAGTTATTGATCATTTCTATTTTTCCAAATAATATAAAAATTGTCCACCTCAGTTCAGATCTATCTCAAAGAGATGAAAATTTTAAATACTCTTCCAAATTTTTCACAGAAGATAAAAAAGTTCAAGTTCTCTTCTGAATTTTACCAAAGAACACACTTCAATTGTAATTTCTCCAGAGAAAATAAAAATCTTCCACTTCAGTTCTCTATTTCACAAAGACATAAAGAAATTTAAAGTTCAATTCTAAATTTTTCCGTAGTAGATAGAAAAAGCTATACCATAGTTGTGAATATTTTCCCGGAAGATAAAAAGTTCTAGTTCAATTTATAATTTTCTCAACGAAGTGAAGAAAAGTTCAAGTTCTATTCTGAATTTTCACAATGAAAAAGAAATTAGTTATTGATCATTTCTATTTTTCCAAATAATATAAAAATTTTCCACTTTAGTTCAGATCTGCCTCGAAGAGATGAAAAATTTAAAATACTGTTCCAAATTTTTCACAGAAGATAAAAAAGTTCAAGTTCTCTTCTGAATTTTACCAAAGAACACAATTCAATTCTAATTTCTCCAGAGAAAACAAAAATCTTCCACTTCAGTTCTCTATTTCACAAAGACATAAAGAAATTTAAAGTTCAATTCTAAATTTTTCGGTGGAAGATAGAAAAAGTAATACCATACTTGTGAATATTTTCCCGGAAGATAAAAAGTTCTAGTTCAATTTAAATTTTCTCAACGAAGTGAAGAAAAGTTCAAGTTCTCTTCTGAATTTTACCAAAGAACACACTTCGATTTTAATTTCTCTAGAGAAAATAAAAATCTTCCACTTCAGTTTTAAGTTCCCCAAAGACAAAGAAATTTAAAGTTCTATTCTAAATTTTTTCCGTAGTAAATAGAAAAAGCTATACCATAGTTGTGAATATTTTCCCGGAAGATAAAAAGTTCTAGTTCAATTTTTAATTTTCTCAACGAAGTGAAGAAAAGTTCAAGTTCTATTCTGAATTTTCTCAATGAAAAAGAAATTAGTTATTGATCATTTATATTTTTCAAATAATATAAAAATTTTCCACTTTAGTTCAGATCTGTCTGGAAGAGATGAAAAATTTAAAATACTGTTCCAAATTTTTCACTGAAGATAAAAAAGTTCAAGTTCTCTTCTGAATTTTACCAAAGAACACAATTCAATTCTAATTTCTCCAGAGAAAACAAAAATCTTCCACTTCAGTTCTCTATTTCACAAAGACATAAAGAAATTTAAAGTTCAATTCTAAATTTTTCGGTGGAAGATAGAAAAAGTAATACCATACTTGTTAATATTTTCCCGGAAGATAAAAAGTTCTAGTTCAATTTAAATTTTCTCAACGAAGTGAAGAAAAGTGCAAGTTCTCTTCTGAATTTTACCAAAGAACACACTTCAATTCTAATTTCTCCAGAGAAAATAAAAATCTTCCAGTTCAGTTTTAAGTTCCCCAAAGACATAAAGAAATTTAAAGTTCTATTCTAAATTTTTTCAGTAGTAAATAGAAAAAGCTATACCATAGTTGTGAATATTTTCCCGGAAGATAAAAAGTTCTAGTTCAATTTTTAATTTTCTCAATGAAGTGAAGAAAAGTTCAAGTTCTATTCTGAATTTTCTCAATGAAAAAGAAATTAGTTATTGATCATTTCTATTTTTCCAAATAATATAAAAATTTTCCACTTTAGTTCAGATCTGTCTCGAAGGGATGAAAAATTTAAAATACTGTTCCAAATTTTCACAGAAGATAAAAAAGTTCAAGTTCTCTTCTGAATTTTACCAAAGAACACAATTCAATTCTAATTTCTCCAGAGAAAATAAAAATCTTCCACTTCAGTTCTTTATTTCACTAAGACATAAAGAAATTTAAAGTTCAATTCTGAATTTTTCGGTGGAAGATAGAAAAAGTAATACCATACTTGTGAATATTTTCCCGGAAGATAAAAAGTTCTAGTTCAATTTAAAATTTTCTCAACGAAGTGAAGAAAAGTTCAAGTTCTATTCTGAATTTTCTCAATGAAAAAGAAATTAGTTATTGATCATTTCTATTTTTCCAAATAATATAAAAATTTTCCACTTTAGTTCAGATCTGTCTCGAAGAGATGAAAAATTTAAAATACTGTTCCAAATTTTTCACAGAAGATAAAAAAGTTCAAGTTCTCTTCTGAATTTTACCAAAGAACACAATTCAATTCTAATGTCTCCAGAGAAAATAAAAATCTTCCACTTCAGTTCTTTATTTCACAAAGACAAAGAAATTTAATTTTCAATTCTAAATTTTTCGGTGGAAGATAGAAAAAGTAATACCATACTTGTGAATATTTTCCCGGAAGATAAAAAGTTCTAGTTCAATTTAAAATTTTCTTAACGAAGTGAAGAAAAGTTCAAGTTCTCTTCTGAATTTTACCAAAGAACACGCTTCAATTCTAATTTCTCCAGAGAAAATAAAAATCTTCCACTTCAGTTCTTTATTTCACAAAGACATAAAGAAATTTAAAGTTCTATTCTAAATTTTTCCGTAGTAAATAGAAAAAGCTATACCATAGTTGTGAATATTTTCCCGGAAGATAAAAAGTTCTAGTTCAATTTTTAATTTTCTCAACGAAGTGAAGAAAAGTTCAAGTTCTATTCTGAGTTTTCTCAATGAAAAAGAAATTAGTTATTGATCATTTCTATTTTTACAAATAATATAAAAATTTTCCACTTTAGTTCAGATCAGTCTCGAAGAGATGAAAATTTTTAAAACTGTTCCAAATTTTTCACAGAAGATAAAAAAGTTCAAGTTCTCTTCTGAATTTTACCAAAGAACAAACTTCAATTCTAATTTCTCCAGAGAAAATAAAAATCTTCCGCTTCAGTTCTTTATTTCACAAAGTCATAAAGAAATTTAAAGTTCTATTCTAAATTTTTCGGTGGAAGATAGAGAAAGTAATATCATAGTTGTGAATATGTTCCCGGAAGATAAAAAGTTCTACTTCAATTTTAAATTTTCTCAACGAAGTGAAGAAAAGTTCAACTTCTCTTCTGAATTTTCTCTATGGAAAAGAAATAAGTTATTGATTAACTCTATTTTTCTAGGGAAAATAAAAATTTTCCACTTCAGTTCTTTATTTCACAAAGACATAAAGAAATTTAAAGTTCTATTCTAAATTTTTAGATGGAAGATAGAAAAAGTAATACTATGATTGTGATTATTTTCCATGAAGATCAAAAGTTTCACTTTATTTCTAATTTTTCTTAAATTCAGTTCCGATTTTTCTCAAAGAGATGAAAAATTTAAAGTTCTGTTCCAAATTTTTCATAGAAGATAGAAAAAGTTATACATTGATTGTGAATATTCGACATGACGATAAGGAGCTCCACTTTAATTCTGAGTTTTCTCGAAGAAGTGCAAAATGTTCAAGTTCTCTTCTGAATTTTCTTAAAGAAGAGAAAAAAGTTAGCTCAATTCTGAATTTTACCAATGAAAATGAAAAAACCTTCCACTTCAGTTCTTAATTTCTCAAAGACATAAAAATTTAATGTTCCAAATTTTTCATAGAAGATAGAAAAAGTTATACATTGATTGTGAATATTCAACATGAAGATAAGGAGCTCCACTTTAATTCTGAGTTTTCTCGAAGAAGTGCAAAATGTTCAAGTTCTCTTCTGAATTTTCTTAAAGAAGAGAAAAAAGTTAGCTCAATCTGAATTTTACCAATGAAAATGGAAAAAGCTTCCGCTTCAGTTCTTAATTTCTCAAAGACATAAAAAATTTAAATTTCAGTTCTAAATTTTTCCGTAGAAGATAGGAAAAGTTATACTATGATTGTGATTATTTTCCAGTGAAGATAAAAAGTTTCACTTTAATTCTAAATTTTCTTAAATTCAGTTCCGATTTTTCTCAAAGAGATGAAAAAATTTAAAGTTCTGTTCCAAATTTTTCATAGAAGATAGAAAAAGTTATACATTGATTGTGAATATTCACCATGAAGATAAAAAGTTCCACTTTAATTCTAAATTTTCTCAATGAAGTGCAAAATGTTCAAGTTCTCTTCTAATTTTTCCAAGAAAATAAATAGGTTCCACGTCAGTTCTGGTTTTTTTCTCAAAGAGATGAAAAATTTAAAGTTCTGTTCTAATTTTAAATTAAATTTTAGCTCCTTTGTCTTATGGATTTACCCCTCAAATTTTTAAATTAGAAAATGAGTGACTCGTTCTATTATTAAAGAAAATCGTTCAAACTCGTTCATCTAACCTCCAAAACAATAGGTTAGATTAGATTAGGTATAAATAAATATTAATAAATAAATAGAAACATTTCAACATGTTTAAGTTAGGTTAGGTTAGGTGAACTTATCATGAGCGCTCATGATAAGTTAACCTAACCTAACTTTCCGGCGAGTATGGTTAGGTTAGGTTAGGCTAGATTAAGTTAGGTTAGATTAGGTTAGGTTAAGTTAGGTTAGGTTAGCCTACGTACGCTTCACTTAGGTTAGGTTAGGTTAGGTGAGAGACAGGCAAAAAGTTAGGTGTATGGTTAGGTTAGGTTAGGCTAGATTAAGTTAGGTTAGGTTAAGTTAGGTTAGGCTAGGTTAGCCTACGTACTCGCGCGTATGTACCCTAATCTAACCTAACTTAATCCAGCCTAACCTAACCTAACCATACTCGCCGGAAAAGGTTAGGTTAACTTATCATGAGCGCTCATGATAAGTTAACCTAACCTAACTTAAACATGTTGAAATGTTTCTATTTATTTATTAATATTTATTTATACCTAATCTAATCTAACCTATTGTTTTGGAGGTTAGATGAACGAGTTTGAACGATTTTCTTTAATAATAGAACGAGTCACTCATTTTCTAATTTAAAAATTTGATGGGTAAATCCATAAGACAAAGGAGCTAAAATTTAATTTAAAATTAGAACAGAACTTTAAATTTTTCATCTCTTTGAGAAAAAAACCAGAACTGACGTGGAACCTATTTATTTTCTTGGAAAAATTAGAAGAGAACTTGAACATTTTGCACTTCATTGAGAAAATTTAGAATTAAAGTGGAACTTTTTATCTTCATGGTGAATATTCACAATCAATGTATAACTTTTTCTATCTTCTATGAAAAATTTGGAACAGAACTTTAAATTTTTCATCTCTTTGAGAAAAATCGGAACTGAATTTAGAAAATTTAGAATTAAAGTGAAACTTTTTATCTTCACTGGAAAATAATCACAATCATAGTATAACTTTTCCTATCTTCTACGGAAAAATTTAGAACTGAAATTTAAATTTTTTATGTCTTTGAGAAATTAAGAACTGAAGTGGAAGCTTTTTTCATTTTCATTGGTAAAATTCAGAATTGAGCTAACTTTTTTCTCTTCTTTAAGAAAATTCAGAAGAGAACTTGAACATTTTGCACTTCTTCGAGAAAACTCAGAATTAAAGTGGAGCTCCTTATCTTCATGTTGAATATTCACAATCAATGTATAACTTTTTCTATCTTCTATGAAAAATTTGGAACAGAACATTAAATTTTTATGTCTTTGAGAAATTAAGAACTGAAGTGGAAGGTTTTTTCATTTTCATTGGTAAAATTCAGAATTGAGCTAACTTTTTTCTCTTCTTTAAGAAAATTCAGAAGAGAACTTGAACATTTTGCACTTCTTCGAGAAAACTCAGAATTAAAGTGGAGCTCCTTATCTTCATGTCGAATATTCACAATCAATGTATAACTTTTTCTATCTTCTATGAAAAATTTGGAACAGAACTTTAAATTTTTCATCTCTTTGAGAAAAATCGGAACTGAATTTAAGAAAAATTAGAAATAAAGTGAAACTTTTGATCTTCATGGAAAATAATCACAATCATAGTATTACTTTTTCTATCTTCCATCTAAAAATTTAGAATAGAACTTTAAATTTCTTTATGTCTTTGTGAAATAAAGAACTGAAGTGGAAAATTTTTATTTTCCCTAGAAAAATAGAGTTAATCAATAACTTATTTCTTTTCCATAGAGAAAATTCAGAAGAGAAGTTGAACTTTTCTTCACTTCGTTGAGAAAATTTAAAATTGAAGTAGAACTTTTTATCTTCCGGGAACATATTCACAACTATGATATTACTTTCTCTATCTTCCACCGAAAAATTTAGAATAGAACTTTAAATTTCTTTATGACTTTGTGAAATAAAGAACTGAAGTGGAAGATTTTTATTTTCTCTGGAGAAATTAGAATTGAAGTTTGTTCTTTGGTAAAATTCAGAAGAGAACTTGAACTTTTTTATCTTCTGTGAAAAATTTGGAACAGTTTTAAAAATTTTCATCTCTTCGAGACAGATCTGAACTAAAGTGGAAAATTTTTATATTATTTGGAAAAATAGAAATGATCAATAACTAATTTCTTTTTCATTGAGAAAATTCAGAATAGAACTTGAACTTTTCTTCACTTCGTTGAGAAAATTAAAAATTGAACTAGAACTTTTTATCTTCCGGGAAAATATTCACAACTATGGTATAGCTTTTTCTATTTACTACGGAAAAATTTAGAATAGAACTTTAAATTTCTTTATGTCTTTGGGAAATAAAGAACTGAAGTGGAAGATTTTTATTTTCTCTGGAGAAATTAGAATTGAAGCGTGTTCTTTGGTAAAATTCAGAAGAGAACTTGAACTTTTATTCACTTCGTTGAGAAAATTTTAAATTGAACTAGAACTTTTTATCTTCTGGGAAAATATTCACAAGTATGGTATTACTTTTTCTATCTTCCACCGAAAAATTTAGAATTGAACTTTAAATTTTTTTTGTCTTTGTGAAATAAAGAACTGAAGTGGAAGATTTTTATTTTCTCTGGAGAAATTAGAATTGAATTGTGTTCTTTGGTAAAATTCAGAAGAGAACTTGAACTTTTTATCTTCTGTGAAAAATTTGGAACAGTATTTTAAATTTTTCATCTCTTCGAGACAGATCTGAACTAAAGTGGAAAATTTTTATATTATTTGGAAAAATAGAAATGATCAATAACTAATTTCTTTTTCATTGAGAAAATTCAGAATAGAACTTGAACTTTTCTTCACTTCGTTGAGAAAATTAAAAATTGAACTAGAACTTTTTATCTTCCGGGAAAATATTCACAACTATGGTATAGCTTTTTCTATTTACTACTGAAAAAATTTAGAATAGAACTATAAATTTCTTTATGTCTTTGGGGAACTTAAAACTGAACTGGAAGATTTTTATTGTCTCTGGAGAAATTTTAATTGAAGTGTGTTCTTTGGTAAAATTCAGAAGAGAACTTGTACTTTTCTTCACTTCGTTGAGAATATTTAAATTGAACTAGAACTTTTTATCTTCCGGGAAAATATTCACAAGTATGGTATTACTTTTTCTATCTTCCACCGAAAAATTTAGAATTGAACTTTAAATTTCTTTATGTCTTTGTGAAATAGAGAACTGAAGTGGAAGATTTTTATTTTCTCTGGAGAAATTACAATTGAAATGTGTTCTTTGGTAAAATTCAGAAGAGAACTTGAACTTTTTTATCTTCTGTGAAAAATTTGGAACAGTATTTTAAATTTTTCACCTCTTCGAGACAGATCTGAACTAAAGTGGAAAATTTTTATATTATTTGGAAAAATAGAAATGATCAATAACTAATTTCTTTTTCATTGTGAAAATTCAGAATAGAACTTGAACTTTTCTTCACTTCATGTAGAAAATTATAAATTGAACTAGAACTTTTTATCTTCCGGGAAAATATTCACAACTATGGTTTAGCTTTTTCTATCTACTACGGAAAAATTTAGAATTGAACTTTAAATTTCTTTATGTCTTTGTGAAATAGAGAACTGAAGTGGAAGATTTTTATTTTCTCTGGAGAAATTACAATTGAAATGTGTTCTTTGGTAAAATTCAGAAGAGAACTTGAACTTTTTTATCTTCAGTGAAAAATTTGGAAGAGTATTTAAAATTTTTCATATCTTTGGGATAGATCTGAACTGAAGTGGAAAATTTTTATATTATTTGGAAAAATAGAAATGATCAATAACTAATTTCTTTTTCATTGAGAAAATTCAGAATAGAACTTGAACTTTCCTTGACTTTGTTGAGAAAATTGAAAATTGAACTAGAACTTTTTGTCTTCCGGGAAAATATTCACAACTATGGTATAGCCTTTTCTATCTACTACAGATAAATTTAGAATAGAACATTAAATTTCTTGATGTCTTTGGTGAACTTAAAACTGAAGAGGAAGATTTTTATTTTCTCTGGAGAAATTAGAATTGAATTGTGTTCTTTGGTAAAATTTTGAAGAGAACTTGAACTTTTCTATCTTCTAGGAAAAATTTGGAACAGTATTTTAAATTTTTTCATCCCTTTGAGAAAAATCTGAACCGAAGTGGAAAATTTTTATATTATTTGGAAAAATAGAAATGATTAATAACTAATTTCTTTTTCACTGAGAAAATTCCGAAGAGAACTTGAACTTTTCTTCACTTCAATGGGAAAATTTAAAATTGAAATAGAACTGCTTATCTTTCGAGAAAATATTCACAACTATGATATAGCTTTTTCTATCTACTACGGAAAAATTTAGAATAGAACTTTAAATTTCTTTATGTTTTTGGGGAACTTAAAACTGAAGTGGAAGATTTTTATTTTCTCTGGAGAAATTAGAATTGAAGTGTGTTCTTTGGTAAAATTCAGAGGAGAACTTGAACTTTTCTTCACTTCATTGAGAAAATTTGAAATTGAAATAGAACTGCTTATCTTTCGAGAAAATATTCACAACTATGATATAGCTTTTTCTATCTACTAAGGAAAAATTTTTGAATTTGTAAAATTGGTTTAAGAAGGATATTAAGAAAAGAACCTGTTCTGAAAAGATATAATAAAGCCTTTTGAAAAGTATTGCTTGATCTTGGGGTGTGCAAAAAAGTCGCAAAGTAAAGTTGTGGTGAAAAAGATAACTACTTCAACTTGTAAAATTGGTTTAGGAAGGACTTGTTCTGAAAAGATATAATAAAGCCTTTTGGAAAGTATTGCTTGGTGTTGGGGCACTCAAAAAGCTGTAAAGTAAATTTGTGGGTGAAAAGGATGGGTACTTCAACTTGTAAAAATGGGTTTAGGATGGACATTATGAAAAGAACTTGTTCTGAAATGCCCTTTGAAAAGTATTGCTGGGTGTTGGAGCATTCAAGAAGCAGTATAGTAAAGTTGTGGGTGAAAAGGATGGGTACTTCAACTTGTAAAATGAGTTTAGGAAGGACATTATGAAAAGAACTTGTTCTGAAATGCCCTTTGAAAAGTATTGCTTGGTGTTGGAGCATTCAAAAGCTGTAAAGTAAAGTTGTGGGTGAAATGGATGGGTTCTTCAAGTTGGTTTAGGAGGGACGTTAAAAAAATAACTTATTGTGAAATGCCCTTTGAAAAGTATTGCCTGGTGTTGGGGCACTCAAAAAGCTGTAAAGTAAATTTGTGGGTGAAAAGGATGGGTACTTCAACTTGTAAAAATGGGTTTAAGATGGACATTATGAAAAGAACTTATTGTGAAATGCCCTTTGAAAAGTATTGCTTGGTGTTGGAGCATTCAAAAAGGCAGTATAGTAAAGTTGTGGGTGAGAAGGATGGGTACTTCAACTTGTAAAATGGGTTTAGGATGGACATTAAGAAAATAACTTGTTCTTAAAAGATATAATAAAGCCTTAAAAGAAAAGATATAATAAAGCCTTAAAAAAGTATTAAAAAATGGAGAGGGGACTCTTTGGGGGCCCGGGGGCCTTTGGGGGCCCGGGGGGCCCTTGGGGGCCCGGGGGCCCTTGGGGCCGGGTGGTCCTTTGGGAGCCCCGGGGACCTTTGGGGGCGGGGGCTTCCTTCGGGGTTGGGGTAGGGGGATCGGAACCCTTTGGGGTTGGGGTAGGGGACCTCAAATCTTTTAAAGTGTCTCTAACTGTTTCGCCCAAATAATTCCCTAAAATGTCTAAAATGATTTCGCCCAAATAACCCTAAATGTGATTTCAGCGTATTCCTTTTGTTTTGACATCCCTGCGCTGTCATATTTTGAAATTCCTATGAAACCCTTTCCGCGTTAATCTCTTCATCTCTAAGATCAAAACATTCGCTCGGAGAAAATTCCCCTTTCATGACAAATCAATCAACCTTGAAATCATCTGTCAGACATTAATAAACTTCACCCGGAAACAATTCTCTTGGACGAACACCAAAGACATTAATAAACTTCGCCCAGAAACAATTCTCCTGGACGAACACCAAAGACATTAATAAACTTCGCCCGGAAACAATTTTCCTGGACGATCACCAATTTCTCAGAAATCCATTTCCCCTAGGGATTCCGTGCCCATATATGGTGCCCCCGTCGAACTGACAACACAGGTGTTCTCCCTAGGCACTCTATGCCCATATATGGTGCTACCACGTGGTCATGTCACGAGCTCATGACCCCTTTCTACTGACTACCGTATTTCCTCTGTCGGCACTTGCCTCTTATAGCTACTACACCCAAAAAGGGAAGTTAGGTTAATCCTAATGAAACAACTCTTTCTTCATAATATGCAGAATAATTGTAGGTAACATATTTTGCAGACATATCTGCTATACTTTGCCACCACCCCCCTAATGTGTAAGTACCTAATAATGGTTTCTAACCTACCCTAACATAACCAAGATACCAACTAAAATATTTAATTAAAATATACCTTATTGTCAGTGGCGTAATTTAATCAAAATCCTGGGGGGGGGCAAAGTTTGAGCCAATGTTCCCAAATCAAGTGAAAATGGTAGTGAAAAAGGAAAGATGAGCCATATAGTACTATAAAGGCAATGACATACTAAAAAAATTGACCTGTTTCCCTGGATGTTTGAATTAGGCAGGCATATCCTAGTTTTGACAATTTTTTTTCAGAAACTAAATTTCAGCTGGGGGAGGGACAAACTGAGGTCTGGAGTAGGCAGTTATCCCCCCGCCCTATCCATCTGAGGGGTACTCAGATTAAGAGCTTGAGTGTGGTGGCTATAAGAGATAAGTACCCCTCTGTCTATTTAAATGTTGTCGCTGTCACGCGTATTTGACGTTTCTAGACTCTTGAAATATTTGCCAAAATCATGTGCTAACATGCTCTCCAAGGGAGGATGTGTAGGGCAACGTGGATAAGGAGGATAAAAAATATGATTGAACAAATATTGCCATGATGTTCCTCCTTTGACAAGAGCTTAGCAACCGATTTTTGTCAGTTATATTTAGCAATTTTAAAATCTCAGGTAAGACCTTTGGACGTAACATTGATAATATGGTACCTCAACTTTGGTGCGAAAATTATGTAATGTACATGAGGATGCGTTGGGATTTAATATGAGTAAACCTAACAAAAGATATCTAGCCTGCTGTGGGCACTCTACCTTGTGTGTTGATGAATTGAACCTGAGGGAATGGTCTTTAGTTCAATAAAAGCATATACCTAACAAGGGAAAATATGGTGTCTGCTGCAGCTGTATATTTTTATTGTACCATGCAACACCCCTTAGACTGAATCAGGGTTGCCACCAAATGAACAAAAAAATCACTAGATTCCTGGAAAATAAATTACTAAATTAACACATAAATCACTAGATTATTGAATAGAAATAACTAGAAATCACTAGAATTACAATACTCTTTATATTTGTAATTAATAATTGGTTTGTTTCTTTACCATGTTCTATACAGGCTCACCTACAGGAAGGGGGAAAATTACCCCCTAGATGTGGAAAAATAGCTTTAGATTGACGTTTTGTTTTTTCTGAAGTAAAATTACTCTTGAGATTTCGAAAAATGCCTTAGTTGCATCTTTATGTAGAGAGTATAACAAAAGCAATGCTTCTTCCCTGTATTTTACGGAATTGCTATCATTGGCTTATACCCCGGTTACCGAAAATTGTTTATCGGCGATCCAAGCGAAATATTTGCTTTTTCTTTTTAATTTTTTCTTTGTCGATTCAAAACCTCAGTTTTTTCAAAGAATATAGAAATTTTCTTTTTACTCTAGTTGAGCTGGTATAATTACTGGGACACCAGCGACAATTTTGAACATGACCTTTTATATTTTCATGGAAAAAATTTATCCCACCCTTCACAAATTTCGATGAGCATTGGTCTTATTGCTTCTTTAATACAAAAAGAGGTATTTGTTAATTATACGGAACACACCCAAGAAGTAAAGTTACATACTAAAAATAACTTTAGCGTAACGAGCGAGCTATTGACGAGGGGGTGAGCCCCCTCATATATGTAATAATTTCTGCACGTTTTAAGCTTTAATGTTGCTAATTACTTTCAGTTGAAAAAACTTGTTTCTTTTTATTTAATTTCTGATTGTTTTTTTAAATAATACTGGGAAATCCGGCACCCCCTTCATGGAAAATTCTCTTTCCCCATGAAAAATTACTCCATGGAAAGATCCTCCGACGTAACCCCCTCTCCCACCCCCACCAGAAAAAATACCCCCTGAAAACGTCAGTATACTTCCCAATAACCAATACTATATGTAAATAATGAGCAAAGTTCATAACTTGCAGCCCTTCCCCAGGGGACTGTGGGGGATTAAGTCATCCTCAAAGACATAGTTATTAGATTTTTTGACTATTCTAAACGAAATGGCTATCTCAAAATTTTGAACGGGCGACTTTAGGAAAAAATGAGCGTGGGAGGGGGCCTAGTTGCCCTCCGATTTTGTTGGTCACTTGAAAGGGGCACTAGAACTTTAATTTCCGTTTGAATGAGCCATCTCGCAATATACTAGGACCTCTGGGTCGATACGATCACCCCTGGAAAAAAACAAACAAACAAATAAACACTAATCCGTGATCTTTTTCTGGCAAAAAAATACAAAATTCCGCATTTTTGCAGATAGGAGCTTGAAAGCTCCACAGCAGGGTTCTGAATCTGATGGTCTGATTTTCATTAAGATTCTATGACTTTTAAGGATTGTTTTCCCCTTTTTTCGAAAATAAGGCAAATGTTCTCAGGCTTGTAAGTTTTGATGGGCAAGACTAAACTTTATGAAACTTATATTTTTGAAATCAGCATAAAAATCGGTTTCCTTTTATGTATCTATTGGTGTCATAGTTTCATTTCTAGAGTTTCTGTTACTATTGAGCCAGTTCACTCCTTACTTACAGTTCGTTAACACGAACTGTTTGATACCGACATATGGTGGGAAATCGGAAGTTTCAATGGCGGCATACTTGCATAAATTCTAATCTGGAACATATTAGGAGCTAGTATTGGTTATTGGGAGGTATAGAGACGTTTTCAAGGGGAATTTTTCTGGTGGGGGTCAGGGGTTACGTGAGGGGATGTTTCCATGGGGGAAGGGACATTGGTATGAAGGGGGCACCGGATTTCCCAGCATAATTAAAAACAAAAACGATCAGAAATTAAAAAAAAGTTTTCAACTGAAAAACGTTTCAACTGAAAGTTTTCAACATCAAAACTAAAAACGGACAGAAACTATTACGTATATGATTGGGTTCGTCCCCTAGTCAATACCACGCTCTTTAGTTTTTTAGTACTTTCATAAGAGCTATTTATTCTAATTAACGGCCTTTGTGATAACGGGGTTAAACGTAATAAAAATATACGAATATAGAAGTTCGTGACGTAAGTTAATTCGTAAGTTACGTTTATTTATTACTAATTAAAACGTTCGTAAATAAAATTAAACAACTTTCGAGAAAGCCATTTAGCCAAAAAAAAGTCAAATTAATATGCAAATTTCGTTTTAATTATTCATGTACGGTGAGCCAAAATCAAAACCTGCATTAATTTTAAACCACTCAGAAATTAAATAAAATAGTTAGCAAAAATAATAAAAATTAAATAATTAGCGTAAAGAGCGAGGCGTTGAGGAAGGGACAGCCCCTTTCATATACGGAATAATTTCTGTTCGTTTTAAGTTTTAATGTTGCTCCTTACTTTCAGTTAAAAAAAACTTCTTTTTTATTTAATTCAAATAAAAATCTACATAAAGTAGCCAGCATCAAAATCGTGATTAGCTTTGAATTGAGCGTTGAAACATCTCTCCGTGGTGTTGCAGCTGCTTGTTAGTTCCTGTAGCGTCGAGTGCGGCGGGCCGGGGGGCACCTGCCCTCTAAATTTTTTAAATTTTTAAATTTTTAATTTTTAGATTTTAAATTTTAAATTTTTAAATTTTGGGAGTATTTTATTGAGAAACTCCCTTTTTTTTATATTTTCTTTGACAAATTGAAAAAATAACAAATTCCCCCCTTCTAGATATTAAAATCAGATTTGTCCCCCAATAAATTTTTGTGAATTGGTGTCTCTAGCCTAGCTTAGAATTAGCTTAGCTACTAGAAATAGCCTAGTTCGGTTAATCACCAGACGATTTATGAAAAATATTAAGGTGACTGGAAGACGAGTATAAGAGAGGGGGGGTGCAAACCATAGGTTTAAGGTTTTCCACGATGTAGATTATGAAGGTGCCCTTTTAATTCTCCTCATCCTTTCTACTGCAGAAATAGGGCCCAAAGCGTGCTTTTGGGGTCAAATGGCACTTAAATGATAGCTTTATCAAGTCAATTTTATAAATACTGATATAAAAATTAAATTTAAAATGAGCCATTAAACAGCTCTGTATGATGCTTCAGTGCGTCCTCCAGAGCACTTGCATCTCGGTCCGGCTTTGTATAATGGTTGAGATAGGGAATGATCATGCTGTATTATATTTATATACAGTGCTATGGGTTGTGGTTCGCTCTTTACTAGGTTGTAGCTAATGCTTCAACCATGATAAGTAGTTCATTGCAAATTCTCCCCAGAAACTAGTTAACATTGAAATCTGTGAAATCTAATAGATGGTAGAATTTTTAAAAACCTAGTAAATATAAGCAATAGCTTTTAATTGAGCCACTAAACATGTATCTACGATGGTGTCGTAGCCTGCTAATGTTTCAATAGCTTACTGATGAGTAGAGGATTTATGAAACTTACTAAGGGGACTGGGAGGGGGAATGTAAAAGCATCAGTGCTTCCAATGCAAAAAAAAAAAGTAATTTTCGCTCTTGTTCAGGATGGAGGACGGTAATTCTCGTAAAAGGGGTTTCAACTCTGACGACTCCACTGGTGCACTTTTTATTTCGACCCTCCACAATTGTTGATGGGTCTCGTCAGGAGCGTAATTTGTTATGTGGTAAGGGGGGCGACTGCCCCCAGACCTCAGTTTACTCTCCAGCTGAAATTTAATGTCTTCAAAAATCTTGTCTAAACTAAGATAGGCTTACATAATTCAAGCATCCACTGAAACTGATAAATTTTCTTTACTATATCTTTGCCGTAATCGCTCACCGGCCACAATACTGTAGCTCATTGGCTACTATATGGCTAATTTTTCATTTTTCACTTGGTTGTTTTCACTTCACTTGGAAAAATCAGCTCCAACTTTGCCTCCTCCCAGGCTTTTGTCGAAATTACACCCCTGGGCTTAATGCTTTTTTTCAAAATTCCTGTGAATTTTGTTTTCACAATAACATTTTACTATTAAAATTAATTCAAATAATAGTCACGACTCATCAATCAGTTGCAAATGACTATTTTTCCTCACAAGGCAGAATTCTGAATAAGCAGCCAGCAGTTGAAAACCATAGACGCATTAATTCATAAGAGGCTACGGACTGTGTGTTTTGGCAAGCTCCCTGTACTTTTTTTTAAAACCACCGGCAAACCTAAGGTTTCCTTCCAAGTGTTGCTCCTTCCAGGAACAGAGAAACGTTGTGTGTTTATTTCTGATACACTGATTGATTCCACCATTGTTGCCACCATTCTTGCTGAACGCTTGGTGGCTCTTTACTTGCTTTTTCAACATTATCTGGTATTTATTCAGATAATAAATCTCCGATAAAGCCTTAAAGGAGGAACCCATCTTATTTAAAGAAAACGTTCGAAATGTATTCTTTAATTTTGGGTACGATGACGTAATACCCCT
The DNA here is from genome assembly GCA_027921565.1 of Artemia sinica. Lineage (NCBI taxonomy): Eukaryota > Metazoa > Arthropoda > Branchiopoda > Anostraca > Artemiidae > Artemia > Artemia sinica. The sequence goes on along the minus strand of CM051274.1, from coordinate 28,114,455 downwards.
TCTGAAGAATCTCAGTTTATTTCATTCTCAACGCAAGTCTTAGCAAGTTTGATTTTTGGCTCCTTGTCTAAATGTTTGCTTTCTTCTGCTACCTTCTCCATCATGTGTATTCAGTCCAGGGTTGCCACCCCTAGTGATTTATCACTATTTCTAGTCATTTTTTATGTTGCCTAGTGATTTTCTTCTAGCTAGTGATTTTTGCTCTAAAACTAGTGATTCTTTCCTAAACCTAGTGATTTTTCAAAATATAGCGCGTAGATTCATGATTCAATCGAATAAATCATGCAAATAGCTAATTAATAAAAAAACGCAAAATAGTGATTCACTATTATGTAAACATTGGGCAAAATTCATAACTTGCACCCCTTGCCTCGGGAACTGTGGGGGACTAAATCATCCTCAAAGACATAGTTATGATATTTTTCGACCATGCTGAACAAAATGGCTATCTCAAAATTTTGATCGGGTGACTTTTGGAAAAAAATAGTGTGGGAGTGGGCCTATTTGCCCTCCATTTTTTTGGTTACTTAAAAAGGGCACGATAACTTTTAATTTCCGTTTGAATGAACACTCCCGGAATATTCTAGGACCACTGGGTCGATACGATCATCCCTGGGGAAAAAACACAAAAAAAACAAACAAATAAACACGCATCCGTGATCTTCCTTCTGGCAAAAAGTACAAGCTTCTATATTTTTGCAGATAGGAGCTTGAAACCTCTATAGTAGGGTTGTCTGATACACTGAATCTGATGGTGTGATTTTCATTAAGGTTCTATGACTTCTAGGGGCTGTTTCCCCCTTTTTTGCAAATAAAATTTCAGTTTTTTGGAGTTTAGGGGGACTAAAAGGTAGCTAGGTTAGATTACGTATTCAATATATGCTATGCTTTACCCCCAACCCCTAATTTGTAAATATATAGCCCAAATTTTTTCATAAACTATTATATTTGCATTCTATGTTGTTTTATTTCATTAGCATTAACCAAACTTCACTTCTCGCATGTGTCCTGGATTTTAGAACATTACCAAATTGGATAAAAGTATACCTACATCTTAAACTCGTTTAATCTCCTTCAGGTTTCTAAAATATGCATGTATTTCATAGATAATTGATTTTTTTTTTTTTATTACAACCCCTAAGAGATGCCAAAGATAGTATAACCCATATGCTCTTTATGTGAGAAATTTAACATTTTCTTAAGGGAAAGTTTAAAAGAGATACGAAGTTATTGTCTCAAATTGTCTGCGGTTAGAAGACAAGCGACAGTGAGAATCCATATATAGAAGCCTGCCGCGTGCTGGGGCCCGGTACTATATATATATATATATATATATATATATATATATATATATATATATATATATATATATATATATATATATATATATATATATATATATAATTTCTTAAACCACATTGGCCTGACATCACATAAAGAAATAGAAACGAGCAAAAATGGTTTTTTTTTAGGCCAAATGAAATACTGAAAAAACAAAGCGAATATTTCGAGAGGACAAACGCCTCTCTTCTTCAGCGAACCTTGAACCACTTTCCCAGTCATCTAATCAAACACGTGAACAACCCCTTAGGTCTCAAAGGGTGTCTGCAAGAAATACATTAATTAAAATCCGAAATCAAATGACATAGTTCTCCAACTTATTTAATTGCTGGTTCGTTTTGTTTTTGAGTGAACGAATTGCTTCCTTTTCTTTGTCAGTTGTTCGCTAGTATCCGTCGATGGCAGTTCATATTTTTTTGGATTTTGTGCAAATCGCGGATATTGGCGAATAACTCGTTTTTATGGTTGTTAGGTATTTGGTTTTAAATCTTTTAATTTTTGGCTTTTATTGAATTTTATTCATCTTTTGAGTTTTTGGTTTTTTCTTTGGTTTTTTGGTTGTTTTAACATTGACTTTCCGCGTTTGTTTTTTGTTGTTTTTTTTTCTTCGGCACTTTCCTTGGATACATTATTTCGTTTCGCGCTGAAGAAGAGAGGCGTTTGTCCTCTCGAAATATTCGCTTTGTTTTTTCAGTATTTTCATTTGGCCTATAAAACCCCATTTTTGCTCGTTTTTCTTTCTTTATGATATATATATATATATATATATATATATATATATATATATATATATATAATATATATATATATTATATATATATATATATATATATATATACTATATATATATAATATATATATATATATATATATATTATATATATATATATATATATATATATATATATATATATATATATATATATATATATATATATATATATATATATATATATATATATATATATATATATATATATATATATATATATATATTATATAGGCTACATGTTTGCTACCACTATTCAATAAAACTTCTTAAAATTCCACTATAGGTTCTAAAATAGGCTAAAATATTGTTAAGCAGTCTTATATATTCCATTTTCCACCGTTATTTCATCATTTTTTCCCTGCCTATCGGCATGGACAAGGAAATAAAGTATTTTCAGGTTTGTTTCCTTTGTTTCGTTTTAGGATGACACCGATGTTCCTGACCGGGTTTTGAACGTTAGCTTCTCGGTACGAGCACCCGACGGTGATTCCTTTTTTAGTCAACAATATCTACAAGAAAAAATCTATCTGAGTCGATCAACTCTCGCCAAACTTGCAACTGTGAAGGTAATTACCTCTAACAAACCACTCACTATGGAATTATATTGATTAAGACAAGAAAACCTAATTTGGAGAAGTTAGGCTGTCATGTTGTTTTTTGGAGAAAATTTCATCTCCAAAGCTAATTCATAGTAAATCATTTCGTGATTACAAAGATGTTAAGAAGTGCATTTCTCTATAAGGTTTGTATGAAGTAGTAAGCTGGATAAAATTACCACGATTAAATGTGGAATTCATAAAATATCGCTCGAGTTTTGTCGTTAAAATTCCGAATGATTGATAATACGACAATGAGATAAAAGTAAGGGAAGTAGAGAAGGTATTTAAGTATGAGCTAAGGGGGTGTGAAAAGTATGTCATGGATAAAATTGCCGAGGATCTGGAAGGTGCACCCAGACGGTATAATAGAAGGTATAGTACTGGCATGTTGAGAAATTAAAAGGAAGTATTTGACCCAGTTCAACATCGGAACGTCACCTCTGTTAGTGACAAGGGAAGCGTTAAAGATAGATAGGTTGAACATTTTGATAATGTGCTAAACCGTAATAAAAGATGTAGGAAATGAGAAAACAATGAAAAATCCTTCAATAATTTGGAAGTGAACGAAGTTTTTTTTTTGCGAGGAGGAATTAGAGAGACAAAATTAAAAGGATTGAAAATTGTGAAGCCTCAGTGACAGCTGGGTAAAGCAATTTTGGAAATATGGTAGTTGCGAAATTAGATATAGATTACTGAAAATATAAACGTGATTTTTGACAAGGTGAAGTACAAGGACAACTTTAATCCTTTTTACGAAAGGTGATGAGAGGGAGAGTGGTAATTGCGGGGCAAATGGCTTGATTTCTGCAGGAGGCAAATTACTTAACATGGTGATATTCATTAGACTAAGAGATGCTGTAGATTTAGTTTTAACGAAAAAACACTGCTATTATAAATTGGGGGGGAAAATGTGATTTAATTGGATCTAATTGCTTGTGCCAAATATATTTCCCCTTTTTCCAAGTTTGCAAGAAATAATTATCATGAAACAATTATTGTTTTTGTCTGTGTAACCTGTAATTGCACGAAACAGCTCATAACAAAGGAGTGAAAATTGCGGTTTTTGCCATTTTTATTCCTCACAAAGTACGACCGGACAAAATCACCACCGCTTTCACATTTAGACATCCCGAGAAAAAATAAATTATACAGAAAAGTGAAAAGTGACTGTTTTAAAGGATAATGAATTTTAGAAAAAAAACTAATTTTCACTCTTAATCTAGTAATGGCTCCTCCAATTTGGCCTAAACATGAAGATAAGACGCAATCGATACCCCTGAGTTCTTTTGCACTAATCTCATTTTCTGTCAAAATCAATACTTATAAATTTGTATATATATATATATATATATATATATATATATATATATATATATATATATATATATATATATATATATATATTATATATATATATATATATATATATATATATATATATATATATATATATATATATATATATATATATATATATCTTTAAACGAGCAATAATTATATATTTATTTTTTATGCATGTATGTATATTGTTTTTTCGAAAACCGCTCTATTTTTTATTATTATTTTTTTTTTTTGAAAATTTCTATCCTGAAATTTTCTGGCCTGAAAAAAAAAGAAATAGATAGGTTACGAGTTTAATAAAATCCGTTTAGAGCCATAATTTTGGGAAAAAATCATTCGCCCCCCCCCCAGGAGTGGTCGTTTCGTTTTTAGTATCTATGACGCATGCAAAATTACACAAGAAACATAGCTAAGTATAAAATACCAAGTGTAATGAGTCTATTTATAAAAGTCTTTTTCAGCAGTTTCATAATAATTAGAGAAAAAAGAAAACGTAAATTTACATTTGGTCATAATGAACAAAATGGATCAAATGAGACAAGACCAAGAGGACGACCTGAGAAATGCAAATCCACAATGGACGAAATGAACAACCTAAACCACCAGATGTGACAAGACCAATCTAAGCAGCTAAGGCAAAGGCCATTGAAAAATATCTGAAGTAATGATAAACAAAAATTAAGAACAAAAGAAATAATCAACATAGACCATCAAATATGGGAAGACCAATCCGAGCAGCTAAATTAAAGAGCATTGAAGAAATGTCTGAAATAATAATAAACGAATTGAAGAACAAAGAAATATGTGCATTGAAAATAGAAATAAAATTTGAGTGAAATAAATTCTTGAACTGATGGATCTTTCAAAAACTAATATCATTATATATCAAATATTCAATTTGATGTTATTCATACTTTCCAAGACTGTTCAAGACGCATATAGTTTTCAGTAAAGCGCCAATGACGCAGTAGGTTTTAAACTTTTACAGTGAGAGAAGTTGGCGATATCCAAACTCTTGTTTGTAGTGATTTTTGTTCGTTTCAAGCTTGATTTGCATATTCAATTTAAGTTTCACTTGTTTTAAGATTTATTTAGTCATTTACATTCATATCTATTGTATGTTTGTTTGCGTTGATTATGTGTTTAATTTCTGTTCGTTTTAAGTTGCATTTATACTTCAATAGCAATTTTTTTTTTTCGTTTTAAGCTTGATTTTCATATTCAATCTAAGCATTACTCACTTTAAGATCTGTATATTCATTTATATTATTACTTGTTGCATGTTTTTTCCTATGATTGTCTATTTAATTTCTGTTAGTTTTGGATTTCATTTATTCTTTAATAGTAATTTCTTGTCGTTTTGAGTTTAAATTTTCACAGGTATTTTTATCTGCTGAGCTTAAGTTTAAAGTGGGCTTAAGTTTAGCTCTGGGGGCATATAAGGTTTTTATGAGGTTTTGAAGGCGTTGTCGTAGAAACTTCAAAACAGGCTCATTCGATTGGAAATTCAAAGAGCTAGTTCCCTTTTTAATAGTCGAAAGTTATTGGAGGGCAACTGCCCCCCCCCCCCACACACACTCATCATTTCCCCAAACACATTCAATAAAAATTTTGAGATAGCCATTTTGTTCAGCGTAGTTGATTTCAAGATAGAAAATATGTTTTTGAGGAGGACACTCCCCCACAACTGTCAGGGCAAGGCTTGTAAGTTATACCCTGGGGGCATATAAGGTTTTTATAGAAGACAGTGTCGTAGAAACTTCAAAAAAGGCTCATTGGATTGGAAATTCAAAGGGCTAGGGCCCTTTTTAATAGTCGAAAGTGATTTGAGGGCAATTAACCCCCCTCTCACGCCCACCTTTTTCCCAAACACATCCAATCAAAATTTTGAGACAGCAATTTTATTAAACGTAGTTTTAAGTTCTGGAAATTAGGTCTTTGAGGATGACAACTCAAAATCAAATCAAACTTAAAAAAAGTCAAATCTTCATCAAAGTACCAAACTGGTATCAAAGCAACAATATCAAAGTGAAAAGGTTTGTCCCCGTTGAAATGAGCCCCCTTTGAAGTTTATACGATGACCCCTTCTATATGAATTGCCAAGGCCATATCCAGGGGGGGGTTTACCCGGTTTTAACCCCCCACCCCCGAAATTTTTGACCGAGTCAAAAATTAGTCTAAAAAATACCTGAAAAGACAAAACTACGGGATGTTATACAAAGTCCACGGGAAAAAATCGAGTAACCCCCCCCCCCTTCCGAACAAAAATCCTGGATCCACTCTTGTGAATTACGTCCGGGAAAAAAATAAATGGAGTGAGGGGGGAGGCTAGCTCCTCTCCGATCACTTTTACTCTTAAAAAGTGAATTACAACTTTCAATTTTCAATCAAATGAGCCCTCTATTAAGTTTATACGAGCATCCCTTCTATAACAACCATATATGCCCCCAGGGTATAGCTTACAACGCCTACCCACGGGTCCTGGAGGGCTGTGTCGACACCGGAGTTTTTTGTTATCTGAACTTCGAACCCCAGAGCATTACTTACAACGCCTTCCTCCGGGCCATGGGCGGTTGTGTCGACACAGAAGTTTTTTCTGATCTGACCTTTGAATTTATTTTTAATGAAATGGCTATTTTAAAGTTTTTATCGGATAGGCTTGGGAAAAAAGGGTGGGGGGAGGGCTAGTTGCCCTCGGATATCTTTTGACTCTTAAAAAGGGAACTAGAACTTTCAGTTTCCAATCCACTGAACCCTCTCTGAAGTTTATATGAGCATCCCTTTCATAAGAACCATACACGCCCCCAGGATAACACTTACAACGCCGACCCCCTGGGCCTTGGGGGTTGTGTTGACACCGGAGTTTTTGTTATCTAATTTTTGACCAATTTAAAAAAAAAACTAGCTATCTCAAAATTTGTAGCGGATGGGTTTGGGGAAAAAGGGCATGGGGGGGGGGACTAGCTGCCCTTAAATCTCTTGACTCTTAAAAAGTGAACTCGAACTTTCAATTTCCAATCAAATGAGCCCTCTATGAAGTTTATACGAGCATCCCTTTCATAAGAACCATACATGCCCTTAGAGCATAACTTAAAACACCTTCTCCCGGGCCCTGGGGGGTTGTATTGACACCGGAGTTTTTCTTATCTGACCTTTGAACTATTTTATTTTTAACGAAATGTTTATCTCAAAATTTTCATTAGATCGGTTCGGAAAAAGAAGGCGTCGGGGGGGGGGGGGCTAGTTGCCCTCTGGTCTCTTTTGACTATTGTAAAATGAACTCGAACTTTCAATTTCCAATCAAATGAGCCCTCTCTGAAGTTTATACGAGTATCCCTTTCATAAGAACCATCTATGCCCCAGGACCTAACTTACAATGCCCGCCCCCGTGCCCTGGAGGGTTGTGTCGACACCTGAGTTTTGTTATCTGGCTTTTGAATAATTTTTAATTTAATTGCTATCTCAAAATTTGTATCGGATGCAGTCAGGAAAAAGGGCGTGAGGGGGGGGGGCAGTTGCCTCCCAATCTCTTTTGACTCTCAAAAACTGAACTAGAACTTTCATTTTCCAATCAAATTAGCCCTCTCTGAAGGTTTCACGAGCATCCCTTCCATAAGAACCATATATTCCCCCAGGGCATAACTTAAAGCGTCTGCCTTCGGGCCCGGGGGGGGGGGGGCTGTGTCGATCCCGGAGTTTTCGTTATATGGTCTTTGAAATATTTTTTAAAAAACGGCTATCTCAAAGTTCTTATCAGATGGGTTTTAGAAAACAATGGCGTGGAGGGGGGGACTAGTTGCCCTCCAATCTCTTTTGACTCTAAGAAAATGAACTAAAACTTTCAGTTTCCAATCAAATGAGCCCTCTTTGAAGTTAATACGGGCATCACTTCCATAAGAACCATATATGCCCCCAGGGCACAAATTACAACGCCTGCCCCCGGGCCCTGGTTGGTTGTGTCGACACCGGAGTTTTTGTTATATGATCTTTGAACTATTTTTAACAAAATAGCTATCTAAAAATTTTTATCGGATGCATTTGGGAAAAAAGGGCGTGAGGAGGGTGGGGGTGGGTTACCGTCCAATATCTTTTGACGCTTAAAAAGTGAACTAGAACTTTCAATTTCCAATCAACTAAGCCCTCTCTGAAGTTTATACGAGCATTCTTTCCATAAGAACCCATATATACCCCCAGGGCATAACTAATAATCATTGCCCTGAAGACCTTGAGGGGGGGGGGGGGAGTGTCATGCTCATAGATATAATTTACAGAACTTTCAACTTCATTGAACAAAATGGCTATCTCAAATTTTGATTGGATGTGTTTGGGGAAATGGTGGGTGTGGAAGATGTGTTAGTATTCCAATCACTTTCGACTATAAAAAAGGGCACTAGCCATTTAAATTTCCATTCGAATGAGCCCTTTTTGAAGTTTCTACTACAACACTTTCTATAAAACCTTGTATGCCCCCAGGGTATAACCTACAACCCTTGCCCTGAGGGTTGTAGGGGGTGTTGTCATCCTCAAAAACCTAATTTCCAGAACTGTCAACCACGTTGAATAAAATGGCTATCTATAAACACATTATATGCCCCCAGGGCACAACTTACAACCTTAGCCCTGAGGGCTGTGGGGGAGGGCTGTCATCCTGAAAGACCTAATTTCTAGAATCTCAAAATTTTTATTGAATGTGTATGGGGAAAAGGTTAGCGTGAGAAGGGGGTTAATTGCCCTCCAATCACTTTCGACTATAAAAAAGGCACTGGTCCTTTGAATTTCCAATCGAATGAGCCCTTTCTGAAGTTTCTACGACAACGCTTTTTATAAAAAGCTTATATGCCCCGAGGGCATGACATACAACCCTTGCTCTGAGGGCTGTGGGGGAGTGTCCTCCCCAAAAGCATAAATGCTATCTGGAAATCATCTACGTAAAACAAAATGGCTATCTCAATATTTTGATTGGATGTGTTTGGGGAAATGATGGGCGTGGAAGGGGTGCTCGTTACCTTCCAATCACTTTTGACCCGAAAAAGGGCACTAGAACTCTTGATTTCCAATCAAATGAGCCCCCTTTGAAGTATTTACGACCACCCCTTCCATATGAAGTGCCTCTGGGGGAAAAATAATAAAACATTGGAGCCGTATGGCCTTTACTATAGTCAACGCTATAGCGTTGCCTCTGATTTACTTCCAGTGAATCACTTGTCAATTTTCGACAGCATATGTCGAGGGGGTTGTTAATTTTGTTCGTTCACAGAGCTCTATTTTGCTTTTGATCTATACTTATGTTTAAATTACTTGATATGCCGATTGTTTTTCTTCCTTGTTTTACCCACAATAGCGCTATAATAGAGTTTAAAATGTTGATGTTCGTTCGCTACTTTTGGGCTAGTGACAATATCACAATACCGGTTTCTGATGTCTGCTATACATTCTGCCAGAAACCAGGCAATCGTGATTTAAACTATTCCCGAGCTCCAAGAGAGGATACTGGCGTTAGCCGGATCCAATTCAGGAGCTCTTCAAAAATTGTTAAGGATTATTTGATTGATGAAAAATTGTTAGTTTTCCTTCCGTTTCTTCAATATAAGTATAGACTTGTCCTAGCTTTATACTTTTTCTCAAAAAATATTTCTATGAGAAAAGGACCTTACACAACAATTTATTTATTCAAATTAAATCATTTTATTTACATTATCGAACATTTAATTTATTTATAAAATCTTTATTACAAACTTACAAAATAATCAAAATTTTTTTTTAATATATTGTATAGCAAGTAAATAAACCTGTCAAAATTTTAACTGCGAATCGTTTTCCTTATCATGTTTGAGGTCCTTATCATGAGGTTCTTATCATGTTTGAAGTGAATATCCCCTATTATTTAAATTAAAACTAACTTGTCATTGCAGCTATTAAAATCTATCCTCATTCTAAATAAAACCTAGGAGGGGAGGGGCCCTACTAAAATATATAATTTTTAAAATTTAAGAGACAAAATGTTTGTTTTGTCAATATTTATGTCAATTTAGTTTATTTTCTCTACAGAAATACGAAGGAAATGAGCATTTTTAACGGATATACAAATAAATATTTTCGGAATCCAGGGGAGCTGTTTGACCCCCCTCACCCTTTCGAGCCACTGAGAGCAGTGGTTTGCTTAATTCATTCTACCTAATGTTAAGTAGAATGAAACGTCTTTCTAATGGAAAAAAGGGTGAAGCTTGTTCCTCTGATGGAGTATAGTTAAAAACAATTTAATTTTATAAAATTAATCAGAGGCAACACAATAGTAAAGGTCATACGGCTCCAATGTTTTATTATTTATATATTATTATTTTTTTCCCAGAGGCACTTCATATGTAAGGGGTCGTCGTAGAAACTTCAAAGGGGGCTCATTCAATTGGAAATCGAGAGTTCTAGTGCCCTTTTTAATAGTCGAAAATGATTGGAGGGCAACTAGCCCCCCCCCCCCCCCACGCCCATCATTTCCCCAAAAACATCCAATCAAAATTTTGAGATAGCAATTTTGTTCAGCCTAGTTGATTCAGAATCAGAATCAGAATCATTTTAATGAAAACAGCTGTCATAGACACATTAAAGAAATGCACTAAAAGGCGCTGTTTTTTACATGAAAACTTTTTACATGAAAACACTTTTCTACATTTTATTAAAAGCACTTGTAAAAAAAGGAACAAAGGAGTTACTAAGTCTGTTTGTGCGGCACGAGACGGGCATAAGTTTGCTTTTGCTTCTTTTGATTCCCAGATAGAAAATATATTTTTGAGGAGGACACTCCCCCACAACCCTAAGGGCAAGGGTTTTAAGTTAATCTCTGGGGTCCATATAAGGTTTTTTATAGAAGGTGTTGTCGTAGAAACTTCAAAACAGGCTCATTCGATTGAAAATTCAAAGAGCTAGTGCCCTTTTTAATAGTTGAAAGTTACTGGAGGCAACTAGCCCCCCCCCCCCCACACACTCATCATTTCCCCAAACACATTCAATAAAAATTTTGAGATAGCCATTTGTTCAGCGTAGTTGATTTCAAGATAGAAAATATGTTTTTGAGAAGGACACTCCCCCACAACCGTCAGGGCAAGGCTTGTAAGTTATACCCTGGGGCATATAAGGTTTTTATAGAAGACGGTGTCGTAGAAACTTCAAAAAAGGCTCATTGGATTGGAAATTCAAAGGGCTAGGACACTTTTTAATAGTCGAAAGTGATTTGAGGGCAATTAACCCCCCTCTCACGCCCACCTTTTTCCCAAACACATCCAATCAAAATTTTGAGACAGCAATTTTATTAAACGTAGTTTTAAGTTCTGGAAATTAGGTCTTTGAGGATGACAACTCCCCCACAGCCCTCAGGGCAAGGGTTGTAAGTTATGCCCTTGGGGCATATAAGGTTTTGTATAGACAACGTTGTCGTAGAAACTTCAGAAAGGGCTCATTCGACTGGAAATTTGAATGGCTAGTTCCCTTTTTGCCACGGGGCTCATTTGATGGAAATCAAAGAGTTCTAGTGCCCTTTTTAAGGGTCGAAAGTGATTCTAAGGCAACTGACACCCCTTCCACTCCCACCATTTCTCCAAACACATCCAATCAAAATATTGGTATAGCCATTTTGTTCAACGTAGTTGAAATTTCTGGAAATTATGTGTTTGAGCAGGATACTCCCCCCCCCCCCCCACAGTCTTTAGGGGAAAGGGTTATAAGTTATGCCCTGGGGGCATGTATGGTTTCTTATGGAAGGAATGCTCGTATAAACTTCAGAGAGGGCTCATTTGATTGGAAATTGAAAGTTCTAGTTCACTTTTTAAGCGTCAAAAGATATTGGAGGGTTACCAGCTTCCCCCCAAACCTTTTTTTCCGAAATGCAACCGATAAAAATTTTAAGATAGCTATTTTGTTAAAAATAGTTCAAAGATCATATAACAAAAATTCCGGTATTGACACAACCCACCAGGACCCGGGAGCAGGCGTTGTAAGTTATGCCCTGGGGGCATATATGGGTCTTATGGAAGGGATGCTCGTATTAACTTCAAAGAGAGATCATTTGATTGGAAATTGAAAGTTCTAGTTCACTTTTTAAAAGTCAAAAGAGATTTGAGGGCACCAAGCCCCCCCCCCTCCACGCCCTTTTTTCCTCAAACCCATCCGATAAGAACTTTGAGATAGCTTTTTTTTTTAAATAGTTCAAAGACCATATAACGAAAACTCAGGGGTCAATACAGCCCCCCAGGGCATAGGACAGGTGTTGTAAGTTATGCCCTTGGGGAATATATCGTTCTTATTGAAGGGATGCTCGTAAAAAATTCAGAGATGGGCTCATTTGATTGGAAATTGAGAGTTCTAGTTAAGTGTTTTCGAGTCAAAAGAGATTGGAAAGCAGCTAGCCCCCCCCCCACGCCCCCTTTTCCCCAAATGCATCCAATAAAAATTTTGAGATGGGCATTAAGTTATAAATTTCTCAAAAGTCAGATAACAAAAGCTCAGGTGTCATCACAACCCCCCAGGGCCCGGGGGCCGGCGCTGTAAGTTATGCCCTGGGGCATATATTGTTCGTATGAAAAGGATGCTCACATAAACTTCAGAGAGGGCTCATTTGATTGGATATTGAAAGTTCGAGCTCACTTTTTAATAGTCAAAAGAGATCCGAGGGCAGCTATCCCCCAACCCATCTGATGAATATTTTGAGATAGACATCTTGTTAAAAATTGTTCAAAGGTCGGTTAAGAAAAAATCCGGTGTCAATAGAACCCCCCAGGGCACAGGCGAAGGCGTTCTAAGTCATGCTCTAAGGACATGTATGGTTCTTATGAAAGGGATGCTCGTATAAACTTCATAGTGGGCTCATTCGATTGGAAATTGAAAGTTCTAGTTCACTTTTTAAGAGTCAAGAGAGTTAGACTAGCCCCCTCCCCCACGCTCTTTTTTCCCCAAACCCATCCTCTACAAATTTTGAGATAGCCAGTGTTTTGGAAATTGTTCAAAAATTAGATAACGAAAACACTCCCTCCCCTCCCCCCAGAGCCGGGGGGATAGGCGTTGTAAGTGTTGTTCTGGGGGCGTATATGCTTCTTATGAAAGAGATGTTCATATAAACTTCAGAGGGGGCTCATTTGATTGGAAATTGAAAGTTCTAGTTCAATTTTTATGAGTCAAAAGATATCCGAGGGCAACTAGCCCCCCCACACACCCTTTTTTCCTCAAGCCCATCTGATAAAGTTTGTATAACAGCCATTTCATTAAAAATAGTTCAAAGGTCAGATAAGAAAAATTCCTGTGTCGACGGAACCCGCCAGGGCCCGGAGGCAGGCGTTATGAGTAATGCTCTAGGGGCATATATAGTTCTTATGGAAGAGATGCTCGCATAAACTTTGGAGAGGGCTCATTTGATTTGTAATTGAAAGTTCTTGTTCACTTTTTAAGAGTCAAAAGAAACCGGAGGCAACTAGCCCCCCCTAATCCACACCCTAAATGCATCAGATAAAAATTTCGAGAGAGACATTTTGTTAAAAATAGTTCAAAGTTCTGATAACAAAAACTCAGGTGTCGACACAGTCCCCCAGGGCCCGGGGGTAGGCGTTGTAGGTCATATATGGTTGTTATTTAAGGGATGCTCGTATAAAGTTTTTAGAGGGCTCATTTGATTGGAAATTGAAAGTTGTAATTCACTTTTTAGGAGTCAAATGTGATTGGAGGGCAGCTATCCTCCCCCCACACTCCATTTATTATTTTTCCAGAGGCGCTTCATATAGAAGGGGTGGTCGTATAAACTTCAAAAGGGGCTCATTCGATTGGAAATCGAGAGTCCTAGTGCCCTTTTTAGTCAAAAGTGATCAGAGGGCAACTGGCCCCCTAAGCCCTTTTTCCCCAAATACATCTGATAAATAATTTGAGGTAGCCATTTTGTTAAAAATAGTTGAAAGATCAGATAACAAAAACACCTTTACGTATGGCCATTTCGTTAAAAATAGTTCAAAAATCAGATAAGAAAAACTCCTGTGTCAACACCCCCCCCCCCTTGGCCAGGGAAGGCGTTGTAAGTATTGTTCTGGGGGCATATATGGTATTTATGGAAGGTATGCTCGTATAAACTTCATAGAGGATTCATTTGAATGGAAATTAAAAGTTGTAGTTCATTTTGTCAGAGCGGAAAAAGATCAGAGGGCAACTAGCCCCTCCCACCCTCCACGCCTTTGGGCGTATCGGATGGATAAACCCATCCGATACAAATTTCAGGTGACCATTTCGTTAAAAATAGTTCAAGCATCAGATATTAAAACTCCAGGGTCGACACAACCCCCCAGGGCCCAGGGATAGGCGTTTGTGAGTTATACTTTGGGGATATATGTGGTTCTTATAGAAGGGATACTCGTATAAACTTCAGAGAGGGCTCATTTGATTGAAAATAGAAAGTTCTAGTTCACTTTTAAAGAGTCAAAAAAGACCGAAGCTTAATCTAGTCCCCCACGCCCTTTTTCCCTAAACCCATCCGATAAAAATTTTGAGATAGCAATTTTGTTAAAAATAGTTCAAACATCAGATAATAAAAACTCCGAGGTTGACACAAACCCATTTTTTCACTGTTATATTATTACTTTGATATCAGTTATGATACTTTGATGAATATTTGATTTTTTCAAAGTTTGATTTGCAATAAGAAATTTTTAAAAACTTGAAATTTTTTGAAATAAAAAACGAACAAAAATTATTTAAAAAAAAAACTTCCCGAAAAATAAGTTTTTCAAAGGAAAGTAAAGGCCATTTTAAACTTAAGTTCAGCAGATACAAATACCTTTTAAAATTCAAACTCAAAACTACCAGAAAAAACTATTAAAGAATAAATGAAACCTAAAACGAACAGAAATTAAATAAGCAATCATAGCAAAAACATAAAACAAGTAATAATGTAAATGAATAAATTGATCTTAAAGCGAGTAATGCTTAGATTGAATATGAGTATCAAGCTGAAAATGAAAAAAAAAAATCCTATTGAAGTATAAATGAAACTTAAAACAAACAGAAATTAAATAAACAATCAATGCAAAAAACCTTTCAATAAATATTAATGTAAATTAATAAATAAATCTTAAAACGAGTGAAACTTAAATTGAATATGCAAATCAAGCCTGAAACGAATAAAAACTACCACAAACAAGAGTTTGGGTATGACCTCCTTCTCTCACTGTAAAAGTCTAAAACCTACTGCGGCAATTATGTCTTTTAGGATGACACTCCCCCCCACAGCCCTCAGGGTTAAGGTTGTAAGTTGTGCCCTGGGGGGATATAATGTTTTTATAGAAAGCATTGTCGTAAAAATTTTAAAAAGGGCTCATTCGATTGGAAATTGAAAGGGCTATTGTCTTTTTCATTAGTCGAAAGTATTCGGAGGGAGACCCCCTCCCCACGTCCATCATTTCCCCAAAAATTTCCGGTCAATATTTTATATTGCCATTTTGTTCAACGTAGTTGAAAGGTCTGGAAATTATGTATTTGAGGAGGACAATCCTTCCCCATAGCCCTCAGGACAAGGATCGTGAGTTATGTCCTTGGGGTATATAAGGTTTTTATAGAAAGTTTTGTCGTAGAAGCTTCAAAAAGGGCTCATTTGATTTGAAATTGAGAAGACTAGTGCCTTTTTTATTAGTAGAAAGTGATAAAAGGGCAAATGCCCCCCCACGCCCATAATTTCCCCGAACACTTCCAATCAAAATTTTGAGATGGCCATTGTGTTCAGCGTGTCGGAATGGTCTGTAAATTATATCTGAGGATAACAAAACCCCCAGCCCTCACGGTAAAGGTTGTAAGTTATGCCCTGGGGACATATAAGGCTTTTTATAGAAAGCGTGGTCATATAAACTTCGGAGGGAGCTCATTGGATTGGTAATCAGACGCTCTAGTGTTCTTTTTAAGAGTCAAAATGATCGGAGGGCAGCTAAACCCCTCCCCTCACACACACACACACACGTCGTATTGTCCCGAAGTGCATCTAATAAAAATTTTGAGATAGCTATTCTATTCAAAATGGTTTAAATGTCATATAACTAGCCCTTTGGGGTTTAAACAATCCCCAGGGATTAGGGGCAAGGGTTGTAAGCTATACCCAGGGGGTATTTAAGGTTTTTATGGAAGGGATGGTTGTTTAACTTTAGAAGAGACTCAGTCTTTTTCCCAGAAAAAGACTATGTCAATATAAAACGAACAGATTTTAATTAAGAAAACTTTTTCAACAAAATAAGTTTTTAAAAAACAGTAAAGAACTCCATTAAACCAAAATGAACACAAATAGAATCAAATAATCTACCAAGAATACAACTACCACAAATCAGTATCAATAAATAAATGAAACCCAAAACAAACTGAAATTAAAATAAATAAGTCAAACTCAAAACGAGCAGAAATTAATATGAGTTGGGTTCTACACCCCAAGATTTCTAAAAGCCAGAATATAATTTGTACTTTACTGATAAGATTCCATCAATTAAGATTTTAAGGAATAAATATCAGCATATGTATATTAAACTGAAAATGTAGATTTTTTTCAGTAATTTCATTTCACTTTTTTTTCAGTAAAGTACAAACTATATTCTTGCTCAAGAATCAAGAGGAAGATTCAAAACCTTGCTCTGCTACTAGCTGTCTATCTTTTGATCGTTTTCAACAGTCATTGCTGTTGACAATGAGGGTACTTTGTGTGGTTCTAGGCGAATACCCCCCCCCGCCGAATACCCCCTGAAAAATACCCCCCCCCCCCCGAAAAATACCCCCCCCCCCGCGGAAAATACCCCCCCCCCCCCCGGAAAATACCCCCCCCCCCAAAAAAAAAAAAAAAATACACCACGTGGAAAATAAGACTTTCCAAATTTGAGAATTTTATTTGAGTTTTTTTTTTTAATTCCGTAGGGGGATGGAATTTTGGTACTTGTGTATTATGTGTCACTCACTCAAGTTTACACTGTGTAAGATTCGTGAACACATCGTTTTTTTTTTTAGTTTCTTCGTTACTTCAGAAATAAATTTGCGCTATAGATTTTCGCATTAGGGAGGGGGGGGGGGGGTAAGCATAACGGGTCTGCATGCAAAATATGTTTGGTACAATTATTCTGTATATTAGATAGATAGACAAACAAGTGTATTTTAAAGTCAAATATACGGCCATGAACACAGTAAAATAACATAAATGAATATATTGAATGGGGGGTGTGTTTACCCCCCCCCCCCCAAAAAAAATGCCCTCCCCCACGAAAAATACCCCTCCCCATAGAAATATCCTCTGGAAAATTCAATCCTGGCGAAGATTTACCCCGGACAATTACCCTTAACATCTCCACGCGTAAAATTAAATCGGGAAAGAGAAAGCAAGACATATAAAGAAATTTCGGATATGAATTCTTGCAAATTCCCCAGCGTAAAATTTCTTCTTAAAATGTCATCTCCTGGAAACTATTTAAAATTCTCCCAGCAGAAAATTCGTCCTCCTCTCCCCGCCCGAAAAATGTATGCATACTTCCCAATAACAAATAAAACAAAGGGCGATTTTTATAACTTAAAAACCTTTCCCCAGGTGATGTAGGGGGTCATTTTATCTCCAAAGACATAGTTATCGATAAGCTATCTCAAAATTTTGATTGGACGATTTTGGGAAAAAGTGACGTGGGAGGGGGCCTAGTTGCCCTGGAAATTGAAAGATCTAGTGCCGTTTCAAATAGTCGAAAGTGACTAGAGGGCAACAACCCCCCCCCCCTCCACGCCCGTTATATTCCCAAATACTTCAATTAGGACTACTACAAATGCGTCAGCTCTTTTTATAGCTTTGAGTTTACAGATAAATAGATTCAGCGTGCTTAGCCAGATTGGAGTTAGATATTAATAAAACTACAATATTGTTAACTGGTGGAAACCCATTTGGAAATAATATAGAAATAAGAACTTTGGGTCCAGAATGCTTATATCTGAAATTAATCCTTACTTTGATTATTATTTTCTTTTCATAAAAGTCATATCTAACATCACCCTGTTGTCACTTCCCCGCCGCGTTGAGGCGACGCTGAAAGTACTTTTGATTTCGTTTGTTTTGCAAAATATATGCGTATTATTTAACAAAATGCGCATTATCCAGCATAACTTCCAAATCAAAAGTACAAGGTACACGCACTATGAAAATAAAGCCTACAACCATGGGCGTAGGCAGCATATTGTCTAGGGGAGGGCAGATATTGTCTAGGGGGGGGGCAGTCGATAGTGTGATGGAGTTTTATCAACTGCTTTTTCCAAACCATCTGCTTTTTCAGCCATATCTAATGCAAATTTGAAGGTCTAGGGGGGCAGCTGCCCCCCTGCCCCCATGCCTACAACCAATACAGACAAACTGAAAACTAAAAAGCCTATCAGAGGCACTTACTATAGGCAACGCTGTAGCGTTGCCTATAGTAAAGGCCATACGGCTCCAATGTTTTATTATTATTTTTCTTTTCCCAGAGGCACTTAATATGGAAGGGGTCGTCGTAGAAGCTTCAAAGGGGGCTCATTCGATTGGAAATCGAGAGTTCTAGTCCCCTTTTTAATAGTCGAAAATGATTGGAGGGCAACTAGCCCCCCCCACGCCCATCATTCCCCCAAACACATCCAATCAAAATTTTGAGTTAGCCATTTTGTTCAGCGTAGTTGATCTCCAGATAGAAAATATATTTTGAGGAGGAGACTCCCCCGCAACCCTCAGGGCAAGGGTTTTAAGTTATGCCCTGGGGGCATATAAGGTTTTTATAGAAGGCGTTGTCGTAGAAACTTCAAAACAGGCTCATTCGATTGGAAATTAAAGAGCTAGTGCCCTTTTTAATAGTCGAAAGTGATTGGAGTGTAACTAGCCTCCTCCCCCCCCCACGACCATCATTTCCCCAAACACATCCAATCAAAATTTTCAGATAGCCATTTTGTTCAGCGTAGTTGATTTCCAGATAGAAAATATATTTTTGAGGAGGACACTCCCTCACACCCCTCAGGGCAAGGGTTTTAAGTTATGCCCGGGGGGCAAATAGGGTTTTTATAGAAGGCATTGTCCTAGAAACTTCAAAACAGGCTCATTCGATTGGAAATTAAAGGGCTAGTGCCCTTTTTAATAGTCGAAAATGATTGGAGGGCAACTAGACCTCCCCCACGCCCATCATTCCCCCAAACACATCCAATCAAAATTTTGAGATAGCCATTTTGTTCAGCGTAGTTGATTTCCTGATAAAAAAAATATATTTTTGAGGAGGATACTCTCCCACAACCCTAAGGGCAAGGGTTTTAAGTTATGCCCTTGGGGCATATAAGGTTTTTATACAAGGCGTTGTTCTAGAAACTTCGAAACATGCTCATTTGATTGAAAATTAAAGGGCTAGTGCCCTTTTTAATAGTCGAAAGTGATTGGAGTGTAACTGGCCCCCTCCCCCCCCACGCCCATCATTTCCCCAAACACATCCAATCATAATTTTCAGATAGCCATTTTGTTCAGCGTAGTTGATTTCCAGATAATAAATATATTTTTGAGGAGGACACTCCCCCACAACCCTCAGGGCAAGGGTTTTAAGTTATGCCTTGGGGGCATATAAGGTTTTTATAGAAGGCGTTGTCGTAGAAACTTCAAAACAGGCTCATTCGATTGGAAATTAAAGGGCTAGTGCCCTTTTTAATAGTCGAAGGTGATTGGAGTGCAACTAGCCCCCCCCCCCACGCCCATCATTCCCCCAAACACATCCAATCAAAATTTTGAGATAGCCATTTTGTTCAGCGTAGTTGATTTCCAGATAGAAAATATGTTTTTGAGGAGGACACTCCCCCAGAACCTTCAGGGCAAGGGTTTTAAGATATGCCCTAGGGGCATATAAGGTTTTTATAGAAGGCGTTGTCGTAGAAACTTCAAAAAAGGCTCATTCGATTGGAAATTCAAAGGGAAAGTGCCCTTTTTAATAGTCGAAAGTGATTGGAGGGCAACTGCCCCCCCCCCACGCCCATCATTCCCCCAAACACATCCAATTAAAATTTTGAGATAAGCATTTTGTTCAGCGTAGTTGATTTTCAGATAGAAAACATGATTTTGAGGAGGACAATCCCCCACAACCCTCAGGGCAAGGGTTTTAAGTTATGCCCTGGGGGCATATAAGGTTTTTATAGAAGGCGTTGTCGTAGAAACTTCAAAACAGGCTCATTCGATTGGAAATTAAAGAGCTAGTGCCCTTTTTAATAGTCGAAAGTGATTGGAGTGTAACTAGCCTCCCCCCCCCCACGACCATCATTTCCCCAAACACATCCAATCAAAATTTTGAGATAGCCATTTTGTTCAGCGTAGTTGATTTCCAGATAGAAAATATGTTTTTGAGGAGGACACTCCCCCAGAACCTTCAGGGCAAGGGTTTTTAAGATATGCCCTAGGGGCATATAAGGTTTTTATAGAAGGCGTTGTCGTAGAAACTTCAAAAAGGCTCATTCGATTGGAAATTCAAAGGGAAAGTGCCCTTTTTAATAGTCGAAAGTGATTGGAGGGCAACTGCCCCCCCCCACGCCCATCATTCCCCCAAACACATCCAATTAAAATTTTGAGATAAGCATTTTGTTCAGCGTAGTTGATTTTCAGATAGAAAACATGATTTTGAGGAGGACAATCCCCCACAACCCTCAGGGCAAGGGTTTTAAGCTATGGCCTGGGGGCATATAAGGTTTTTATAGAAGGCGTTGTCGTAGAAACTTCAAAACAGGCTCATTCGATTGGAAATTAAAGAGCTAGTGCCCTTTTTAATAGTCGAAAGTGATTGGAGTGTAACTAGCCTCCCCCCCCCACGACCATCATTTCCCCAAACACATCCAATCAAAATTTTCAGATAGCCATTTTGTTCAGCGTAGTTGATTTCCAGATAGAAAATATGTTTTTGAGGAGGACACTCCCCCACAACCCTCAGGGCAAGGGTTTTAAGTTATGCCCGGGGGGCAAATAGGGTTTTTATAGAAGGCATTGTCGTAGAAACTTCAAAACAGGCTCATTCGATTGGAAATTAAAGGGCTAGTGCCCTTTTTAATAGTCGAAAATGATTGGAGGGCAACTAGACCTCCCCCACGCCCATCATTCCCCCAATCACATCCAATCAAAATTTTGAGATAGCCATTTTGTTCAGCGTAGTTGATTTCCTGATAAAAAAAATATATTTTTGAGGAGGATACTCTCCCACAACCCTAAGGGCAAGGGTTTTAAGTTATGCCCTTGGGGCATATAAGGTTTTATACAAGGCGTTGTTCTAGAAACTTCGAAACATGCTCATTTGATTGAAAATTAAAGGGCTAGTGCCCTTTTTAATAGTCGAAGGTGATTGGAGTGTAACTGGCCCCCTCCCCCCCACGCCCATCATTTCCCCAAACACATCCAATCATAATTTTCAGATAGCCATTTTGTTCAGCGTAGTTGATTTCCAGATAGAAAATATATTTTTGAGGAGGACACTCCCCCACAACCCTCAGGGCAAGGGTTTTAAGTTATGCCTTGGGGGCATATAAGGTTTTTATAGAAGGCTTTGTCGTAGAAACTTCAAAACAGGCTCATTCGATTGGAAATTAAAGGGCTAGTGCCCTTTTTAATAGTCGAAGGTGATTGGAGTGCAACTAGCCCCCCCCCCCCCGCCCATCATTCCCCCAAACACATCCAATCAAAATTTTGAGATAGCCATTTTGTTCAGCTTAGTTGATTTCCAGATAGAAAATATGTTTTTGAGGAGGACACTCCCCCAGAACCTTCAGGGCAAGGGTTTTAAGATATGCCCTAGGGGCATATAAGGTTTTTATAGAAGGCGTTGTCGTAGAAACTTCAAAAAAGGCTCATTCGATTGGAAATTCAAAGGGAAAGTGCCCTTTTTAATAGTCGAAAGTGATTGGAGGGCAACTGCCCCCCCCCCACGCCCATCATTCCCCCAAACACATCCAATTAAAATTTTGAGATAAGCATTTTGTTCAGCGTAGTTGATTTTCAGATAGAAAACATGATTTTGAGGAGGACAATCCCCCACAACCCTCAGGGCAAGGGTTTTAAGTTATGGCCTGGGGGCATATAAGGCTTTTATAGAAGGCGTTGTCATAGAAACTTCAAAAAAGGCTCATTCGATTGGAAATTCAAAGAGATAGTGCCCTTTTTAATAGTCAAAAGTGATTGGAGGGCAACTAGCCCCCCCCCCTACGCCCATCATTTCCCCAAACACATCCAATCAAACTTTTAAGATAGCCATTTTGTTCTGTGTAGTTGATTTCCAGATAGAAAACATGTTTTTGAGGAGGACACTCCCCCACAACTCTCAGGACAAGAGTTTTAAGTTATGCCCTGGGGGCATATAAGGTTTTTATAGAAGGCGTTGTCGTAGAAACTTCAAAACAGGCCCATTCAATTGGAAATTCAAAGGGCTAGTGCCCTTTTTAATAGTCGAAAGTGATTGGAGGGCAACTAGCCCCCCCCCCACGCCCATCATTCCCCCAAACACATCCTATCAAAATTTTGAGATATTCATTTTGTTCAGTGTAGATGATTTCCAGATAGAAAACATGTTTTTGAGGAGGACACTCCCCCACAACCCTCAGGGCAAGGGTTTTAAGTTATGCCCTGGGGGCGTATAAGGTTTTTATAGAAGGGGGTGTCGTAGAAACTTCAAAAAAGGCTCATTCGATTGGAAATTTCGAGGGCTAGTGCCCTTTGTAATAGTTGAAAGTGATTTGACGGCAACCAACCCCCCTCTCACGCCCACCTTTTCCCCAAACACATCCAATCAAAATTTTAAGACGGCCATTTTATTAAACGTAGTTTTAAGTTCTGGAAATTAAGTCTTTGAGGATTACAACTCCCCCAAAGCCCTCAGGGCAAGGGTTGTAATTTAAGGATTCTCCGAATCCTTCATATTATTTCTTATGGAAGGGATGCTCGTATAAACTTTAGAGAGGGCTCATTTGATTGAAAACTGAAAGTTCTTATTCACTTTTTAAGAGTCAAAAGAGATTGAAGGGCAACTAGCCCCTCTCCCTCCTCCACGCCCTAAATGCATTAGATAAAAATTTTGAGATAGACATTTTGTTAAAATAGTTCAAAGTTATGATAACAAAAAACTCCGGTGTCGACACAGCCCACCAGGGCCCAGTTGTAGGCGTTGTAAGTTATGCCCTGGGGCATAACTTTTTAAGGGGGGTTTATAACTTATGGGAAGAGGTTTTGTATGGGAATAACACATAGGAAATCTATTATAATTATCCAATTATAAGGTTAAAATACATACTCTGTGATAGATGCAAAATTGCTTTGGCACACAAATTCCTATTAAGGTCAGTTCCAAACAGTTGTGATCACTTTGTGTCAGCAAATGAAAAGGTCTAAACCCCCTTATTGGAGCTATTTTTTCAATCCATTCATTGTTGTCAATCGCTGTCCACAAGTTATGCAAGCTGTCTATTGTTCATATATAAGGTTTTTATCAAAGAGGTAATCGTATAGACTTTGAAAAAAGCCTCATTCGATTTAAATTGAAAGTTCTAGATCCGTTTTTTAAAGGCAAGAATAATCGGACAGTAAGCACCCCCCCCCCTACCATAGAAACTTGAAACTTTTTGCAATCAAAAACGAACAAAAATTTATTTAAAAAAAACTTTCCGAAAAATAAGTTTTCAAAGAAAAGTAAAGGTCATTTTAAACTTAAGCTCAGGAGATACAAATACCTGTTAAAATTCAAACTCAAAACGACCAGAAATTACTATTAAAGAATAAATGAAACCCAAATCGAACAGAAATTAAATAAACAATCATAGCAAAAACATACAACAAGTAATAATATAAATGAATAAATAGATCTTAAAGCCAGTAATGCTTAGATTGAATATGAAAATCAAGCTTAAAACGAAAACAAATATTTTGCTATTAAAGTATAAATGAAACTTAAAACGAACAGAAATTAAATAAACAATCAATGCGAACAAACATACAATATATATTAATGTAAATGAATAAATAAATCTTAAAACGGGTGAAACTTAAACTTAATATGCAAATCAAGTTTGAATCGAATAAAAATAACTACAAACAAGAGTTTGGGTATCGTCTCACTGCAGTAATTTCTGCAGTAATTTCTTTAATAGTAATTTCTGGTCGTTTTGAGTTTGAATTTTAACAGGTATTTGTATCTCCTGAGCTTAAGTTTAAAATGGCCTTTACTTTTCTTTGAAAAACTTATTTTTCGGTAAGTGTTTTTTTAAATTAATTAAATAGAAGTGGCCATATACGTAGAAAGAATTATTTTCTGACTTCAACTATAAAAAAAACTTACTAAAACTGACAGAAAAAAAACTCAAATAAAAGTTTCAAATTTAGAAACCTTATTTTCCACGGGGGGGAGGGTATTTTCCAAGGAGGGGGTATTTTCCGCGGGGGTTACTTTCCGAAGGAGGGGGGTATTTTTCGTGGGGGAGGGCTTTTTTTTGGAGGGGGAGGGGTTAAACACCCCACCTATTCACTATATTCATTTATGTTATTTTACTGTATTCATGGCTGCATATTTGGCTTCAAAAAACACTTATTTGTCTATCTAATGTGCAGAATAATTGTACCAAACACATTTTGCATGCAGACCCGTTATGCTTAACCCCCCCCCCCCTAATGTGCAAATATATAGCGCAAATTTATTCCTAAAGTAACGAAGAAACTAAAAAAAAAAAAACGGTGTGTTCTCGAAATTTACACAGAGTAAACTCGACTGAGTGGCGCATAATGCACAAGTACCGAAATTCCATCCCCTTACGGAAATTAAAAAATAAAACTCAAATAAAATTCTCAAACTTCGAAAGCCTTATTTTCCACTGGGGGTATTTTTTTATGGGGGGGATATTTTCCGCGGGGGGTATTTTCCGGGGTGTATTTTCCGGAGGGGTATTTTCCGCGGGGGGTATTTTCCGGGGGGTTAAACGCCGGCCACCACTTTGTGTAATCTTCATTGACTGTTATTTTTAGGTACTTCCATTTGACGATACGCTCTGCGTTAGGGAGCCATGCCTGAACTATGAAGATTGCGTCTCAGTGCTGAAATTTGGAAATGCTTCATATTTTATAGCAAGTGATACAGTTCTATTTAGACCTATTTATCCAGTCAATACCTTTGCTTGTCGATGCCCGGCAGGATTTACTGGTAAGCTATTTCAATGAAACGTTTAGTGACAAGTCCCAAGTTGGCGAATTTGATGACGTACTTTATTTTGTACTTTATTTGCGGCGATTTCCCCCCATGTTTTGGTTAATTTTCACAATTCTTTTCATCAAAAGTTCCATATTGTTTTGAAAAGTAGACCAAAACTTGCTAAATACTTGGGAACATCTTACTAAAATAGTGGGGGAAAAAGAAAGAAATATTAGCTTCTCTCATTTTGATAAGTATTCACGTTGGTACATAGCTTTATTTCCCCCTAAACATTACCTGAGTGAGTGGCGAAGCGGAACTCTCTCCAGATATGTTTCTAATTATACAGGGTTAAGACCTAACCATGTTCAAAATAATGAACTCGCTTCCTTTTTCAAAAATAAGAATTGGTGTTCATGGTTGACTTGCCTCTTCCAAGTCATTTTGCATTTAATCAAACATTTTAGAAAGTTTACTCACTTAGAGGCTCTTAATGGATAAACTTGGCAATAGTGAAATTTCACTGGCTAACTGCCAAAGCAGGATGTACAATTTCTTTTTTCCTCACAAATGATACTAATCAGTCAAAAATGGAAAGGCTCGTTAAAGGCTTTCCTTGTGATTAGTTTTTTTCAGCTTTTGAGAGAGGTTGCACCACTTCAGAGAGATGCTTCAAAATTGATGGAAAGCTAGTTTTAGTCAAAACTCGGTTGACAGAAGATTTTATATTTAAAAAAGAGTGCTTCAACTAAACGTTTAAAATTTTCCAGCATATTTCTGATGATATTCTTATAAAGGTATGTACGGTATGTATCCAAACCATGTGTCTTTGACTGGCTTAAGTTGCCTGTGGAAGCTTTATATTGATCTTTTCCTTCGTCACAGCGAAACAAAAAAGGAAACTAAATAAATTTCGGACATTTTTTACGTCTTTCCGCTCTTTAAGTATTTGGAATTTATAACAAATGACTCTTAAAAAGGCACATAGGCAAAAGGAGAGGCCAGTGAGGCACACACAGGAAAGAGGCTTTTGAACCCTCTCTCCCCGTGGTCTTAAGATTCCTATGATTATTTTTGGTACTTCCTTGTTAGCTAGTACACACTCGAGAATTTGCATCGCCAAGATCATACAATAACCGGTTTTCACGGCCTTTATACCAGACAATTAGCTTCGGCTCGGTGGAAAACTGCATTGTAGCTATATTTTAATTAAATGTGAATACTTTAGAAATAAATTTGGGCTATACATTTGCATATTAGGGGGTGGGGTTAAAGTGTAGTTGGTCCAACAATTCTTACTTCATAATATGCAGAATAATTGTACTTAACACATTAGGTATGCACACCCGCTATACTTTACCCCCAGCCCCCCCCCCCCCTAATGGGACAACATATAGCCCAAATTTGTTTCTAAAGTATTATATTTTTTATCATACTTAGGTATATTTTATTATGATTAACGTGACTTCAATTCTCGAGTGTGTGCTTAGTAACAAGGAAGTACTTTATTTTATATACTTCCCCTATAATTCACCTTATTAAAACTCCTCCCTCCCCAACTTAGAATTTTACGTGAATTTCCTTTGGGTTACGTCGGAGGATCTTTCCATGGGGGAAGAGAATTTCCATGAAGGGGGCGCTGGATTTCCCAGCATTATTAAAAAAAAACAATTAGAAATTAAATAAAAAACACGTTTCTTCAACTGAGAGTAGGGAGTAACATTAAATTTAAAACAAATAGAAATTATTACGTATATGAGGGGGTTCGTCCCCTCATCAATACCTTGCTCTTTACGCTAAAGTATTTTTAATAATTTCAAAGGAGATATTTATTCTAATTAAACGGCCTTTGTGATTCAGGGTTCATTCTTAAAGAATTGGAACGAAATTCGAACTTTAGAGTAAAGAACGAGGTACTGATGAGGGGGAGAACCCCCTCATATTACGTATATGAGGAAGTTGGCTCCTTCGTCAATACCTCGCTCTTTACGCTAAAGTTCGAATTTTTTTTTTAAATAATGCCCGATATAAGCAATAATTTGTTTATGTTACTTTCCAGCCAATCTTAGTATTTAATTTTACCTTAAGCAGTTTAATAACTATGATTTTTTGTGATAATACACATAAGATATTGTATGTCTTCGGCTTCTGGTTGTTTTTTTTTTTCCAACTGAAAGTAAGGAATAATATTAAAACTTAAACCGAACATAAAGTATTACGTATATCTTTTAAAGATCTTTTCTTTCAATCATTTCAGCCATTTGAGAATTGCACAACTTGTGACTTTCGTTTTCATAAAAATAGTTTCGACCTCTTAGGCCATTTTGTTACAATGCCTTACAAAATTAGTTCCGTAAATATCGCTAATTTAAGTTACGTGCGGGGAGAATCTTTCCATGGAGAAATTTCTCGTGGGGGGAGGGAATTTTTCATGGAGGGGGAGCTGGATTTTCTGACATTATTTAAAAACGATTAGCAATTAAATAAAAAACAAGCTTTTTCAACTGAAAGTAAGAAGCAGTATTAAAACTTAAAACGAACAGAAAATATTACGTATTTGTGATTCAGGACTCATTCTTAAACAACTGACACAAAAATCAAACTTAGGTTATTATTAGTTTTAAAAAAAGTAAAATTAATATGCAAATTTTGTTTTAATTATTCATGTACGGTTAGACTCGACCGAACGCCGCCGACGAGAGGCCCGGTCGATCGCCGCCGAAGTGTCGCAACGCCGCCGGCGCGCCACAGGCGCGCCGCCACCGACAGAGGCGGCTGTGTTCGGTCGACTTTAAATTAATTTTGCGGCAATTCTTTATTGTATCAACCGCAAAGTCGGAGCTTTTCCTTCTCGTGTGGTTTAGTATTTCGATTTTCCTGATTAGAAATCAAGCAGGGCTTGCACTATCCGCAAATTTTCGAGTATTTCACCGAAACTCTATGCGTCACCCCGAAAAAAAATGTGGTTCCCCGAATCCCCGAAAATCACTTAATCACGGTGCCACCCCTAGCGATTTATCACCAGTGACTTTCCCTGCCAAATATTACTTTGCATATCATGATTCTTCACTACTCCCTTGTTTGTTAATTTTCGTCTCTTTTGTTACATTGCATAAAAACTAGACAGATGCAATATGCAATTGCAAATATTGCAATATACACAGTTCTTCATATGTTGACAAAAAAAGTATCGTCTTTATGAAAAATACACATTACAACAAATCATTTCGAATGCATTTCCCAATCGCTATTTCTTACATCATTCGTAGTCAAGAATTTTATTTTCAAGTTGAATAGAATTATAGAACGCATTCACTACTATACAGCTTCAGCCTTCAGTTGGATTTTGAAATTGACAGCCGACAGATTGTTTCTACAGCTGAATTGTAAGTTTGCAGATTTTTTTTCTTTTGCTGTTTTTAGATAAGATTTTCTTAATGTTTAATACTCAATTGTTGAACGCCTGATAGAAAAAACAATCTTCTTTCTGAAAAATTTTTCCCCCCCCCCCCCCAAAAAAAAAAACACCTTCTATTGAGACAAAATTTAGCTATAGACTAAGCTATGTACAAGGTTGGGGAATTAAAGATTGAAACGGAAGTTACCCCACAAATATGATTCATAAATAAATTGTAAATTATTGCCTATAGGGGGGAGGGGAGTAGGAGGCTATCATTTTTAAATGATAATACCTATTTTTTTTTTAACGAAAGCAGGGATGCCAAAAAGATAATTATTTTTTTCATTTAAAGTGGAGACAGAAGAAAATGATATCAAATTCCCTGGGAAACCATTGGAATATTTTGATAGACCCAGGGCCCCCCATTGGGACTTGTTCATTGTCTTGGGTATTTTGCGATTTCTCATAGGCTACTGCCCTAATTTGGCTTTTGTGTGTGCTCCCTTTTAATTAGATTCTTTGGATCTTATTGAATGCCACGGCGAATCTATGACTCAGTTTTCCAATAATTTGAGGTATATCTGAATAATTTCGACATTTTTGTTGTTGTCTTTGTACCCCTTTACTCATACCCTCAATTTTTTTTCAAGAAACACTAAGCTGTTTAACGTTATTTTGCGTGTTTGTTTGAACCATATAGTTACCTAGTTAATTATTAAGTAACTTATTTTTCTAATGAAAGTTGAGACGGTATCCTATCAAGGTGGTATCCAGAGGGAGGGGGGTAAGGAGTTATTACATTTAAATGATAATATCTCGAAATTTTTCATTGAAAGCAGGGATGCCAAAAAGTAATTTTTTTAATTTAAAGCAGAGACGGCATCCTATCAGGATGGTATCCAGAGGGGGGGGGGCATAGGGATTTATTATATTTAAGTGATAGTCCCTTGATTTTTTTTTGAAAGCAGGGATGCCAGAAAGTTGAAAAGTTGACAAAATTAACAAGATTTTCGTGAGTTATACTTGATACAGCACTTGTATAGTTTTATCGTCCAAAGGGAAAGGGACATGCGTCCAACCCGTTTTTTTTCTTATTGATGAAAAGGGTTTACTTTGAAAACATTCATTCATTCATTTGAAAGCAGATTCACACTAAAACGAATTGGTGTGACGAAAGCGATATCGACATCTCCACCTAACGTTGCGCTCGACTGACAATGGCGCCCTTGGTCCAGTGCCCAAGTTACATTAAAAGACCAGGTCATAACAAAAGTTTTCAACTTGGGAGGTTCAAGGAGGAGTCTTTGACAGTCTTATGACCTCTGGGTACTAGATGTTGCAACGTTCTTACGTATCTACGGTGGTTTAAAAAATTCGATCACCCCACAAATGACTACCAAAAAAATGCACAAATACAACAAATGTAACATTTGGAATATTATAACACTTTTTTCAAAGCTTTGAAGAAAAGCAAAAAAGGCTAAATATCCCTAACTACGCTTGAAAGCTATTTTTAAAAGAAAACTTTTCGGAGATTTCCATGGATATGACCATAGCAGAAGCTTTGAGCCTGAGTGGAGATCAAAGAGGAGTCTTTGAGTATTTTGACCACAGGTGACTTATTGTTGCGACTTTCTTAAATTTGGTAATTTTTGTGAGCATTTGGAAATCAAAGCTTAAACTTAGTAACTGATACTAAGTGTCCTAATATTTTGCTTGGATTAAAAGTGACGAACTAAGAAGAAAATCTCAACATCTTCCTGGAGCTACTTCAGTCTGCATATTATTTCATTTAATTACATTTAAAACGGATGAGTTTTTCATTTTTTACCTAATAAAATAGCTGGCACTTCATTTTTCTTCATACCGAATAAACCATTAAGTGTTTTTTGTTTCATTATAAGTGAAGTGTTCTCATGTGAAGTGTTCATCATGTAAATTTACTCCTTTTAGATGCAGTTTATAATTTGACTGATATAAGGTAATTTATGAGTTTATAATTTGGAATGAATACCCAAAAGAAAAAATGAATAATATCCAAAGGAGCAGCCAAAAGCAATAAAAAAAGCAGCAGTTCAGCCTTAGCCTACATGACATATATTCTATAAAGAAGCCAGAAATTTTTTTGTAAATGTATGTTTTTTAAATTGTTATTAAAAACCAGTTTTTAATACAAAAAGGCTTTTAAGGAATCCAAAAGAGCAAAAAAAAAACAAAAAACAATCATTATCAAAGTCGCCCATTTCAGCTGTTTTAAAGGTGACAAAACAGATATAGGCAAAGGGCATTATGAAAAAATTACGCTTCGAAGTTCAAAGTTATATTCAAAGTTTTTACCCATATAACTGACGAATTTTGTGATACGGTATTTGAAGTTGTGTATGCAGTCATGCTCGATGAAAAAAAACTACTGATTTTGATAATTATTTATGTTAAGAATACATAGCTAATAGATACTTCAAATACTCGTATTATGCAAGGGTTCTGAAATGCCACAGCCATTTCGTTTCTACCAGATTTCTACTTCTCTTGATGAATAACGAAGAAGACCAGTTTCCAGTCAGCGACTTGTGAATTTTAGAACTCATGAATAGGCTCGAATCTGTTATAAATTTAATCTGTGATTTGGGAAACGCTGATGACCGGACATCTTACCGGCGGCGCGCTGTTTTGGCCCTGCGCCGCCGGTCTTCCCTCATCGGCGTGGCGCCGGGGTCTATGTACGGTGAGCCAAATTCAAAACCTGTATTAACTCAAAGACGTTCAGAAATTAAATAAGAAACAAGTTTTTTTTTAACTGAAAGCAAGGAGCGACATTAAAACTTAAAACGAAAAGAATTATTCTGTATATGAAAGGGGCTGTCCCCTCCTATACGCCCTGCTCTTTACGCTAATTTTTTTTTATTGTTTTATAAAGTAGAGTTTTGAGAAAGAGTCAAACTTTAGCGTAAATAGCGAGGCGTCGAGGAGGGGACAGCCCCTTTAACATACGGAATAATTTCTGTCCGTTTTAATGTCGCTCCTTACTTTCAGTTGAAAAAAAAACTTTTTTTTTTTAATTTGATAACAATAAAAACTCATCTTATGAAGCGGCTGCTTTACAGCAGTGCTTCTATAGGCGTTTGTTAAACCTAAAATAAGCTTTGACTGAAGAATTCCACCCTCAGCGGGGTGTGCAATTGAATCAGACATAAATTTTAGGATCTTTGAAAAGGTGTCTTTTTTGTACCGCTTTGAGAATTATACCTGCCAGGGTTTGAATAGTTAACTGCGACCTGTGACAAGACGATGCCTTGTTGTCTAATAGGTAACATGAATTTTTCCTTCTTGAGATAATATTCTTCCCATCGGAAATTCATTTTCTAATTTTTTTTTGTTTTACAAATGTAAGATTTTCGATCTTATCGCAATTTAATTAGTTCATTTTCAGAAGTGGTCCAACATGGCCAATCTTAGAGCAAGTAATTTTATTTATTACACGAATTTAATCCATTGCAGTTGAGTTTCTGAACAAAATGATCTCTCAAACTAGTATTGTAAAGAGATTAAATATATTATATATATATATATATATATATATATATATATATATATATATATATATATATATATATATATATATATATATGTATATATATATATATATATATATATATATATATATATATATATATATATATATTATATATATATATATATATATATATATATATATATATATATATATACAATATATATATATATATATATATATATATATATATATATATATATATATATATATATATATATATATATATATATATACATATATATATATATATAATATATATATTATATATATATATATATATATATATACATATATATATACATATATATATATATATATATATATATATATATATATATATATATATATATATATATATATATATATATATATATATATATATATATATATATATATATATATATATATATATATATATATAAATTAAACTGAAAGTAAGGAGTAACATTAAAACTAAAAAAACAGAAATTATTCCGTATATGAAGGTTTCCCCCTCTTCAATACCTTTTTCTTTACGCTAAAGCTGTTAGCATTAAAAAAAACTTCCTATCCTAATTAAACGGACCATGTGTTTCAGTAGCCGTTCTTAAAAATTGGGACAAACAGACAAACTTTAGCGTAAAGAGCAAGGTATTAAAAAGGGGGCAGCCCTTCATATACGGAATAATTTCTGTTCGTTTTGAGTTTTGATATTGCTCCTTACTTTCAGCCAAAAATTTATTTTTTATTTAATTTCTGATCGTCTTCAAATAATGCCAGTAAATCTGGCTCACCCTTCACGAAATATATTCCCCACTCACGAGAAATTCATCCGTGGAAATTTTTGATCCAACATATAGTACACCCCCCCCATCAAATTGCTTCCAGACAGTTCCATCCTCCCTGAAAATTCTCCCCCACCTCCCGTAAAATTTCTTGCGGACGATTCAGCCTGAAAAATTCTCCTTAGCATGCTTAAATTTGAAAAAGAATTTAATTTTTAATCGGTTTTTTGATCACTCCGTAAATGCCCCCTTTCGTGGAAATTTTTTCACGGAAATCAAAACACGCGGAAAATGGTTTCTGGAAAATTCCCCCGGAGCATCTCCACTTGCAAAAATGAGGTGGCAAAGAGAATGCAAGACTTAAAAAGAATTTCATATAGGAATTCCGTCAAATCCTCCCAGTGTAAAATTCCCCCCGGAAAACTCACCCTCCCCCCCCAAAAAAAAATCCCTTAGCCAAGACCCACGAAAAATTTTCCCTATGGAAATCCCCCTCAAGCACAAATTCCCCCCCCCCTCGAAAAATGTCTATATACTTCCCAATAATAAATATTGTACGTAAACGATGGGCAAATTTCATTACTTACATGCCTCTCCCCACGGACTGTGGGAACCCCTAAACACATAGTTATTTGATCTTTCAACTATACTGAACAAAACGGCTAACTCAAAATTTTGATAAGAAGCTTTGGGGAAAAATGTGACCCAATCTTTTGGGTCACTTAAAAAGGGCACTGGAACTTTTAATTTTCATTCTGTTGCCTCTCTCTCGATCTTCTTGGACCATTTTTTCGATACGATCATTCCTGAAAAAACAACAACAAAAAAAACACGCAGCCATGATATTTCTTCTGACAAAAATAGCGAAATTCCACATATTTGTATATAGGAGCTTGAAACTTATACTGTAGGGTTCTCTGGTATGCTGGATCTAATGGTCTGATATTTATTAAGACTCCTTGAATTTTAAGACTCCTATTTAAAAAACAGGCATAATTTCTCAGGCTCTCAACTTTCGACGTGTAATACTAAACTTGATGAACCTTATATATTTGGAATCACCATAATAAGCTGATTCTTTTCATGGATCTATTGATATCATAATTTCGTTTTTTAGAATTTCGGTTACTACTGAGCCGAGTCGCTCCTTACAGTTCGTTACCACGAACTGTTTGATTAGTAAGATATTGATTGGATCTATGACTCAAGAAAAATTATGAGGAAATTTTTTTTTTTGGCATGAGAGAGGAATTAAGAGTCGACGATTTTTCCAAAGGTGAAGAGGCAAAACTAAATAAACAATAAATCCCTATTTTAAGTAATTTCTTTCCACGCTTTTTACCGATATCTTAAGAGTTTATGAATCTTGAGGAATGGCGGCTATGAGGTTTGGCAGCTATTTTTTTTTTTTAATCTATGGCCTTTAAATAACACGTAAATGATATATGGTATATCGTAATTTATCAATAACTTGCAGAGGACCGAATTACTGTCCCTGTGTCCAAGACGAGTTATTCAAAACAATTTTACACGTGGACTCCTTGAAACTAAGTGAAAACCAAAATGTTTTAATATCTCTTCGATCTTATGGCAATTCAGACAATATTATTGCCAATATCCTGAAAGGACACCTCAAAATGAACAATTAGCTCATCAAGACCTAGGGTGATTTTACTTAATATGTGGTTTGTTTAAGTGTTATACTTAATCATGGAATGCCCTTTCATCGAATTAAATAAAAAAAACAAGTTTTTTTTTAACTGAAATAAGGAGCGACATTAAAACTTAAAACGAACAGAAATGATTCCGTATATGAAAGGGGCTGTCCCCTCCTCAACGTCTCGCTCTTTACGCCAAAGTTTTTTATTGTTGTAAAAAAAATAGAGAAAGAGTCAAACTTTAGCGTAAAGAGCGAGGCGTTGAGGAGGGCACAACCCCTTTATTTCTGTTCGTTTTAAGTTTTAATGTCGCTCCTTACTTTCAGTAAAAAAAAACTTTTTTTTATTTAATTATATATAAAAAAAAAAAAATTTTATTTTTGAACGTTTTTGAATTAATGCAGGTTTTGATTTTGACTCATCGTACATGAATAATTAAAACAAAATTTGTATATTAATTTTTATTTTATTTGGTTAAATGGCTTTCTCGAAAGCTGTTTAATTTTATTTACGAAGGTTTTTATTAGTAATAGATATACGTAACTTACGAATTAACTTACGTAACGAACTTCTATATTCATTTATTTTAAATACATATATTAGGGGTTCGCCCCCTAGTCAATACCTCTCTTTTTATGCTAAAGTTCGAATTTTATTCCAATTCTTTAAAAATGACCCATTAATCACAAAGGCCGTTAATTAGAAAAAATAGCTCTTATGAAAGTACTAAAAAATCTTTAGCTTAAAGAGCGAGGTATGACTAGCGGGCGAACCCAATCATATACGTAATAATTTCTGTTCGTTTTAAGTTTTGATGTTGCTCCTCACTTTCAGTTGCAAAACTTGTTTTTTTTTTATTTAATTTCTTATCGTTTCTTTTTTAAATGGTGCAGGGAAATAAGGCGCTCCCTTCATAGCAATGTCCCTTCCAACATGAAAACTTCCTCCGTGGAACGATCCTTCCACATAACCCTCTGACCCCCACCCCTACTACCAGAAAAAATCCCCCCTGAAGACGTCTGTACACTTCCCAATAACCAACACTATGTGTAAACATTGGGTAACGTTCATGACTTTCAGCCCTCCCCCGGGGATTTTGGAGGATCGAGTCATCCTAAAAGACATATTTATTATTACTAAACTTGATGAAACTTATATATTTGAAATCTGCATTAAAATCTCATTCTTTTGATGTATCTATTGGTATCCAAATTCCGTTTTTTAGAGTTTCAGTTACTATTGAGCTCCTTACTTACAGTTCGTTGCCACGAACTGTTTGATCGTAGCTTTAAAGTAATAGGTTTATCCATTCATATCTTCGATCCTTCATATGGCCCACTGAGCATTTTTCATCGTTTAAACTGGACAATGTGAAGCAAATTCGGTGAAATATGACTGGTTATATAGTATGCACTGTTATTGGTTGTTTTAATTCTTCTATAATATTTACTTTGTTGCATCGATAACTAGTATAGTTTTTTTATTTCAATATGCAGGAGTCACTTGCTGCGAATATCTATAAGTGTTTCAACTCTAGTTTTAATCCCCCTTTGCTTTGGTCGACAGTCCCCCATTTCCGGCTTGTATATTGTTTTAACAAACTTTCTTTTCTAACGCACCCCATGATTAGTGGGGGATCGATTTCTAGTTGATCTATAAGGGGAATGCTTCTCCAGGAATTCTCTTAACAAAACCAGTTTCCATGTCTTGATTTAATTTCAGTTTTGCAGGATAAACACTATCTGTGATTGTTTATTCGTATCCTGTTTGTCAGTGATTAATTAAAAAAACTTTTTCCACAAAATAAGTTTTTCAAAGATAAGTAAAGAACTCCATTAAACAAAAAATAAGCAAAAATAAAATCAAATAATCTACCAAGCTTGAAACTACCACAAATCAGCATCGACAAATAAATGAAACCCAAAACGAACAGAAATTACAATAAATAACCGAGTCAAACTAAAACGAGCAGAAATTAACATAAGTTGGGCGCAAAACCCCTATGCCTTTCCAAGGCCAGAACAAAATTTGCATTTTACTAAAAAAATATAAATGTTTTTACTTTTATAACTTTGATAAATCAAATAATATTAACATTTTGATAACTAAATATCAGTATATGTATATTAAACTGACAATGCACATTCGTTTGTATTGTTTCCATGACAACGCCTTCTATAAAAACCTTATATGCCTCCAGGGCATAACTTAAAACCCTTGCCCTGAAGGTTTTGGGGGAGTGTCCTCCTCAAAAACATATTTTCTATCTGGAAATCAACTACACTGAATAAAATGGCTATCTCAAAATTTTGATTGGATATGTTTGGGGGAATGATGGGCGTGGGGGGGGGGCTAGTTGCCCTCCAATCACTTTCGACTATTAAAAAGGGCACTAGCCCTTTGAATTTCCAATCGAATGAGCCTGTTTTGAAGTTTCTACGACAACGCTTTCTATAAAAACCTTATATGCCCCCAGGGCATAACTTAAAACCCTTGCCCCGAGGGTTGTGGGGGAGTGTCCTCCTCAAAAAGATATTTTCTATGTGGAAATCAACTACGCTGAACAAAATGGCTATCTCAAAATTTTGATTGGATATGTTTGGGGGAATGATGGGCGTGGGGGGGGGCTAGTTGCCCTCCAATCACTTTCGACTACTAAAAAGTGCACTAGCCCTTTGAATTTTCAATCGGATGAGCCTGTTTTGAAGTTTCTACGACAACGCCTTGTATAAAAACCTTATATGCCCCCAAGGGCATAACTTAAAACCCTTGCCCTGAGGGTTGTGGGGGAGTGTCCTCCTCAAAAACATATTTTCTATCTGGAAATCAACTACACTGAACAAAATGGCTATCTCGAAATTTTGATTGGATGTGTTCGGGGGAATGATAGGCGTGAAGGGGAGGGGGCTAGTTACCGTTCAATCACTTTCGACTATTAAAAAGGGCACTAGCCCTTTGAATTTCCAATCGAATGAGCCCCTTTTGAAGTTTCTACGACAACGCCTTCTATAAAAAACCTTATATGCCCCTAGGGCATAACTTAGAACCCTTGCCCTGAGGGTTGTGGGGGAGTGTCCTCCTCAAAACATATTCTCTATCTGGAAATCAACTACGCTGAACAAAATGGCTATCTCAAATTTTGATTGGATGTGTTTGGGGGAATGATGGGCGTGGGGGGGGGCTAGTTGCCCTCCAATCACTTTCGACTATTATAAAGGGCATTAGAGCTCTTGATTTCCAATCGAATGAGCCCCTTTTGAAGTTTCTACGACGACCCCTTCCATATGAAGTGCCCTGCTCTAAAGGAAAAAAAAATAAATAGTACATTGTGCCAACATCGTTCTTATATGCCCTCAGGGCATAACTTAAAACCTTTGCCCCAAGGGTTGTGGGGGAGTTTCCTCCTCAAAAAGATATTTTCTATCTGGAAATCAATCACTTTTGACTATTAAAAAGGGCACTAGCCACTCCAATTTCCAATCGAATGAGCCCTTTTCCAAGTTTCTTCGACAAATCCTTCGATACGAAGTGCCCAGGTATGGAGAAAAAAAAAACACATTGTGCCCACATCGTTCTTTATTTAGGCAGCGCTAGCGCGCTGCCTATGATAATTTGGTATCGCTTTTCTGTTTTTACAAGTCTGTGCCGACCCTCGTGTAAATTAACTAAAAAAAAACAAGTTTTTTTAAACTGAAAGTAAGGAGTGACATAAAAATTTAAAACAAACATAAATTATTTATGAAAGGGGCTGTCCTCTCCTCAACGCCTCGCTCTATTCCGTAGAGTTGTAAGAAAGAGTTTAACTTTAACGTTAAGAGCGAGGCGTTGCGGAGGGACAGCCCCTTTCATATACGGAATAATTTCTGTTCGTTTTAAGTTTTTATGTCGCTCCTTACTTTCAGTTAAAAAAACTGTTTTTTTTCGTTAATTTCTGAACGTTTTTGAATTAATGCAGGTTTGATTTTGGCTCACCGTACATGAATAATTAAAACGAAATTCGCATATTAATTTTCCTTTTTTGGCTAATTGGCTTTCTCGAAATTTTCTTCTGACGTAACTTAGGAATTAACCTTACGTAACGATTTTCCA
Organism: Artemia sinica; assembly: GCA_027921565.1. NCBI lineage: Eukaryota > Metazoa > Arthropoda > Branchiopoda > Anostraca > Artemiidae > Artemia > Artemia sinica. Next base: position 28,075,750 of record CM051274.1, on the reverse strand, counting down.
TATTCGTATGTTTTTATTATGTATATTAGGGAGTTCGCTCCCTTGTCAATACCTCGCACTTTACGCTAAAGTTTGAATTTTGTTCGAATCACATACCCCTGAACCACAAAGGCCGGTTAATTAGAATAGATAGCTCTTTTGAAAGTGCTAAAAAAAACTTTAGCGTAAAGAGCGTGGTATTGACTAGGGGGCGAACCCCCTCATATACCTAATAATTCCTGCTCGTTTTTAGTTTTAATGTTGCTTCTTACTTTCAGTTGAAAAAAACTTTTTTTTTATTTCATTTCTGATCGTTTCTTAAGTAATGCTGGGAAATCTGGGGCCCCCTTCATAGATATGTCCCTTCCCCCAAGGAAATATCCTGCATGGAAATATCTTCCCCCTTTATCCCTACTCTGACCCCGAGCCCCCGCTTGAAAAAAATTCCTCCTGAAAACGCCTGTATACTTCCCAATAACCAATACTATATGTTAACAATGGGCAGAGTTTATAACTTGCAGCCCTTCCCCCGGGAACAGTGGGTGATATAGTCATCCTCAAAGACGTATTAATTAGATTTTCGACTATGCTGAAAAAAATGGCTATCTGAAAATTTTTATTGGGTGACTTCGGGAAAAAAATTAGATTGGGAGGGGGCCAAGTTGCCCTCCAATTTTTTTGGTCACTTAAAAAGGGCACTAGAACTTTTAATTTCTGTTGTAATGAGCCCTCTCACGATATTCTAGGACTACTGGATCGATAAGATCACCCCTGAAAAAAAAAATAAATAAACACGCATCCGTGATCTTTCTTCTGGCAAAAAATACAAATTCCACATTTTACAGATAGGAGCTTGAAACCTCTATAATAGGGTTCCCTGATACGCTGAATCTGATGGTGTGATTTTCATTAAAGTTCTATGACTTAGGGTTTGTTTCCCCCTTTTTTCGAAAATAAAGCAAATTTTCTCAGGCGCGTAACTTCTGATGGGTAAGACTAAATGAAATAAAACTTATATATATAAAATCAGCATAAAAAATCTAATTCTTGTGATGTATCTATTGTTATCAGAATTCTGTTTTTTAGAGTTTCGGTTACTATTGAGCCGGGTCGCTCCTTACTTACAGTTCGTTACCACGAACTGTTTGATATTGAAAAAAAATGTGTTTGAGCTAAGTTGGGGTTCCACCCCTGTTTCCTTTCTTTTTCAGATAAATAACCTGTTTTCGTTTCCGTAATTACATTTGCTTAGATTTGCCTATAGCATAATTTTCAATGATAAGTACGAATTGGTTGTTAGACCACGGTTGTCTTCGCGGATAAGGGATAGAATTCTTAATAATTGGCGTAGATGATCAAAGTGGTATGGAATCTCTCCTTTTGAACAAAAATATTTCAGCCGATCCACATTTTTAAGAAATCGGTGTTTGACATGTTCATGTATGTTCATCTTCAAGGGCGAGGGATTAAAGAACAGTGTTGTATGTCTTCTGTTGGTTTCTGATTTGCATTTGAGGCTTATCAGTTCGGAGTCAGTCAGTTTCTGGAACCAAATTGTTCTGTCTAAATTGGGACATAATCTTTGGTGATGAAGGACTTACAATTTTTGCTGGTCTATCAAGCAGAATGGCATTAAATCTAGAATCGTATAAGACGTTCAAAAATAGGAGAATAGGGTATTGTACTTTGGCTAAGTAGACGGTGCTGGTTTCTGATGTGCACATGGGACAGGGGTCACACACGAGGGGGGGGGGGGTAGGATTTATTAAACATTCAGACTGTGTTAAAAAAGTACAATATACTTTACTGTCAAAATGTAATAGTTTCTAAGGTGGAAAAAATATTTTACAGCGCATAATTATTATCAATTATCATAATAGGTGTTTAGAAAAGGGATTTATTGTCCGAAAAAAAGCACAATTATACTTAATGAGATGTACCTAACCGCTCGCACATTTGCACAATGTTTTTGAACTGAAACAACAAGCCCCCTGCTTTGCCTCCAACATTATTAAGACAGACTCTTCCTAATTTAGTACTTCCAGTAGAGCCGACATAGTTACGAAGGAAATGGATATTCTGAAAAAAAATATATCAGGAATGTTCAAAGAAATATTATCATTAAAAAAAAAAAAAAAATAGATCACAACATGCAACATATATTAATCCACGAGCCATTAATATTTTCTGGCACACGTACCCCTTGGGCCATAGTTCTCCCATTTCTTCCGTTTTTTTCTTTCTTTTTCTTATATTTGATTGTTGTCAAACAGTTCGTGGTAACGAACTGCAAGTAAGGAGCGACCCGGCTCAATGGTAACCGAAACTCTAAAAAACAGGATTTTGATACCAATAGATACATCAAAAGAATCAGATTTTAATTCTGATTTCAAATATATAAGTTTCATTAAGTTTAATCTTACCCATCAAAAGTTACGTGCCTGAGAAAATTTGGCTGATTTTCGAAAAAAGGGGGAAAGACCCCCTAAAAGTTATAGAACCTTAATGAAAATCACACCATCATATTCAGCGTATCAGAGAACCCTACTGTAGAGGTTTCAAGCTCCTATCTACAAAAATGTGGAATTTTCCATTTTTTGCCAGAAGAAAGATCACGGATGCGTGTTTATTTGTTTGTTTGTTTGTTTGTTTTTTTTTTCCCCAGGGGTGATCGTATCGACCCAGTGGTCCTAGAATATCGTGGGAGGGCTCATTGGAACGGAAATTAAAAGTTCTAGTGCCCTTTTTAAGTGACCAAAAAAATGGAGGGCAACTAGGCCCCCTCCCACGCTCATTTTTTTCCCAAAGTCACCCGATCAAAATTTTGAGATAGCCATTTTGTTCAGCATGGTCGAAAATATGATAAAAATGTCTTTTAGGATGAATTGATCCCCAAAGTCCCCAGGGGGAGGGCTGAAAGTTATGAACTTTACTCAATGTTAACATATAGTATTGGTTATTGGGAAGTATACAGACTTTTTCAGAGGAGATTTTTTCTGGTAGGTGGGGGAAGGAGAGGGTCGGGGGCTATATGGAAGGATCTTTCCATGAAGGAAGTTTTCATGGGGGAAGGGACATTGCTATGAAGGGGACGCCGGATTTCCCAGCATTATTAAAGAAAAAGATCAGGAATTAAATAAAAAAAAACAAGTTTTTCAACTGATCAACTGATTGTGATTAAGAAGTCATTTTTAAAGAACTGGAAAAAAAATTTGAACTATAGTTTAAAGAGCAGGGTATTGACTAGGGGGCGAACCCCCTAATATACGTGTTAAAAATTTATGAATATAGAAGTTCGTTACGTAAGTTAATTCTAAGTTACGTATATTTATTACTAATAAAAACGTTCGTAAATAAAATTAAACAAGTTTCGAGAAAGCCATTTAACCAAATATAATATGCAAATTTTGTTTTAATTATTCATGTACGGTGAGCCAAAATCAAAACCTGCATTAATTCAAAAACGTTCAAAAATTAAATAAAAAAAAACAAGTTTTTTTAACTGAAAGTAAGGAACGACGTTAAAACTTAAAACGAAGAGAAATTATTCCGTATATGAAGGGGGCTGTCCCCTCCTCAACGCCTCGCTCTTTACGCTAAAGTTTGACTTTCTCACAACTCTATTTTTTTAAACAATAAAAAAACTTTAGCGTAAAGAGCGAGGCGTTGAGGAGGGGACAGCCCCCTTCATATACGGAATAATTTCTCTTCGTTTTAAGTTTTAACGTCGTTCCTTACTTTCAGTTAAAAAAACTTGTTTTTTTTTATTTAATATCATCACAACACAGTAGACAGAATATACCAGTAAGCTTATCGCAGATCATTTCTGGTCTTCGTGAACAAAAAGCTCCTCCCACTTATTTCCGCCTTAGCTTGTTTAGCCTGTTTCTGCATTAGCTTTATTTCCGTTTGTTTCAGCGCACTTTGATGGAAACAGTCGGAAACAGACTAACCTGTCTAGCATGTCTAACATGTTTATCTCTGCCAAAACGTTCTCCGGAGCACTCGCACCCCGGTCCGGGTTTTTATAATGGGTGAGATAGAGAATGATCATACTGGATAATATATGAACTGTGCATCACAATCATCAAATACTTAGGTTTTATTGGAAAATATCTTGTACTGACTTTAAACGATAAATAACAGTTCGAATAGGAACAAAATCCTTTGATTAGACAGTGAAAAAAACAATCAAAATATATACTAGATATTTCAATCACATGTGACCGAATCACTGGCGATGACGCAGTAATCGAATTGAGTGATTAGAGTGTTTCACAGTGACGCAGAATCACTATTTCAGCTAATGACGATCACTGTACATGTGACTAAAATATTCAGTATATTTTTTTATTGTTTTTTCACTGTCTAATAAAAGGATTTATCCCTATTCGAGCTGTTATTTATCTTCATGGAAAGGCAGTGTCATCTTCAAAATTACCCACTGATTGTAAGTGACATTTGAAAATATATTCATTCTAAGGAAAGTAATTTTTTCCGAAATTTTACTTTCCAGAACAAAAGTAAACACGCTCTACGTAAAAGCATTGAAAAAAAGTCAGAGAAAAGGAAATTTATTATCAAAATTGCTGCTAATGGAGATGAAAATGAGGTAAAAGCATACATTCGCACTCTAGCTACAAATCTACGATACATTTGTAGGGGAAACTAATAAAGAATAGTTTAAGTTTTGATAAATAAATTGCCAATTTTTCAGCTAGATTTAAATATTGAATGTATCAGCTTGCTCCAAGTTAAAACAGCATTAGAAAGGTTTAAAATTGGTAAAGCTGCAGGAATTGGTGGCTTTTAAAATGAACTCCTTAAATAAGGAGACTTTATTTTGACTGAACCGCTACACCAAATTGTTACTGAGATATGTGAAATCGAGAATATCCCCACTGACTGGAAGAAAGGTTTCTTAATGAAGCTATCTAAGAAAGGTAGAACAGCCAACTCCAACAATTTGCGGGGCTGTCTACAGTCCCTACAAAGGGAAGTATTCTAACAAGAGCTATTGAATTCTAAGGGATGGACAGCATGATTTTAGGCTGGGTAGATCTTGTACTGATTTGAAATTGAGTTTGAGGGTACTAATAGAAGAAGCAAACGAATGGCAAAAGGACATTATCGTTGCTGTCATTGAATTTCGTTGCTTTCAAGATTAATTTTGTAATAAGGATGTGACACATGCTTGATGTGTCAAATCCCTGAACAGACAGGATCATCGACAGCTTTATCTCGGAAAAGGCGAAACAACCACTTGGGACTGGTAAAAAATTGAAAGCAGTCTATAGGGATATTGATACATGGTTAAGATAGGTGGAGGTCGTGTACTCAACGATGCTTGCTGTTGGATTCCTCCTGGGTTCAGACGACGCGGACGGGAAAGTGACGTTTGGACTTTATCTTCAGAATGATGCCGTGCTTTTGAATTCGTCCCTGGAAGATCTGCAGTCCAATTTATTGGGAAGGTCGTCGTGCAGAAGCACCGTTGTCGGCTTAGGTGCCAGCTGGTGATGGATAACATAAGTCTAAGCAAGTAAGGAATAGGACCTTAATTAGATTTACGATAATTATGTTGGTCATATAGGTATATGTTTTTGTTGTCATAGAATTGCCGGAAATAAGAATTTCTCACGAAAAAAAAATAATAACATCAACTTATCAAAAACTATTCATTTGCAAAACGAAAGGGTGTATATTTTTCATATTTATTTCAGGAATGCAAGAACACTATGCATGTGACGTGGAAATAAACCTTTGTTACTCCTCCCCATGTCAAAATGGGGGAACCTGCTTGATGAAAGAAGGTGGATACACTTGCCGTTGTAAACCAGACTTCGCTGGTAAGTACATTTTTAGTTAGGAGAAAATTACTTTGCATTTTATAAAATATAGTTTTAAAATGCACGTTGCCTTAGTTTTCCTCTAATATGATCATTTCTTGTGAATATGAGGTGCTACATACTAAGAAAAACCTAAGGGTTTGGACGCTAAAAAAATTTCGACTAGGAATGAGGATTGAAGTCACATTGGGAGGCTAGAAATTCAAATAAACCTTATTGAAAAGATTTTCCTTTTGTCACCAAATCTCACTTCTTGTTTGGTTATTTTGGGCTAACCATCCACAAATAACAAAGGTTTTGTTCTTTAGAATTATTTAATGTCCACAAGTTTTAGCAACTGGTAATTCTAAAGTTAATAAAAACTACATATTTAGAATCAGCAGTTAAGTTAGATAGTTCTTAACTGATTAAACTTTAAATAAAAAAAGAGGATTGTTTTAAAAGAAAGCTAGTAAAAGAAAGCTTGTCAGCTGAATATACAACATTCAAACTCCGCTTCTTTTTTCAGAACTAAAGAAGGTAAAACTACAGTAAACATATTTTCGTAATTTTATTTATTATGGTTTTGGTGTGAATTGTCAAAACCACCACAAATTCGCTCATTTCACTAAAAAAAATTATCCAGGACACTTAAATCCTTTACAGTTTTAGCTTCCCTTTGATACCATGTTCTTCCATCACCTTTGCGACCTTCCTAAGAACAAAGTCAATAAAAACATGGATAAGACACAAGCACACTTTCGACTCAATATTGAACAAATTTCTAGTCTCTTTCCTTCTTTTACCGCAGCATTGTTAATCTCGTACAAAGCCATAAAAGTTTAGAAACTCTACAGAGCTATTTTGTTTTATCACAAAACCTAACCCATATCAAATTCTTGCTTATGGTCTAAACTATTCAGGACTTATTTAATCATTATATTAAATTAGTGAGAGAATCAGTAGCTCGAAATTTTGCTGTTTCTCTGGAATTTCCTGCCCAAGGTGGGAGGTTAAGAAGGTCTTACAATACTTATAATAAAAAGAATAGAGAGCTCTTTTATCCCGGTTAGAATGGGCCATAAGGGAGATGCAACGGAATGTACGGAATAACGAAAACACTATAAGGGCGTGCAAATGAAAAACGTATCAGTAGCAATTTACTGCCATTAAGGAGCCTGTAACTACGATGGACTGTATTTGAAAGGTGCTGAACAAGAGCCAAACAAGTCGGTGGAGATTGGACGCAAACAGGAGGTCCAGATAAATAATAGTACCTGAGGTGATAAAAATTGATGACCAAGCCAAAGAGAAGTGGTAAAAGGCTGTTGAGAACATGGGTAAAACCCTAGCATTTCACATTCAGTCCGATTAAACGAAAGACTAATCCTATAATACACCTTTGGTAGTTGTGAGACATTTTCCTCAACTCGAGAAAACGATCTGCTAGGACCCAGGATATCATCAGCGTAGTTCAGGAGTGTAGTATCTATTCCACGAAACAAGCAAATCTGTAATACAGCCTGCTGGGGCTCGTCAACCTTATTATATACAACGGAGAGGAGCAAATAGCTCCCTACCTGATGCCTTTATATAGAGAAATCATTACTATAGGCCTATTAGTGAGAGTAGATGACCCAGGACAATTTATCTGAACTTTAGACTTATGGTACAGAGTTCTTAGAGTTATGACAACTGATACGTATATAAACATCATTGCGACACTAGAACCTGCTGTAAGAAGTCAACAGTTAATAGAAGGGGCCCCTGTTTCTTTCTTTTGTGTATTATTGACTCGATATATAATCTGCCAAGAATTTCATCATTTACGTAGCCATTGAGACTACAACCAGTCTGCTGTACCTGAAATATCCCCCCCCCCTCTTCTTGGTGAACGAGAAAAAAAAACAATGAAAATTAAGTCTGCTTATCATCAGTGGGATGTCATTTTTTTCTTTTTGCTGCTTTCTGACCCAGGGTCTTGTACTTTTACCATGTTGCCTTTCCTCTATCGTTGGCTCTTACAACATCAATTACATCTTTTTTCCATCTGGTATACTTGATATGTCTGAAAATTTATTCATTTTAGGCAAAACATGTGAGATCAATATTAGAAAGGACGTTTGCCAGCCAGGTGTTTGTCAAAGTGGCTCAGTTTGCTTCCCCAGAGAAACGGGAGTACAAAGTAAATGCAACTCTTCTATTAAAGGACCAGAATGTCTTCCCAAAGGAATTCAATGCAAAAACTGCTCGTTTCCTTCAGATTGGGTAACAGAAACCTGTGATTTAAGGACAAGAAGCTTTTCGAAAGGAGCCTTTTTAACATTTCCTGCACTTAAACAAAGATACAGATTCCACATTAAACTAAGGTAAGTTTTTTTTTACCAAGGATGGGTAGCGTTAAGAAGAGGCAATACGGCAGAAATGCAGTTTAAAAATATATAGATGTATAGAGAAATATGAGAATATTTTTTGAGTTCCCCCATACTTCTGCACTTGGGGGATGGGACAGGGCTAAAGTGTCGCATATGATCGGTTCAACATGAAATACTGCGGGCAGAAAAGTACTTTTTTACGTTTTATGTCTCAAGTTCCAGTAAAATTTTTCTGATACCTGTGACGAAAGAAAGAAAAGTGGCCTTGTAAACCCCTGGCATCGTAAATACATCAAAAAGCTTGTGGTAACGAAGTGTAAGTAAGGAGCGATGCGGCTCAATAGTAACCGAGACCCTAAGAAACAGAGTCTTGATAACAATAGATACATTAATAGAATTGATTTTGATGCTAATTCAAAATCAAAAGTTACGACTCAGTCTAGACTAGAACACTCTAAAGCTGCAGCTCAAGTGCTATCTGACAATTCCTACCTAATTTAATTGAGTATTGTTATGGATGTGGATGACTAGAATCTAACCCTTCCTTCAAAGATGTCCTTCAGATCATAAACACCCAACAACTTATTGTAGCTGTTGGCAGTAGTCCCCGAAGCCGCGCCACGCCGAAATGACGGCGGCGAATGTGTGATTGAGTATCGGCGGCGGCGCGCCGCCCGGCGCGCCGAAATTTTTTGGGCGGCGCGCCGCCGATTTTAGACCGGCGGCGCGCCACGGCGCGCCGATTTTTCTAATTAAAAATAATAATAAAAATTCCACTTCACCAAGCACATTCAACCTCGATTTTAGTAAGGATTTTTAAATGGTTGGCTAAAAACATACAAGAACAATATGACAAAACAAGAATTTGTTGGGCCGTGCGGAAAGTGTTTATGTTCACCATCGATCAGACCAAGTAGAATTCTCATTTTTAGCCACTAGAAACCCAGGGAAACCTATGTTGTTAAAGGAAGTGAAAAAAACAAAAACAAATAACAACATCGAAAAAACACTGTATACAAATCAGATACCATGGCTTAACAACACCAACAATTTTAAATCAGCGGTTACATCACTTCAGTTACAATTGATGTAACAAAAGTCAGTTTGTTCACTCTGCCTGGAGCCATTGATCTTTTTGCAGTCACTATCAGTCCTGTCGTGCTAAAAAGCCGTTTAGCTGGGGCACATGTGGCCGGTACAGCCAGAACTTGACGAGCGTAAACTGCCACTCGCGGGATCTGATACTAGTACTGGACCTTGGGGTCCCACAGAATGCCGCAAATGGGCTTCTTCTTTGTATCTGCTGAAATAAGTTGTTTTATAAGGGAGAACAAACCTGCACCTTCACCATAGGGCTCCTGCGCACTACACTACAGGAGGAACTAAACTGCACCTTTAACCTCTTTTCTTACCAACACGGAATAACCCTCCGAAATTCTTTTCTGAAAGAAGTGGTCAATATATAACGCTTCAAGTCAAAGTTTAAGGCTACTTCAACTTCAGTGTGCTCTGCTAACTGTGCAAAAAAATGTAATTCATTTCTATAGATATATTTCTATTCTAGCTCTAGATAATCTACCAAGCGGGAAACTACCGCAAATCAGCATCGATAAATAAATGAAACCCAAAACGAACAAAAATAACAATAAATAACTGAGTCAAACTCAAAACAAGCAGAAATTAACATAAGTTGGGCTCAAAACCCCCTATGCCTTCCCAAGGCCAGAAAATAATTTTCACTTTACTGAAAAAATATAAATGTTTTTACTTTTATAACTTTAATAAATCAAATAATATTAACATTTTGATTACTAAATATCAGTATATGTATATTAAACTGACAATTCATTTGTATTTTTGTCAGTGAAGTACAAATTATGTTCTGGCCTTGGGAAGGCATAGGGGTTTTGAGCCCAACTTATGTTAATTTCCGCTCTTTTTGAGTTTGACTCGGTTATTTATTGTAATTTCTGTTCGTTTTGAGTTTCATTTATTTATCGATGCTGATTTGTGGTAGTTTCACGCTTGGTAGATTATTTGACTTTAATTTTGCTCATTTTTGGTTTAATGGAGTTCTTTACTTTTCTTTGAAAAAACTTATTTTTTGGAAACAGTTTTTTTAATTAATTTCTGTTCGTTTTATATTGACATAGTCTTTTCAGGGAAAAAGAAAATCATACTTTAAATCTTTTCGTTTTTGTAAGAATTTATAGTTTGGCCTGCTATTTGTATGCTGGAAAACAATTTTCAGCAAAATTTAACAACATAGACCCTTATAAAAATCTGGACACAAATAATAGTGTTTAATTTAGTTTCATACCTCCTCTAGTTGACTTGAAATGGAAAACTTGATAACATTCGCAACAAAATTTGTTTACTTTCTTTGATAGCTTGGATACACTTACGCTATTTTGATTTGGTCAAATTTTAAGAGCAGAAGAAGCCCTGAAAGTTTGAACATAATACCCTCAGTCGTTCTTGGGATACTGCAGAGATGCCTTATTGGGAATTAGCATAAACACAGTGTATTTTGATTTAATCTTAAGGCAACATTTACTTTTTAAACATAAAGGCAAATGGAAGGGTGGGCGTGGGAGGGGGATTAGTTTCCCTCCAATCACTTTCGACTATTAAAAAGGACATCGGCCTTTTCTATTTTCAATCGAATGAGCCCTTTTCGAAGTTCCTACGACAACTTCTTCGATACGAAGTGCCCTGGTCTAAACAACAACAACAACAAAAAAATGATACATTATACCCACATCGATCTCTACTATAAAAATGTCAAGCCTTCCAATCACTTTCGATTATTAAAAAGGGCACTAGGCTTTTCGATTTCCAAACTAATGATCCCTTTTTGAGTTTCTACGACAACGCTTTCTATAAACACCGTATATGCCCCCAGGGCATAAATTACAACCCTTACCCTAAGGGCTGTGAGGGTGGTTGTCATCCTCTAAGACCTAATTTCCAGAACTTTCAACTACGTTAAACAAAATGGCTATCTCAAAATTTTGATTGTATGTGTTTCGGGAAATGGTGGGCGTGGAAGGGGTGTTAGTTGCCTTCCAATCATTTTCGACTATTAAAAAGGGCACAAGCCACTCCAATCTCTAATTGAATGAGCCCTTTTCGAAGTTTCTACGACAACTTCTTCGATATGAAATGCCCTGGTCTAAAGGAAAAAATAATAAATAATACATTGTGCCAACATCGTTCTTATATACCTCCAGGGCATAACTACAAAACCCTTGCCCTAAGGGTTGTGGGGGAGTAACCTCCTCAAAAAACATATTTTCTCTCTGGAAATCATTTACTCTGAACAAAATGGCTATCTTAAAATTTTGATTGGATGTGTTTGGGGAAAGGGTGGGCGTGGAAGGGGTGTTAGCTGCCTTCCAATCACTTTTGACTATTAAAAAGGGCACTAGTTATTCCAATTTCCAATCGAATGAGCCCTTTTTGAAGTTTCTACGACAACTCCTTCGATACGAATTGCCCTGGTATGGAAAAAAAAATAAATAATACATTGTGCCAACATTGTTCTTTACTTAGACATCTCGATTGCGCTGCCTATGACAACATCCTGAATTGCCTAATGCTCTTTTACCTACCTCTTTTCATCCGAAAAATCAGAAAGAAAAATGAACAGAATTTTAAAGTGGAAGGTAGAATTTTTGTTTCAAGAAAAATTTCTTCTTCTCCTTCCTATGAACCGATATACATGGCGAGCCCAAGATGACAGTATTTATTTTTAAGAAACAGATTAGCCGGGATGACGGTTGAAGCCCGGAGGTCGATAACAATAACCAAAAAAGAGAAAAAAAAAACGGCGGCGTATTAGTGACGCCGCCGCCGATAGAATCAGCGGCGGCGTCAGTGCGCTGATGCAAGCTCGGCGGCGCGCCGCCGATTTTCGGCGCGGCTTCGGGGTCTAGTTGGCAGGGTTCTGTTGAATGAATTCTATCCTTCTACTTGGGATTTAGGCTACTGAAATAGGTTTTTATACTATTATTCTCCTTCCTTCCACAGAGATTGGATCATAGGCAGACCATAAAAAGGAGTAACTATGAGCCTGACAGCCTGGCTCTTCCTATTCTACAAATTTGGTTTACTTGTAGATCTGACCTCCTCTTTGAGTCGAAGTGGCTTGTGGAACAAATTTAAGGACCCTGCTACTTCCTTTGCCGGAGGGTAGGATTAATCCCTGACAGAAAAAGTGTAGCTGAAACATAAACAGTTAGTTAGAACTAGGTGGGTTGAGACCTTAATAGCTTTTCTGATTATTGTTCTGATGGCATGTTTTTGTAAACCTCCCTTTTCCTCACCTACAGAGCTTCAATGGGCCCTTATGTAAAAAGAAATGGCTTAATCATTGGCTTTTTCTTCCCAAAAAGTTTCATCAAGATTAAACCAGTCAGGTAAATTAGTAAAACAAGCTGTTCAAAGAAAAGTAAAAAGCAACATCAAAACCTAGAACAAGTAGAAATAAAGTCATATATAAAGTCAAACTTAAAACGAGGAGAAATTACTATGAATGACTAGGTAAACCTTCGA